>OY728152.1:61103771-62353771 GCA_963277665.1 Viscum album | reverse complement strand
AAGAGGTTTATGATCCATAGACATAAATGAGGTAAATGATTCTAACTCTTAATACCAACATGGATTAAGAGGTATAATATCTAGAGACAACTAGATGTATTATAATCATGATAATTTCAATAGAACAATAACTAGAGAGAAGGGTAAGCCCAACAAGGATTTAGAGGTCAGAAAAGCCAAAATATATCAATATTCCCTAAGAAATTGTAGAATCCTTCCCTTTACAAGAAATATACAAGCTACAATACCATAAATAAGCTTATTAGAAACTGAATTTTCAAGAAAAATACAATAGAAAACCCTCATATAGTGCACCAACAGTAAAATGAAGGTATGAAACAATTATGGAAGAAAAAATATAGTAAATAATTTTTCTAATAACATTGAAAATCACATGGAAATGATTTAATAAATCCCATGAAAACTCCCATATCTGGAAATCCCAAACCCAATGTAAAGTGTGAGAATCATCAAGATAATGAGTGGCATGGAGATCAATCCACCAAAACATAATAAAGACAGTGATGAACATGAATAATGGGTGGCTAGAGAATAAAGGAATTCTAGGAAAATTATAGGTGAAACAAACATGACAACTTCGCAAGAGGACAATAAGGTAGAAGAAGAACTCATGAAAGGATTTACAAAAGGAATACATGAAAATCCATTGAAAATATAAAAAGGTAGATGAATGAAATCCCCCACCATTCCCCTATGGATTTATAGAATCCATGAAAATTGAGGATGATAAACTAAAATTATATATACAAGAGAAAATTGAAATTATTGAGATTAATATAACCCTCTTAGAATCCATTAAAAAAATTAAAAAATATGCGTAATTACACAAAGAGATTTGTACGAATATAAATCTAATGGATGGAAATGAATGAATCACCCATGGTATTAGTGTTTCATACATGGTCAAACCACCATTACAAAAAATATTCATGATGATGGGACCTTATCTATTCCCTACACCATTGTTTCAAAAAAAATTGTGATACCCTATGTAGACTTGGTTACTCAATTAATTTCATTTCTAACTCTATCTATTCATTTTTAAATTTTTTTAAAATGAGTGCCATAAGAGTTTTTTTCTAACCAACCAATAGATTCTTTATCCTTCGAGCTAGAATTTCAGAGGTTGTTATTTTAGGACATGAAGGGATCATTTTTTGGTAAACATTAATGTTCTAACCATGGAGAAATATAGAGAATGAAATAATTCAACCATTATTTTGGGAATATATTTTTTAAACATGCCAAAAATAATTATTAACGTTCATAGCTGAACCCTCACCATATATATGGGAGATAGTAGTGTATACAAAAATGTTCAAGACTCTAAGAGAAACCCCCTAAAAATCATTCACTCTTTTAAATTATCCGAAAAGATGGTATGGAAACTATTGCAGACTTAAGTATGATTTGAAATTTTTTAGCCATAACAGTTACCCTTTATACTGAAAACCCAAAAGAAAAAGTGATGAATAAAACATTTGGAAACATTATTTTTTAATGATCATGAATAAATAACATATAAACACATTGCTAATTTGTTGGAATAAAATTATATTATACCACATTAGTAGGATATTGAAATGTTCGAGGTATGAAATTTAAAATTAATCTCATATGGAGAAAAATCACTAAACGTGGAATTAAAACATATCCCATGTGATATAAAATATGTGTATGCTAGGGAATGGGGAATTTTTTCCATGATAATAGCTAACCATAAATCTCAAGAACAAGAGGAAATTTCAATTTTCCTTTTGAGAATAATCACTCATGCCTTATAGTGGATAATTGGATACAATCTTGGAATAAAACCCATGTTTTTTTTCCAATAAATGTTTTTATTGGAAGCTCTATACTAGTTAGGAAACCATCTAGGAGACTTAACCAAAAAATAATGGATGTTGTAAAATGGGATATTGAAAAAATATTCACAACTAACATAATATACATTATATATGTCCCAAAATGCATCATCACCATCCATGTAGTTCTCAAGAAAAATAGTTTGATAATTTTTAGACATAATAATAATTAATTGAAAACAATTATAGTCAAAAAATGATAGAGGGAATGAATTAGAACTAGACAAAAAAATTATTTCACTAGGAAATACCATTTCCACATCCTGATTATATACCAAATGAATGAATGTACTATGGGTGTGATAAATTTTTTCATTGAAGGATTCTATAGAAATTTTCATGTATAGATTTCCCCAGAATACCAAGGGATGAAAACATTATCCTAACCTTTCAGTACTTTTCCTACAGGTGGATTCCAATAGGATTATTCCACGATCAAGGTACCTTCCAATGATGTATGATAAGTATTTTCTCTAATAAAATAAAATAATTTCATGAGGTATTCATGGATGATATTAATTTTTTTTGAATAAGCTATGAGAATTTATTTGGGAACATGTCAAAGGTTATGAAAACATGCATAGAGACAATAAAAATTAAAACTTTGGAAAATATCACACAATGGTTTAAAAAGTTATATTGTTGTGTCATATAAATATACCAAAATAAATTATGGTGTATAAGTATAAACATAATGTTATATATTATATACTATATCCCACATATGTGACACATATTAAATCATTTTAGGTTATGTTGGATTTTAGAAAAGGTTCATCAAGGATTTTTGTAAGACAGATCATCCCCTTTAATGATTTCTTTTAACAGAATATGAATATGTTTTAAATGATTATAGTATGGTGGAATTTAATAAGGTGAAATAAATAATGATTCCCCCCATTATCAATAGCCTTATTGAGAGCACCCATTTGAGTCTCTATGTGACGTAGCAAACCATGATGTAGGAGAAGTCTACTCCGAATTAATTAAAGGATGACCAAAATTCATAATCTATGATAGAAAATTTTGAAATGTAGCTCAATTAAAAAACAATAAAAAAATAATTCCATACAATTTTAATTTTATTAGATAAATTCAGATATTATATATTTTTTACCAATGTGGTTTTATTTTATATTCAGGAAACACATAGGAAATTGATTAAAAATCATGACTCTAAACAAATTATATTGATATGGATACAACTCTTGAATTGATTTTATCTTAGAGATTAAGGACATGAGGGGAGCAGAAAAAGAGGTGTAAGATGACCTAAATAGACTCCCAAACACTACTAAAACAAAAAATCAAGAACTAAACACACTTAATATGCACATGTCTAGGGTAAAATCTATATAGTTGATTTCAATGTTCGATGGAATGCCAAATTAGTGAATCATTTTCCCACCTCTTAGGTACCTTTTTACATTGACTATTATCAAAATAACAAACATAAGGTTGATTCTATATTATATATTTAGTAAAATCCCTTTATGTGGAATATTTTTAATGATTAATTTAGAAATATGTGATTATTTTTATGAAAACTATCATCTGTATTTGAATTTA
The DNA here is from genome assembly GCA_963277665.1 of Viscum album. Classification (NCBI taxonomy): domain Eukaryota; kingdom Viridiplantae; phylum Streptophyta; class Magnoliopsida; order Santalales; family Viscaceae; genus Viscum; species Viscum album. Next base: position 62,350,316 of record OY728152.1, on the reverse strand, counting down.
TATAGAAATTTTCATAGAGAGGACATTAATCACTTGAAATATTTGAGTGAAATGTTTTTGAATCATGAATTTATTTTCAATTTTCTATAATTCTCATCAATTTTGTTAAATTGTTATAAGTGTCTATATTTTGGAAACATTTCTAAAATATATGAGATTCATAATAATAAATCATTTGTCCGAAATATTTTATATTTGGTGAATTTATTTTATGGTACCCTTTCACACGTCTTCTATGAATTATTATATTCAACTTATTGTGTATTAAGTATCAAAATGGGTGTAATATAATTCCAATATGACTAATGATTCCAATGTTTTATGTGATTTTTGCGGGGCTAATAGCTTCAATCGATCTGGATGGACAAGGTCCATCATTGGTGTCCAAGGAACAAATATTTTTATAGAAATATATGTGTTTTTCTTAAAAATTATGGGGTGTACCACAGGATATATACACCATATCATACCTTAAAAAATGTCTAAGGTAATGTTTCAAACCAAGTGATTAATGGTTTTTTGGGGAAAAATGATAAACTAAACTGGAAGGATATGACCAAAAGGCTTGAAGACACCATATGGGAATACCATGAATCATACAAAACACATATAGATATGAGCCCCTACTAGAAGGTTTTTGGAAATTGTTTTCATGTACTGGTAGATTTGGAGCACCATGTCTATGGGGTTGTAAAAAAGATTAATATGGAATTAGTGAGTACTTGGAATAAAAGAAATATACAGTTACCATAGTAGGAGAAAATCTAGTGAGAGGAATATGAAAACTCAAAAAATCACATTGAGTGAAGCAGAGTGTCACATGAAAAACTGATCTAGCAAAAGAACTTCCATCATAGAGGCCAAGTCCAAATCTATAATAATAGAATGATATTAATTCATCGTAAATATAATTATATATGAGAATGGACTTTTATTGTTACTAATGTATATCACGTTGGTTCTATCCAATTAATGAGATAATAATAATGAAAAAAATTCGTTTTATATGGGTAGAAGATGAAAATTATCCACAAGAATAGACCTCAAGAACCTTAGGAGGAGAATAGAAACCTCAAAACCATCTACTAATTTTCCCATAATGATAAACCAAGATTACAACATTAACTAAATACACGTCTAGGATGTAACAAGAGTTTAAGTATTTTCTTATTATTTTGGATTTGGTAACCTCTTCTCTTAATCCATTGATATTTAATGTATTTAGTCTTACATTTTTTTCAGTTGTGTTATAAAACCAACATGATGGAATTTAACATAAAACCCCATGAAAAAAGAAGTAATTAAATATATTGTTTTATTTGAATTGATAAAGAATTATTTAATTCTTTTTGTTCACAAATTATTACATGTTTTTGAAAATCACTTTTAATCTATATATTCATGTATATCAATAAGCCAAAAAATTTAAGTGTCATACATAAATTATTTCATTACATGACTTATCTCGGATACACGAGTTTTATAAAAATATTCTAATTCCATGTCTTTTATTTCAGTATTATTGAAATTGAATGAGTGACATGAAGAATTGAATAATTAATCTGATGGATGGATATTAAAACAAGGAATCATTATTTGATGTAAATATTTGATTCTTGTAAATGAAATTTACCTTAGATTTTTCATCCTTTAAATATCTAAAATCAATGTGAAATGATTAATTATTATTAGGAATCAAATATTTATTTTACAATATCAAATTTTCCATTAATGGGAGTATTTATAGACCATGTACATCATATTTATTCTTGAAAATATTTCACGAGTAATATTGGGACATGCCACCTACCAGAACTTGTATTTTAACATGTCAATGTTGTGACTGTGAAAAACAAAATTTAGGATTATTGAGAAACCTTTTCAAAATACCTTATTCCTAAACATATATTTTATATTATTACATTTTATCTCATAGAGTCCATTAATTCCCTTTCCAATAATGGTCTATCTCTGAATCCATTTTAATCCATTATGACCCTTATCTTATTATTTTTATTTTATTTTTATTTTGAAGTGTTGGTGTTAATGGATTCAGAAACAAAATGTTGATTAATATTGTAAGTAAAAAGTATGGGGTGATATATTTTTGTATTTAAAAAGGTTTATATAAGTTATACTATGTATTTTTTCGACTTTTGAAATAAAAAAATGTAAAATAAAACATAAACATTGAAGAAAAGAATTGGTTGTGATTTGGGAAAACCCAAAATTATCATTACTAGTCCACTGATTTTAATTATATGTGGTTTAGTGATATATGTGTGGTTTATTTTGAAAATAAATTTTAGAAAAATGGGAATAAGAAAAATATTCAATAGAATATAAAAATACTTCATTTTCCATCACTTTGATCACGACTAAACTTTGAGTTTGCAGAATATAGGAGTTGTCACAATTTTAAGGGGAGAATGCCATTAATATATTACTCAAGATATATTGAAATTTACTTTAGATAAAATCCTTAATTTGAGCCTTAATTAATTCAATAAATTACTAGAATCATTATTCCTTTGACTCCTAAGAATATTAGGTGAAATACTCTTATGATTTTATGTGCCTTATTTGTTAACAAAGTAGAGAAATTAGTTCCATGACATTCATACTTATGAATATAATATCATTATGAAATTTTCATTACTCTATTTAAATTGAATCATGAGATATGAGTAAAAATATTCAAATGTGAGGTAGAACATGAATGGGAATGTTTAATAATATTAAATTAAACAGCTTGAATAAATGAATGAAGATGGACCATTACTTTCAAATGGGGAAAATTAAAATAGCTAAGATGACTATTTACTTGAAATTATTTAAAATTAATAGATATTTTTTGTGGAATTTTAATTTTTTGATTAAAAATTGATAATAATTTTTTTTTTGTGATTTGAGATAAGATTAATGGTTATATTGGTTCCTCATAATTTTCAATGATAATATTTTATGCCTATGGAGAAGCATGGTTTATGTATGGGGGTATTTGATGTACTCAATTTTTATGCATAATTTAAACTATTTTTCAGAAGTTTTTAAAGGATTTTAATGAATAATTTAATTGAATTTCAAATGTTTGAAAATAATAGAAGAAATTTCAAATGTGCAATTAAAATGTTCATTAAGGGATAATATGTTAAAGATTTGAGGTTTCTAATCATTTTATCATTCTGCTGATGTTTCCCTCAGAGTTCTTTAGGGATATTTAGGTGTTTTATGTATCAAAATAGAACAATTGGGTCAACCCAAAAGCTAATGACCCAAAGGCCTTATCGGAAAGCTTCAAGGGGACATTACACCATGTAAGCCCTAGTGATGAAAAAAACCAATGGCGCATGTCTATACAGGGGATCAGTCTAGTGCTGGGATCATAGTGGTTAAATCAATGGGTTTTTATAGTTTTTCCAATGCATGTATTCACCAGACCATGGTGGTGAATCCAATAGAGAGACAGGGGAGAGCCTCCATAGGATGGGGTCACCCAAGATGGCTGAGGGAGTCCACTATCCCCAAACAACTTCACTTCATCGTTGATTCTATTGATTTTATTAAATGAAGTGTGGTGGGGAATCAAATATTCAATGTGGGACAATATGTTATGGTTTATTGTTTATCACTTACAGAAACTGCATTTTCCCACTCTAATCTCTCTCACCACACATTGTATGACAGTCTCCACAATGTATCACCTAATTCCGCCCCATGATGACTCAATCCACCAAAGGAACACCAGGTAATGCCATGGACACCATTTCTCTAGCTCTACCTCGATTTAAAGGACATTAGAGAATCTAGATAACAACATGGATCACCTACTATTCCCCAGATGACCTCATTTATCACAATTTTACACTCCATATGGAAAATGTGAATGCTAGAGGATTGGAGGGTGATGCTACTACCACCACTAGTGGAATTAGTTATCAAAACAAAATACATGATACCTACTCACTTTAATAGACTAGGAACACCACTAATCACCATTGTGACCTCAAATAATACCCATGATGTCCACCAATAGTCCTAATCCATCTATTTTGAAGGACAACTGAAGGGGGGGGCACCATTTCTATGCATACCACTGTCATCTGCCACAGTTGGAACCAACAATAGAACTTGTACTCCCACCTATCCAATAGTTGAACCTATCTGAAATAATATATAATGATATCACATGCACTACATTCAAGGAGGATAGTACCTTCCACCTATAGACTATGTCACTCTCAATCAGTTGCACCTATTTTTCACCTCCTGCTACCACTATAGAACAACCCATGGAAGGCCAAATGAAGCCCAATACTCCACACCCTGAGATCCATTGTCCACTACAACATTCTAGGGGGATTCAAATTTCCCCTGATCTCCTTATTCCACTATTAACCCATTAATTATGGATGAGGCCACACAATGATGTTTTCATGCTACAATGTATTGAGGGAGCCCATATTATAGTGCAAACTGACAAGTTGGAATTCTCTTCTACATATTCTGCTACCCCTACCATGCCACCACTAGGCTAGTAATAGCACATATTCCACCCCTAGACCAATATTATTATATGTTCTACTTCATGGTTGATGACTAAACATTAACTACCCTTGAGATAATAGTGGATGGGAAGAAATTAACCACCTTACCACTTTCCAGTACATGATCTCCACCACGATCTCTATAGACGGGGTCATAGAAAACTTCTTGAGACACCTTTTAACCAGCATTACATCCATTTTTAAGGAATAAATTATTCTTTAATAAAAAAAATTGAGTAGGATTAGTCAATAACAAGTGTCCCTGATTAGGCAGGGTAAAGAAAATTGTAATTGAAGAAGAATATAGAGTGAATGTAAAAACAAATATAGATCATTTACCATTATATACAAGGGTTTATGCTAGAAAAAAGGATCATGGGATCATGTAGAGAACACTGGATACTGTTTCTAGAAACCCCATTTTACTATATTTATTTCATTTTTTTCTTTAAAAATGACTACTTCCCTATATTCCCACATTGTTTCATCTTTAATGGTGGGGTGAACCCCTTCTATTTTTGGGGAAATGGTGGGCGACCTGATTTAGTGTTTGACTTGTAATTTTATCAAATTATTCTATAAATTTATATTTGATAATTTTTTTAACATATGATTTCAAAATTTCATTGGGATATGATGGTATTTTTATTTTATATATGAATATTATAACTTAATTTTATAAATACAATTATATTCACTCATGAATGATTTTTACCACACCAATTTTGTGATCTACTATAAGTTTGCAAAGTGTATTGTGATTACTATTATCTTGGAGAAGAGAAATTGGGAAGATTTGGGAACATGGGAAACTCAATTCATAATTTGGAATTTTCCAGGTGATCTAGAGGAGACCCACTATTCCATTTTACAATTTGGATAGAGGGTAATAAAACCATTGAAATTGGGTATATTATTCTCACTATAAAATCAATCACAATCAATTGTGAAAGATATAAAACAAATATTAATCAATTAATTATTATAATAATAAAAATAATATTAAATTTCAAAAAAGATCCATTAAAGAATTATTGATGGAATCCAAGCCTAAACCCAATCAGTTTTGGTTAAGATGATCTTCACAAAAAATTTTACATATAACATAGTCATTTAATTAGGTTAATTTAATATAATTTCATATTATTGTCATCATTATTCAATACACTACAATTGTGAGATGACAAAAGTCACTAACACTACTATACCATTTTCGGGAAATAAGAAGCTATTATCAAACCCCGCAATAGTTGAATGTTAGATTCTTTCCACATCTTGGAAAAGTGGGGGCTGGGTTAGATCATGTTTCATTCATTTTTATTCAGTCGTCCTATATAAAACTATATTCCTCTCTATATGTCTCCATATCCATCAGACCATTCTCCAAACTGTATCTATAATTTATGAGAACAATGAAATACTTTTTAATAACTATCAAATAATTTTATAGATAGGGACTTCTGATAAAGTTCTTTTAGTCCACTATAAAACTATTTATTTCCTATCATTAATGATAACTAAACCCAAGGTTTATCATGCAGACCTTGTAAAAAATTCCTTGTAAGTGCAAATAGATTTACATTCCATATTCCGAAGCTATAGATATTATCTTTCTATCTCTTTTTGAAGAGTTATAGTGAAATAATTGTCATGAAACATATTTTTAAGGCTTCCCACTCACTTTCAACAATTTCATCTATTATCTTTGTATTATCTATCAATTCATGCAATTGATTATTGTTTCAATCTAAACTATAGTAAACGAGAGGGTCATAACCCGTCTTAGAATAGTGGTTAAAATGTACATTTTCTCTCTGACATTACCCATTATTCCATGATATGTTGATTAGAATATCTACAAAAGCTTTGATGGGTGTTTATGAATAATGTAATTGATGGATAGTTACTCAAAATTGGGAGAATACAGATGTTCCAAATATTTATGGTTATTGTTTATCTTTTTAGATAGCTAGGAAATTAGTTTTAGGTGTTTTGAAATACACCTCCCATTATAATGAAAATATCATTTAGAAAATCATTTCATTATCCCTCACATGGTTCTTTGTCCTTGTTTCTCCTGGTTCTAACAATTTTCTAAAATTGAAATGGTTTTAAAAATATATAAGTTAGTAAGGAATGCATATTTAATTTATTATCATTATAAAATAAATTATATATTCATATATTATGGGATAATAATATTTATCAAATTCTTCTTCCCAAATGACGTTTTTAGGGTCATGTACATTAGTACTGTGTAACATTGAATTAAATAATACATTTTTCTCTATATCCTTTATAATGGTTTTTTTGATACCATGATTATCCAATGTATATCCCCTAGGAGTTTAAAATAAGGGGTGAAACAGTGACTCTTTGTTATGAATCATGTAAATGTAGAGTTAACACCAAGAGAAAATTTCTAGGGTTATTAACCCTAGGTACATCGATTCTAGATCCACACCCACTTGTAGTAACCAAATATATATTTCATTGCATAGAACCCACACACTCTTATAAATTAGAAAAACATCAGGGTATTTCTCTTAAAACCAAGAAAAAAACTAGGGTTTTCATTTATGTTACCCTATCATAAAACCTAACTCACCTAAATTATGATATGTTATTAATTATTGTGAGTTGATTTTAGATACATGATTGTTGAATCATTCTTATGTTAAATAACATAATATAAATGTATTAAATAATTGAATGGTTTAGTATCATGGAAAAATTATGTTTACATATCACTCACACATAATAAATCGATAAAAATATTTAATTTATTATTGTCTTACCTCCTAAAGATATCATATTCTTTTTGGAACATGTAAGAGACTAAGGATATACAACAAAGAAAGGGGTCAGCTAATAACACATTAATGGGATGTAAAATTGAAGGAATAAGGAAATAAATCCATAATACATGGGTGAAAATAATAATAATCATAATATAGATAGCATAATATGATAGCCATAATCACGAAGGGAAAAAATTTGAAATAGGTATGGAATATTGAATATATATAATAAAGAAATATCATAACATACCTGTCAAATACCACACATAGTTTTGAACAAAGGTAGGATTATATTCCCACATAACATATGTGAAAAAAATCAAAACATCATAATTGTTAACAAATAAAGAATCAAGTTGATAAAAAATACACATAATTTCGTGATACATATCAAATTATCCATTTTATTAGAGGTATATTTAATTCTTATCCCACTGGTAACATTATAAGAAACCCATAATCATGATTTCCATATGGAAAGAGAATATATAAATATCATGGTAATAAAATATATCCATGGAAATGAATTGGTTTCATAAGAATTTCATATGTAATTCATTAAGTAATATCATTTGGGGTTTCCAAATGAAAAACAAATATCATGTTTTGGAATAAATGATCATTTTTTTTATGAAAAATAGATCAATAGGTGTCCAAGAGATGTTATGAGAAGTAATTTTATCCCTATAACTGATTTAAAAATAATTTCAACAAAGTGGAATCATTTATATGACCATTAAATAAAAATGTACTAACTATTGAAATGATATTTTAATTGAATTAGCAAAATATCTACAATTAAAATAACATGATGTATTAGATAACCCGAAAAAGAGGAGTATGATTCAAGAATCACCTTATCTTAAATACCTATATGATTTATCTCATTTACAACTCCTATATAATAAAATTATTTTTGACATAAAAATGAATCCATAAGTGATTTATATTTTTTATATCCCTATTGATCTATTAAAATTATTAGATTCTATTTTATAATATTATGTTAAATGTGAATTATTTTGATGTACCGTTCTCATTTAATTACCACGTGTTGTTTGGATTTTATAATTTATGTTCTTGGAAATTTTTAGATGGTTAAAATTTTTTATATAAGTATTAAATAAAATAAATTTCATATATATATATATATATATATCATATAAGAGTCATACTAACTATCCGTTAAGGTAATTATAATCAGTTATTTGACAATATACCCATTGGGGGTTAATCCATCATTAATTTGAAATTTTCCAAAGTTGATGAATGAGAAGTATTAAAGATAAATATGTTATAATTATAAAATTTAAAATAGTTTAAAATTATTAATATAATGTTAAAAATTATTTTATTAATATCTGACAGTTTTAGTATGAAAAAAATAATGAAAATTAGGAATATTAGTGGAAAAATAAAAGAAAACATAAGTTAATATTCCACTATTCCCATATTTTCGTTTTATATGTCAATAAAATCCATGAATTGTTGAAGTTGAGCTAATCTAGAACATCTAATAAAGTTAAAAGTTCCATAAGAGTGGGAATTTGTGTACATTGTTGGCATTGGTAAGTCACAGTGAAGTGTTTTTGCAAGGGAAAGGAGAGTGGGTGTTTATACTAGAGGTGGGGATTTTTTTGAGTCATTTTGGAATTAAATGAAATTTTATTAACAAATTTTATCCTTTTAATGATAAATTCATTAATTTCAAAAAAAAAACAAAATGCAAACATGATAAATATTCATTTTAATGGAATAATTTCCCACTTTGGGAAATTTGAATTCAAAATTTTGTGTTTTGAATATAAATTTATTATTTTAAAACGACTCATTTATCATATTAAATGATATTTCTATTAAATAGAGTAGTTAGAGAATTTATTATATCATTATTACTACATGTAATAAATTTCAAATATATATATGTTATATAAAATATGTATTTTTACATTTCAAAAGAATTTGAATTATTTCAAAAAGTTACCCAAAAATTTCCATTAGAAAATTTCATCATGATTATTTTGAAAATGCAATTCATTCTAAAAAAATAATTCTATTACATATGTAATTATATTTAATATCATTAATATTAGGATTTGATATATTACATTAAAATATAGTTTATTAGAATATTGGTTATAGTGTATTTGATTTTTAAATATTTTTATTTATCTTATGACATTATAATATTTATAATTCCCTAAATTTCTCAATATATATATTATTATATGAAAATTATTTATTTTAGAGGTTAATTTAATATTGCAGTTATCGGGTTATGTCACACCTGAATATTCTTTTTTGTATTCTGTCCCGATTTGTTTGGGGATCTCTATTTTTGTCTCGAGTTGTAGGTATGAAAGGGTTTATATTTGTAAGTGTTAATTTTTTTGTTTTAACCATGTTGTTATTTCGTTGTCCATTTGGGTTATCATGGAGAAAAGTGGGGCTTTTAGGGTTGCTAGTTGAATGCACATAGTTTTCAAAAGGTCAGTAGAAGCCGCATGACTTGCTCTAGGAATTCATGAAAGCCTTATGATGTTTCTAGTTGAGGAAAAATGACCTATATTGGGTTATAAAATCCATGTGGAATGTGTGTGATGATACATTGTCTCAAGGATGAACCGTCTTTCATAGTTGGTGCATAGTATACCAAATCGTGCGGCCGAACCATGCAAGTTACCCATATGTTAAAATTGACTAATTTTCCATTTTTTCCTTTTATTTTAGACATAATTCTCCAAATTTCATCTCCCTATAGTTCTTACTACACTATGTGTCCTCCACCCTTGTTCTACCAGGAGCATCCCTTGTCCTGTGGTTTAGATCTAGAGATCCATCAAGGTTTGGGGATAGTTTTCTTAATGTAATCCTCTCCTATATTCTCCCTCATTATCTAAAATTCATTTTCTCTATAGTTTTCTTTTTTAGGGTCATTTATACATTGATTTTTATTTTCACAAGATTTATATTGGTGGTTTCATTTTTATAAGGTTCCTCTTAGATCTTCTTGACTTCTCGAACCCCTATATTGTGGTTCTTAGTGTGTGTTGATGATCCACCATGGATTTGAGTTAGGTTTCAATTGAACATACCTTTTTAATTTAAAAATATTGTATTTCATTCATTTCTCACCATCCCTGAATATTAAATATTGATATGTGATCCTTGGAAAAAATTATGGATGTGTATAGTAGTTGTTTCTTCTGTGTTTTGTGATAAATTGTATTGTTTTGGTTATATTGTGCACACTAATTGTTTGAGAAAATGTTCAATTAGATTTTATAAGTGATTTGGGATATAAAATGCAGGGGTTTGCATTATAAATGAATTTATAGTATTTTAAATAATGATTTATTTTCCTTCAATGGGTTCACAAGGGGTTTTGAATTTAAATGGAGTTTTTGGTTGGATATTAAATGATATTTGTGGTGTCTTCACAGTAAGTGTCCCATTTACCAATTTGATAAGGATGGATTTTGTTTAAATGTTAAATACAGAAACTTATATGGATATGTTTTCCAAATCATGATGAAATGGTGAAGGGTGGTTTCTCCATTTTTAGGAATTATATTTGGCTGATTAATGTATTATGGTAATGTGAAATGTGATTGAGGGCCATTAGAAACCTTTTTTAAAAATGGATAGAATATTTATTTTTAAAACAATCCTTAGAGTATTATCTTCACTTGTTTATGTGAATGGGTGGGATATCCTCCCTACGGAATCCTCATTACCCATAAATTGTATTGAATGGATGTTCCATGGTACTGAATCCTTGAGAACTAATTACTCTGTAGTAAAATATGGATACATAGGGTGGATTTGGGTGATTCCTACTGTTCTGTAATTATTTTATGTTATTAGATTCTTAATTAAAATTAGTTGGATCACCCACTTTATAAGTGAGAAAAAGGATCCTGAAATCTTGAGGCAATTTTATGAGAACGATTCCTATGCTAGCTAAACTACACTCTATCTGTTTTCCCCTAATATATGGATATATAGGGTTTTATGCAATGGGATTTTTCTCCTCGATCTATCCCGAGTTAGGGAGTCCGAGTGTGTTTATGGTGTTTTGGACATCATTTAATGAGGTGCGCTTCTGGGGATGGGACTCCGGTATTAGTATGACCAATATTGTTCATGATCACCTAGGACTTCCAATATTTATTGGCACATAGTTATATATGAAGGTTTATTGAGATACATGGTTACTATCATTTGTTTGTTTACATTTCCATTATAATGTGATCATTATATTTATGTACTATATGATGCCTTTATTAGAATGGGGAGAGTAGATTCCAAATGTTTTTGAATTTTTTTTGCAATGTAATATAGTTTTACAATCTCGTGTGCCATTTTGGAATTAAAGAATCGATTTCCCCAATTTTTATTTATTTATATATAATGGAAACACAAATTGATTTGGAATTAAAAATGAAAACGGATCTTGTTTCATTTTAATGATAAATGGTGGAAAATGTTACCTTTATATATTTTATATAAAACATGAGGTTGATGTTTCTTTTATTTTAATGGAAGCACATTGGGAATAGATTTTTTGGGTATACAAACTGAGTTTTAGTACTCATGACAATAGTTTCATAGATTTCTTAACTTTTGTGGTAGGTATCATCATGGAATTGGTCACCATATGTGAATTTTTTTTCATGGTGTCAGAGAGTTACCCTTGGGCTCACAAGGAGGCATTGTAGTCATCAGGTCCAGTTTGGTTCAATGTTTAGTTTGATGAATTTTACAACATTGTAAATGTTCATTATCTATATTTGTAGGATTCTCTATTTACCATTATTTCATTTTTATTATTAATCTTTATTGCGATAAATCATTCACGTGACTATATTTTGATACCCAAAACATGTTTCCACCCCAAAATGATGGGTAACTACCTTCATGCCATGTCATAGATCTACTCGGGTGACCGGTTCAGGGTCGGCCTATGCTGGTTTATGTAAAATGGTATCAATGGTGGTTGGATCATTATAGGAACTTGATTTTTATAACACCATTTTTTAATTTGGGATTTCAAGGTATATGGCACGAGAATTTTGGGACTCAAGAGGTTAGAATGGGAAATACATCATTAACCCTCACCCAGTCTGATCCTTAGGTTTCCAAGGGATATCCAATTTTTTTAGTTTATTTGTTTCATTTGAATTGATTGATGTTTGGGATATTAATAGGGAGTTGTGATTGAGATATTTTTGAGATCTCATGTCTTGTAAAGCCTTGTAGAGATAGTATAATGGTCTTATAGGGATCTATATGATGTTCACATGTTTGGAATATGGTATTAAACCTTATATATATGTCACCCATTGACACCAGATTCACATGTCACATTTTATGAGTCTTCATTGATGCTGAAAACACTTTGATGTCCCTTGTGAATAAATTTTAAAACTGAGGTTTTTGATGTAATAATAGAATTCAAAAAAATTAGAAAAATGATTTCATAAATTATCTATGTGGAAGACTTAATAAAAATTAATTTTTATAAAATGTCAACTTGGGGAAAAATGTAAATGATTTAATGGGACTGTATTTTTGTCATAAAACAAAAATTCATGGAAAATAGTTTTTTCAAATAAGATGATTGTTTCGGAATATGTTTCCAATGAAAGGGAGTGAGTTTTTAATCAATTGTTTTTTATGAAATTAGAATTATGAGTTTCTTAAAAATACTTCATGTAAAATAAATTAGAAAATTTATTTTTAAATATATACATGGGATTTATGTTAATTAAATGAAGATATGGATTGATATTTGTTGTTTGAAATATTGGTTCGTTACATGATCGTTATTGGTATTTGGAAAATTTTCACGACATTAGAAATTAGAATGTTAATTTTGACCTTTTTGTGTTTCCATGTGTTCTAACATGAATGGATATATGTGGACTATGGTTATAAAGTTCCTTGGTTAGCATGGGTTGTTGGACTCATGGGGTGTCATGGAATGTTCATGTGTGAAGCTCTTTAAAACACCATTGGTGAGTGTGTAACCCACAATGTTGGTTTCATTAAATCTTTATTTAATAGAAATTTTGTGTTGTTTTGAAAAACTAGTATTTGGGTGGATTGTTTTCTTGTGATTTGTGGAGTGCTATTTTTGAGGTGTTCTGAGTGAAATTTCTTATTGGTGTTTTGGTTTTGAATTGATGATTAGTGCAATTTTAGAAAATATTTTTTTTTATTTTTTTTCATTCTTTGTGGGGATCAATGGTTATTCGAGGTCATTATTGGGTTATAATTTGGTTTTTATAGGGATCATGGTTATCTAATTTCATAGTTTTCAACCCAATAGAGATTCGATGAATATTAGTGGGGCTGCTATGGGTGATTCCATGTTAGCATAATTTTTAGTTCTTCAAACTATGGATTTGATCCTTGACGTTTTGAAAGATGAATCAACCACTTCGAAGGATTCCATAGCCCATTTCATGGAATAGATATCTATTTGGGTCTGATTTGATGTGCATTCCTATTATGATGATTCATCCTATATAGGATGTGTTTCTTTGTGGGGATGAATTTATTGAAATGTAAGTGGGTTGTTATGGATTTCCTGAGAACTTCTGATAGAATGAATGTGTGTGTTATATTTTAGGAATCTATAAAATAATTTTGTTCTAAGTAGTTGTGTATTTGGTGTTTGAATATTTTTTATCCCTATTTGGGTGAGGGTGACTTCTTAATGAACATGAATTTCGAGGTATTATAATAATTTGTTTCTTCCTGAGGTTCTATGTGGATACTTTTGGGGCTAAAACAAGGTGTAATGATTAGGTATTAATAGCTCCTAACAGCGAGGTAGTGGTTGATTCAAACATCAGGGATATAGACAATAGTATCATAGTAAAGCTGGATCATAGTTAGGAATACCAGGGTTGAAGGGAGTTTTTCTAAGATTGTGCCTTCACCATTACAACGAGGCAATTTTTGTATGAAAATTGTGGTATATTAGTTTCCAAGAATTCCCTCATATTATAAAAGGCATAATGTACTATTCCCTCCCACAATTTTTATGATCGTTCATTCTAGGAAGTAAGATTATTATCATTTTTCTAGGAGTGGACCACCCATTGAAATCATTTCTATCTTGGGATTGTATCCATCTGGGGGAGATGAGTCATATGCTAGTTGTTAGTTATGGTTTTAGTGTCTTATTCATTGGACTCCATCCCTCCCCATCCCCCTGGGGTGGTGGTTTTGTGTCTTTTTGGGGAATATTTTCATGTTTTTTTTATTATGAATAGTTCTTAATTTTTGGGAGACCCACAATGGGTCTCATTGAAAACTCTTCTAAAAGAAATCAGTTCCCTCAGACTTCCACTGGTGGGGAGTTTGTTCGGGCCTCCTCTATTGTCGATCAATTTTTGTTTGGTTTTTGTATTAGTTTGGTTGGCATGCCTTCCTTTTGAAATTGTTTGATTTCAAAGTTTTTTTCTTGGTTTAGGTAAATGTTGGGATTTTTGGAGTATTCCCAATAGTTCTATTCAATTTATTTTTTGTGAAGTTTGTGGCTTTAATTTCAAATTGATTCTTAGGATGTGGTTTTAGATTATTGTTATGTTTTTGGTAATAGGTGTACGATCTATTTGGTTATTATTGGGATTTTATTGTCTATGGAGGTTGGGTCTTGTGGAATTGATAATCCTTAATCATTGGTAAATCAACAAGAAAATGTTGTGTATTTCTTGGGGTGGAATGAATTATGGTTGTAAGAATTTTAGAACCCAATTGTATTTATGATCTTCTATCTTAGATTGTTTGAGGACATCGATTTTTCTCTTGAGTTTTAGGCCTATAGGGTGTTAAATTTTGATGTGTTTGAATTATTATTTTTAACCCCATAGTTATAAATTTGTTATTATTGCAGTTCTTGGATAAAAATTGGGTTTTTATTCTTTTAAGTAGCTTATGCACGGTTTGCACACGGTTAGAGAAAACTGTGAAGAATATTCCTTGTAATTGTGTCGGCCTTATAGTTTTTTGGGGCTGAGGATGTACAACCATTTTATAGTTAGAGAAATAATATGGTCAGAATGTGGGGAGCCTCTTTCTTGTGGAAGTACCATCCTGTATGGTTAGCACATGATATACTAAAGTGTGGCCAAACCATCTAAGCTTCCCAGATCTACAAAACATTAAATTCACCCTTTTCCCTAAGTGATTTTAGTCCCAATTCTCCCCATTTTCCATCCCTTTGGTTCATACGAACCTAATGGGATTCTCCCCTTATTATCTCAGCCTTTACCTTCTCCTATGGTTTAGATCTAGATATTAATCATTGTTTGTAGCTAGATATCATATGTTAATACTCTACACTCTTCTCCATCTTTCGTATTATTTAATTTTTCATCATTTTTTATTTTAATATTGTCATTTCAACCAATAGTTTGGTTTCTTCTGGATTTATATTGGGGTTTTTTTTTTATGGTTACTTTTGGATCTTGTTTCCCTTTTTTACACATACATCGTGGTTCAGGGTGTGCGTTGTTGATACGCCCTCGATTTGAGGTTGGTCTCCATTGAAAGTACTTTTTTATTTATGAATTTTTTATTTCATTCTTTTTTCACATTCTTGGATAATCAAATATTGATATGTGATTCTTGGAATACTTTTTAGATGTGAAGAATGGTTGTTTCTTATGTGTTATGTGGTAAATCATATATTTTTTATTTATATGGTGTACACAAAGTGTTTGAAAAAAAGTACGTTTGGATTTTATGAGTGATTTAGGATATAAATAGAATTTTTTTTCAATGTAAATTAATTTATGGAATTTGAAATTATGATATGGGTTCCTTGAATTGGTTCCTAAGGGTTTTGTAATTAAATCAAATGCATATTTGGCTTTCAAATTTGGTTAGGCATCTGTTTATGATAAGTTAATTCCCTGGAATTTTGATAAGAATGTGTGTCTTTTAAATTTAAAATGTGATCACTTGAGGGATTTGTTTCCCAAATGGTTATGAACTGTATAATGGTGTTTTCTACATATTTAGGAAATTAATTTGACTATTTAATGGATTGTGGTTATGTTAAATGTTCTTGAGTCCCACCTGGAACATTAATAAAAATGGATAGAATATTTATTACGGGATCTATCCTCAGAGGATTACCATTGATTATTTATGTGAATGAGTAGTAGTTCAAAGGTTTGTAATCCTCATGAACCATCACTTGTATGGAAGGTGTGCTCCTCATTTTGGAAACTAGGAGACCTAAATGTTCTATGGCAAGATAAATATCTTTGGTGTGGCTTGGGGTAAGTCAAGTTGTTGAATTTTTATTATAGGTGATTGGATGCTCAGTTGGCATCGGTTGCCTCACCACTTTTATATGTGAGACATTAGATCATTTAATAGTGAGAAAATATTCTAAGAATGATTTATGCACTAGCCAGATTATTCACTACCTGGTGTCCTATAGTAGGTTGATATATTAGGTTCATTGCAATTGGATTTTCCACAATGTTTGTCATATGTAAGGGTGGCTAGGTGTATTTAGGGAGTATTTTATTTCATCACATTAGGCATGATTATGAAGATGTGTATCTTGTATTAGCATGTTTTAAATTATTCATGATCTCCTAGGTTCATCAATATATGTTGTCACATACATACTTTTAATGGATGATTGAGATACTAGATTACTCTTGTCTGTTTATTTCCATTACCCTAACTATGGGATAATTATAATTACTTATTTTGTGGTGTCTTTATTAGAATTTGATGATTTGATTCCAATGTTTTATGAAAAAAATAAATGTAAAAGTGTTTTATACTCTCTTGTTCCATTTTTATATTAAAACATCATCTTATGCTTAATATTGATTATGTAACTATAATAGAAATGAACCATGATTTGGAATTAACTGGTTAAATGAAACATGTTTTCTTTTTAAGTATAAATTATTAAAATGATTAACTTTATATATTCTATACAAATCATGAGGATGTTGTTTCTTTTATTTTATTGGAATAACATTGGAAATAGATGTTTTTGGCATAGCTAATGAGATTGAATACACATGCCTATAGTTTATTCTCGATTTTATATTTTGGTGTAGGTCTCAGAATGTTGTTGATCACCTTGCACAATTTTTGATCGTGATGTCAATGAGTGACCCTCAAGGATACATAAATTATTTTTAGTCATCAGGACCATTTTGGTCGGTTGTTTTTTTGTTTTATTTTTGTGGTTTATAAAAGATAATTATCCATATTTGTGGAAAAATACATATATCATTCAATTGTTTAATTTATTTCTTCTTCATTGAGGGAAATAATTCCCTTATATATCATCTTATTCCGAACAGTAGCTTCCAACTCATGGAAATCAAGAATTCCCATCGGGCCATCTCATAAATTAGTTTGGGTGACCGGTTTGGGGTCGACCTGGCCTAGTTCATGTCAAGTTACTATTCCAATATTAATATCACTAAGAAAATAGCCATATTACTTCTTATAAATATGTATTCATTTCGTTATTAATTATTCACTAGAATTATTCTAAATGTTCCACCTTTTTTATTTATAAAAATATAATTATACTACAAATGTTCTATGTTTTTAATCTATTTTTTCTATATTATGATAATTTTATAGGATTAATATGATCCAAATTTTCATATTCTAGTATATTTTATGTTTATTTACCCCTTATAATATTATAAATTCTCATGGTTATATTTTTCCTATGAAAAAAATGTTATAATTTAATTATGTAACTAATTAGGTGTTTCATGTCATTATGATATATTATACAACAAATTATTAAATTCATTATTTGTTAACAAGTTAAATTAAATATATATAAAGGTTTGTGATGTTAATTTTTTTTCTTAAAGGTCATTCATATAACTATTGGAAAAAAGTTAACCCACCATATATTTCCTCTAATTATTGAATTATTATCCCCAAATATGGAGAAATTATTTTCCCCTCACCAACTGATGATTGTATTTATTTATTAGATATCATCATACAGAATGTGACTCATATTCCTCCACCCAACTTGATAAACATGTGTGGTCATTGGAAAAAATATATCCTTCAAATACATGGTTTACAAGTCGACATGGAAGGGTCATATTTTTAAGGTGTGAAAGCTGGGGGTGGTTTGCTGAGAAATAATATGGCTGAAAATATAGTTTCATTGGTATATCCAATTTGGAATCCAATTTGAGGTTCTTTTTCTCTTATTGTAAAATATAAGGCAATCATAATGGGGATTTATATTTAAATGATAATAGTACTTTTTTTTGACATTGTGGATATTTAATTCTTTATTTTTTAAGGTATCCTTCATCAATGGTTAATACTCACTAGTCCACCACATAATTTTTTTAGTGTCATAGAATTTATGTTGGCCATTCTTCCTTTCATTACACATTTAGAGATCATAATTATATTTGGATGTCTCTTGAAAAGTTCTTCCTATTGTATGAATATATCAATGTCAAATAATTTTATCCTCTGTCCCCATATTATTAAACATTAATTGATGTAAAAAACTTTTTTTTTATTTTTTGTGCCACCATGTGGTGTTGCATAATCCTTTCCCCAATTTCTTCACATAATTATTTATTTTAAAAAAAAGTATCCTTCTAAAAATTGAAAACAACATTACGTAAAAATATTATAGGGATTAATTTATCATCATCTGGATCTATGTTAAAGATCATATGATAAATTATAACAACCGAAAGAATATAATATAGTAGAAATTTGAAAAACATATTGAAAAGTAAATTTGATAATTAGATGACAGATTTTAGAGATTTATGTAAGAATCTAAAGAAGAATATAATAATAAAATAAAAACTATGGCTATTTTTTATACAGTTTTGGGATGTATGTGCATTGGATATATGATTATAGGATATTTGGACATTGGATATACATTTATCCAATCAGTATATTAAATTATTTTAATTATGAATAATAATGTAAAAGTAAAATAATTCATGTATAATTAATATTTATTGGCTGAAATAAAAAAATAATAATTAACTAATATGTTCTTGTAAATATTCATTGATAAAATTTAATGGTTATGATATAAATAAATAATTTTATTATGATACATTTAAAATCATTTAATGTTTAATGTTGTATTTTTAAGAAAAATATGTTTTCTACCTGAAATAAGTTTTTATCATAATAGAATAAATTGATTACATTTACATGATGAATGTAATAAAATATAGTATTTTAATATATTAAAATATATGTTAGCACTAATTTAATTAGTAAATGATATTGAAAAAGATAAAAAACAAAGTGTTAAAAAGAATTCATTAATATATAATTTCTTTCTATATATTTTACAATTTAGTTATAAATTTAAATATATCATATTTAATAATTGAATTTGATTAAATAGATTAAATTTATGTAATTTGTACATTTAAATTAGGTAACATACCAATTTTTTGGAAAACAAATATGTTTCGAATGTAAAAATTGAGTAATGAAAATGAATGTAAATTGAGGCAAAATGGTTAATGTAAATAGTAAAGGATTAAAAAATTATAAAAATATATCTATATTTTATGTATGATGGTGTGAAAAAACCATATTTATTATATATCTAATTTTAATCCAAATTAGTTGTAAAAAAACCCTATAACATAAGGAATGGGTATTGGTGGCAACACAACTGAAAACTGAAATATAAATAGAACCCTCCTATACCTCCAAAAAAAATGTTCCTTATGTTTAAAATTTTATACTAGAAAAAATTTACACTCCTAAATCATTAATAAATTTTTGGTGGCCTCGTGTTCTATGAATGATGCATAAATTCATCATTTCAAAGGAAATCATTTTGAGAAGAAGCAGATTCATATATTTGTCAGAATCGTCACTATGTTTTTTTAAACTTATCTAAAATATGTATAAATATCATCCACCATTGTAATTATCTTATTTATACATAATTACTATACATTAAAAATTATATTAGTAGTGTAACAATATAATGATACTCATTCATTAATATAACATATTCTCATGTGAGTTAGTTTAACCACTTACATGAACGATGGTATACTCCTTTAAACATTTTGAACATGTATGGGTATAAAAATTAATAATACTACAATTACATGATGTTAATGATTAATTTATGTTATGAATATTGTTTTATAATGATTATAAAAAAATAAATTATAATTATAATATAACCGAATTTTATTAGTAAATTACTCGAAACATTCTCATCATGGATTCCTTTTTTACGAACCATACAAATAACATGCATCAAAAGAACCCTGAACCATAAAAATCATGGATACACTGTTACTTAACTCATTTTAATTATATAAGATTGAATAAAATGTTATAAAATAATGATTATTGACATTTACATTATGAAAGATTTATGAAACAATTAAAATATCATAAATATGAAAATGTGAATAAATAATAAGTAAGTAATATATGTGAAATAAATGATCACAATTAAATAGTATGAATGGTGAGAAATATTAATAGAGATATTACATAATTTATTGAGATGGTAATATATATTATACTGGTGGTTTATGCGTGTTGATGGATGTCAGGTGTTTATGTAAGGGTTTCCATTAAAATTTCACTTTGAAATCAAGATTATTTATGTCTAAATTTATAGTAGTTGAAATTATTTGAATTTTAATTCTAAAATAAAATATTTTTTATTTTAAATAATGTAATTTTAGTTTTTTACATGAATTCGCACCATTTTACATTCCCTTGGATTAATATTCACCCAGAATAATGATTATAAGTAGAACCAACCGTACCTTGACATTTGGTCAGGAATCTTTCCCTTCCATACCCATGTTTTCATTCTATTTTATTAATGTACTTATCCAATATTAATTTATTTAATAAGGTAATTTTCAATCAACTTTTAACTTTATTATAAAATTTGAAAGGAGGCATTTTTTAGATGTTATCCATATAGACACTTTCTCCCACTATTTTATTTTTTTACTTAATAATATTCCATTTCATCTTTAAAAAAATCATAAAAACTGATTTTTAATTAAATTATGAATTTTTACAAAAAATATTTTTTTATAAATATTTATTTTTTAATAATAGTTATTTATTTATGTAAATTATATTCCTTCTAATATGTATGAAATTTTCTAAAGCTCATTAAATGTTTTCTTATATATCGATAGATCCTTTAAAAGTTCTTATGTTTCTCCAGGGATATTCATAAATCAAAGAATCTAAATTATTTATTTTTAATATTCACCATTATTCCTCAATACGATTCCTATGAAGTATAATTCTTTCTAATTATTTAATAATTATGTTATTAAAATACAAATGTTTTCATACTAATATGGTACAAATAAATTTCTGTTTTCATCACAGGATTAGTGGGAACAAACTTTTATAACCCTCCAATTCATTTTTAAAATATTAATATCTCACGAGATAATATATATGGGGCCTAATATTTACCCCAATCCACTTTGCTTATATGAATTAGGAGCAATCTCAGTCTGGTATGGGACATTTTTTATTATGTGATGATGGTCTTGAAAGAGATACTGGATATTGTAAATGATAATTTATGCTTAGGTTTGTGCCACATTTATTATTATTCCATAATACTCTGTAGTTTTTCCAAGTATTCTTATAATTATATAATAATTATTCATTCATATGTAACATTTTAGATGTTATGGTGAAAAAATTATAAAATTACTCAAGATTTCTTATCCACATTTTTTATGTGTTATTTCCATATGTTATGTGCATGTATCTTGATTATATCCTCTAACATATAGGTTCATTTTATACTCATCTATAAAATTTGATTGATTCAACCTATATTAACATGTTCCTGAGAATCTAGTTGTTCCATTCTTATGTTTTCATTCACCATGAAATTAAGAAAATAATTACGTTTGATATTTCATGAAGGCAATCATGAGTGGAGATTATTTTTGAGATAAATTGAATGGTATTTCTAAATTATATTATATATACTTTTGTTATAGTTGGGTTATCTCAATTATTTATCAATGTTTATTGAAAAAAATTTAAAATAGACTTATTTCCCCATAATAATCCTCCCATGAAACTATTGTAGACATATCTCTATATAGTAAATCCTATGGAAATATATAAAGAAATAAAATAGTGAGATAATAGGTCTAAGAGGGATTACTATAAGATGTATCAAATGTAGGTTTAGGAAATATCACATGTTAAAATATAAATAAATTATAATATAAAAACACAAAGTATATAATGGGTAGAAATAAAAATAACATGTCAAGTATCTCTCTAAATAATTTATTTCATTTTATATGATGATAACTAGATAAAAATTGAATATTTTTATTCAATGAATAAATAATAATGAAACAAAATCATATTGGATTAAAGTGGTTAAAAGTGATTAATTACCTTAGAATATATTAATACATTAAAATGGAAAGAAATTATGATTAAAAAAAACACCATCCTTTCCACCTACTCTACATTGGAAGTATGAAAATCTAAATATATATTAATCAACCCCATGTTTGAGAAATCTATATGACTAGATATATGATAGTTCTAAATGTTCTTAAGGATTTATAAATAATCCCATTACCTTAATTTTTTACATATTTGTATGTTATATAACTAACTATTTAATCAATTTTTTTTATCATTTTCCTAATAAACATATTAATTTTTATTGATGGTAATATTAATCATATATATTCAAATATTTTATATTTATTAGATTTTAAAATTCAATATAGATTATTAATATCTATTCAAATGGAATTTTCCATGCTTTCTTTGATATTTAGATCTACATTATTTTTCATTATTCTCAAGTTATATATCTATAGAATACTAAATGTTATAGGATTACTAATTTATAATGAGTTATAAATATTTTTGTACGTTCAATGATATATAGGGTTACACATTATAATGAAAAAAATCAATGGATCATTACCAAATTTTTATTTTATAATGTAGAAATAGTTTTTTTATAATTATTCATCCTTCAATGGGTTGAATTCCCATGGGGTTGTAGACAAGGGTATATATGATCAAATGTTTTATTAACTTTGATATTATTCAATAGCGAGATAAAAAAATATTCTCTCATTTCATCTTATTAATACATGATTTAAAAGAAATAAACCTAAAGGCATAATATTTTTTACCTGGGTCACCCACACTAGATTACATTCAAGGATCATACAATGGTAATGTATATAAAATGAATTCAATAAAACAAATAATTATAATGATTAAAGCTATATCCAAAACACTGGTTTACAAATATTAACAATTTAATAATGAATTTCTATCTAGGAAAATGTGTATTCATTATTCCTTATGAATATTATTTAGATTATTTGAATTAACTTTTTTATAAAAGAATTATTGTGTCATGAAGATATAATTTCCTCAAATAGTGGAATTCCATTCTACAATATAAATTCTAGCTAAACACATTATGGTTCACATAAAACAATTTTGTGAAAGAATAATTTTCAGATAAATATTATTTTTACTAATTCCTGTTTATATAATTTACTTTCTATATGAAACTATTCTTCATGTAAAAACATTGACATGAGAAATAAATTAATGAAATTATTATGATAAAATAGATCCCAAAAACTGTCTAATAATCTTATAATAATTATCTCACCCAAATAATGAGATTAATAACCCATTTATATGATTTTTTTTTGCAAAAATATGCATCATGTTACCATTAATGATTATAGAGTGCATGTTCCATTTCATTTTAAAACCTCAATGAGTTATACCAACTGTAGTTTCAATATAATATTAAAATTATATGAAGTAATTTTTTATTTTATCTAAATGTACATGAACTCATCTCAAATAGACATTAAATTTATTCACAACACATTCTTCTGGAGTACATATTATTATTATCTATAGTGAAATATTACCATCATAATTTTGAAATAAAAACAACTAGAAATATCTCAAAGATGATGTTGAGGTATTTTTCCCCAATATTCTACACCTTCGGGTTAGTTGACAACACATAAAAATCATTAGTCACCCTATTAAAAAAACTATACCAATTCATGTTTAAAACACTAAATAATCTCTATAACTTATGATAGTGAACATGGATTTACTTAACATGTTCTTTAATACCACATGGATATTTTATTATGTGTTAAACTGGAGTTACCTGAAAATTTAATCAATATATCACTTCATTTCATTTGATCACCACATGGTTCTTTGAAACTACACCAACATCCTTTATAACCCCTTAAAAACATTTAATAAATCTCCACCTTGTTTTATATTTCTTATTATATATTATTCTATATTTTATGTTTTGGAAAATACTACCCCCTAAACAGTTAGAGTAATCATTGTACCAATGTGGATTAATCATTTCACTTTCACCAATAATCCCAAAAGTAAACTTTTTTTATCCATGTCTATGACTAGTCTCTAACCTATGTGGGAACCCATAAAATTTCTTGGGATTGGGGGGGGGGGGTCCCAAATAAAAACATATTTTATTATGGTGGTTTGATTTTACAATAAGATCAAACTCATGTTTCAAACATTCCTTCTGGGTGAGCCATTTTTCATGATATCTATGAGATGAAGATGGATTAAAACATAATAAATTTTCACTAAGCCAATTTAAAAATCACACATTATAAAATGATATTTTATTTTAATGAAATTTCCCATTTAGTGATATAATAAATAATTGTAAGGTTGATACCACAAATTTTTTTTACCATTAATACCTATAGGAGGATTCAATTCAACTTCAATATCCCCTTGTTGTTTCCAATTTGATAATATTATAATGTATGAATAACTATATTTAATATACGAAACATATAACAAGATAAATGAAATAAAATATTTACTCATTCTATGAAATCAAATTATAAAGACACCATAATAAAAAAATCCCTTATGTTTCATTTCTATCATCTCTTGAACCATCCCAATATGTATATTTATATCTCAATATCTTCTATTATGATATTATATTGTAATGTAAGTTTAAATTTACAGTGTAATTGATTTACAATAGAATAATTTCACTATATTCATGTGTATTCTATTAGTATAATTCTAGTACCTTACAATGTTTAAAGATGTAAACATAATGACTAGAGTTTTTTATATAAATGAATTAGGCTCCAAAAGATTTATTTATACTCTATCAGGTTAACCATATTTCAATTTTCAACACAAAAAAACATAAATTAGTTAGAAATCAGTGTTTTTATTTCCTTCAATTCTTTTATTATAAATCATTTTATAACCTATTTTGAATTTTTTCTTAAAAAATAATATCACATGATTTTCTTGAATATATTTTATACAAAGAAAAATATTCTTACTCTCTAATAATTAGTATTTCAATCTCCCACCTCATGAATTAATAATACATTATAAATTGTGATGTTTCCAATACACCAGTGATTTTTTCATAGACATATATATATTATGACCATCATTATTTGGCCACTCAAAATTTTTATATAGAAATTATTATGGAATAATAAATTCTAAAAACCTATCATCTTCAAATATAGATCAATTCTAGAATATCATACTCTTGGCGATTGATTCATACCATAATTCTTATTATTTAATTGGAGTTCAATTTTATCATTTCCATGATTTAAAAACCATATAGTTACTCTATGTACATTTATTTTTCATGTAATATATTAAGGAATTATTATTTAACATCCACCTAGAAAATATCCAATATTCTAATCATTCTTATGTACAAGAATAATAAAATTTCTTCCTACCAATACATGAGAGACAATTTTTCTTCTATATTAGTACATTAAATTTGGGGTATCCCTTACACATAATCCATTCATTTTCCAAAATCTCCATGAAATCATCATTATGTTTTTATCTGAAATTTATTTTGTTACAATATTGTTCTTATTCATTTTACTTGAAACAATATCCCATATAATATTCTTCTCAAATTTTCTATGATCATAATGAATCACATGGACATAATTCATATATCTAATATCATATTCAAAGAACGTTTTCTCTACCTAATATCAGTGAGAATTGTTATACATATACTTAATTATCATCATTTTTCTGGAGTTTATCCTTAAAAAAATTAATGTTTTGATATTTAAAATGTTTTATTTTTTTGTTTCCTTGGAAAGTAAAAAATATTTGAATTGTGTTATTGTAAGTATTATTTTATTTATTGATAATGTATTCTAAACCATTATTATATCATAATATTTATTATTATTAAAATATATGTAGATATAATGTTTTTATTGTTCCGAAAATGTTCTAAAAATATTTATTTTTATGGTTAAATATGACATTTAGTTCCATTAAATATAATTTATACATATTTTTTTATGTTCATATGTAACCAATTCTCCCACAAGGATAACCATTGCTCGATATTTGAAGATTCGGTTAAATTTTCAATTTTAGTCATTGCATGGGATAAATAACATCCAATTATGTTATTATTAATTATTTGGATGTATAAAAAAATTATTTACATTAAATTATAAGACACAAAATTATTATCCTATATTTAGAATGTCCAAAATTAGTTTAGAAATGACTACATGACTTTTTGTATAAATTATATAGATTCTTAGTATTGGTTGGCTATATTATTGTAATGATAACATGATAGAAAAAAATCCTGAATAATATACTTCATGAGGATTTTGAAATATAATGAATTTTTTTAAATATAAGTCAAATTGACCCAAATCTAATTATTTAATTTATAAGATCATATTTTTGTCTAAACTTTGAAATACCATGCTATATATCAATTTCTGATTTTTTCATAAGTAAATTCATTTAGGTGATTAATTTAGTCATTTAAATTCAACTATATCTCTAAATTTATTATATGAATTCTAATATGAGATCAATAATCTTATATGAATTCAAATATATGAAATTGGCTATGTGAATTTATGTGTTTGAAATTGGATATGGGAATTGGCCTATATGAATTCAAATACATAAATTTGCCTATGTGAAGTCATCTATGTGAATTTTCGTACATGATTCTAGCTATGTAAATTATTCTATGTGAATTTTCCTATATGAATTAAGTTATATGAATTAAACTATGTAAAATAGGCTACATGAGCCTAATAAATTTAAATATGAAAAATTAACATAAATAGTAATGATAGTTTCTATTGATTATTCTAAAACTATAAATATGATATATTTTGCATAATGTTTCAAATTTCTATTTATTACTTGTTTATTATTAATATTCATAGTGTTTATTACTAAAATTAACCAATAATTACCTAGAAATCAAGATGACTGGTTTAAGATATTTTTATGATTAATTTAATGAGATCCATAGGTTTATAAATATGTATGAACATTCACACTGAAATTTGGGAACATGAGAGATTAGTTTTCAAACTAAAGATAATATAGAGACTTTTTATTGAATATCATCATGGTATTTTCTAAGGAAATAATTATTTTGGTAGTTATATATTAATTATTTAATTGTATTTCAATATTCATGTTTTAATTTTATTTTATGGTGTTTCATTAATTAACTACATGAATATTAATTTTTTATTTATGAAATATTTACTTGTAGAACATCATCTTAGAAATAAGCATGGACACAACAAAAATTGTTTTCTTGTTTTAAAAGTGATACTCTTTTATTTGGGAAAAGATAAATTCCAGCATATTCAAATTTGAAATATGTTATATATAATTAAACTCAATATATATAGTATTGATAGAACCAAATAAAAGGTAGAGTTTTCAAGGAAACCATAAAAATGAATTAATGAACTGTTGATGCACATGTTGTGATAATTTTGTTCCAATTAATTTAATAGACATAAAAATTCAGCATTCATTTTCTAGTGTGAACCATACAACCTCGACTTTCACAAGATTCTCTTTTTCTACTAGTTTCATTAGTTCATTAATTATTTTTTATTCTTTTATTGTAAATCATGTGTGTGTAATACAATCCCTTTAATATATATATTTGTGTGGGTTGTGACTCCCAAAAATAAATTAATAGGGGTTTTTCTATAAGAGAATATTTTAGGACAATACATGTTACAACTCTATGCGAAAATAACATGATTTTTTGTGTTTTTCATTCATGTAGAAAAATGAAGGATAGACTTGGGTTTAGGCCTCTTGGGTATAAGTATTTGTAATTGGGATGTGACTCTTGGTTTGAAAAAGAATATATAAGAATATATAGTAAGTGGGTTCTATATCTCTTTTAATATCTGATGAGTAATGATTAACGTATGATCAATTTGGCCCTATTTATTTGGAAAATAACTAATTAATATTTATTTTATTCCCATGAATATTATTTAAATATTTAATATAATCATTAAATTTATTTGTAATGGTCAACTAACCCCACTCTTTGTTATTCTTATATCATCCCTTTGGGAATGGAAATTAATTTTGGAGTTTCAAACCTATCTTATTATATTATCATATTTTGGCTAACAATTTCATGTACTAACCATCAAATGGGAAAGTTCAATTTAATATGAAGTAAATATATTAAAATAATGGATATACATGTCAAATACTATCTTATTTTGATTTTACTAACATTATAGACAACCAAACTCATATGGTATCATTCTTAAAATAACATATCATTTATTTCTAGGAAATCGTGGAAAACCAATAAAAAATACCTGATGGTGAACCAAAATTAGTAGTGGGTAATGTTGCATAAAAGTGTGTATTTAATTACAAGGTGATGAATATTTTATAATTTGAAATAAATTGAAATTTTTATAGTCAAGTATCTATATGAAAAAATGTATAAGAAATTTGGTAAAACCTATAAGTCACACATATTGGCTTGGATAAGACAATTTTAACTAATTTAGGCTTGTTATTTTTGGAAAATAAAGAATTTAAATGGGTGAATAGAAAAACTATTAGTAACATGTTCAATATATTTACAAGTATTGTAAATGGTATATGATATTTATTTGAAATTATAGTAAAACCTATCGATGTGTAAAGAGATCTTAGATGAATTCCCAATGAGTGGAATACTAAGAACATACATATATATAAAATTAAAAACACCAATGAATATACATTTGATGATATTATTTGACCATATTTAAAATATGAGTTAGTGATTGAAAATATTACCGAAAGAAGATAATACAAAGAAGTAAATAATTTTTATTTTATATCAAATTTTTTTATTAACTCATCTAATTATATGTTATAGATAAGTGGTAATAATGATAAAATATATATTATAAAGGGAGGATACGAAATTTGGAATATACATTAAATCATATTTCAAAAAAACTATCCAAAATCTCATTTCAAGGAGAATAAGAAATGTAATTTAACTACCCATGATGACCAAGATATAATATTTTATGACTACAAAAAGGGGAACATAATTCATGGATTCTGAAGATTAAGGACGTATAAAAATAAGAGCAATGGATAAAATAAAGAAAATAAATAAATGGAAGATGTATGGAATTTTTCAATAGATTCATGTTCTGAAGAAGAATCTTTATTAGAGAAGGATGAAATAAATTTATGATACGCTAATTCATCAAATCCTATGAGTGAACATACATATTATTCATCCTATGAATCATATTATAATATGGAAAATATATCTGAACATATTAATGTGGTTAATATATTTGAAGAAAATGTTGAGAAATAAGTTCTTTATAGAAGAACCATAATAATTAAGATAATAATTTTTTTAAAAGAAAATAAATAACTAAATAAATATATCATGAAATATATAAAACATAAAATTATAGATATAAATATACTCAATAAAATGTTTGAAATTAAATTACAACAAAATACTGACACTTATTTATTTCACATAAAAATTCCATGAATCTAATATAAAAAATCCTAAAAATATTCATAAAGTGAAAGAATATCTCAGAAGTGAATGTGAAAATATAATGTAAAAATAAATCCATTTTTTCATGGAATATTATTTTTTTTAAAAACATGTGTTTCAATAAATTGAAAAAAATACCTGGTCATGTTATTGATAACAATTTTCCCAAAATTTAGAAGGCAATTCTTGTTATGCTCACTAATAAATGTACATCCACCACTATATGTTTTTGATGTTGAATTAAATTTCATTTTCAAAAAAATTTCTACTTGATATTTCCATATACTATTATACGCAATAAGGATATAATTTATTAAATATTTATCATCTATATTAACTATAAAAATGTGTATGAATTCATTTTTATTCTTTAGAATTCATATGTTAATCCCTTTGGGCTAACTCATTCATGGTTACCAAAACATTCTTGATTTCTTTTTTTGTAAAAATTGCACCTTGGATGCATAAAATGGAATTTTGGTACACTTATTGTTGATGATTAGGAAATTTTACAAGTGATATATTTATCTTCACATCATTCAATAATTATGATGGAGGTTATGTATCTTTCTATGATAATTCCAATAGAAAGGTAAAATGTTTTAGGGATGTTGGGATTTCAAAATATTTTATAATTTTTAATTATTTAAAATTTTATGGAGTTAAAATTAATTTAAATAAAAAATTTAAAAATAGTGGGGTGATGTAATTATTTAAAAATTTCCAAATGATACATGCAAAAAATTTAATGAAAAATTTTGTTTTTTATATGGATATAAAATGTAACATTTATAAAATTAATTTTTCTTACTAACTGATAAAAATTTAATATTCATAACTATTTTATAAAATGATAACATTTTGTGTGGTAGGATGTTATAAAATAATAATTTCTTTTTCATATAGAGACTATCCATAAAATAATAAATTGTACAATTTTTCTATCATAAAAAATAAAATTCTTTTGTTTTTGAAATCATGTATAAAATATATACTATATAAAATAAGGTTTAAGAATCTTCTAGAAATACATACTATAAGGAATATTTATTTAATACATTTCGTTTTATTTTTTATTACCAAACCTTCTTGTCGAAGTGGTATTAGATATTATATTTTCATTATTGGAAATTTTACTAGATAGGCTTGGTTTTATTTTATTACACGCAAATATAATTCTTTGTCTTATTTTATCAATTTACTTTTGGGATTCGTTTTAAAATAAAAAATGAAACTTACATATATACCTTTAAATAGTTAATAGTATTGTGTTCCCAAATCTAGTATTTATAGAGTTTTGTGCTGAAAACTTCCGTTTTTAAACTTTTGATCTCTTATAACTAAACAAAAAATTGAGTTGTAATAAAATGAACTCTTTAAAAAATGGCTAGGACTATTTTAAATGATTTTAATATACTAAAATATTTTTTCATTTAAGGTCTCGATATATCTTGTTATGTTACTAATGAAAATATATTTATACCTTCTTTGGAAAATACTTGTTATGTGTTATATTAGGGAAAGAAACCAAAAATACGTTATTCTACTATAAATATTTCATTCTCAATACCATGGATTCAATAGATAAATTTGATAAAAATTCTGATCATGGAATATTCATTGGATATTTAAACTCTAATAAAATGTATATAGTATATAAAATTAGAACCAGGGTTGTATAATAATATATTCATATTAATATTGTTGAAAAATATTAAAAAAAGGATGATGATATTGATCACTATTAGGATGAATATAAAGATTTTGATTTAGAAAGGGAAGAACCTTATGATAAGAATGCACATATTGATGGGAATAATATTGATTATAAATAATAAACTATTCCTAAATGATCGTTGATGATTCAATGTGTTTATCCTATAGATAATGTGATATTAAACGATCCGTAAAATGTTAAAATAAGAATATGAGAGGTGAATATTTGGGCTTATCCTGATTTTATTTTTGATTTTGTTTAAAATAATATTGATGAATATTAAAATTATACATATTAGATCTTATCTATGAATTTTGAGTTAAATATGATTACATTAAACAATCTTGAGACCATCGTTTTTCTAAAAAAATATTCTCATGTTATAGGAAAAAATGGATATTTTGAAACACACATGATGAATTAATAAATATATTCAAAAATATATACACTTTAAATTGTCATGGATAATATAAAAAATTAGGCATTGATTTTCATGAATATGTGTCACATATTTCTATATTCCAAAAACTGATCCTATTATTATATTATAAAGCTGTTCAATGATTTAAATTATTTTAAATTGATATAGAAAAAACATTTCTAAATTTTTATATTTCGAAATAAGTAACTGTTACACAACCCATTGATTTTTAAATGAAAATCATATTGGCCATGTTTTGAATATATCAATGGTTTTATATGGCATCAAAAAAACTCATTTTTGTGTTTGTTAATGGTAAACTAGTTTTATTTTTGAATTCTTATTAGGAGATGGGGAAGACTGATCCTAAATTTTTTATTATGAAAAATTATAATGATATTTTTATACTGTGAATTTATATTTATTATATTATATATTTATCATCTTGATAAAATCCTTATCATCATTTTTTAGAAATAATGCCTTTTGAATTTGATATGAATATTGTGGTAGAAATGAACATCATTCTTTTTCAACTATGTATTCAAGGAAATGATGTTATTTCTCTAAATTAATCCATGTATGATAAATATACAGTTAATAGATTTGGCGTAGAGTCTTGTAAAAGTGAAAATAGTCTTAGGAGTACTAATTTGAAATAATATTTAGATAAATTTGAAAAATATATTGATGTTAAAACTCACTAAGGAATGATTGGATGGTTTTTATAACTAACCAATTCCAAACATGATTTAATGTATTTAGTTTTCATATGTGATTGATTTCAAAGTGTCCCTTTGGAAAGTCAAATTAAATACATTAAAAGTACTGTAAAATATTTTAATGGATCATTGAAAATTGGATTATATTACATTATAATGAAAAATTATTTTGAAATATATTCTGATTCAAAATTTAGTGGATATAATATATATTGAAAATTATTAATTGAAATATATTTAATTTACTTCTTAAATAATTTTTTTTCATAGGAATAAATGAAAAAAAATTCAACATTTCTTTCAACTGGTGAATATGAATACTCAATTACATTATATTTATGTTATCAACCATTATGAATTTAAAAAAATATTTTTAATAATATTTTTTATTTTTAATGTATATTATATTTTGTGATAATAATTATACTACATCCAATTACCAAAATCCCTAAAAACTCATAAACTATGATAATTGATGATAAATTACATTTTATTAAGGATAATGTTAAAAATTAATTATAAATATAGAAATTATATATATATATATATAAATCTTGATTGATAACATCTATAATATCCCCCTCAACATTACTATGTTTGAGAAAATTATGTTTTACCTTGGTATTAAGGGAAATTAATTTTTTTATCGTGAATATTGTGAGAGTTTGAGTGTGTTTATATGATAATACTTTTAAATTTACATGAAATATATAGTAATTCTGAATCTAATTTTTAGTTGATGATTCGTTAAATTTTTTTAATTTTTTTTATTATATAACGAGTTTAGGTTTTCTCAGAAAAACTAGTTGATGCCCACTTATTATTAAATATTTTGTTTTTCCATGAAAAAATATTTTACGAAGACATTCTCATTATATAACACAAATAAATCTTGTAAACTAAACACAAATTATATAACTAAATGTAAAAAAACTGTATACGTCATTGTGGCTCCATAACACTTTTATTGATGTTTGGATATTTTGGAGAATTGTATATAATATTTAAATTAATTTTTATTAAATTTTATTATGAATAAAAAATTATAAAAAAAATTTGTTTCCATTATGAAAAATGATTAAATTTTGGGTTGTTAATTTTTTCTATCAATATATGGAAATGTATGATTGTGTTCAATAAATATGGTAAAAACATTATAATTTTAAATAGAGAATTTTTCTATTAAATGATGATATTTTTTATAATTTTAAAATTTTAAAAACACTAACAATAATATCCCATAGTTAGTGGTTTTTTATTATAATGGAAAAAATATAAATGATCAAACAATTTACTGGTATTGTAGAACTATATACATATATGATTCCATTATTACATTGAATATTAACAATAGAACATAATAATTGAAAATAAACTACTTTCTTGACACTTATTAAATGATTTAGTCTTCATAACCTGGGAAAGGAAAACAAATAAAATAGTGAGAAAAAATTTTCATTAAGGTTACATGAATAAATAATATATAAACCAAATTCAATATGTCATAATCATTATGTCAAGGTAACTAACTAAAAAACACAAACCATCAATAAACCATGATTGAAAATCCGATCATATTTTTTCATAATGAAAATGCATTGGAATGTAATAACTGAATACTAAAATAATAAAATGATTAAATATTGGATGTTATTTATTTGGAACATGAAAAACTACTATAAATACCGTTCATATGATGGGTTATATATGTGGGTCTAAACCCATCTAATTTTTCATGGAAACAAATGTGAAGGGTTCTTTGCCAACTGTTTTCTCTTAGCAGACCTGTCGATGCATCAAGGGGTTATATAATTCTAGGATGCATTCTCCACTAAAAATAAATATCACTATTAATACAAATATTTAATTCAATAACTATATTTCATAACAAAGTATCCACATTAATTGGAGGATATAGATTCATCACCATTTCCATTTTAAAAAAACCAGTCCAAATAAACAATATATGTAAAAATGGTTTACATATAATATAATAATTAAATCTATGATAAAAAATAATAATATGTAAATAAATATTAAATGAATACTTATCGTAAATAAACACAGGAAGTATTCATACACTACACACAAGGAATCAGTGGTGAATAAGGCATATCTCATAGAGATAAAAGGGAGATTAGAAACCCCTTACAAATATCATATCATTAATGTGATGATAAATCAATGAAATAATAATGTGTGAAAAATGTAAATCCAAAAAATAAAAGTACAAATACAATATAAAAAATTTTAGTTCATTTCACACATATCATTTGCATAACCTATGGAATATAATTTTATCTCAACGAATGAAAATTAAGATAAGAAATTTCTTATCATTGGCTCAAAAGAATTAAACACTTTTTTTGATTTACAAGATAATCATATTAGATTCCTTAATTATTGAAAAAATAATTTTTTCAATATTTATTAAATTTATTATAAATTGTTTATGTTCATGTAGGACATTTTCAATGATTTATAAAAATCAATTTAATCATTTTTTGAAGTGTTCTTTTCCATGATATTTTCTCTTATTTGAAAGTATTGAAGTTAATGTAAATTGGGATTATTAAACAGAATGGAAAATTATTATTATTAATGAACGTAATGATATTAAATGATCATATATCTCATTTGTCTATTTGTTATTAAAACGATTGAATTGATAAATAATTAATGGATATGATTTAATTTATTATGGTGATTTTATAAAAATTTCAAACTTATATCCTTATATTTAATATCATGTTTATAGATATGTTTCAGAAAATTATATGACCTATAATATGAATAATGAAGTCCTATTTAACTATAATAATGATTTTATGACCATCCTTGAAGGCTGTAATTGAAAACGAAAACATTTTATCCACGAAGGTGGTAAATCAACAGATCACGAATGATGTGTTCAATTTTGACTAAAAGGCAGATGAGATGGGGTTTTATGATGGATATTTAAATAACATAACAGAATTCGAGTATATATAAGATACCGTAGTTAGGATTCATGTTTGTATTGATTATTTATTGAATGTATACTAAAGTAAAATAAATTTAAAGAAATTAAACAAGAGTGTATGAGGATTTTACCTCTTGTATGTCGTCTCCTTGAGACCCTCTATAAGGCACTATGGATTTTTATTTTGGTGATAAACAAAATACCATGATTTGGGTAAGATGTTTTGGAGATGAAAAATATAGAATGTTTGCATTATCTTGTACATAGAAAGTGTGGGGAGAGGAGATTGTATTAATAGTGGAGGAGTGGGGTTTTTTATTATTTTATTCATTGGATTATTATTTTGTCTCAATCATATAAATATTGATGATTATTGTGACAAAATATGTTAATAATAAGATGTGTGTTATATTTAAGGGTTCTTACATCAGTTGTACATAATCCATGATTCTAGAATTCATGTATTATTTTATATCACTATTCAACACCAATTTTCCTATTTTAGAAAAATCCCAAAGTCCCACCATAAAATTAGTTCAATTTCATTATTTAAAAGATGAACAAATTTTTTTTAAAATAATTTTATAAATATGTGAAATATAATTTTTTAATAAATTTGTTATTTATTCCAAAAAAATGATTTTAAATTTATAATCGATTTTTTGTCACTTTTAAAAAATAATTAAGGTCTCATAAAAATATATTTAAATCACAAGACAAAAAAATATAATTTTTTTATTATATTTTATGATAATAAAAGATCCTCTAAATCATTATATTAAATAAAAAATAGTAAATAATCATTTTTGTATCACAAAAATACCAACACTTAATTTGTCATTTTAATAACATTTAATTATTTATTATATGATATAAATATATCATATTTTCATTATGAATATACCCAAACATTTATTTATAATTTCATAGACAAGGTTATTATTATAATGACAATAGTCTTATTCATAACTATCACTTTAATATTCCTAACATTCACATTACTAATCCAACAGACATGTTGATATTTTATTGTATATCAATGCTCATTTAAGAATGATGTTTCATGAAACGTAATATATATAATAGATTTAATTTATTTAATAAAATGTTTACCATAAAATATCCAGGTGTTACATTCTTCCCCCATGTAGAAATTTAGTCCTCAAAATGATTTATGTATATTTTCTTCTGAATAGATGACAATGGTTACTCTTCATAACATCATCAAGTTCCTCTGTTTCTTCTTCCATTTTATACTTCATTTAATATAATTTTACTAGGATAGTAGTATGATATCTCAATCATTTCTATGTTGTGTCAAGAATCTCAATTGGATATTCATATTAAGACCAATTAGGTTCTAGTTTTATTTTTTCATAGGTGAGTACATGTGTTTTTTCTAGCATGAACATATAAAAAAATGATATATGGAAGACATAATTAACATTAGAGAGTCTTGGTGGAATTAGTAATCGATAATCCATCACTACCGCTCTTTCAAGTATATCAAATGGTCCTATATAACTGGGCTTCAAATTCCAATTCATATTGAACCTTAGGACACAATTCCATGAAGAAACTTTTGAAATGAAATAATCACCCACTTAAAATTGAAAATATCTTCTCTAGTTGTCAGCAAAAACCTTTTTCCTAAATGGAGATGCAGTTATATGAGACTAAATAGTAGTTAAAATTTTCTCTGTCTCCCTAATATACTTTGGGCATATAAGTTACCTCTCACAAACATCATCCCAAATAATTATAGCACAACATCTCTTTCCATATAATGCGTCATAGGTAACCATTTGAATACTAGAGTAGATACTATTGTTGTAGGAAAAAACTAACAAAGGAAAATAGTAATCCCATATAAATTGAATGTCAAGTTAGAATGATCTAAAAATTTAATTTAATTTTTTAATATTCCTTTTAAACTATCCATCGGTGTAAGGGTGATAAGTAGTACCCAAATGATGCTAAGTATCCAAGTTCTTCTATAGAATCGTCCATGGTTTTTTGTGAAATGAGTATCTTGATCAAACAAGGTTAATAGAGGTGAAAAATTATGTCTTACAACATCATTAATTTTTTTTCTTTCAATTTGATATTGATGTAAATATTCAATTATACTGTTAAAATGTTATTCTTTCATAAGACGGTCAACAATTACCCTAAAAGAATCATTCCTTTTAGGGGTCCTTGGTAGTCATGTGAGAAGGTAAATCATAATTTCATCCCAAATACACAAAAGAGTTTATATAGGTTTCATGTATCCTATATGATTTTGTCTCTCATCCTTAACTTATTGAAAAAATATACGACTCGACTCATAGTCAAAAATTACCCACTATATATTATCACACAATAAATGTTCCTTCACATCCCTATGAATTTCATCACTACCATGGTTTATAGTGGAATTCGAGGTGTGAGAATCATATAATAGTTACCTATTTTATCCTAGGTATTGAAGGAACACATAACCTCATTCAAAATATCCGAATTCAATCATCATATATGATGTCTTCCAAACATCCATCCTTGATGGATTTAATATTTATATGAAAAATCGCATCATCAGATTTGGAGATTTTTATCTTTTCTAGTAATTTTTGTTTTTCAATATTTGAATAAATAGTGATGTTTCCCATTTGATAACAATTACAATATACATATCTACTAAATCAATGAACATACGAACATTTACAATCCTCATTTGGGTAAAAATTCCATAGTATTTCATACTTAATGCATATGTTACATTATTTTATTTTCTTGGTTTGTAGTTTATTTTTATATCATGATATTTGACTAACATGATCCATCATCATTGCATTATGTTCAGTTTCTTCTGTGTAAATATTTATTCCAAACTCGTTTTATCAATATATATATCACAATTTTTACCAATGAGATATTTTTACTATGTCTTCAGAGAAATGATTATTGATTCTAATTCAAGGTCATTAGTTATATAATATTTTTAAAAAACATTCAAATACATTGTCTCATGTGAAATAACATTATCATTTTCATAAGGACCCAACCCAGTTTATTCTTCAATGTGTTATTGTATATCATAGATATTCCATTTCTTGATAGTAGAGTAAAAATTGGCGAATGTACTAATCTTCCATTCAATTCTTCAAAACATTTTTTTAATTTGTTTACATATGAAATTAACCACGTTACCCATGAGCTTGGTTAATAGGCTATAATATTGAGAAAAATTATTCACGAAACACTGATTGTGACCTACTGAACTAAAAAAATCACTTAACTTGGTAATGATTATTAGTGTAGGATTTTTTTTGGATTTCCTTTTACTTTACAAGATAAACTAATACAATATCCGTAGAGGAAATATGGATATGAAAATAATTTTCCCAAAAACATAATTCAATCATGTTAAATTTACCTTATAAATACTTCCTTCTAAGTGTATCATATATTAGCCAAAAGTGATTTCGATAATCTTAATATGTTTTAAAATATACAAAAATATTATTAATGAATATTACAAAAAATCATTAAGATATTACATGTATACTCTATTCATCGGATCTATAAAAATCTAGGGTTCATTATTCAATCCAAATGGGAATACTATATACTCATAATCTCTATAATACATTATAAAATCCGTCTTTAGAATATATTTCTTCCTTACATGCAATTAATGATATCCAGAATGAAAGAAAATAATTTAAAAATATTTAGCTCCTTGATGTTGGTCAAATAAATATTCAATACAAGGTATAACATACATATTATTTATTATAATAACATTGATTTATCTATAGTCAACAAATAAACTCACAGATCCATCTTTTTTTATAACAAATACTATAGGGAATCCCCTTAGAGAACCACTGGGGTTGTTAGGTAACTTATTACTCATATCCTATAGTTGTTTCCTTAGCTCTAAAAATTCCACAGTGTCCATTCTATAAATAGTATGGGATATTAGACATATATTATGGACTAAATCAACGGTAATATCATCTTCATTTTATGGGGGTGTCTGAGAAATTACACCAGAAATAAATCAATTTATTTATATAAAATCATTGAGTTAACATTTTTATGTATACAATACTTATCACTAGATTTTGTTTCCTCTTCCTCCCCAATAATTTCATTTAGTTAAGATATTGTGGGTGAGTTAGGAGATGATTTTTCTTCTCTAATGAAAAATAAAAATATGTCATTCATAAAAATTCTAATTTTATTCTTCTTAAAAAACATTATAATAACCCAGTATTGAGAAACATTAACATTATCTGAAATTCTAGGAAAACTTATATCCTTATACAAACAGATTCCCAAAGACTATACTAGTACAGTGTAATTGGATACATAGAATCATAAACAATAGTACACAAGTGAGCTATATTTTCTCCCAGTAGGGTCTTATTTACTAGAACCCATATTATAATAATAAGTAATAATAAAAATATTCACAAATATGGGGAAAGGAATCATATAAGTGGGTGAGCTCAGATTCCATGTAATGGTAATCAATGGAAACTTGTAAACATAAACATGAGAATTTGGGTAAGATAATGTTATCATAATATTAAATGTGTATACCCTATATATAAAAGATCAAAAAAATCAATCAATATAATAAATATTAAAATGTAATATGAATATAATCATAAGGAAATAAAGATCATAAACTGTTAAATCATATTATAGGAATAAAATATGGAATTGTGGTAGTTATAGAAGCATATAAAAGAATTTCTATAGTAGCTGAGGCATCACTACCAAGAGAATATTAATAGTATGGGTTAAATACCTATAAAATATTTGTAGTAATGGTTCAGTACCACTTCCATCTTTGTATAATGGCTTCACTCCTCATACCTCCTTAGTAGTCATGGATCACTCTAGTGGCCATCTTAATAGTCAGGAATTAATCCTAATACTTTATCAGTCAATCTCAGGATATATAAATCATTACTAATTAAATTTTTGGGATATCTAGTTCCAACCCATATCAAAATGAAATCATAGAAACTTGTTCTAGAAAATCATAAAAAATCATATCTTAACACACTAAATGACATGGGTATCATAAACATGTAATAAAATCACAACCTATGAAAAATTTTAGAGGTTATATAATTATTTTTTTCAAAAAATGACCCCTAAATGAAAAATTAATGTCATTAACATATAAACTAAGAAAGTGGAAAGGGTTTTATAAAGAAGAAGACTCAAGTAATAAACCATTTATATTATGTTTATTAAATTTAAATTTATATAATTATAAATAATTTTTTAGTTACATCAATGTACATTGTCTTAGAAGAGAATTAATTTTGAATGA
The DNA here is from genome assembly GCA_963277665.1 of Viscum album. Lineage (NCBI taxonomy): Eukaryota > Viridiplantae > Streptophyta > Magnoliopsida > Santalales > Viscaceae > Viscum > Viscum album. The sequence goes on along the minus strand of OY728152.1, from coordinate 62,308,842 downwards.
TATTTTAAGAACATTTCTTGAGGGAAATATCCTTCTAATTTTGGAAAATAATTTTTAAAACATAAAACCTTTTGAATAATTTCCTTTTATCAATATAAATTTATGATTAAAAATTAATCTTTAAATAATTTTGGAACCCATTTTCCATTAAAATATAATGATTCTTGAAAACAATTTCAGTACCATTTTCTCGGAAAACATACAAATGACTATAAAAAAACCCTGTGAAACATAAACCCCATTAAATAAAACACATAAAATGGATCTTTAAATACCCATTAATAAATAATATTAATCATAGAATACATTCCATGGTATTATATACACTACACAAAAAAGTGAGGCGTAAATAAGTCTTGTATCACACAGAAATAAAGAGTGAGGTGATATTCCCTTACAACATGAGAAATGTTTGAATCAGGATATCCATGAAACAATAACATAAATTAAAACATTTAATAACACTACATAAATTATATCCATTATATTCAAGTCATATGAACAGTATATACTCCATAAAAAAGAAACTAGGAGAATAGAAATACATTATGCCTCAATGAAATGAAATTGAGACTAGATCCCTTCTCTTACGTCTTAAATATCTTCCTACTCATACAAAAGTCCTTTATAATAAATATAATGTTATTATAAAAATATCATTGAAATGTATTATTATATCTAATACTATATATGTTATTATTGTGAGTTTATATTATAATCTCATTAACAATTCTGTGTTTATGGTTCACTTCGGGTAATAACCACTCTGTTCTTTAGATGTGTATTAATTTGTAATATCTTTTGTACTTATACTTATGTCATGATTTTATGAAGTTAAACCATGATATAAATATCAAGTATGTATTATATATTTTTATTTTATTAATCCCTTTACTATATAGTCATGAATTACAATACTCCGTTCATGGAGATAGTAAGTCGTACGTACACATGAATGTTATTTCGGTTTAACTATCATGTTGATAGAATGATTGTCAAAGACATATACGAATGAATATATATATATATCACTATTTATTTAGATATATTATATCATATATAAAATATATTTTCACAAAATCCATACTTAATTCTTCCCATGTTGTTTATGAATTATGCACATCACTTTGAGGGGGCGATAGTCCGTACATCCTTAAAAGAAATTATTGTATTTAAAAAAGGAAAGTATAAAAACATGTGATGTAAAATAATTAATGAACCGTAAAATCAAAATAAATTCCATATAAAATATATATAAATAGAGTTTCCATCAAAATTTCCACCGTTTGAGGTAGTAATGAAAAAATGGACATTCATCATATAGTGCCCTGGTAGTCCACTGTACATATAAACAATATGTTTGTTACCCATTAGATAGCAGTGTGTGTATGTGTAGGTAGAATGAATATCATAAAAAATCATAGTATATTTCATATATTGTTTTTGATATACTATAATGTAACAAGAATATTTCAGTGAGTGGAGAATAAGAATAATAGAAAGATGTTTAAGGGAGGGTGTTACCTCTTAATTGGGTGGCTTCTTTTGGTTTGAACCAAAAGGATTACATGGAATGATTTCTACCCAATTTATGATTAAAGGATATAGTAAGGGATTTTTGGGTTCTATTTTAAAATATTGTTTGTCCTACGTGGCTTGAGAAGATTGAGGAAGAGGTTGGAGAGGAGGCCTTTAATAATGGGCAATGGGTGGAACTCTTGTAATATTTTAAGAGGAAAGAACCCCACCGATGATATTTTCTTTAATATAGTGAAATAATGTTAAAATATAAAGAAAAGGGAGACTAGGGATTTTATATGGCTATAAAAGGGCCGTATGAAAAGTGTATAGGTCGTTATGGGCATTATGGTTATAGTTTAATCCCATATTATTCATAATTTAACCGTATTCAATGTAATTAATTTATGTTTTTTCACTAACATGTGTCGGAAAATACTAATTTTACCTTATTAATAATTATAAATTATTATAATTACAAATATTTAATCGATTTATCCAAATTTAAAACACATAACCAGCAGAAATTTATTTTAATTTAATCTCACAGGCTAGTCGACAGTGCGAATTTTTAAAGTAAAAAACTTCAAAAGTTTTCTATGGTTTTATTGTAAATAATAAAATGAAATAGATTATTATGAAATAAATTTGGTTGATTGATGAAAATTTTATCTAATTTAACATTGAAATTAATTTAAAATATAATTTACCCTAACAAATAAATTGGATTAAGAAAGCAGTTCTGAGTTTAAATAATGTATTTTTTACAATTTATTTAAAAATGAAATATTATAAAAATTTAGAAAAAAATATGTTATCCTAATTTTTATGCTTCTATTAAAAAATATGATGTTTACATTGATATATTGAATTTATAAATGTTCTAGAAATTTTATTTAATAATGGTTTTACACTAAACGGTTGTAAATGTATAGTTCTAAAAATAATGATTTTTGTATATAAAATTTGGGTTTGTTCCTATCTTATAGTTTTCAAATCTATTAGATTAATATAAAAAGTATTGATAAAAATGATATATATATATATAATTAATATAACTCTATATTTGAAATTAATTTAATTTTTTTGGATAAAATTGATTTGTATACAAAAAATTATTTTCTCTAAAAATATCCCCTTTATATTTAATTGGTTCATTGTAACAAATTAAATAATTATATATTTATGTAAATAATAGGTTTTCTTAAATTATTTTTTACTATTTATAATCAATACCATAATATCTATTTCATGTCTTAATATAATCTTTTAATAGTATATTGTTGTTTGTTAAATGTCATTGTTGCGTGTAATGTATGACAAGATGGTTCCATGTGAATGGAATTTTTGAGTTAGTGAATTAAAAAATCAATAAAAAATAATTCATTTGAAATTAGACTAAGAACTAGAGGTGTTACATTCTATCCCACTAAAAATGAATTTCTACCACAAAATTACTCATTTTGGTATAAATATATGAAGATAATTCTACATTATCATATCCTTAAGTTCTCACATTGCTTCCTCTAACTAGAACTGTTTCCACAATACCTGGCCATGTGAGTGCTCCTATTTCATTGAACATTATTTTTACAATCTAGAATCTGAACTCGTTCCTCCTTATATGAATGTTCCTACTCCAATTTTATGACCTATAAGTTTAGTACATGTGAATGGTCTGAAATTTACTTAAGAATAATACATGGACCATATAATAGACTTGAGATAGATTTTGAGGAAGTACCAAGAGTTATGATACCATTCTGATATAATAAAAAATATCCAAGGGACCAATATTCTTTGTACTTAGTTTTCATTTCATTCTAAAAATCATAACCATCGTTTAGGTAGTGATTTTTAGAAATGCGTTTCCACTAACATCAAATTATAGATCACACTGATGATAATTAGCATAAAATTTCTGATAAAATTTAGCTACTTTGTTTTTCTATCATATGGATCTAAATTTCACATTGATTTCTTTTTTAAATCTTATGTCCCGATAGATTTAATTCTCCAACATTATCCCAATATGTTGGAATAGTAAATTGTGTCCCATAAAAGTCTTTATAATGTTCTATAGGAAATCACGAGTGAATGATATTGTTTTAATAAAACTAAATTAGAATAAGGTACTGATCCCAACAACCATTGAAATCTAAAGAACAAGATCATAAAATTTACTATAGTGTTTAAATTATTATTTATGATTTACCATCCATTTGGGGATGATAAATAGTGATGAAAATCAATTTTTTATCAAGTTCTTACTAAAGACTTCACCACAACATTGACGTAAACTTTAGATCCCGATCTGATACGATAAGAATTGGTACTCAATGGAAAGTTACCACATCCTTAATATATATTTTGGTAATATAATCCATATATAAATCTTCTAAGATAAAAATTATGTTTTATGACTTATTTTGGGAATCAGATACCACACATATAAAATTAAACACTTTAGAGGTTTTGGGTAGTGATGTGACAAAATTCTTAACGATGTTGCCTCATTTCAATTCATGTATGGGTAATGGATGCAACATCCCTTATGAATTTTTTTCTTCCATCACTATCTTTATAGAATACCATTCACTGAGATTCAAAACATATTATCTTCATTCCATCCCACTAGAAATATTATTTCAAATCCATATACATTTTTCCTACTTCTTGGATGAAGAGAGAATTAATAACTTTGAGTTTCTTCTAATTGACCCTTCATAAAATATGGCATGGAAAGAACACATATGTGGTTTCTGAACCTTATCATTCAATCATTATAATGGTTAAAATTGGGAGAATTTCTGAATTTTTTCCACACAACCACTTCATTTTATGCCTCATTAATCATGAGTTGGATATAGGGTTAGACATTCATTTGAGAAAGGCAATATTTGCACCCATCATTCAAGTTTTCTAGATCAATTATTTTCAAAACCAGAAATATTTGATATTTTTTGATCCTGATTATAGATAATATGGAATTATCATTTTTACATATAATATAATCCACCTTGATTTCGTTCATAGGGTGCTAATGTATTGAGAAGTTATAATCCATTATTATCTCTAACCATCTCCTCTAACGCATGTTAAAATCATTCCGTGGGAATATATATTTTAGAATTTTATTATTAGTATATATATAAATTTTCTACATAATGATAATGAATCAATATCTTTATTTAAAATATTATCGCTCTTAATTCCAAATCACGAGTTTTGTAATCTTTCTAATGAATCGTCATTTTTCATGAAGAATAGGACAAAACCATAATATTCTGTAGAATAACACATCCAAATACCTTCTTATAATCAATACTATATATTTAAAACCCCTCTCTACTATTGGTTAATATAAGATCAGGTGTGCTATAAATCATTTTATTTAGTTTATTGAAATTTTACTCACATTAATCTTTCCAATAAAACATGACACCATTCTGAGTTACCTTTATCTGATGATTATACCTTCATGAGAAATTATCAACAAACCGTCGATAATATCTAGCTAGACCATGATTTCTATGTATCACAGTCACCATGGTCGGTATAGGATTTCATTCAATAGCCTCTATCTTCAATGGATATACTACTATACCATCTATTATGATTATGTGACCCAAAAATGAAAGCCTTTTAATCCTGAATTATCAATTTTTATATTTTTCATACAGTTTCTTATTTCATTGGATATTTATTAAAATTATCATTTAGTATTGATGTTATTACTTTCCCTTAGAATATATAAGAATATCATCTATAAAGACTACCGTAACATAATTGAGGTCAAATCTCAATGCACTATTCATTAGATCTATGAATATAAAAGGAGAATTAGTTACCCAAATTTTCATTACTATATATTCATAGTGACTATAACTTGTACGGAATTATATCTTATGTATATCTTCATTCGTGAACCTCAATTGATGATATCCAGAATGAAGCTCCTTCTTGTAAAAGTATTGACCTCCAGAATGACGATTAAACAGTTGAATAATACATGAAAGAGTATAAATGTTCTTTATCTTTATCTTTTTAAACTCCCAATAATGAATGAAAAGCAATTTTATTCAACATTTCTTTTTCACAAAAATATTGGTTCACCCCAAGGTGACACACATGGTTTAATGAATCCCTTATCAAGGTTGTTATATTGTTTCACCTTCAATTTGTAAAACTCAATTATGGCCATTCTATATGATGTATTTAAAATTAGTATGGAAGTATTTTTGAGTTATATTTATAACTCATCATCAAATATTGGTGGAATAATTTGAAAATATTCCAACAAAAAATCCAAAAATTCACGAATAATGGGAATATCATCATTATGTATTTTATCCCCACCATTTAAGTAAAAAAACCCTTCTAAATGGGAATTAATACCCATACACTAGATGTAATTTCAATAGGAATTTTATAATTTTCATCATATTGATGGATGATTATATAGGGGTCTGAAATATAAAATGACACTTACCTTCCTGAACAATTAATCTGAAATTTATACAGAGAATGAAAATTCATTACAATGATGATATTCAATTTATCCAATTTATGAATGATATGATTTGATGGAAGTGCATTACCACTAATGTTAACAAGAGAGGAATTATAGACATGGTATCTAATAATAATTATATTATAAGTTTTCACTCATAATTCCATACCTAAATATTTTGGTGCAATCATAATACCCATTGAAAATTATTTAGAGTTGAAGGAGTGGGTAGATTATGAATCAAATAAGGAATTATCTGTTCAACAATGGATGTTATTTATACCTTCTACAATTTCATTATCATCCCCATCATTTGAAATTTTAATTTGATGATATTACCCTTGTCCATCGGATTAAGAGGTTACTAACGTCGATCATCGTCCGTAGCCATTGGATTTGGGAACTGGTTAAAATAATTTCCATTCTCCTTATAGGTGTAGTATTAACATGTGGGAAGTGATTTTTTTTTCAATTTTTCTCCATTCACCCCATTTGAAAATTTCATCCCATTACTTAATAAATAAAATTATAAATGACCTTCCCTTCCAACATAATTTTTTTAGATCCCTTATAACGATTTTGACCATGCTTCTTCCCACACCTATAGCAAAATATAAATCTCATATACTATTCTTCATGGTTTTTAGATTTTCCATTAAACTCCATCTTACTTTTCTTGGCAATACCATTGGATTTATGAATGACTCAAACATCCATTTAAACATTGATTTCACAATACAAAATCTCATCATAACAACTAAAATCTCTTATGTCCAACTCCCTTATGATACTTGGCATTAATCTGATGAAGAACCTATCAACATTGCTTTTGGGTTGGATGATAATTCCTGAAGAATAACTCACAAGTCTTGAAAACTTATCCTCATGATTACCAAATGATTCATCATACCATTGTTTCAACTCAAAAAACTCATTATCCATTTTTTGTAAGAATAATATGACGAATAAGCTTATTGAAACATAGTTCTTGATCCTATCCCATTCCTTGGATTCAATTACATCATAATTCCTCATATTATTGATTAGAGTATTGACATTAGATAACATAAAATATCTTTTCAGTAGTACTGATATATTGTTTAGAAATAAGTGGATTATAGTAGACTCAAATTTCTAGGATACATGACCTCAAGAAAGACTCAATATAATTTTGTTACCTCCTTTGCTTATTTGGATGTCCAGCATGATTCATTTCCTGAGAGTGAAATGTGATTATAAAAATAAGATATTTCATTCCTACTCCCATTAAATTTGGAAACACTGATGGAAAATCATTTCATTTTCCATTGAAAAAAAACTTTATTCGATTCGTTCGAGCTTGATCCATTAACTAAAACCAAAAGCATTGAGTAAAAAATTAATTATAATAACGAGGGTCCATATAATCCTAAAAAGTAACTTATGGGATGTCTATGTTAGGAAAAAATCCATAATCTATGATACCTTTGGTGTATACAATGTTATTGATATATATATTTTATTCAAAACCTTCAAAATGGTTTAGTAAGACATTGTGAATTTCCAATGAATATCCCCCAAGATTGTTAAACTAGGTGTACAATAGGGGCCATTGTGATTTACTAGATTACCCTAAGTCGGGGCTAGATCATCATTTCAGAGTTGTTACTCCTAGTTATATCTATTGTAGAGACACATCAAAATGTATTATCAAGACATGGTTGTATTTGTAGGAAACTAGTCAAACTATCCTCTACAAAAATTACATGAAATTTTCCTATGATTTTCGACATCCTTATACTTTTCCTTATATATATACATTGGGGTCTCACTATGGTTTAATCATTCTAGTTTCCAAAGGATAAAAAAACCATTCTCTTAAAAAAACTATACCAACCAATTCTTAACATACGTTGACTTTACATAACATTTTATGAATACTTCAAACATTATAAAAACAAACACCAAAAGGTCATAGTAGTATACTGCCTTTGGAAACATCGAAATGTAAACATAGGTACATAAGAGATCTAAATTATCTCCCACTAGGTAAATATTTAATAGAACCCATAATAGACACTTAAAACATATTGCATATCTTCATAACATGGGGTAGATGAAACATAAAAAGGGGTGAGATCATATTCTTAGTAATTGTAAACAATGGAAACTTGTAAACATAAAAATAACAATAAGAGTATGAGAAAGTGATCATCAAATTAAAATATTATTCACTACATATTAAAGATCATATGAATGGCTCATGGAATAAATATTGATGGTTCAAATGACATTAATCATAAGGAAATAAATAACATAATCCATGAAATAATAATATAATAAAAAAACCTAGAATTCTTCCAGACACGTAAGTATATAATATGATATCTGTAGTAGCCATGAAATTCCTTACAAGACCATATTAGTGGTATGGGTTCACTCCATATACCATATATTCAATAATTATTAACTCCCATGACCATCTTAGTATCATTATTTTACTCCAAATTCGAATTTTTTGTCATGGATCACTCCCATGTCCTTTTTAACAGTCAAGTTTCATTCCCAAGACCATCTTGGCCTATCTCATCAAATATAAATCGTTACCAAATACATTAGAGGGAGATATAGGTAGAACCCATTTTATAATTAAATCATATATTATTATTCAAAAATAATAATAATAAATCATATCTTAATCCATGTAATGAAATGGGTGTCATAAAATTGCAATCAAATCATAACAGATAGAAAACATATATTTTTAATAATATTTTATCAAACCATAACCCTTGAACAAATAATAGATTTCATAAAAATATTACCCATGAAATAGGAAATGATTTATAAATACCAAGTCACTAAGAGAAAACCATTCATAGACAATTTTTAATAGAACTGTTAGATCATTTGAAGGAAAGGAATGATTAACATTAATGGATGTTATCTTAGTTGATAAATGATTTTCAATGATATTTTGAAAACTTTTCTTGAGGAAAATATACTTATTCATTGAAAAATTATTTTTAAATGATAAAACAATTGAAAACTAATTTCACTCTCAATTGAATTCAAAACTTATAAAATAGGATTTAAATCATATTTAAAACCTTTTTCCTTGATACCTGTAATGAATCTTTAAAACCATTTCAAATTTTTTTTCCAGGAAACCATTCAAAAGACCCATAAAAACATTTGAATCATAAAACCCATTAATGAAATATCATATAATTGATATTTATAAACACATAAATTTAACAATATGTATCAGAAAATAAATTAATGGGTAGTATATACATGATATAAAATAAGTTAGTGGTGAATAATGGATGTATCTCAAGAAAATATAGAGTGAGAAGACATTCCCTTACAACATTGAGTAAATTTTGTATCATATGATATGTGAAAGAATTAAATCAATGAAAACATTAAATACAATGGAATAAAATATATTCATGATATTCATGTCATAGGATCAGTATAAAAACCATATAAACTATACTTGGTTCATAATAATATATAATTCCTCGATGAAATGAAATTTGGAGTAAATAAATTACCTTAATTCTTGACTCTCTTCCTACTCATAATAACTCTTATATAATAAATATAAATTTATTGTAAAAATATCGATGAACCATATTATTATATCTAATTCCATATATTGTGTGATTATGACTTTATATTACCCTTTTCTTATCAATTCTATGTTATGTTTTCACTAGGGGTAATACCAACTTTTTTCCTCACATGTATCTTAATTAATTATATCTTTTGACCTTATAATTATATAAATATATATAGAATGTAATAAATTATATAAATATCATGTATATTATATATAAATTTAATATAATAAACAATATATTATAAAATTAAGAAATGAAATACTTAGTTAATTAAGACGGTATACTGTACGTACACATGAACACTATTTCCATCTAATTATCGTGTCAAAATATAGTAAAAGGAATATATGTATATATTTTTATAAGAATATCGTTTTTAAAAAATCTTTATTGTATCATATATATCATATATATTAACAAAATACATCCTTTCTAAATTCCATGTGGTGTATGGACGAATCACATTGCATTGAGGTGTGGTAGTCCCCACTTCCTCACACGAAATTATCGTATTAACAAAAAATGGGAAATATGAAGTCATGTTTTTTAAATAATTAAATAATATTAAATACATAATAAATATTATATATTAAAAATATCAAAAATATGTTCTATCATAATTTCCACCATGAGAGGTGGTAAAGAAAAAATGAACAATAATAATTTAGTGAGTTGACATTCATCCATACACGGAAACAATATTCTCATTACTCATTAGATGGAAGTGTGTGTATGTTTAGGTAGAATACATTACATAAATTAATAATTTTATATTTTGGGTACTGGTGTTTTTATAAAATTATGGAATAATAAAATTTGAGGGAGTGGAGAAAAAAGAAAGATGTTGGAGGGAGGTTGTTACCTCTTAAATGGGTAGCTCATTTTTGTTTGCACAAAAGGGATTATATGGGAGGATTTATTCACAAGGGAGGATTCATAGAGAAATTTAGGGATGTTGGGAATATATTTGGTATTATTTTGGCCAAACATATGAGGTTTGAGTGGTGTGAGAATGTGGGTGGAGAGGAGGCCTATTATAATGGAGGATGAGTGGCACTCCTATAAAATTTTAAAAGAAATGAACCCCACTCATGTTTCTTTGAAAGTTACCTAATAATATTCTAAATATGAAAAAATGGTGTATAGGGTATAAATATTTCGAAAAAATGGATTTATAACAAGTATATAGGTCATTTGGTGCCATATGCTTATGGTTTAGTCCTTTATTTTTTTAATGAAAACGTAATAATTGTAATAAATTTTAATTACATCATTAGTGTTTTTAATAAAAACAATTTTGAACTAAAAAAATTGATATTATTATTATTCCCAATAAGGAACCCAAAATTACAAATTTTAAACATATAAATGGTATATAATAATTTAAATTTATACCCATAGTAGGGTTGACAATGTAGGATTTTAATGAAAAATAGTCAAAAGTTTTCAGTGTTTTATAGTCAGTTTTAAAATAAAATCAATTCCAATGAACTAAATTATGTTGATTGATAATAATATTATGTAATTAATATTTAAAACAAATTAAAAATATAACTTTACCATAAAAATAAATTTTATTAAAAAGTATGTTTTAGTTAAAATCTAGTATTTTAACCATTTATTAAAAAATGAAACCATACAAAAAATTAAAAACACATATACAAACCAAATATTTCTGTTTCACTTAAAAATTTTATGTTTATTTTGACATATTGAAAACATAAAATTTTAAAAAATGACTTAAAATGGGTTTTCTATTAAAAGGTGGTAAAAGTACATTTATTAAAAAATCACATTTTAAGTTAAAATTTGGTCCATTCTTATCAAATTTTTTTCAAATATATTATATTAAAATAAAAAAAATTTGAATAATAATAAATATATATATATTAATAAAAATCATTGATTTTAATTAATTTAATTTATTTGGTAAAAAAAAATTTATGAGTATAAAAATATTTTTCTAAAAAATATTCCATTTATATTAAATTAATTCATTATAACTAATGAATTAAATTTTTTAAACCATAGGTTTTCATAAATTAGATAGTATAATTCATAACCACTAGCATGAAATCTGTTTTAGTTCATAAAAAATATTTTCATAAAATTTCTTTTTGGTTAAAAAATGTGTTGAATTTAATGTGTGCCATGTCAATGTTGTGTGAAAGGAATCTTCGACCTAATTAATTTAAAAACATTAATGAAAATTATTTCATTCAATAAAAAGGTCCACAATAACAATGGTTGTCACATTCATCCCCCTTAAAATTAATTTCACCATCAAATTTATTCATTATTGTACAAATAAATGGGGATACTTCTACCTCATCATATCCACATGTTCCCATATAGATTACTCAAATGTGTGATATCTCTAAAATTTTTTGACCAGGCTAGTAAACTTTTTCATAGATTAATCATTGTGTGATCCCGAATCTCAAACGGTTTCTTATCTTAAGAAATATCATACTTGAATGAGATGACATATGATTTTAGTACATGTGAAGGGTCATCTCTGTATTTTTTGAGGGGAGAAAAATTGAACACATCATGGGATTGAAAGAGATTTGGATGAAAAATATGTTTTTTGAGATGGGTATTTTTCAAGCCCAATGTAATTTTATATTAACTATATCTATATCAATAATAATAATATGAATATCAATTACATTTTTTTGATATATATTAGCTATTTATAAATGAAAAAAATCCTTAAATATGTATTACATTAATTAATTAAAATGGATAAATATTATATAATTTAAAACATTTCATAGAAAAAACCTATTTTTTACCTAAAAATGATCATACAATAAAATAATATATAAATATTATTAAAAATTATTTAAGTAGAAAATTTATATATAAATAATTATTATGTAACATTAATATATAATTGTGTATTTAAATTACATAATTTTTTGAAATGAAATGATAGTTTTAAAAAAATCGTGTTTTTCACTATTCATTGAAATATCAATATATTCCAAAAAAACATATAATATCAACAGAAGATATTTTTGATATGATGAATTCAAAAATGAAATTAATTTTATAAAATAAAATTCCCAAAATATCTCTAAATTTTTTATAATATTTTTTCATAAAAATTAATAAGAATCATTTTTTAAGAAAACATATTTTGAATCAATATGAATACTTTAAAAAAATATTATTGATTGTCTAATAATAATTTTTTAGTAAATTTAAATTTTATTAGGATTTTTATTGGTATATTTAATTAATTATTTAATACTATTCATAACCTTATTAATATTATTTATGATTATAATGATCACTTTATAAATAACAATATTTAACCAGTAATTTCTATGTTCCAGGATATCCAAATACTAATAAATTTATTAAAATAAAAGAGTAGAAGACAAAAAATTAGGCAGTGCACTTGGTTTTTTCCCATCGGGGAGTGGACTAACCAACGTATGTCTTCATTCACAAAAGTTGTAAAATATTCAAGAATTTGAAACACCCACATTGTGATTTCTTTACGGATATCACTATTTGATAGGGAATCTACCACCATATGGTTCTATCTATACACATGGATGAAAATCAGATTACACCAACTGGCCAGATTCAAACATTCAACCCAATGGGGTAGAGGATTCCATGGGACACTCCTCATTCTTGAATTCAAAGATATTAAAACATTCTCAAAGATAGATTCAATCCATAGGGTATTCCACCTATGATGGAAATAATATATCATACATTTTTTCTCATAGCTCATCCTCCAATGTAGTTCTAATCCTAATATAGTGATGAATGCTTCATTTGAAAAACCCTAGGTATGTTCAAAAGATTCCATATAAGATCCCATGTATTTATAAAAAATGTTTAGATATCAATCAGTATTTATGAATAAGATTGTAATATTATGTTAAACATGACACTTTTTTGGACATCTTACTCGACACACCACAAAAGGGTTTTCTGAAACATTACGTTGCACAAAACATTGAGTTATACTGAAAAATGACACAATAATAATAATATGTTTTAAAATAGTAGTTAAAGACAATAAATTATATTGATGGGATTGAATATAACAAGCTAAAATAAGATAAAAAATTATTGTTAAATGTTTTTACATTTATCCATTAATTTTTAGAGGCTTATTATAAGAATGAATCCGTTTTTAAGCATGAAATACTCTTCTATTTTTAAAAGGTCCTTTTACATCCTTTTGATGGTGAAACCTTTTTTAAAATAATTTTTATCAATTTTATATGTTATATGTGAAAAAAATAAACATCTTCTATAGAAATCAGGAATCAAAATTTAATTTGGATAAATTTTTGGAAATTTTCTGATAATGATCAATTTTAAATGAATAATAAAAAATAATGCATTTTAATTCAAAACTACATATTCATCTAATTTAGTTATTCAGATTGATTGTTATTTTAATTGGTTTTAATGTATAATTGGATTATGTTTTTATCATATAAACTAATTTTTTCATTTAAATTAATTTCCCTTTTAAAATTGGATACAAAAACATGTCAATATTTTGGTTGTTATTACTTTGTCAAAATATTTTTTCTGGTTTTGAAAATTGAAATTAATTTTAATTTAATTTACTAAAATTAGTTGTTTTTAATTTTGAAAAATAGATTCCATATTTTGAATCATTAGGTCTAAATTATTTAAATAAACAACTTTAAATTTTTGGAAAATATGAATTGTAACATCAATAATTATTTTTGTATACAATGGCAAAAAGATAAATCAGGTTAATATGGGTAAAAATTTAGATTTTAATAATATTAAACTACAATAACATAAGTACCAATGCTATAAGATGTGATATTTCAGACAATATTCATCCTTGGGTCGATTTTAGGACCCCATGGAGCCACATGTGTGTGATAATGACATGTTATAATATTTAATTTAAAGTAAATATAAATATAACATAAACCATTATCTTTTAATAAAACAATTTTAATATAGGGTTACATAACTGATAAATTTGACAATAAATAGTCATTAGAAATCTATCATTATTTTCTATATCATTATTTTTTTATTTTTTCTAAATTATATAATTAGATTTAATTCTGACACAATGATGATTCAATGATTGATTCATTAATAATGGATTCATGTAAATGATATTATAAATATAAAAATTAATTTAATAAGAATATTTTTATAATTTTATTTAATTTAATGGATGATATTGACATATTATATTGGATTTAATTCCTTTTTTCAAAGTAATAAATTCATTATGACTTTAACAAAAAATTAATTACTATATAGTGTCATAATTGACATAAATGTGTTTTTTAATAAAATAACATTTTATTAAATGATATAATAGGCCTAAAAATCAAATATTAAGCCAAATTACATATATAATGTTAAAAATTTCATTTAATATCCATTTATGGATCCCTTGTAATTTTATAGTAACTATAGAAAATGTATATTATGAAAATGTATGAAGGCATGGTAAGAATTAATGTATTTAAATTTGGGTTAATGCTAAATGATAAGGTTTCATTTGTGATCTAAACATGTCTAAAACCTATTTTGGAGGTGTTTTGGATCCAAAAGAGTTTTATATTTTAAATAAATCAGTTTGGGTCATTTTGAAAGATAAAATAAATTTTCAATAAAATAACATTTCAAGACGTTCCTAAAGTGCCCCTCCACCCTCTTATAAAAGACACCCACACATACCCACATACTCACAACTCTAAACCCCCTTTTTCTCATCCAATTTTTTTTAAATAGTTTCCCAAAATCACACCCTTATTCTTAGAGGCATTAACATTTTCATAAGTAAATTAATGAAAACCTTTTAGCTCAAATCAAGAGATGTTCCCCAATTTAAGAGTCACATCTTCTCCCAAGTTAATTTATTTTATTTTCCCTCTCCACTCTCTATGATATTTTTATTCATTGATTGCATTTAAAAAATAATCCTATATATACTAAGTTGATTTTCTGAAATGTATTCGAACTAAACGTATACACACCTCCTTCTAATGGATACTAACATATTGGATTTGTGTACGGCGGACTACTACCTCACAAAATAATGATTGTTCATTTTTATCCTTCCACCTCTCATGGTGGCCATTATGATGGAACTGAATTTATATTTGATATATATTATATTTATATTATATATATTATTCTATAATTTTTATTTACATCATACTATTATGCTTTCCATAATGTGTAAATACAATAATGTTATTTGAGAAAGTGCGGACTACCACCCCCTCAAAGTAGTACGACACATTCATAACATACATCGAACATATAAAGGATAAAATAAATGTAATTATGTACAATATGTTACATATATATTATAATGTAATTATAAAATACCTTTGTATTATTTAGTTTTCATTCCTTTAAATATGACAATTAAATGAACGCATTGTTAATGAGTACGCACTCCTTACCTTCTCCAGGAGCGGTGAATTTGACAACCAATATTAAAATTTTATGGACATTTAAAAATACATATAGACTGAATATATATAATATTTAAATAATTAATACCATTATGGAGATTATAGACTATGGAATACATGGACAATTAACATTGAAACAAGGTCATTTTATGACCCAAGTACTGAATATCGACAAAACATCCAACATGAACTCAAATAATTTTCTAATTATAATAACATGTGCATAAGTGATGTAATGGGAATAATAAACACGAAACATGTTCCTAAGAAAATGTAAATTAACTTAATTTTATTATTATAATTGATAAAAAATGAACAATACATGTTCGACTCAATGTGAGGGACTTCATCCCAATATCCTTTCATTGAGGCATATTTCGGTTTATACACAACCATATTTTATACGGCGTATAATTATACCAATATTCTTTTATTTTAAATAAAAAAATTTCAAATGAAATATTTTTCTTTGAATAATTTTACTAAATGAGAAAAATAATGTTTCTTTTTGACATACACGGTTACAATGACCTTTCCGCCACTATGAGAATTATTTGATATTTGGATTTCTCTAAGAGCCATAAGTTTTTTTAAAAAGTAAAAACCATATTATTTTCTCGGATATTTTGGTTTTAAAAATGGTTTTGAGAATGGATTCATTATTTCAAAATCTAGAACTGACATCTTGTGATTTTAATGTGAAAATTTTATCTTTACTTTATGCTTTTTTTAGGTGATATGATTGTGTTATGGTTCCTAGGAATTATTTTTGTAAACCAGGAGTTCCATTATAAACTGAGGAAGGGTGAGCCTATGATAGCTCTCCAATTAATTGGGTAATGTGATGGTGGTAAACATGACTGTTTCCCCTTATAAATTTATAGAATATACTATGATGTGTATTCCAAACGTAATGATGAAGGTTACTCTATATCCAGTTTTGAAAGCTTCTATGTCAGTATGTAATATATTCTACAAGTTACCTTTATGATTTATGATATCTATTAGTTATTCATAAATCATATTATTTCATGATGTATGTTAAATAACTTTTGTTTTATGAGTGAAAAATATGATTTCATTGATTTGTATGTATTCATGGACTAATGTTTTCCTTCATTTTTTTATATCCCTAATTGAGTTTTTTATAATCATCCCATGTTTTTGAATCTTTTGTAATAGAGTATAAGGAATGGAAAAATAATGGAAGAATTCACAAAGAATTACATCCAGAAAGGAATTATTTTTTTATTTTAGGAGTTCTATTCATATGAAAAAAATTCAAAACAGTAGAAGTGTCTAATTTTTCATATTTGAGATGTAGTAGTTATGACATAATACTTTAAATCCCTAAACCTGAAATGATCCTCAATGCGAAAGAAAGAAAATTTCTGATCATAAATAAATATTACGTAATGTTTAAGGTTGGCGCCTTACAATCCTACACATCCTTGGTGGCTTGGTGTACTTGGGGCCACACCATAAACAATCTCTTTGATCCACCATCCAATGGCGGTTATATATATCATAGATTTTAGAAGAAGGGGTAGTTTGTGATTACATAGAACTCTTAATCTCTATTAGATATTCAGGTCATCAATGTCATTGGTTATTTCTTCATTTATAATTTTTGTAGTGGCATTGACATCCCTATACATAAATAGAATTTTAGCATGAGTGGATAGCTTAGGGTTTTCAAAAAACATCATATTCTCTACCCTCAAACATTCAGCGAGAATGGAAACCACAACTGCATACAGAAGGTGGTGCAATTTCTTACTCTAACCAGTGTTTTAAATACATTACAATAGGTTCTCCATGGATCTCCTTTTATGGAGATTAATCCGAATTATACGACCTGCATTCGCTAAAGGTATATTTTTTCTATCTTGCATAACATAAATGAAACTAATTATTGGGGGTAACACTATTTAATTTCATAGTTTCATATAATGAATTATGCCTAAAAATTTAAAATAATTTGAAAAGAAATATTACATAAAAAATATGGATGTTACATTATACCCCCATAAAAATGAATTTTATCTTCAAAATTCACCTCAGCCATCAATGGTTTAACACTAAAAAATTCATTCACAGAAACCCAAATCATAAAAAATGATTAACAAAACTTATACTTAAATATTGTTAATTGGATGTGTTATGGACATCTATAATAACACATACTATGATTCCAAAAAGGACTAAAATGGTGGGATATAATGATTTTTAAATGGGTGAAAAATTTAATCTCCAAATAATGGTGGAATGTGAAAATGACCATTGAACATAAGAAAGTGAATGTTTTTGTGAAAATACAAAAAACAATTCATAAAACAAATGGTTGAGAACATTAAATTTATATCATAAAAAAGTATTTCAATAAGATAAAATTTTATCACAAGATCATTATACTAAATTTGATTATTTTCACGAGAAGATATATTTTCTCTATTTTTTCCAATATAATAATTCATATTTCATCCTTAGGTTGTTCCCTATCAATTTACACTACATCCCTCACTCCATGAAATAGTGATGATTATTTTTTAATTATGGAATAACTATATGATAATAAGATCCAAAAAATATTGACAATTCATTTCTTCAATATCTATTTATTATAAAAAAAATTCGTTATAAAGTTATACAATAAGGATAAATATATATATTATTAAATAATTAGTATTCTATATAACCACATATAATGTTCAACTCAAACAATTTCCCAACTGGTTATCCATATGATCCTTCCAAAATATTTAAATCCAAAACTTTATTGAGATGGTCACAAAATGTAAAAAATCATATTATTATTAATCCCCAAATAATATTGAATTGATTTTTATTTTCACATTCTAAACATGTAAATGCATTTATCATCTATTAGATTAAAACATGGTAATAACCAGAATTACCATAAAACATAATGAATACATTCCAAATTCATCATTCTATAAATAAAGCTCTTGATTTATAAATTATATTCCATATATCTAATAATGTTCTAAACACCATTAATGGAAACATATTCCCAATTTTCAAAAAATCATTTATTTATTCCAAGGACATAATTACTATTCAATTTACATTATTTATTTAAATAATCTCTTTATCCAAAATAAAAAATATTTTAATAACATCAAGAACCAATTAATGGTTATCTTCCCTAAATAATTTATTTTCTATTAAATTTGACAATATAATTTAATAAATTTTCCACATTATTAGTTTGATTCATCATTTTATTGGAAATTCATAATGAAAAATTATACCAACAAAATATTCTTTGTTTATAAATTATAGAATTACAATACAGAAGCCCTTCCATTGGTCTACTTTATTCTGAACCAATTAACTTGGGTTCATTGTATTATCCCATAATACCTATTTACATTAATATTTCATCTATAGTCACTTCACCATCAGCTATTAAACCAGTATTCATACAACGTTTAATATTCTATTCATGAAAATTACCCATAAGAAATATATATTCATAAATATAAGAATTTAAACATTAAAAAAATCATTAATTTATTATACTTCATGGAGACCAATATTCCAATCCATTATGTTAATTGAATGTTTATTTTATCCTCACAAATCATGTATTTTTTAGCTTCTTTTCCTCTCATGAAATATCATATCATTCGTCTGAGAAATAAACATGAGTGCTACTTCCCACACTGTTGATATAATGATAACTAAGTCTTATTTCATATATGGTCTCTACCACCTGAGCTATTAGCAAACACTACAATTATATTAATTTGTGAGATCGAGTTTTTTTTAATTTGGATGTTATTAAAAATATATCAGGATAAATACTTAGGAATAATAAAATTATGTTTCACTTTAATCGTCATCCCATTTGGTTGCTCAAGAAACAATTTTCTATCACATTCAACATTAACAGAATTATATCTAGTTCCCCCTATTAAACAAAACTAAAAAATATTGTGTGAAACAATAATCATAGTGGGGAACCACATAATCATTAATAATAACTTATATGTTTTCTAAATCAGGAATAATTCATTAAAACATTGGTGTATCCTAAGACAATATTCAATTTTTTTATTACGGATTGAAAAGCGATTGGGAATTCACATAGAATATCCCCTGGTATTGTCAATTTACTTGAGTTGCAAGGAACATTTTCTTGAACCTAGTGAAAATATAGTACAACTCAATGTGCCCAATTTGATGTTACTACCCCTAGTTTTATCTCTACCTGAGCCACATACACATTTAATGTCTAGACAGGGATGTAATTTCCCAGAAAATAGTCACACTATCCATTAAAAAAATATAGTACATTTTCAAATACTGTGAGTAATACTTATAGTTATCTATACAAATTTAATTAGTTTTATTTCTAATTTTATCTCATCCAATTTCCCAATCATTAATAAAACATATTATTTGATACCAACTATTGGGAACCTATATTTTCATATAAAAAAACAGAAAATTTTTAGATGAATATTTGATAAATTACAAAAGTATATGCCCATAAACCATAATAGTTTATAATATTTTTAGAAGAGAATCAAAATATTATTATTTAATAAAAGGGATTCACTATCTCCTAAAAACAACTTCCCCTTTAGTAATCATATTAAACATACCATACATAAAACCATTATTCATTACATGGGAATGGAAACATAAAAAATGTGAGATTAGAAGCTCATTATGTGTAGAAAAGGGAGATATAAAAATATAACATGAGCGTAAAGGAATTAAAATAACATCATAATATTTTAAAACCATACTATACCAATCTAAGATCATAACATTGATACATTGAATAAATATTTGAAGTTTATAATAATAGAATCACAAGGTAATTAAAGAATATGACACATAAGTGAATAATATTTTCGTATGACTTATAATTGGGTAATACACATAAGCATAGATAATAATTCACATTATAGTAAAGTTTCACTGCTAATATTATCATAGAGGAATGGGTTCACCCCCCAATCCATCATAATAGTCATGGATCACTGACAATTCCATCATATAGGTCAATGTAAATTACTAAACCTAGTTCACTACCATTTCCATTCCAATATATCTCATGATATATAAATATGTACCAAATGATTTAGAGGGAGATATCGGTTTCACCTGTTATATAATTAAAATCATACATTTCTATTCCAGAATTTCATAAAATTTTTAACATATCATAACAAATGCTATGAAATGGGTTTCATAAAAAATTCATCAAAAGGTAATCTATAGAAACGAAAATTGTATTATAATATTTTTATCATTTTATCATAGCTTAACCCATGAAAATATTGAGGGATTAATAATAATTTTTTCATGGTATGTCCAATGAATATTAAGTGTGTGACATAATATTTTTCATGGAAAAGGACATGAAATATAAATAGGTTTCATAAACTGATTTTCATAATAATACATTTAGAGAAATAATAAAAATGACATCCTTGGTTCAAATCCCTTGTATAACATAGGTTACCTAAAATGATGTATTTTAACATGAAAAATGGTTTTGAAATATAAATAACAATGAACATTTACTAATGAACAGATATTTTCATTGGAAATCATATTTTGAAATTAAAAATTCATAAAATAATTTTAAAATCCTTTTATTAGAAAACATGGTTTAAATATCATCTAGATAAATTAATTGAGTAATCATTTCTTTCCCATTTGAAATTTTTTTAAACATAATTTTTTTTTCAAAATCCATTTTCATTTGAATTTTTTTAAATCATAAAATAACCTAAATATTGTTGGGAGAATTTTAAGGTTTTAGATTCATGAATTCTTATCCCTGGCACGTTACTAAGGATAATAGTTCTTATAGGATGCTTGGAAGTGGTCGGGCGAAGTTTTTATGAGAAATTACAAATTTAGGGTTAATACATACCATGTATGTGTGGTTCAAGGGATGTTTAAAAACATGTAATAAATAAGGATTAAAGGGTTTGAGGCAACATGATTTCAGATAAAAAGGGAATCTGATTTTTAAATGATGTTGAAATGGGTTACATGGTGTGTAAATCTTCCCCTTTTTGTTTCATGATCCCCTAACTATGGATTGATTCTTATCCAATTTATTTTACCCTTTTAGATTCATTGTGATCCTTGGTGTGTTCCTTCTTTATTTTATAGTGGTTTCCCTCAGTGTGATTTCATTTCCATCCATTACAACTCACTATTTTTTTTAATTTTATCTCCCATGTTTCAAATGGGGTTTTATTTTCTATTTTTTTATAGTTGTTTGATGTAAAATATTATATTAATGTATTTCTATTTGGAGATGTGATCATAGATCTGTAACATGGTATGTTCTCATGTGAATAAAATTGATGACTTTTGGTGAATAGAATTCATTTCTTATCTTTTATTTATATGGAATCATATATTGATAATTGTTTAGACACATGGATGGTGATGGGATTAACCTAATAAATATTTAACTAGATTGCGAAATTATATACAGATAGTATGTTGCTGATGTCATTTCTTTATACCATGATAGATATTTACCACATGATTTGATAGATAGTGTAATACATAGGATATTAGTTTTTAAAATGTTTTGTATAGTATGTATTATAAAATTGTCCACTTTAGAATGTATTAAAAAAAATCCCAGAATAATGTAATATTAATTGGGTAATGAATAAAAATGAATTTTTAATTAATCTAGTTGATGATGTAATTTTTTGATAATAAAATTGATGTTGGTATTCATGATTAATTGAAATTTATCTCCCAAATGACGAATGTAATTGATAATTAATTTGAATCCTGATAATTAATTTTTATATTATTTATAATTCATTTTAATTGAGATGGGTACTTATCTATGTTGTTTTAAACCAAAATAAATTGTAAGAGTATGTTTTTCCTATTATAGATTATTATAATTTAATTCCATTATCTATCTATAGTTGGAACCTATTAATAAATGAATTGGTATTTTCAATATGTAATAAGAAACGATTGTGTAATAAAGATAATTTTATAAAGATTTATTTTCCCATTTACATGGGGAGAGAAAGTTGCTTGTTTTGGATCTGTGAGAGCTTGCTTGCATGAGAAGGTCGAATACCCTTTTATGAGGGATTGGTTACCTTATTGATTTAATGTTTATTCATGATACATTGCAATGTTATCTAGATAAGTTCATTTTGTGATTATCCGAGAATAGATATTTTTTGAGGGGTAATGTGTGGTATGGGTCAGGGAGTACTGAATGATATGTGTGTCTAGGATGGTTGTGCCTAAGATGGTTGTTGTGATATGTGGGATGTGAGGCCAAGATGTTGTGGTAGTAGTTTATTCTTGTGACAGTTAGAAGCATCAGTTTGTGGCTGAGGGTGTCCGGGGTGGAATCAATGCTGATAGATATGGTTAAATACTGGATTACCCATTAATGAGATGTTGAGAGCGGGTAAGCTCACTTGATTTTGTTTAATGGAACAATGTAGGGCTTCTTGTTGCATGTTTTCCTTTCCCAATACATGAGGTGGTTATCTATTCTTGGTTTCATGATTTCTCATGGTGGAATAATATGATGGTTTTCCAAGATTTCATAAATATATAATGAAACTAATAATGAATAAATAATTCTTAACCCATAAGGTTGGAAGTTGATAGATTGTAAATTATTAAAATATATTAATCTTGATAAACCCTTTACATGGATTGGATTATTCTTAGAGGGAATGGAAATTATTATAACAATTAATGTAATTAAATTTAATATAATTTTAATTAATGTTAATTTTTAATTAATGGATTATCAATTAATTAAAGGAAGTTATTTATTTAATGTAATGAATTTAATTAGTACAACTATTTTATATTCGTGCATGGTTACATGATATCTAGTTATAATAGTGGATGGTATGAATCCATGTTATTTTAGCTGTTGTTGAGTCTAAGACTAGGTTATAACAATAGTTTGGTTTTTCTATATATTATATCATGAATATTATTTGATTAAATACCCTTCCCAACCCATGTCGGTTAGGGAAACTAAAACATTGTGGACATTTGGAGGGTGTTTTCCCCAACATCTGTGTGGAAATATAGATGGACTACAACCCCATCTGGACCCACTCTCTTATCATAACAGCTACCCATGTTGGTTTTCAGGATGGTTAGTTTTTCCATATATGTCTCTAGAGGGAGGTGATGCATTTTGTTTACTTTATACATCAGTATTACTAGATATAGTATCCAAATGATTATAATATGTATGGTGGGTATATGTTGTGATGTATTTAGTTATATAATTGGTGAATGGGATGTAACCGGATGAGGAATAATAAATGATGTTCGATGTATTTTATACATGATTTGGTGGCTCCAAAAAAAATACTTCATTACTATATGTGAATATGGGGACGGGATGATGTGGTTTTATGATGTAGAAGGTCCAAGTTGTGACACCATTCCCAGGTGTTTTTGGGATGACTTACTCATCGATAGTGATGATCAGAACATTCAATGTTAGAGAACAACGGAGAACCAGATAAGAAGTAGGATTGGGGTAGACTTGAGTTTTTATTTCAATATTATATTCATTGTTGTCTGTTTTACTTAGTGAGATTTTTCCATGGTGAGGTGAGGAACATAATATACATGTTTAGGTGACAAGGTTGTTTCATGATTGTTCATTGTGCATTATCATGGTTTCTTAATCTTTTTTTTATGATACTATGATAAATATCCGATAATGTATAATTTTATACTAACCCTATTTGTATATATGTACTATTTTTCCGGCCAGCTGGAGTATGTTGGTTATAGGGAGGGATATTATGAGCTTGGGGTTTAGCAAAAGTTTATTGGGCTTTGTAGTCACAACCATCATATCCTATTTGGTAATTATATTTTTTTAGCAGTTTAGTATTTTATGAAATTTCATGCATTCTCTTGGGTTTTTATTATATAAGTGTTTGAAGAGGTTTCAGTTTTTGCATTATTTTTTTATCTCTCTTATATAGGTTTCTCTTAGTGTGTAATGCCTCCTATATCCATGTTTAATATACCCTCGGTTCTAGTCAACAACGTGAGGCCTACTGAAGAAGAAACTATGGTAGTCACCATCTATCCTCCCCCTCTTTAAAATATTTGAGGAGAAGGGGGTAATGATAGAGTGATATAAAATGTTTTGGTTTAAGGGACATGATGGATGTTGGAGTTAGGAACATGTGTTCTTGCATGGGTTGGTAGGGAAATAGTGTCAGCTATGTTTTTTCAATGAAGTGAAAATGAGAGACCAACAAGGAAATGGGTTATTTGGGACCCATGTGATCTGATGCATTTACCATTAATTTTTATGATCCTACTACACTATGTGATAATTTTTAATAGTATGAGACATAGTAAAGGATCATGCACCATTATTATTTGTGCATAAATTTTAAATATGAATACCTTTGATAGGATAATAACATAAAATTAAAATAAATAAATAATATATTTAATGTTATGTTTTCCAATGTCCAAGTATAGGTGCACTAATTGTTTTTATTTTTACATGAATTGATGTAGGACAATGTCATCATCAGGTTCGTGTTGAAAATGTTCAATAGGATGTTCTAAAAGATCATATCATAGTAGAGGTCGACATCAATGAAACAAGGAAGAGGTCACTTCAAGAGTTTTAGTTTTATAGTATTTATAAATATGAGGGCTCCTTTTCTGATTCTATTACAAAAGAATGGTTGGAGGAGGTTAGGATAACATTCACATTGATCAGTTCTCAATAGAATTGATGAGTTCCATTTTTTCAGATGATTTTGGGTTGAAAATGAAGTATGTGTCGGTTCAAGTTCATATGGAATTATGGGGAGTCAATATTTTGATGGGATATGTTCTGAGACTATTTTAGTGTAGAGTTTTATTCATAGATAGAAAATCACACCATTCACTATGAGATTCTTGGTCAGTTCCAGTTTTTCATGTGTTAAGTTTGATTAGGTTTGTCTGAAATACCGGTCCTTTTCATGGGTTATGGGTGAGGTGGACATTTATTTTTTATGTTCCATATATTTATAATCACCCTACAATGGCCCCCTATCATGTTTGGGAGTTTTTGGAGAAAATGGTGTTTACATCATGATTTGGGCCAATCATGAGCCAATTTCGATATTTAAAAACAAAATTTGATTCTGTTACAAATCATTCATTTATCATCATTTTTCACTAATTCATCTTACACAATGTCCCCTGAACTATATAACCCACTATGTCCATTTGGACACCTTAGAAATTCATAATCATGGTCGAATTTGTTTATTTGATCTGGTATTGGGCCAGCCCGTGATTGGATTTTCAGTTTAAAAAATAATAATTTGTTTCTTTTTAATCATATTGATGTTTGATTATTTTTTTATGATTTTACTACTCACTGAAACCTAATAACACAAGGTTCACCCCCATGATCTATTTTACCTCTTTGGAGCTCATCATAGTCTCTGATTTGGAATATATTTTTCAAGGCTTCTCAAATCATCTAGATTTGGTATGGAAAATTGTTTCATTCATGAATCATTATTTTTTTCTCCTTACCCCCCCCCCAAAAAATCATATTCCCCTAGTTCTATATGACTGATGGAGCCTATCCATGGAGTTCTAATCTATTCCCTCTTCTCTGAGGCTGTGGATCTATGGGAAGATGAATAGTTCTCTATTTATTGAGTAGAGTTTCATTCTCTTCTCTTCTCCCTCATCATTCTCCTTCCATTTTTCATGGAAATATCCTTTATATAGGTTCTGATTTTCTTACTGTTATCTTATTACTTGATTTTTGATGGTCGTTTTGTATTTTTCGGCATGGTCTTTATTGATTTAGGGTTTCATAACCTTCGATCGTTGTTTTTGGGTGTGTGTTTCCATTATGCCTTGGTTTTGATGCAGGTTCTTCCAATAAAATGCCTTTATTATTCAATTTTCACCTTTATCATGTTTTTCTCACATTATATATCTTCTATTTTTTCTGTGAAACCCTTTTATGATTTATTATTTGTACAAAACAGTAATGTATGCCTTGTTTTGTGTAAAATGGTGTTGTTCAATTATAAAAGTGCACACAACTTGTTCAAATAAATGCCTCGTTGGTTTTTAAATATGTATTATGATGTTAATGAAATTTTTTTAAGAATGGTAATAATTTTTTTCCATCGTAATTTTGGATTTTACCCCTTTGGGTGTTAAATAGACATTATTTTGCTAAATGATGCAAGCCTTGTTATCGAAAAAGTTTCTGATTGGCCTTGGTGTGCTAAATGTGATAAGAAATTACTTGATTGAATTTATTAATGTATGGGAAATTGGAAAAAAGTTGTTTTGGTTTCATTTGATTCTACTTTTTTGGTTTTATAATGATATGGGTATTTGGTTTTTGACACGTTTTGGGATGCGATACATGGTAGTTTATCCCATATGGTATTTTTTTTAAAATTGTTGATATTTTATTGTCTAAAATAAATTTTTTAAAGTGTTTCTCTAAATTTATTTGTGATGAAAATGTTGTTTCACACCTCTTTTTGAATCATTAAATTTTTATCACTGTTATACATTGGTTGGTTAATGTGCATAATGTTATGTTTAACATTTTTCTTAAGATAAGGGTTTTCATGTGGGCTCCATGTGGAACAATGGGAAGTCATTATATAATTCATGAAATTGTGTTATTAAATAGTGTTTATGATAAAAATATTCTTTTATATGGTATTTGTAGCCATTGTGCCTCTAAAGTTCATCGTTGAATGGATTTCACGTGAAAATCCTCTTTATGCTTCTTGAAATGGATTTTTGAATGTTTTAAGTGGTTTATTGATTTGGGAAAGAGATGAGGATCATGTTTTCAGGCTATTTTGCATGTGTTTGATTTTGAAATGGAAAATTCAGATAAAATGGGTGTCTGATAACATTTTGATCATTAGTCATTACAAAAAGGGAAACCATGAAATCTAGGTGGGTGGACTTGTACTAGTATACTAGTGATCCGAAGTGGTTTTGTCCCTATTTCACATAGAAATTATAATGATGAAAACACTGACTTAACTATAATGATTATGTTGGGGACCACTAGGTTATGGGTGTTGTTCCAAACCAGTGGCTCATGCATGCGATTATATACTTATTATGGCTAATTTTACTCTTAGATATATGGTACCTGGGGCCCACAGTGAACAAGTGACTAGGTGTTGTTCCCGTGACATGTGATCATTGATGATTTTTAACTCACCATCGAAGCATTGTGTGTTTAGTTGGAAAATTTAGTATTTTGTGTGTTTTTAAAGCATAATTATTTAAATAATCCCTCAGGAAAATTGTTCTCATTTTGATTTTGCACCTCTTGTAAATTGGATGTTAGTATTTCCGGTTATGAAAGTATGCAAGTAATTTAATTTGTGATGCTTGTAGAATGGAACCATTTTTTGGAAATCATACTATTATATATTGTATTTCAAACCTGAAATTTATTTTTCTTTTATTTTAAATGATGTTCATATGAAATAGAATATTGGGATAACCTATTGATTTTTTTACTCATTCCACTTATCTTCTTCTGTCTGTAGTCGTTGTGTACGCTTCAGCTTGAGATTTATTTCCATGGATGATGTGGGATCAATTTGTGGGAGAGTGGTCACCAGGGTCACATGGGGTTTGTTGGTGGTCAGGTTTGGTCAGTTGAGTTGTTTGGATTAGTTTTATGTTCACCTTCATGTACAAATAATGTTCAGTTCAACCTTTGTTTAAATGTGTATTGGTCTGTCTTTTTCATTTCGATCTTCTTTTAATTGGTTGTTTTTGGGTGAAATATTTGACTTATCACCCTATTAATTCCCATAGTGCTTTTAGCGTCCATGATTATTGAGAACGCCTCTCGGGACTTGTTCCGAAGTGGCCTAGGTCACAGGTTCCGGGTTGACCCAAGTTTGTTCATGACCATATGGTATCAGAGAAGGTTAAATCTTATTAGACCTTGTTTTTTAGAGTGACCATGTTATTTGGGGGATGTCAAGGTAGATGGCGTAGTATTGTTTTGACTTGAGGTGTAGGTTTGATATTATCTTCAAAAACTCATTCTTGTTTCGATCCTTGGGTGTCCATGGGATGTCCGGTTTTATTATTCTCCTTGGTTATTAATGAATTTTTGGTGATTCAGATACAATAAGGGGAGTGGGAATAATTTTATCCATGAGTTTTCACGTCCTGTAAATCCATGTGGAGCTAGGGTATAATCTTAAGAAGGGTCTCCATGTTGGTGGGGTGTTTGAGATATGGTCACCATCTATATCATCAAGTCACCCACCGACCCTAGTTCCCTTTTGTGGGTCTCTTATACATTCCATGATATCTGAATATAGTTTTATAAAATCATTTTTTGAGAATTATGATGTGGGGTTTCAATGCTTAATATAAAAATGTTTTTGATAATGTTTGGTTTTATTGAAAAAAAACTGGGGAGAAATTGGAATGATTTATCATGAAACAATTTCCATCATTTGAAATTATGGTTTATTGAAATAAAATGTTTGAAAGGAATGACTTATTTTAATATGATTCAATATTATTTCGAAGATCTGATGTTTTGGGTTGTTGAAGAGTGTTTTAATCTGATGAATTGGTTTGGGGAATCAGTTTTGAGCTGTTGGTATTTTCTTGAAAAGGGTTTTGGACTTTGTGGCTGTCAGATTAAGAAAAGTGACCTTGCTAAAGTTTTAAAAATGGGAAAGGGATGTTTTAATGGCCAGTTTATTTTGGTAGTGGTTTTAAAATAAATTAAATGGGTTCTATGTTAAATGGATCTTTAAAATGTGGTTTTTTGAGATGCTTAAAAAGGTTTTCAAAAAAGGGAGATGATTTTTAGGGAGACCTATGGGGTTTCATTTTCAAGAATGCTAAAATGGTTTGTTGTGTGGAAATATGGAAATGGGTTTTGACTTGGTGGTTAACTTTCCAATGGAAGGTACATCATTTTTGAAATGGGTTGATTTTGTTTGGCTTGTAAAATGAGGATGTTTGTTCTATCATTTTGTGTTTCCATGAGTTCTCACATACATGGTTTTAAATAGATATGTTGATGGATGACTGATATGGTATAATGGTTGGATGCCTAAGGTGTCACACTAATGTGCATGTGAGTAAGAATTAATGAAACACCATTGGTGAATGTGAAAATCCACTAAATTAATTTGTTTCTTAAACGAATTTTTGGATGCAAATGTGTTTTGTTTTTCTAAACTGGTTCCTATATTGGTTGATTTCTCATTTTTTATATGTTTGGTTTGTTTGGTATGAATCCTCATGATCTGGATGTGATAGTATTGATGCGTCTTGAGATGAGATCTTGTCAGTAACTCAATGTTTGTGAAATTATCAGCTGGTTTATAAAGATATGTTGGATGTTATCATGTTTCCATGAATGGTTCTTTATTGGAAAGACATCTATTTAATCAGCCAAATGATTTTTTTCAAACATTAAATCCACCACTATGGATGGTGCCTCAACATATTTTATGGAAGAGAGATATTTTTAGGGTTGATTTAATTTCATTCCATATTGTGAATATTCTTTTGGATATAACAATTGTGTTCTGTGATGTTGATAAGTTTCACTATATTTGTGGCCCATTCGACTCCTTATTCAGGGTGAGATAGAATGGTTCTATGTATCTATGAGTTCACATGTAGATGAAGGTGTGTTGTTTAGAAAGTGTGTTTAGAAGGGTTTTGTGATTCCTAGCTCTTGGTTGTGGCACAAATAATACTTAAAATATCCTGGCTCCCGCCATTGGAATCAGAATGAATCTATTAAGGTAGTCAAGAAATCACCAGATGTTTGGGAGCTCTTATAAGATTCATCATTCAAAATTGTGTAAAAGAATTTTATATGTTTTTATTGTGTCTTCTCATATCTATGATTTTTTCTTTTTTCAAAAACAGTATGATGGACTTACCCCACACACAGTGTCCATGGTTATGCCTTCTCAGATTTGGGATTCGGATAAATGTCCATGTGTGGACTGCCAATCTAAAAAAAGTGAGGTATTGGTTTTACCTATTCATTGGTGGAGAGTATTAGGTGTTTCCTCAGTTACTTTTGTGGTTTTAATGGCCTAATGATTAGTCCACTTGACCTCCCCACCCCAAGTGTTTGGGCTTTTGAACCGTTCTGAAAGTGTTGGCACAGTTCATGTACCCTCTAATCAGGAGAAGGTGGTTTAAATGTTCTTTTTGTAACCCTATAAAAATTGGTTAGTATCTTTTTTTGGGAGAGTTTTTTAGGCATGTGTGGGTGAGTCATGATTCTAGTTCACGTTGAATTCCAATTTGTTCATTTCTAGTTAGTCTCTAATGGTGGGGAGACCCAATGTGGGTCTCAAAAATCATTTGAGTAAGGATTTGTCATATGGTAATTGAGATTTAATGGTGGGGAGCCTAATCACACCTCCCACCAATTCATTGGATTTTGTGAGTAAACACTGTTTCATGTGATCGATGGTTACATTGGGAGAGGGTTCAACATTATGGTTCTTGGCTTCGTTGGGGAGGTGGTGGCTTGATCTTTCTATTGATTCCCAGGAAGAGGTTGTGAGTTGGTGTTCTGTTTTGGAAGAGGCTTAAGATCCATTTATGGTGGATGATATTTAATTTTATTGATAGGATTGTCCATTTTGATAAGGAATCCTTACGTGTTTTTATTTTAGCTGAAATGTTTTTTGGCTATTCGGGGGCATAAAGCTTTAATAGTGGGGAGAATTGTTAAACGTGGGTTTTAATGAGTTTGTTTTGATACGGTTTATTATAAATATGAATTTGTTTCTTAGGTTTTGGGTGAGATAAATGTTGAATATTTATTTTTCATATATTTCTAATATTCCTACCATGGGTTTTCATAGCATGAATGGGAGTTTATGGAGTAACAGGTGGTTACTTCACGATTTGGGCACATCATGAGCCCATTTCTAGATTTAAAAACAAATGTTATTTCGTTTATAAATACATTATTTTTCAAAACAAAATCAATCATTATAGTCCAAACATGACCTTTCAGGATCTATTTAAACCACCATATTCATTTGTACCACTTATGAATTAATAATCATGGTGGATTTGGGTTATTTATTCAGGTATTGGGCCAGTCCATGAGCCAATTTTCAGTTTAAAAAAAATGTTTCTTTTATATATTATTCATATTTTATACTTTTTTGGTCAGTCCACCTATTAATCTTGCCCAAAACCCTAGTTGAACCACATGTTCCATTTTCTCTCTTTGGAGTTCATGTTAGTCGTTGATTAGGGAGATATTTCTCAAAGCTTGTCAAATTGTCCATATATGGTATGGTATTTTGTTTCTGTCATGAATAATTTTTTATACTTTCCCTAAAATTATTCATTAACTTGTTCATCCATACATAGGAAGCCTCTCCATTTAGTTCCAATCCATTACCTCTCTTATACTAGTGTGTAGATAAGTGAATATGATGAGGTCTCCAGTAATCAAGGTGAGATTTCTTCTCCTCTCTTCTCTCTCTTCCTTCTCTATAAGGTTTTTCATGGGTTTCTCTTATCCCATGGTCATTCTAGACTTAGAGATATTTTATCCCTCAATTTTTATGTGTTTTTTGTTCTTTTAAGGCTTGTATTCATAGATTTAGTGTTTCAGAACCTGGGACAGCTGTTTTCGGTTGGTGTTTCCATTCTGCCTTGGTTTTGAGGTACGTTCTCCCAAGTAGTATCCGTTATTAATTAAAATTAATCTTTTAATTTCTGTTCTCACCTTATAAATATTTTTATTATTCCTACAATTCCTTGGGATTATTTATTTGGTGCGAAAAAAATTGATTTATGCCTTGTTTTGTGTAAAATGGAGTTGTTGTGTTACAAAAGTGCCCATCGCTTGTTGGAATAAATGTTCATTTGGTATTCACATATGTATTGTGATTTTTACGACATTTTTTTAACTACTATAATAAATTTTTGGAATGAAAATTTTGGTTTTTACCACTTTGGCTATAAAATAGATATTGTTTTTAAAAATGATGCATTCCTAATAATCAGCAAAGTTCACAATTGGCCTTTATGAGTAAAATATGATATGAAATGTATTTTTTAGATTTATTAAAGTATGGGAAACCTGAAATATGATAATTTGGTTTCCATTTATGGAATTACAATGTGGTATTTGATTTATAATGAGGTGGTTTTCAGTTTTTGACATGTTTGGCACGAGTTACCGGTAAGTGGCCCGTTCGAAATTTTTAGGAAAATGGTTGTGCATGAAATGTTTAACCTAATTATTTTAAAGGGTTTATGTAAATTTTTTTATTTTTATATTGGTGTGTGTAAACAACTTTATTAAAGGTGAAATTTTTATCTTTTTTGTACATTTTTTGTGTAAAATTCATAAAGGCATGATTTACATTTTTCTTAAGAAATGGATTTTCATGTGTGTTCCATGTGGTACCATGTGGGGTCAATTTACGATTCTTGAAATTGTTTTATGAAATAGTGTTGTGGCATACAAATATTTTTTGATATGGTATTGGAGGTTTTTGGTCTGTAAAATAACATCTTTGAATGGATTTTATGTTCAAATCCTCTTTATAATTCTTTAAATTGTTTTATGAATGTTTTATGTTGTTTATTGATTTTTGGAAGATATGTGGAACATGTTTGTGGGATGGTTTCTGTGTGTATTATTTTTAAATGTAATTTTCATGTACTATATGTGTTTGAAAACATGTGGAACTTTATTGAGCATAAAGGGAAACCCAGGTATCAAGGTGGGAAGGCATGCACATGTATTCTAGTTATCTAGAGTGGTTTGGTCCCTATTTCATATAGAAAGTTTGAGGATAAAAACTCTATCTAAACTATGATTATGATGTTGGGGACCAATAGTTTATGGGTTTTTTCACTACTATTTTCTCGTGCATGATAACAAATACTTGTTAATGTTACTTTTACACCGAGATATGAGGTACCAAGGTCCCACAACGAACTAGTACCTAGGGGTGTCCTCGTGACTTGTGCTCATTGTATATTTTGTACTCCCCATCAACATACAGTGTGTTTAGATGGAGAATTAGGAAGCATTTTAATTTTATATAAATGTGTAATTCATTAAATAATCCTGCTTTAAAATGTTTTTAATTTTGATGTTGCATTTCATTAAAATTTGTTACTAAGATATCTTGTTATGAAAACTTAAAAGCATTTTATTTTGTGATGTTTGTAGCATGGAAGCTTTTTTGTAAAAATTACTTTCATATATTTTATTTCAAAACTGAAATCAATTTTTCTTTTATTTTAAAGTATTTTCATTGGGAATAGAATATCCGAATATCCGACGATGTTCTAATACTAATGCATGTAGTCTTCTTCTCTTTTTATACATTGTATAGGTTTCAGTTTGATTTTTTCCAACATGGGCATAGTGTGATCGATGTGTGAGAGAGAGACCAATAGGGTTTCTTGGTGTTAATTGGTTGTTAGCTTTGGTTGGTTATGATTGTCTGGTTTAGTTGTAATTTCATCTTCAAGTACAAATAATTCTTTTTTCAAGCTTTATTTAAATGTTTATTGGACTGTCCATTTCATTCCCATATTTGTTTAATTGTTTATTTTTGGGTGAAATCATTTTATTGTCACTGTAATTTTTTCCTCAGTGCTTGTATCCATCTCAAGAAGAACGAGAATTCCTCTTGGGAATTGTCATGGAGTGGCCTTAATGACCAGTTCACGGTAAACTCGAGATGGTTCGTGGCATTTTTATCCTTCAACATGGGAGATCTAGTGTAAAGCAGTTTGGGATTCATTTAAGGACCCTTTTTTAATATACTTCAGAACTATTTCCAGATATGGATCCCATGACGATGAACATAGAGGAGGATTTTCATCCCAATATTGAGTTTCAGGTCACACAATTTCATATTTAGTCTTTTCACAATGTGATAGTGAGATAAGAGTTTATTAGGAGGATTATAGATAAAATCTAATCATTATTATAGTGGGTTCATTAGTATTCGTCAGAAAGTCGAGTTGGGGTACGAATATCAAGGTTTTCTATTATAGAGACCCAATATTGACATTCATGGACGTCACATTACATTTTCAAAATACATAATATAGAAAAAAACAAACACCCAAGGACCGTAATAGTGTAGTGTCTTTCGAATCTCTGGACATAATCATCTAATCATTGTGAAATATCTTCAACATCTCTTATAAAGATCTTCCACTTTTGTTTTTTTTAACTAAAACCTTTCTTTATATAATTGGGAAAAGAAAACATATAAAGGGTGAGATTAAATGCTCAGTAAGGGTAAACATGGAGAAAATAAAATAAACCATATACATTTGAACATAAAAAACATGAACATAATGTTTAAACATCAAAATCATGAGTTGCGAAATAAATATTGGCAGTACGTAAGGCATATATCATAAAGGAACATCAATGATGATAATGTGTCACGGTAATAATACATTTAAATTTGGAAAACCATTCATCACATGTTATGATTTCTATTTTAGGCGAGGAATTTCTGCCGAGACCATTATAGTGGACAATGTCCATTACTGAACATGGTTTACTTGTCGTTCCTGCCCTGTATTACTGAACCAGATTTACTTTCCATTCCATCCATGTCTATCTCATGAGCTATAAATCTTTACCCAAAAAATTTGAGGGACATATAGGTCCCACCTATATCTTCTTTAAATCATTCTTATGGGTTCCACAAAACAATCATAAATCATTCATCATATCCCAAAGAATAAAATGGGTTTCATAGACATCATCCCATCAGAACATAATCCATATAAAACAATGGATATCATTTCATCATAAAAAAATCAATCCATGTAAATAATAATAACATTATACTTGAAACATAAAAATACTATATAATGTCATCTTATATGGGAAATAGTTTTGATAAAACACTAGAAACGAATTCTAGTGGAAAATATATTTTCTTCTTCAAAATCATATTGTTTTCTCAAAATACCATGAAATTTTAAATAAAAAGGATTATTGTGAAAATAATCATGAAACATTGTAGAGTATTCTTCATGAAAATAAGGTGTTAAGAAACCGTAAAAATCCATTCATGACATATAAGTTAAAAAAACATTCTTCAAGTACATTTTTTTAGAAAAGTCAAAATGTACATCGTTTGGTAAAAAAATAAAAATCTATTCCATACCTTGTGGAATAAGTCGAAAAAGGGTAAAATGACATTAAACATACAAGGAATAATAGTAAACATTTTATGAAAACATTTTTGAGAACATATGGACATGGATGATAAACAGAGCCCCAGTAAATACATAGGAATAAACAATCTCACATAACAATGAGATTTTAATAATTAACCCTTACCAATTATAATCAGTGTAATCATACATGTCATAAAATAAATAATATTACATTAATATGTAAATATCATATCATTAATAATAAAAATCATTAAACATTCATGGGAAGCACAAACACCATACAAAATTAATAGGCGGTGATTAAGGCATATGTCTTACAGAAATAAAGGTGAGACGAAATAATCCCTTACCTTATGTCCAATTTCATTAGTATGTGTCTGAGACTCCTGTATAGTGGGTTTAAACATATTATTAACTTTTAAAATAACCATAATAATATTTATTATATCATATATTATTCACTTATGACTTTATATTACACGTTCTTTTTTCAATTCCATGTCAAAGCAACGTTTTGGGTTAAATTGTTTCATTTATCGCACATGTTTGGACTTGTTGTTCATGATATTATTACTTATACCCTATTATACATAATTATATAATATAAATAATTATTTATATATAATATATATTCAGCATATAAATATATATGATAGATCATAAAATGGAATGAAATTCCCTGATTATGGAAACAGTAGGTCGTACGTACGCATGAACGCTGTTTTAGATTCCTTATTAAATTTAATTGAAGTAAATAAATTACATATACATAAATAAAATATCAATATTATGTCACATTTTTCATTATTATTTACTATATATACTTTATAGTCATTCTTTATTGATTAACATAGAAAATGAATCTCATCGCGTCGTGGAGACAGAAATCTTTACGTACGCATGAGCGATGATATTGTTCTCATAATTATTGAATGGAATTGAAGTGGATGATAGAATATCTCAAAATTATTATAATGTTATAATAATAATATATAGTTATTATTTACACCATTATACCCATCCATGTATTGTGGTGGTGGAAAACAAATTACCCCACGACGAGTAGACGATATTCTGTACGTGCCCATGTGCGGTGATTTCATTTTCCATATGATGGATAGATGGCGAAATAGGGTTTTTATTATTAATAATAACATATCCTTATATGAGTTATACTGATGTTATTACTTTATAATTAATGAAATAATTAATAATAATTAGAATTAGAAATAAATTTGAAAGAATCGGTAAAGGATATTACCTCTTTATTGACACGCCTCCTCTAAACCTCCTCTTAGGGAACTAATGTTGGTCGTTGAAGAAGACAAGAACCTGTAGAATGTTTTAATTGAAGTGGAAAAGAAAATTTTTTAGGTTTTTGATGATCTTGAAATCTCAATGTGGTGTGAGGAGGAGAGGGAGGTGGTGCCCTTTTATAAGAGAGGAGAGGGGCACTTTTGGAATCCTCTAAAATATTAATTTATAATAAACTCAAACCCCACATTAAATCATTCAACAATGACTCCAATCCAAATATTATATGATATAGGGATATAATATCATCAAAAACTAAGATTTAGTCATGTTGGTAATTTATTTTAAACCTTATCAACATGATTTGTTTTTATTTAATCTATTTAATTTTATTTTTGGTAATAATATTATAAAGTTTAAATTGTTATAAATGATTACTTATGTGTTGTTAATTGTCCATAATTGGATACTTCATGAAATTTTAAATCATAAAAATTTCAATTTATATTTTTTAAATATTTTTGTGATTTTTAAACAATTATATAATATGATATTTTTATAAAATAACAATATTTTCAATTTTGAAAATATTCATTTATTTGAATTTTAAAACAATCCACTCAAAATTTATTTTCGAAAAAAACTATTTACTATATTCCTTACAAGTCATATTCAACTAGAAAATTAGAGCGGAACATTAATTAGTTCATATAATATTTATTTTAATACTTTTAAAATATTTTTTTAATATTCCTCTTCATAAAATAATCATTTCAGCATTTTTGTAAAATTATTTAATATTATTATTTGTTCCATAAAAATAAAAAATAAAATAATATGGTGTAGATAAATATATTATCTTACATAAAAATACTTTTACTCAAATTTATCCTCCTAAAATCACAACATTTAATCATTTATATTTATAAAATTATGAGGGCGACAACTTTGACATCATTTAAAATAAAATAATATAAGTGTCATAATTTATTTTTTAAGGCTCCAAATTGTCCACTATTAGACCATTTTATGATTATGGACTAAATGTACAAGAAAAATATGTTTTGGATAGGTGTTTGTGCCTTTTATTGCCACTATTTGTTTAATAAAAATTGTATTATTGATTTTTCACTAAATAAACAATTTCTGTATCACTATTGTGTCACCGTTAATGATAATTATTTAATCACTAAAAATTATAAATAAATTCACATGATGTATATAAATTTATTAATGTTCTTTTTACTATTTATGTTTTAAATTTAATGAAGATTATCACTATATTAAAATTATTAAACTTATAAGATATAAGAGTGTGACATGTTGTCACTTTCTTTGGTTTTTCTAATAATTACATCCTATTCGTGGTTAAAAGTCCTTTAAATGAATATATCCTGACCCTAAGGTGCTATTGGTCGACTTTTATTCATCAAATAAAATTTTAGAAGGCATTAGGGAAATTTTATAATCTTATTTTTACTCTTAATTACCTTATTTACCTTTAACCATAATAAATAAAATTTACTATAACTACAATTCATAATACCTAAAAAAGTAGGATATTAACATAATTTGGACCAAATGATTCCAAATTTTGAATCTATTTTTCCAAATTCAAAACAAAGAAGTGGTCGTATTTAATTAAAAATTAATACTGCTGTTGAGAAAATGGCTTTTAAAAGTTAAAACGTTGCAAAAGATTGAAATGTTTTTACCTATGAATTAAATGTAAAATTAATGATAATAACATAAATTATATTAAATGGTAAAAATATATTCTATTTATAACATATAAACATTAAATATTTTTATTTATCGATATAAATTATTTTGATGAAAAAATTACTTTTTAATTAAAATTTTGCATATTTTTACTATTCATCAAAGTAAGAAACTTATCAAAAAAACATAAACAATTAATAAAATGTAAATTATTACATCCTTATACTAAATAAGAATTTTATTCTTTCAAATAGAACTTATAAAATGTCAAAAACAAGATTTAATGTGGGTGTGCCATCAAAAGGCGGCAAAATGACATTTTTTTAAAATACTTATTTTACCCAAAATATTTATTTTGTTCACATACCATGTTCTATAAAATGTGTTAGATGAATTATTATGTCATAAAATTCAAAATGATTTTACTAATATTCATAATATCAAGTTCATTGTAATATTATAAGAATATATCGTTGCTTCGTGAAACTCACTATTACGTACAACACACGCTATTGAGGAAGGTTGCTCTTGCGTGCCACACAAGCCAAGATTAGTGATTGTGTATAATACAAGATAATATGTTGTGGTATTTAGTACAAGCTAATTTTGGTGTGGCATAAAATAAAAGACATCAATGAAATTAAAATAATATTTTTCATAAAATCTTAGGTTGTTACATCTATAATGAAGAGATTCATAAAGACTAGGGTACGTCCCAACCATCTTCATCAAATTTATCTAGGTTTGGGGAATCTATGAATTATTCCTTGGGATTATAAATGTGTTTTAATAAAATAGAATTATGAAATTAATGGAGTGAGTTATCGTCCATTTTGAGAAGATATCGTGTTCAAGGTGTTCATGAATAGGATCCACTATTGAGCAGTTTCAACTGAGATAAAAGTAGTATGATGGTCTCTTATGGTATTATAATATAGGGGATAGGGGAGGGTAGAGTTAATCCCTAATGTTATCCTCATCCTTATAGAGAAGTGAACATCTCTGGAGTTGGGCATCGGTAGTGAAATAGAGGATATGGATAATGCTATGGTCATATTACGGATTTAGTGTTTCAGGCACTAGGTGATTCATATGTCATTCAAGGTAGAATTTTATTATTCTCTACATAGGATCATTCTTTTTTTATTTAAGATATATTCACCCATTTATAACATCTACCCTTATCCATGCTTTGGTAATTAAGGTATATAGGATTCTAGTGACCTTGGCATTTACTACACTAGATGGTTGTAACACTCACTTAAATGATTTTAGTAAATACTAGCAGATAGTTATGTGGTAGAAGATATCATGGGGAGATATCCTATGTTTGTAGATAAAACCATATAAAATAATCCTTTGAATGGAATTGTTTTATTCAATAATTAATATTGTGTATTTCATTAGGATGTAGGTTTAGTTTTATGATACTGATAGAGAGAAAAAAAAATTATTGGCGATCAAGGCACTATGATGTTTTATAGGTGGATTTATTTATTTTTATTCTTGAAGGATAAGTTGAAAATGATTTCATAAGAGGTTTCAAAATTGATGTTTTACATGTTTATAAAAGAGTGAAATAATGTATTTCCTACAGTGGATGCTCATTACCCCTTGATCGGATATCAATATTGGGAATGAGTTACAACTAGTATTGTCCCATATTTTGAAGTCTCATTAAAATATTACTCTTTATGAGTTGAGATCATTGTGAGTATAAAATGATGATTCATTTACGAAAGGTTTTAGTTTCCCTGGTCTTTCACCTTATTGTGCACTATTTTTTATTCATAAATAATTTTGAAGAAGTTTTCTAGATTTGTATATTTTATCATCCCTTGAACCATGTAACAATGAGGAAGTGCTACCACTTCTATTGATTGAGGATTTATTCAATCAGATAAAGGGATAATAATGGTTCAAAAATATTGTTTTAATGCCTAGATATCATAAAATGTGGTAATAAAATTTGGTTGTTTAGAGTACTTATTTAGATAGTCATAATTGGCATTATGAGTTCATTATGATGTCATTCTGTCTGACCAATTCTCGTACTGTGTTCATGGGGTTGATGAACGCTGTGTTGAGAAATTTATTGAATCAGTTCATGTGGGTTTTCATTGATGAAATCCCTATGTACACAACATCTATTTATGAGATCTAAATCCTCTTTGTGCCATTTTTTTGAGTTATTTGTATTTATATGCTACTTTGGAAGTTGTTTAAGTGTGAATTTTGGGCCCATGTGGTCTCTTTATTGGGGAATTCTATGTCATACTAGGGATTACCCATGGATCCTTCGAAGATAGAGGAAGCGATGTCCTAGGTAGCCCCAAAGATAATGGAAGTGGTTTCCCATTTCCCTGGTTATGCATGATACTATATAAGGTTCATAGACAACTTCCATTGGTCCATGAATCCTTTGAAAACATTGACTTGAAATGATCATGTGTTATTGTGGACGAATTTGTGTTAAGTAAATTTTGAGAACTTAAAGGTAAGGATGGTCAGTGCTCTAGTTAACTTTTTTCTATCTGAGGGAGTTATGTTTAAGGATTTCTATAACACTTCACATTATGGTATAGACTAGGTTCTAGTGTTGGAGAAATTAGTCATTTCTTACTGTTCTCAGTAGGTAAATCCTCATGATCATTACTATAATACACATGATCTTCGGTTGGGGGTAGTGGTGTTTTATTTTATTTTGTTCCAACACTACATCATTAGTGATCATTTTGTGGGATTAAATAACATTGTGATATTGAGGTATGTCTTCTCCATGAGTGAATTAATCTTGTGTTAATGTATGTGGATGAAATTTATATTGGTTTATGAATATTGAAATTTATTATATACCCATAAAGGGGAATGTTGATGCTAATCTTTTAATAAGGAGGTTATATAGTGATTTCTGGGGTCAACATGAAGATTTCAGAAAGGAAATAGATGAAATCCCAATGATATGTTCTAATATGGGAGAGTTTGGTGTAGAGAATGTCTTTTCCAAATGACAATGCAATCATATTTGGTGCATCTTTTCGAGGTGTCAAAATTGAATTATTTTGATATGGAGTTCTGGTGGGACCAGGTTGTTTTTGGCGATGCCCCAAATGATTAGACAGGAATAGAGAACACCTGGAGTTGTTTTGGGGACTGATTTTCCTTCTTTTGGCCATGCATGACATAGTTATATGTGAGTTTCATAGTTTTAATATTGTGATACATCATGGTATGAAATGATCTAGTAAGCATTTAGAGGTCAGTTGTTTTGGTCTGGATTGAAGTTACTAGTTGAAGAGTTTTTTTTCTCAATGATTGTTCTTCCAGAAGGTAATAGATTGACATCATGTTCTTTGTGGGTTTCCTTGCAATTTTAATAATCCCTTATGAATTTGGGAAGATTTATCAATGGAAAATTTTATTTATTTACCTCATGTTTAAGGAGGATATGTTTCTATATCGGTGATAGTGGATCTTTTGAATAAATTATCCCACCATATGCTGATCAGATATTTGAGTTTTGGGGAGATTTTTCTAGTAAATTTATGGATGAGGGGTTGTATCCCCATGGAGTCCAAAATATGAAAATATTTTATTGAGATCATCATTTATCATATTGGGTATTCAGAGGTACCAAAAATGCTTTTGGTTCCCAGTTATTCCATAAAACATATTTTCATCCATAGAAGGTCAGCAAGATAGAGTGGATCTTCCCGAATCATGAAGACATTATTCCTTTTTTGTCTTGGATTTCAGTGTTCTGTGGATGAGTAACCATCCATTTTTTGAGTATTCATGCAGTACTAGTTTCCACACCACTATTGTTGTTGCACTATTTGAATATTTTTATGAATGGCCAATCTGTTCTCCATTGAGCAGTATTGGGTTTAGAGAGGCAAAAATTCTCAGGTAAAAACTAATATAGAACATTACATATAGAGATTAAGTAATTCATAAGAGGATGAAATTAGTGAATAATCAACACAAATATAAAGAACATTATTGGGGAAGACATATATAGTTCGACATTGGAGATCACATGTTCACAATGGTGACTCCTCATCGTGGTATGTGATGGGTTGGTCTTTTGAGTAATATTTCTTATCAATTATATGTCCCTCATCATGTTTTGGATTGCATTAGAGTTATAGAATATCCAATATAACTACTCACTTAGATGAGCTACATATACTATGTTTTTATGTTGCATAGATCTGTCGTTATCTCCATGATGATTCTAATGTCATATATTGTAATTATATCGATGATGAGGATAACGTGACCCAATGAAGTGACCATTAGAGATCCATGAAAACCAATAGAATGTGTTTTTTGGGTGATCTATTCCTTTGGTTAATGTATTATGGATATATGATGGTGTGGAAATGAGTTCCTGGGAACTTGACTCTTATATGTACAGTCAGTACCTCGAGATTTGTGTTGTATAAATCTTTTTATAATTGTGGGCCTTTGTAGAATATGATATGGTTAACTATTGTTTTTTAACTTTGTATTTACTCATGTCTTTGAGGTATCTCTCATAGGAGAGTTTTGAAGATCTAGTTATTTCTTGTTTCAAGGTTTTATATAGTTTACTTACATGTGAGGTGGTTGAGCTCTTATGATGGTGAGAGTTCTGAGAGGTATCTTACAACGTGGGTGTTCTGATAACCACCTTTTGTTTCCACTCTAGTATTGGATTACATTCTATTTGAAGATAATGATCTGATAGGTATCTAATTGAACATAATATATTCAATAAGTCCAATATTTTTCATGTTTTTGTGGCTTGTGATCCTCGAAGGAGGCTTGGATGGAGTCGAGAGGTCATTGGGTAAGAAATGATTGATACAGGGTGAATACATGATGTTTAAAACCTACATTATATGTACATGTACTCCATGTGATGTTCCATGATGTGTTTTAAAATGGATTAAAATCATTGAGGTGATATGTTTTCCATGAAAACCAATTCCCAACAATTA
Source organism: Viscum album (assembly GCA_963277665.1). NCBI lineage: Eukaryota > Viridiplantae > Streptophyta > Magnoliopsida > Santalales > Viscaceae > Viscum > Viscum album. Next base: position 62,264,528 of record OY728152.1, on the reverse strand, counting down.
TAAGACATGTAAATGGATTACACAAGAAGTTAATATCCTCTGTACTGAATTAACAAAAGGTGAAGCGGCTCAAGGGGTTCTAATACAATTCAATCCCTCAAATTTTCTAGGGGCCAGTGTCTCCTACCCTTGGTGTTTTGTGATCCCTCCAATAAAGGATCAATTTCTGGATTTTGTCTTCGACTTGTGATGACTCATGGTAACCATCTTGAGTTAGTTATTTGTTTTATAGTGGTTTCAATCCGATAGATATTTTTTCTACCACAACATCTCACTATGATATCTCATTTTATCTCCCATGTTTCTAATGGTATTTTCTTTGTTTTTTGATGTGGTTGTGTTGATACATCCTTATATGGATACATCTCTAGAGGGGGAGGTTATTAGAGATCTTTAATATTGTCTTGTCACATGCAAAAAACGTTGATGAATTTTGAGGTAGGGGATTCATTAATTCTATTTTATTGAATGGAAATCATAAATTGATCATTTATAACCCCTTGTATGGATATGGAATTATAATAATAAATATTTAACAATATTAAGAAATTTCATAGTGATCACATGTTGGTAATGTTTTCTCTTTATAATATGATAGCCATTTGCCTCTATTTTGATCTTACTGTGATATCTAAACCTTGATTTGTTATGATGATTATTCATACTATGGATTAGCATGTTTTTTATTTTTGGCAATTGGTAACTAATGTAACTATATAATTAAATGATAATAATTTATCAATAGAATAAAGAGGAAAGTTTAATTAATCCAATTGTTTTTTTAATTTGATCATAATCAAATTGATACATGTATTCAGGTTTATTGAAATTGATCATCCATACGATGAAAAAAATTTATAATTATTGTGAATCAAAAAATATTTTTACAATCTTTAAAAGTAATGTTAATTTACTGGCGTACTTATCTAGATTTTTTTAAATATGAATAAATTATAAGATAATGTTTTTTCAATTGATGGATTTATATAGCGTGATTCCTTAGGAATCCTAATATTGGTAGCTATTAATAAATAAATTAGTTAATTCAAAGTTAAATAACAACCAGATGTTTGATAAGGACAATTTTCTAGGGCTCGAACTAACAATTCATTAGAGATTGCCGAGTTCCTTATTTTTAGGTCATGTGAGCTCATTTTCGAGATAAGGTGGAATGACTTGTATTAAGAGCCTAATAATCATACCGATTTCTTATATATTCCCTATTTTATATGATTTTATCAATTTAAGAGACATTGTGATATGATCATGGATGGTAATGTGTGGTATGGGTGGGGAGGCCTAGATATGTTGTGATCCCGTGATGGTTGAGCATAGGAAGGTTGTTTCCATATATGGGTGGGGAGGACCAGATGATGTGGAATTAGATGATGAATGGGTTGGAGAGATGCATTGATACATGAATGTGGTTGTTGGGGATGGAATCATAGGTGACTGAGGGTGTACAGTATGGGATTACTCATTGATGAGATTAAGAGATATTGTATGCTCTCTTGAATCTATTTAATGGATGATGGTATGCTTTCATATTGTCTACAATTATATCCCCATGGCATGAAGAAGCTAAAAGATCTTTGTTTCATGTTTTCTCTTAGTGGAAGAATATGATGGTTTTCATAGAGTTCCTAGATATGAAAGATTTAAAATAATTAATAAAACATTCTTGAACCAGATATTTGGCTGTTCATGGAAAAGAAATGCTTAAAATATTTTAATCTTGATAATCCATTGAATAGGTTTGGATTGTGTAAATAGGTAATGATGTTTAAAATTATGATTAATGAAATGCAATGTAATATGATATGGATTAAGGTTAATGGTTAATTAACGAATAATGAATTATTAAAACTAAAAAATTTGTATAATGTGAAGATTGTTATTAGTGTAGATCTTTTATTTTCTTGTGTGCTTATAGGATATATCGTCTTACCAGTGGAAGACAAGAGTCCAAGTAAAGTTAGTTATAGTTTATTCTAAGACGAGTTTATACCCATAGTCTGGTTGAGATCTATGTTATATCAGGTATAGAATTTGATTTCATATTCTACACCACCGACTTAGTTATGGAAATTGATACCTACCGGACTCTGGTCAGGTGTTTTCCCCAACATTCCGATGGGATAATGGATGGATGGCTAGACCTTTTGGCCCACTCCCTTCTTTTGGTAGTGACATTCACTATTATAAATGATGTTTAGTTTTCCCATATATGTGTGTACATAGATGGAATCTATTATGGTCATTTCAGATAAATTTATTACCATTTATAGTATCTTGAGGATTATTATAGATATTTCTTATATATTCTGGGATGTCATGAGGTTCTTACTCAATGTAAGGGATGTAATGGCTTGAGTAACAATACCAGGTGTTTGAAATACATCATATAAGTTATATTGGCTTCCCAAAACTACATGGTTACTATATATAGATAAGTGGATGAGATTATTTGGTAATGTGATACAATATGTCCATGTTGTGACACCTTTTCCAAGTGTTCTCAGGTTATATTACTTTTGGAGAGAGATTCTCAAGATATGCGATGTTAGGGTATAGTGAAAAACCATTGGGGAAACAGTATAGGGGTACCGATGATGTTTTATTTCTTTATTATATGATCTTTTATCAGGGTTACATGGTTATATATTATCATTTAATGGTAGGAAACTTAATGTACCTGTTTAGGTGATGGGTTAGTCTCACTTTTAGTGAATATTCATTTCCATCATTTGATTTCTTTTGCATGAGAGGCTCTTTGTAGAATCCTACTATGTATACTATTATACACACACTACATATATATAAACATGTTTTCAATACTTATATAGTATTTAAGTGATTGGGATGCATATTACTAGCATTGGGTTTAGTTGGATATATTTGGGGTTTATGGACTATACCTTATTTACCTTTTTAGTACTTTTAGTGTTTCTTTATGTTGATTAGTATTGTTTTAAAATGCATTTTTTAACTTTGGATTCATTATATATATGTATTATAAGGTGTTGTTTGTTTTACCCATATTATCTCTCTATTTTTTAGGTTTTTATTAGAGGGTAATTCCTCTCATATGCATGTTTACTCTACCCATGGTGATAGTGGCCAAACATGGGCCTGCTGGGCATGACTCGAACAGTCACCATTCCCCCCTATTTGATGTATATTTTTGGGGAGGAGGATCTTGATAGAAATTTAATTTGAAAATCTATAATTTATGTTTTAAATAATTAATAGGACATAATAAAAAAATATTCTTCATGTCATTCTTGTTTAAAAACACATAATCTTTTTAAATATTTAGTAAAATCCCAAAGGGAATTATTTTCGAAGATTACATGAATATTCTATTAAAAATATTATATAAAAAAGTTATACAAGGGAAAGAATGTATTTAATAAATAATTTTTATAATTTTAAAAAATATTTTTTACTACCCTTTTAGAAATCATGTTTTTGGAAGAAAACATAATTCCAACTATAGAAGGAAATAAATTCATATTTTCAGAATAAAATTTCCAAAACTAGTTTAAATAAAAAATAGTGTAAAAATGCTATTATTACCAGAAAATATCATTAATAATAATATTTTAAAAAAACCCATTATTATTATTGACTGTTATATAATAATATTTCAATATTGGAGACAAAATAAAAAACAATCTCGATAAATTATGTGATTTTAACATAAAAGCATTAACATATTGGTAAAATCTGAAACATAATCGCCATGAAATAGTGATCCCAAAATGTATATTTAATACCAATAATTTGAAGGAAAATAATAATTAAATATATCCATGGTATTTATATACACCACAATAAGGAAATATGTGGTGAATATGGATTATGTGTCCTAGAAAATAAAAGTGAGATATAAATATTTTGCTTCTTTTTTAATTTTATGAACCTTAATCCCCAATAAATAATGAAATAAAATAGACCAAAAAAATAATTACAATAATTATATTCAAGATATAACATTTGAAATAGTTATTACAAACACCCCACAAATGAAATAAGTGGTGAATTTTTATATGTCTCCCCGAAATAAAAGAGAGACTAAGAATCCGTCAACACATGTGTCTTTACAGAATTCGTAAAAATTTAATTTTAATTTATTATTACTATAGGGTTCTAATAAATAAATGAAATAATAATAATAATAGATATAATATAATATATGATCTACTTATAATGTTTCAACCCCAATTTTTTAATAATTTGTTTATAAAGATGATATTTTTTTGGTGTCAACTGTTTCGTTTTTCATTGGTGTTTTGGTTCTATAGATTTAGTTAATTAATATTAATCCCCATTTAATCAAATACAAAATTTTAAATCTGAAATTACTATAATATTTTTTATTATATTTATTTAATCACAAATATGAGATAAATAAATATGAAATGTGTTATTAATGGAGACGGTAGGCCGTACATACACATGCACACAGATTCCGTCATTTGATGGATGTGAAAAAATAAAAAAAATTATTAATATTTTATTGAAACATTATTTAATACATATTATATATTTCAATAAAAAAATATTTATTACCATCCATTTAAATCATTAGTGATAATTAACCACATCAATTGGAATGGTAGATGTTCACAGTACTAAACGATTGTCATAAGCATATCCCTTACAGTATGTAATGTAAAAATGGAATATATTTTATTATATTATTATTTTAAAAATTATTTTAAAAATATAATATAAATATACTAAATCAAAAATTAATTAATAATGTGATTGGTGGTTATTGAAATTGAATTATGCTGTTTCGTGAGGCTGCAGTCTAACGTACATAAAATAAATAGTTTTGTTACCCATTTGAGGAGTATGTATATGAATATAGGTACTTAAATAAATTAAAATATTAAAATATTTAAGATAATTATATTTTAATATTAGGAGGCCTTAATAAAAATTTAATGATATGAAAGAATAAATAATACAAGAGAACATAGTAAATGAATATACCGATTCTTCAGTGAACTCCTTTAGGATAAATCTAAAGACTTCATAGGGTAGATTGTAAATAAAAAAAGTGCCTCTAATAAGTGAGGAAATTGTTTTTTAAAGTCATGGAAAATAGAAAAGTATCTTACGGTGTGGAGAGGAAATTAGGGGATATTCTATTGTATATGTTGGGAAAGGAACCCACTTTCTAACTATATGAATATTTCAGAAAAGATTACAAAATGATAAAGATAAATTCATCAAAATATGAACATATTTTTATATGAAAATTAAAGATAAAATTAATTATAATGAGAAAAATTATATTAATATATATATATATAATTGAATTAATTTTACATTTAAATTAACATTTTTAATTTTAAATTGTTTAAAATAAAAGACAATTCATAAAAAAACTAGTGTTTTCACTATTAGCTGAAAAAATAAAATTGTCAACAAATTATAAAATATCCCCCCTAATAAAATTTTTATAATTTAATTTAAAAAATTGAGTTTACATTTTACAAAAAATATAAATATTGAAATAAAATAATTTTAAACAAAACTCATAGACGTTATGAAAATGAGATTTTTCAAGAAGTGTATTTTTCAAGAATAGTATGATTTCATATTAATTATATTTTTGATAATAATAACTACAGGAATATAAATTAAAATTTTACGATATGTATTATATATATATTAAAAGGTTCCTCATAAGCGATAATATTAATTAATTATAAGGTATACACATTATGATCTTTATAATAGTTTTTAGATATAACATGTTTCTAATCAAATAAAACATATAATAATTACGCTATGATTTTTATTCAAATTTAATGACATGTATTGAATATATATAATTTTTATATATGTTACATTAAAACATAATAGGGCATTTAAATTAATTAATTTATTGAAAATAAATTATAGTTTTAACAAAATTAGTATTTATCATTATTCACTAGAAAACTAATATTTTCCAGAAAAAATATTAATAAATTACTTTAAGTTATTTTCAATATAAAGAATTAAAAAATGAAAATAATTTTTTCAAATAAATTTTCTAAAATCTCGATAAATTATATAATTTTTTTTCATAAAAATAAATAAAATTCCATTCTAGGATTAATCAACGTTTTGATGAATATGTTTACATTAGTAAAAATATATTGATTATTTACTAAGTACTTATAGATAAATTTATATTTAATAGGAAATTTATATTTATATTTCATTATTTTGATAATAATATCCATGTCGGCATACTTAACAGGTACGTTAAAGGGCAATATTTAAGATAATATTATATCATGGTTTGTAGAAATACTGTTTTTCATACCATGCACACAGACAAATAAAATTGGTATTGTGTGTAATATAAGGCAAATTAGCTATTTTGTATAAATAAAGCTGTATAAAAATTTAAATTTACTTAAGAGAAAAAATTTTCCTATAATATAAAAATGTTACATTGACCATTCTAGATGAGTTAAATCAGTTTACAAGAAATAATTTATTTACTAGAGTATTTTTACTAATTCATTCAAATTTCATTATAAAAATTAATTTTTAAAAACAAAATTGATAAATTTGAAAATATTGTAAAAAATGTTCTATATTATTTATTGAAGGATATTATCAGGAATGCATTTTATATTTTAATTAAAAAATTTCATTTATTTATATGATAGAACAAATTTTAATATTCTTAACATATATTGATATTCAGGTATATAAATTACTTCGGATGGATTTCAAAAGTAGTTTTCTAAATGGATATATTTTAGATGATTTACATTTTTAGGTATCCCAATTTCATTGAAAATAAAAAATATATTTATCTTATATTAACACCGTCAATTATTTATATTGTTTGGAAAAAGCTCCTCATGCTTTATATGAAAGGTGTTGTGGTTATCTTTTGATGTTTTTTATGAAGGTAATGATTGATCCACACTTATTTATTAAAAATAATTATAACGATATTTTTATGATAAAATTTTATTTTTATGATAATCTTTTATTCTTATGAAAATTTTAGTATATTATTGGGAAAATATTTATTATGAATTATAATTATTAATGTCTTATAAACATTATTTGAGTGTGTCGGTGAATTTGAATTTTTAGGTGGTTTGAAATTTTTTCAAATAAATGATGAATTTTTCTAAGTAAATCATAGTATCCTATATATATAGTTTATATAGTTTTTTTAGAATCTTATAAATTTAAAAATAATCCCATTGTACTACTTAAAATTTTGATTTTATTAAATCATGAAAATAAGTTGATGATAAAACATATAGAGGCACGATTAGACGTTTGATATACTAAACAATGTTCTGGCCTGATGTAATGATAGTAGATTATATGTGTGATATATTTAAAAATAAACATAAGGAAAGTGAAATTATATTTTTTTGATAGGGTTATTAAATATTTCAACGGATCATTGAATCTTTTTTTTCATGACTTTTGTAAAATATTTTAATATTTGAATAGTTTTCCAATTTATATTTTGGTTAATAAAAGATAGACAGAAAAAGAAATGAATTTGTCATGAACTTGTAAATATACATTGGAAAAATGATAACTAATCCAGTCTTGACATAGATTTATGAGAATTCCCAATCCCCATAGGTTTGAAACTAATACGTTATATCATAAAATATGAATGTGGGAATGAATTATCCACAATCACAATGTATAAAAGATACACAAGCCAATATACATACAACAAATACTCCATAGGGATAATAGTATTAGCAGTTAAAAGGGTATGAGAAACTAAACTACATAAACCAAGTACCATAAAATGAGATAAAAGCCTAGGTCCCAATGGAAACATCTCTCAATTCCCATGTATGAAAAAATTGATCCACATAAAATTGGTTCTTTTCCATTTCAAAAATCGGGGATGTGATAATCTTCAGACACCTAAATGGACATGTAGGGTGTGTGGTAAAATCCTAGTATGGTGTCCCCAATGATCTTGTAATATGATGTCACATATAATTAACTACAAAAATATTAAAATTTAAAATAAATAATCATAAAAGATCATAATCATATTTAAAACCAATCATGATTTTCATATGTAATGACGGAAATAGTTTATTAATACGACTTAATAAGGATTTCATATGAAACTAATAATAAAAATTTAGAAGTCATGAGTGAAACATTTCAAAACAAACTAAGGAATATATTTCAAATATAAACAAACAAGAAACATGGTCAAATGAAAATAGGTACAATTATTCTCATATATGGGACTCCAACTCAATCATGTAGTTATAATGGAAATATGTGTACACACAGCTCTCCTACATAGGTCAAAGAGGACTCATCACCATCCCATCAGGAATGTGTCCAACTACATATGTATTATTAGTGTTTTAAATTGTAAGTAGAGTTTATTCTTGGATAAATCACTAAATACCTTTGTGTTCATGGGCTGTATTGATGGGAAAATTATTTTCAAACTATTGTAAATACAATTAAACTCAAATTTCCATTTTAAATATTATAGTTTACCTTAATATAACAAGTTTTTTAATCAAAAAACATGACCTTTTATGATATTGATTCACTTTGTTTCTATTAAAAACATTTTAAAACCATTTTATCAAATTCCAAATTGAAATTAATTTCATTAAATCTATAGTACAATTAAAATAACACAAATAAATTACATAATTTAATTAAAACAAATATATATCTAATTTTAAAACACAACCAAATTAAATTTAATTAGGGGGGTCGTAATTTCATACCAAATACAATTTATAATAACCAATTCAATGGTATTGGATTTATGATATTCAAATTTATTTCAAATAAATTTAAATCTAGAAAATATATTTAAATCAATGTATTTATGGATGATCAAGTTGTCCATCAAAAATAAACTCACCTACCTTTGGATCATAGGATCTTGAAACACAAATCCATATTCAAAACACTCATATTAAGAACATTAGAAACAAATATATGAGAATCAAAAATCGAATCAATATAAAAAATAATGGGGAGTAGATATTGAATAAACATTAAGATCTATAAATCCCTATATAGTAAAGATAATATAAAAGGAGAAAGGTAATGGGAAGAGAAAATATATTTGGAATTTATTTAACATTGTTCTCCTAACGTTGATTAACTTATAGAAGGATGTAATGAGATCAAAATCACTACTTCAGAGGATCTAATGATGAATATATCATATCAGGGTTATATAAATTTTTTAAGCACTTAAAATGAGGTTTTTTAGATTTAAAAAATAATCTTTGTATTAATTAAAATGTGTATTCATGGTTATATGGGAAGGACCACATTGTTATACAATTCGTGTTCCCTAGATGTAACATCCTTTTTTAACATGGTGCATAGTTTATGCTAGGTGGGTTCATGGTTTTTGAAACTCTGTTCTATCCATGTAAACCCCTAATATTATGGTTTTCATGGATTCCACTTAGATACCACATGTTTTGGAATACCATCTTCCTACCATGAACATCCCAAATACATTGAAATCTTACATATTATTTACCAAAAAAACCCTGAGACCAATTCCAATCGATGCGTGTACAAAAAAGATAGGTTTATTATTACCTAAAAACAGGTCTGTGATGTTAAAACCTCCCCATCATAGAAAAATTATTTTTTGATAAATCCTATTAAAAATATTCCATGTTAAAAATATGATACCATTACTGCCTCATTAACACCCTCCCATGCCATGTCTCATGAGAATCAGAACTGTACTTAAATAAAATTCAAAAAAGGTATATTCCCCCAATGATGAATATTGGATTCAAAATAAATGATATAAAATGGATGCTCTATCAATGTCCAATAAGGTTCAACATCAAGATCTCACTAACATAGAATATGATATGGTACTAATAGATAGTTTCTAGATTATATACATGGATCACATTACAAAAATTTCTTAAATAATCTTATTAATATTTGATGACATACATGGAACACATTAGTGAAGATCATCATAATACTTATACTGGCTATATTTTATGAACATTTCTTAAGGAATATTATTAATATTTGATGTCATCTCTAGAAACAATATTTGTGAATCCAAGAAATTTTCATCAATCTCTAACAAATATAAGGGATATTTATAAAGACAGTCATACATGGCCTCAAAATGAACCATTCTGACCATGTACTAGTAACTATTGTAATAAGAAAACTCGACCAACCGTACATGTTCATCACAATTCCAAAAAAATTCAAGAACATCAGTGTGTAATATATCCTCAAGAATCTATATTGATATTTATATCTATCCATATGACTATGAATGGTATTCCATGTTCAAATTATCCTGAGATCCCAATGCCTCTTAATGGATTCTCCGAATGTGAGAAGTGAACTGGGGATCCCTATCAATGTCTATAGATAATAGATATATATTGGAAAAATAATATATTTCGCATAGATATTTCAAATATCATCAACATTGGTTGTTATATTGATGATTTTAATGTGATAAAATTTAGTTATCCTATTGATCAGAGCTGATATATAATTATTCTTTCTCCAGGTACATGGAAAACCAACCACAAATTTCACAGAGATCACATCCCACATCTCTGTTGGAATTTGAATAGGCTAATGTAAATCTGAATTTTTTTGGTGTTAGACCATGACCGATGGGAAATTATAACAATTATAGAATTACTCAAAAGTTACCAATATAATTCCCAACCATTATAATTGGAATCACATATCATAGAACATCATCATGGTTCTTTAGTGCACTATCCACTGGGAGTAATAGAAATCCCCCATAATAGATTTCCTAAGAGATAACTATATAATAAAAGATCCAGATAACATATAATTCCATCCATGGAGTATGAAAACTCATCAAAGGTATCCTCACCACAATGATAGTCTCTTATTATATTAAAATCAACCTCAATATGCTAATCACGATGGGATAACTCAAGATGAGTAGATTTCCGGAGAACACCATCAAAGAAAACCTATACCCCTGATTCCGGAACTCTAATGTGCATCTGTTCAAAAATATATCTCATGTTCAACACATATGATGATTTTCTCCTGAGATGGATCAAAATCTTACTTCTCAATTCATCAATGATGATATTATCATTCACCTAGGTATATGGGATTTCAATTTCAAAATATATCAGGTACTCATCCCAACACCTCTAGAAAAGAATTTGATATTTTTGGGAGAGGATATAACTGAAGATCTTGTGGTCAGAATACGTGGTCAGCCGTTCTCTAATAATTTAATTTCGCAAACTCTTAAGCACATCCATCACAACTGTGAGTTCAAGATCCTGGTTTGGTAAATTTTTTCGTGTCAGCTAGGATGATGAGAGCCATTGGAAAATACATGATCACTTTGCATTAGAATAAATCCCATGCTTGATCGAAATGCATCATATAAGACCACATATCACTAACTAGCCTCTAGGAGAGTCAAAAACAACATAGTAGTAAAAATCTCCTTCAAATCGACTATATAATTATATTTTTTATCATTTTATGAAATTGTCACTTCCTTACTTAGTATATATGTCATAAGAGAAGACAATTTTGAGAAGTCCTTATCAAACCAATGACAAAACCCATCTAATCCCAAAAATCATCAAATATATATAAAATTTAATAGGATATCCCATTTCATAAAAACCATACCCTTTTGGGTCAATTGAAATAACATGTTACAACACTATCTATCCCAATTACATCACTTAACTATTCAATAAATCTCATTTCAAAATCATTGCTTAATATCAGTGATTTCTCCACAATGAACGAATTAATACCAGATGATGAACATGGTCCTATTTACATGTAAATTAAATAGTAATTTTTTCCAGAATAACCTTTAAAAAGGAATCAAGATACTTATTGGAAATCCTATTCTTTAAATTCATAAAGACTGTAAGAGTATTTGTTATCCTAGATGGTATGGAAATTTAGTCATAATGGTTATTCCTACTCTAAAAAGATATTTTATTATTTTGATATTTTCATACTCACTACTAATGGTAACCATATCGTAAATATGTCTTTGAGAACCACTTGTCCCTCTTCAACTAGTCAAATATATCATCGATATGAGAACGAAAATATTTTCTCTTTATCGCAACTTAGTTGGGTTTTTTATCAATATAATAGAAAAGTGACCCATTATTTCATGAAAAGGAGTACACATGCCATACAAGGTGACACACTCCGGTGCAAAAATTATTAATCTAGAAAATCATACAATCATGACTTACACTCTCTATTTCTTATGCTTCTATGTTTTAGGAATGAATATATACTAGTTGAGTACCATGCACTATATCGATATAAAAATCTATGTAACTTACCGGTGGAAAACATGAGAAGTGAGATGGAAAAGGTCCAGAATCCCAATGAATACATGGGGGAGAAAACAAATAAAATATTATATTTGTAGAACAAAAGAAAAAACTAATATTACATTTCTTAATACTAGATAAGAAGGTCTTGATGTACTCTACCTTAGGTCCTATTACCCAAAAAAGATATCACAAACCCCATCATGTGAATTAAAAGAGACCCATAAAAGACAAAAATCAATCTAGGATTTATTAAAAATGATCCAATCCATCCCATCAATGATATCAAGAGGATTTATGTCGAGAACCTAAAAATCCCAAGAAAGCTGGATATATGATAGTAAGAAAACACAAGAAAGACTATTGAGACCCTGCCTTCTCTTCCTTCCAAAGGGTGCAGAATATTTCCTCACCTATGATAAATGTATAATAAGAATATTAATAATATTAAAAATATAAGTTCAAAAAAATGAATGAGATTCACTAAAATCAAATAATGTACTAAGAAATGATGAAGCTATAGTGATGGTAAATCTTATAGTCATTAGCCCTCTATATGCTTCCTCTGGAGACTTTTACACTCCATCATGGAGCTTTATTCTGGATTCATATGTCTAGATCCCAATAATCCATGAATTATTTTAGTGCTCTATTGTTTTAATGAGAACTGATGACCCCATGAAACTATGAAGAGTTGATCAAACACTACAGAACATATTCATGTGACCTAAGCATCCACCTGAACAACAATGAAGTAATTCCATATTGAAAACCCTCTTTAATTCGCAATATATTCACAATGGAATAAAATCAAAGGGATTATTTCACGTAGTATAAGAGGATGAGAAAAAACTTTATTTTTAAAACTACCATGATAATAATTACATTACCTTTTCCATTAAGTGAAATTCCCAGAACTACCATTGAGTGAATAAGGTACAACTGAGAACACTGAATTTCCATTAGCATCTACGTTGACCATCAATTCTTTATCTGGAACAAAAACATAATAGGATATCTTCAAAAAGAAAATATAAGAAAAAAATAATAGCTCTATGTCATATCTTGATTCACAGTTTATTCATCTTCCCATTGGATACTATCTTATATGAAGACTGTACTAGATCAAGAAAAAAATTTCATTTTCAGTCATAGTCTAGTTAGCCTACTCACTTATGATAAACAAAATATCATTTTCCAAAACCATTTAATCAAGATAGGGCTCATCATTAAAATTAGGGTAGAAGTATTTACACTCTAAGCCATTGTGATTAATCTCTATCACCATCATGTGCCACCATATCCTGCTTGGTACCTCCTATATGATGGTGGAACAATTTACCTTGACTCCATCATGTGTCTCCAAGATCTATAAAAAATACTCAATCATGATAAAAAATTTCTCTTACTCTTGATGATCATTGGATCCTTCGAAAGGCAGTGGATTGTATGAAATAAAATCTTGAGAATTATTCTAAAAAAATCCCATGGATGATACACATCTAGAGCCTAAACATTTATTGGTGGGGGTGCCCATCCCAGATCATATATAGCATGCATAGTCACCTCATATAAACTCAAGTCCATTAGATTATTTTCTCATTATTGTCCTTCTTATATTTCTCCTGGATCTGATTCGCCTATCTTCTAGGATGTATGATGCCACATAATATCTAGAGACAACATTGAATAGATTAAATTAATACCCCAATAGATAAACATGGAAAATTAATCCATATAGATAGATACACAAGATTTTTATTTCAATATATCCAAATCAAAATATGGTAAAAGACTAAAAATAATCCTCAATATGTATTTCAGAAACCAACTATAGTGAATTAATGAACATTGCGGTGAGATTTGGGAAATAACACAACCAAAAATACCTCTTAATAACCATCATGATTGCATGAATTCATACCGAAATCATGTAAGTATTCTAAGCATGCTCCATTGATACCATTTTTTCCAGAAAAAGATTAGATACCCCGGTAACCCAATAACCAAGTTGGTCCTGACATATCCTAAATGGCGTTCTTAATCCTTTCAGGTTGACGACTAGTTCCAGGAATCATAAAATATGAAACTGGGAATGAATTTTCCATAAACACAATGGAAGAAAGATAAGAAAGTCAATAAGTATATTAGAAAAAATACATTGAGAGAAAAATACAAGAAGTGAAGCTAGTATGAAAACACAATGTAGATCCACAATGTACCAGAGAATTGGATAAAAACCTAGGTCCCAATATAGAGTACTCTAAAAATCAGGATTAGAAACTCTAACCACCTAAAAATGGGGATTTAGCCTTTCTTAAATATGGTAGGATATATTCTAGAAACAATTGAAATCAAATGTATGGTGTGATAAAAAATCCCAGCAGGGTCTCATCATAGATTCCATAATATTTTAAGATATTTAATTAACCAAATTAAAATTTTATGTTCAGATATACCAGAATGGTTGTTTAAAATCATATTTGAAATAAATCATGATTCATATTTGAAGTGATTGAAATAATTTAATAAAATGTCTTAACAAAAAACTTTATATATTTTTTTATATAAATTTATAAGGAGGGAGTAAATAAAAATTAAAAAATAATGGAATATATTAAAAATAAAAACAAACTAGAAATAAGGTAATTTTACAAAAGTTACGCTAGTTTTAGGTTATTGGACTCCATCACACTCATGAAGTTATCAGAAATGTGTGTGTACATGTGTCCCTAAAAAAATGGTCAAGGAGGACTCATCACTATTACATCAGGGATGTGACCTTATACATATGTATTTTTAGTGTTTTAAATCGTCAATAGTTTTATGTCTTCAAAAAACAACTAACTAGCTCTGTATTCATGTGCTATTACAACAATCAATTATGTATAACATATTTTAAAACTATTTAAAATATATTAAAACACATCCTTCCATTTTAAATATGTTAGTTTCCATTTACAAACAAAGTGGATGGATATTTATCATAACACGAAGTTTGGTAATATAAAATAGGATTATATCAAAATGATCTCAATACATTTTCTCAGGCACAAATTTTAATTCATTTTTACAATTTAAATTACATAGTTAAATTCCCCAATTCAATTTAATCATTTTTATCCAATTTCACCACACACCCTAATTCAATGGTATTATTTTTTTGATAAATTAATTTAAATAAAATATTTTTAAATAAAAAAATTTAATTTAACTAATGAAATTTATTGTTAATCAAATTGGACATCAAAAATGGAACCTAATACTTTAGTATCATATGGTTATATAAGAAAAATATCTAATAGGGTCACTCCAATGAAGAATGTAGTCAATGGGGATACAAGAATCAAAACTATATTCATGATCAGAAACAAAAGGGATTAAATTCTATAATTAAACTTATATTTATAATACCCATGGTTGTTAGAAGAGAGAGAGGAAAAAAGATAATAGGATGAGGAAACCTACTTAGAAGAGATCGAATATCATTAAACATGGATATATTCACTTCTAAAAAGGTGTAGTGGGTCTAAAATAACATATTGAGAGTCTCTAAGAATGAATACACTGTACCAGGGTTGTACATGCCAATTAGTCCATTAAACAGAGGGTTTAATGATTTTAAAAAAAAAATTTAGATTAATTAAATCAGGTACGCAATGCTAGCTTGGTAGGGACGCAATGTATGAAAAATCATGGTCCATATCCATGAACCCATTTTTACCAATGATCATAGTTTTTAAAACTATTTGATGGCCATGAAATTCCCTTCAATTTTGGTCGGAACATTTTCCACTTAGAGGGTGCACAATTTGGGAAAACCATAGACTAATTGTGCACATCCTAGAATCTATTAAAATATAAATTTTCTTTTCCCATAAAAAAAGACGAATCCAAACAAAACTTGAAAGAAGGTGAGGTTTAAGAGTTCCTTAAAATATTAACAATAAGTTACATAAGTTATTTTTTATTTTGTCAGAAAATATATAGTTTTTCATTGAAATTCAAAAAAAATCAATTTATTTTTCAACTACTGAATGTGAATGCATAGAATTGATATCTTTTCATGATCTATAATTATAGATTAAGAAAAAAAAATCTAATTTTGGTTTTTATTTTAATAATATTACTATATTCTATGATAATATTTCTACTATTTCTATTTTTTAAAACCATGTATAACACTGTAGGACTATAAATATTGAATTTAAACGTTATTTTCTTTTGAAAAATGTCCAGAAAAGAAATATAAATCTTGAATTTATTTCTTTATAAATTCATACTGAATGTATCTTTACTATTCCACTAAACTGAATAATTTTTTAGAAATCATTATTGAACATTATATTACAGAAATATTATATTTTCTGTACTGAATTTAAGGGGACATTGATAATGATTGAATAATAAAATTATCATATTTACCTCTAATATATAGAAATATAGAATATGGTTTTACTTATAATTTTTTTAAATTTTTTGACTTTATTGTTAATAATATTATTAGTTTATGTTTCCATATACATAATAGATTATTTATACTTAATATTCAAGTATTCAGTTTTCATAAAATATTATTTTATGTAGGATTTGCCATTAATTTTCAAAAAAACATGTCATGATATTTTCACTAAATACACAACAATGATCCAATAATACCAGTACTAATATAAGATCATTGATACATGTTTTGTAATATTAATGTTTTGGAAATTTTTAGACAATATTTATATTAATTTTTATGAAATTTTATCTTGAAAAATATGTTTACACAAAACATGGTGATTTTATTCTCCAAACATGTTTAAATATAGGGGAAATATATTTTTGACTATCTACCAAAGATCATATACCAATGTATTAACTAAATTAGGGGAGAAAAAATAAATTTTAATGGGATAATTTTTATAGAAAATATTTTTCTTTTTGATATTTTCAAAAATAGGTTACATTTGAAATTATATAGGGTTTTTTATTTATAAAAAATTGTTATTATGTTGGGGGGATCCTTAAAACACAATTTTTAATGTATGATTTTTTTTAAATGTCTTAATAATTTTAATTTAGTATCTTTAATGATTTTATTTTTCATTATATTATTTTTATCCCTAATTATATAATAATATTTATTTACATAAAATATTTTTATTTGTCATTAATTTATTGTTAAAACGATGTTATAAAATATTCATATTGATTTTTATGATAAATATGTAATACTAGACTATTTAATATCATTAATATATGTTTATTATTTTACTAAATTGAAAAAACATAGATCATGTTCTCTCAAATAGCCAAACCATAGAATCAAATTATCTGATTTGGGTACCTTTAGTATTTAAGTTATAAAATTTGATATAGAATTCAAATATCATTGATTCTTATTTAGTTTTAAATATAACGAATTTTCATACATTTTATTAAAATAAATTAAATTCTGAATTGGTCATCAACATTTCTGAAATTAGGTTATAAATCACTGAATGATTTGTGTATGAATTCTAAAATTGTTTTCAACTATTTTTCTACTCTATTATAATTATATCATGGGATATAGAATTATTATTAATGTGAAACTGTATTCATTATAAAGATAATTTCAATTTATAAATATAATTATAATATACCAAAATCTTTTTTGTTGGTTGGAATTAGATTTTGTAGGATTCCAATCTGATATGTCATGTTTTTTATAGAATTTAAAATTTTTGATATATAAATTAGGTTTAGTAATCATTAAATATATATGAATTTGACAATGTCATCTATTAGATTGTGTGAATATATTTATTTGATCAATTTTTTTAATTTAATTTTAAAAAATTATTTTAATAATTGGAATTTTGGTTTGTGAAATTGACTATGTGAAATCAACTATCTGAATTTGGATAGATGAATTCATCATTGTGAATTAAGTTAAATGAATTTTATTATGTGAAATATTTTATGTGAATTTGACTCTGTGAATTCTCCTTTGTGAAATAAGTGAAATAAATTAAGATATGTGATTTTGGTTATTCGAAATCATCTTTGAGAATTTATCTATTTGAATTAAATTACATGACAAATTCATATATGTAAAATTCACCTACATGGCTATGTGTGTTTCTACATGGTATTCAAAATTTTGTAATACGATATATTTTATGTAATGTTTCGTATTTATATTCATTGAAACATAATTACGAGTATTATAAGCATCTTCTTTATTCAAAATAGTCATTAATTATCAAAAATCCATGAGACTATGTTTTAGTTTATTTTATGATGAACTAAATGAGATAAAAATGGGGTTAATCATGTATATATTCACACTTAAATTATCGAATATGAGATATTAAAACTCATATTGGATATAATATATACTTTTAATAAAGTATATTTTCAGGTATTTTAATGATAAAATTAATAAAAATTGATTGACTAATATATTAATTTCCGTAATTTATTTCAATGTATTGGCTGTTATTTTATTTTAAAGTGTATTGAAAAGAACCCACGTGAATATTAAATTTTACTTATAGTTGATTAGAAAATGAATAGTAATAATGGAAATAGGACTACAAAAATTAGATGTAGTTCATTGGTTTGAAAATTAAAATTAATACATCTGAAAAAAGGAAAATATAATGGTCTTCATATTTTAATGATTTAATGCACACATAAAATCTTTATATAATGTTGAAATAAATATTGTAAAAGGATGAATTATTTTGGATTAAAAAATGCGAATCACTACATATTTCAAACACATCATGAAATCAATGGGGATCTGATCACTTTTCAAGATTTCATCATTCGAACTTAATATTATAGAGAGATAAATACTACCTTAAGCATTCACAATAATAATTCTTTCAATGGGTATTTATTGTGATTTAATTCATTTATTATTTTATACTCAATCATGTTTCATTTGTACTAACCATTTAAACAGTATGTGTGTTTTTTGTGACTCCCTAGTAAAAGTGCATTCGGGTTGTGCCTCTAGTTAAAAGGGAAATATTATTTATGTTCTGATTCTAAGGAAAAATGATGGTCTATTTTCATTTTTACTCATGGTGGAAAATGTAAGTTATAATTAGGTGTAAGCAGCCATAACAAACATTATTTTTAATTGGGTTGCGAATCCATGTTGTTTAAAAGTTTTTGTAAGATTACATTGTTACTACTGGTCATATCTCTCTCTCTTTGATAGGGTTGAATAGTAGAGAATGACCTATTTAGTCCGAAATACCATAAGAATACAATTTTTTGATTTTTTTATTTCTATTTAATATTCCTTAAATAAGTAATATAATATTAACATTTATTATAAAACACTAATTACCTCCCTCTTGTATATTTTACTATATTCAACATGGGACCAAAAATTACCACCACCATTGTCTTCTCACCGATGAAATTCTACTCATTAATTACATCGACTAATTTAAGATTCCCTATAACTAATGATGTGACTCCATTATGATCATAGTCAATGTATTCTTAAAAATTATAATCATCCCCTTATTCTTGCTCTATAAATTACAACTAATCATCTCATTTTTATAGAATATGACCACTAAATTCGAGAAGGATTACCATATTTTACATTATTGTTATTCTTGGATTCTGAAAATTCTTATAGTCTACCGATTGAAGAAATTATACACCGTGGTCTTGGGAGAGTATCTATAAAATCCTTGAACTCATTCTCCTGAATGTGGTGCTAAAGAAAAGATATTAAAATTTTGGATTTGATTCTAATAAATGTGACCCATATTTTCCCATCAAATCCTCACAAAATAATGAAATACTGGATCACTTATATACTGAAGGGAAATTTATTATTTGTGTTCTACTAAAGTATGAAAAATTCATAAAAAATTTCTTATAAACCATTCGTTCATAATTATCTACATCATCTACACTAAATCTCTACAAATACGAAAACTCTATAAAAAATTATTTTACATATTTTTTTAATACATATGGTGAAGGAAACATCAGATGGGTGGGATAACATGGTCATAAATTTTAATCATATCCATTAACAACTGGATTTACTCAGTTAGAATAATATGATCATGAGGGTATGATAACATAATCGTAATGCACGAGAATAACTCAAGTATACTCATACACATCAATATTGGGACCATCAATCGTGAATCATGGAAGAAATATTTAACAAAGGAAGTGTTCATTTGGATCAATAATAATGAGCCACATAATGTCAATATTGATCAATTAATCATTAAAACCCCATATATTTTAACCCATATGTAGAATAAAATAATTTTCATTATAAATTAATGCATTATTTTTCCTCAATAAATATTAATATGTTTATAAAAAACCCACAGAAATTATTGATAAAAAATTAGGTAACTTTTGGCATAATTTATATGTCACTATTAAAATAGCCATTTCAAATAATATAAATATTTGGTAAACATCTATAACCAATTCATTGGATGGATATAAAATACCCACCAATTGTTTAATATATTATATACACCAATATTTGGTTTAAAAAAATACCACCCATCTTTGGTATATAATGTAACCATCAATCACCATAAAATTTTCAATGAACTATAATGTAAATATAATATATATAGCTTTCATATCATCATTGAACTCCTTAAACCATACAATATTCCCTTCATTAAGTTATTAAACCATGGAAATTAATTATTCACATGAACGTATCCATGAAACAATAATAATATATAGAAATAAATACCAAGGTTAGTATCATTACATAATATCCCTAGTGGATCATATAGAGCATCAAAGGTTCTTGGAGTTTATGAATGAAAATAATATTTAAATATCATTAAATGAATATTTTAGTGAAATAATCTTTTTACATTGAAAATTAAATTTTGAAACTAAAAAGTTATAAAATATAATGAAAATCATTTTCTTCTAAACAAACCTTGGAAACATATAGAGTAATCATCGACGTAAATAATTGTCCTCGTGGTTGTGAAAACCTTTCTTGTTGAAAACATAAAAAATTACCATTATTTTTAAAATATTATTTAAAAATGGTCAAATTTGAACCATTTAGTAAATCTTAAGAAATTTCATTTTTGAGACCTCATTAAATAAGTGAAAATATCATTTAAAATATCATTATTAAATAATTTATTCATAGAAATGTTCTTATTTTAAATTTTTTTGTTAAACATGAATATTAAAGTGAATGATTCATGATCTAAATGAATATATTAGATTAATGTCACTTAAAAATGATATTATTCATGTTTATTTAATCAATAAGTGAGGAAATGGATGTTAAAAATCTAAACCACATTAATAACCAAATGATATTATGAGAGATATGTCTTAAGAAAATTAGAGCATATGACTTCCCCTAAAGGTTCATTGTACATAAACAATACCAGAAAGAATTTGGATTGAAACATAAAGACTATACAACTTTGGGTAATAATAAATCATTATCCCCATGGAAGAATAATTAAAATGTATCTTCAAATATAATTTGAATAATAATATATAAGATAATATACATAAAACAAAAATTATATAATCCTCATTAAAAATATAGGTGCATATCATTAAACATATGTCCCAAGGATATGGAATTTGAGGGGAATACCTCTAACGATGATAATACCAATGAAATGAGAGTTAATCATTAGAAAGATTATGTGTGGAAATTATAAAATTTAAAAAATGTTTAACTACTGATTTAATCAATTTGAAGTTAAATCTACACATACTATGGGAATAAAAAATCCCCGGAAGATGTTATATAACCCAATGAATGAAAATTTTGTTCGGAAACCATTTACATATTGGTAAATATTGTTAAAAGACTATAGAAAGAAATAATAAAATTTGATAAATAAAATATCATGAATTATTAATGATTCATGACATAACATGTACAAGTGAAAGTATATATACAATATAAATAAATTATGATCATAATAATAAAATGTGCCTCAAGGAAAAGTAAATGAGATAATATACCTTACCATTATGTATATGCTCTAAGAAGTGGGCAGAAACAAAAAGGATCATGATAAAAGAGATCCCAAGTCAATAGGTGAAGACAAAGAGGCTATAAAGGGTAATTATCTTTTGAAAATCTTGGTGGTTTCACAAGGGGATGACAATGATAAGAAATATAGGGACGTTCATGGGGGTATCCATTACATTATGAGGATACGCAATTAGAGGAGGTGGTTGAAGGTACTGCGGTCATGTCATATGGTCAGCAGTTGGAGGCTTCTACAGAACTTGATCATGTTCTAGAAAGGCCTATTCATTCATTATAAGAATTAATGGTGAAATTTATTATGATTATTCCCACGAAAGGGGAATCAAAGGAGATGATGCAAAGATTGACATGTATGGACACTAATAATGAAAAAGTTGAATTGATCAAAAAGCAGGATATTAAACTAATTAGAGGCATTAATGAAGGGAACATCAATATAGAAGACTACCTGAAGGCTAGGGATAATTTGGAATCACACTTTGAAGATCTAATAAGATACGATACATACATATAGGTACTATCAATTTCCTAGAAATTGTTTTGGTAGAATGACTCAATTTGGGTTAAGCAACATTCAATAGGTTTTTGGTTTATTATTTTGTTTTACCTTGGTGATCTTTGGGTTTATCAATTTTCCCAAAAAGTGTTTTGATAATAAATTTTTTACACCATGAGTTACGTCTACATTCCTTATTTTCAGGACGTTCAATTTGTAATTTAAATGAACACCTTCGTTTGATGACTGTTGTCAGATGTGAAATTTATAAATATCCTATATAATAATAATACCAATACAAATATATTTTTCATATTTCAATTATACATTTAATAAAATCATGAAATATATCTATGAAAAATGATCTTTTTCACAATCGTGATGATGGTAGGTCATATGTATGGATGAGTAACATTATCATTTTTCAGCGATCTTTATAGAAAAAGGCTGGGTATTATTTATTATGATATAATGAAAAATATATCATAAATATCATATTATGAATTTAAAAATACATTTATATATCATCCATTTTATTTTTTGATAAAAAACAAATCCCAACACTTCGTGGAGGTTGCAGTCCACACATACAGACAAATGATGTTATATTTTTTTAGTAAAGGGAAATTCAATAGAATAATTGATATATTAAACATTAATAGAGATAAATATTCTGTTAATGTAATATATTAATAATTATTCCATCATTATACCAGTTTTGATAATGTTTAGGGAAAAATAATTACTTCATTCTGTGAGAAGGTAGTCCTTTTTACAAATGAAAAATGGATTATTTTATGATTTCATAGTGGTTGGATATGGATATAGGTTTTACATATAAATATTATTATATAATTATATGATTTGTACTAATTTTGATATCTGATCATCGTTTGAGATTATTTCATAGTGGTATAAGATGAAATAAAATAAAAATTCATGGTTAACAAATATTCCTTTTAATTGGACAACATCATTTTCATTACATCATTATTTATCTAATGTTCTTATGATACCCAAAATAAGTCCAATAGAATGTATTTTGGGATTTTAGGATGATATTTGGGAAGGTATTTTCAAAAACATGGTTCTTTGTGTGTTATTAAATGAAGATAATAAGTTCCCTTTTATATGATATTATAGGGGGACTCTTGGAATTTTAAAAAATATTATACTAATATAAATTACATTTGATGTAAAAAGTGAACAAAATTGATTATATTAAATTATAAGAACAAGATTTTTAAAATAATAATTTTAAAAAAAATTGAGTAGTTTTAATTATATATTTACCCCAGAAAAATTATTTTAACCCCCATTTACCCTTCTCAAACATACCACGAAAAATGTTTTTTTAAACATTGAGGGTCATTATAGTTACAATAAATGAATAAAAGGACCATAAATTTAGCATGTATTATATTTTAAACAATATCATAATCCTTCAGTTGAGGAGAGGTTTTAGGATTTTTATATCAATAAATAGAATATTAGTTTCACAATGACAATTTTGGAACTACTCATTTTCAATGATGTTTATATCATCTATAAAATAAATGAAATCAGAATTAAAACCTTTACTGCATACCTTCAATTTTTTGTTTATATATAAATTTATTGTTTACATTTACTCATTAAAATTTACTAATTTTAATATTTTTTATATCATTTATTTTATTTTACCATTAATCGAATAATTACCATGTCAGAATTGTGTAAGAATTTTGGGTTATTATTTATTCAAAATAAATTAAATATAAACTAACAATGTGAATACAAATAATTTATATTTCAAAATAATATTAATAAATCATCATATTCTCTTGTTATCCCTATGCTAAAAATATTATAATTATTAAAAAAATAATATGTCATTTTATACATTGGTTTATATAAAATATATTAAAGTTCATATCAACATTTAAATGAATGAAATCCACATATTATATCATTGGAATATTTATGATGATAAATAATCATAAAATAAAATCTATACAAGTGTGAGGGACATTTTCTAGTCCTTATCATTTAATTTTTCTTTTAATTACTCAATTTAACCTTTACAATGGTATCAAAAAATATTATAATTAAAAATAAATATTACAAAAAACATATCTATTTAAAAAATTTGGAAATCCTGATTTGAAATAAGGAATCAATTTTAAAAAAATATAAACACACAAGTGACATATTTTAATTTATAATCAACAAAGTAAAATACAATGAAATCCGATTTTACAGAAAATTTCCATATTAAATATAAAACATTTTCATTGAAAATTAAAGTACCAAATTTATTTAAAAACATAATTTTATTATTATAAAATATAAAGATCTAATTAAATTTTAATAATATTCTAAAATAGAATTTATTTTTGAGAATACTTTAAATAATATATACTTTTCAATAATAAACAGTATTTTCACTAGTCATTGGAAAATCAAATTATTCATAAAAATTTCAAAATTTCACCATAGCCTAATATTCACATTTTGTTTTCTAAAAATTATATTTATTTTATGAAATAAAATTTAAAATTTTTTCTAAAATTAATTATATTATTCATTCAAAATAATATATATAAAATGATTTTTTATGAAAACATATTTTTGAAGAAAAAAATGGAATTACTAAAAATTGAATTCTTATTTCCAATACATTAATATATATTTTAATATGAATTAATTTTTTATATATTTCATAAAATAGATATTCATATTTATTCATCTGAATTTAAAGGCTGTGTTATAATAGTCATAATTAATGAATAATAATTTGGGGTTTTAGTACGATCATTGTTTCATATATTTTATAATTTAAAACAATATATTTTTTTAAAATATATTGACATTCCATTCTCCCCTATTTAATAACGTGAAAAACAATTATCTAAAAAATTTCTACCAAATGTTTGTAATCATGAAATTCATTTCTGGAACCCACATAAAAAAAATGGATAATAAAACTTCCTACAAAATAGAAGGAGATTGAAATTAAAATGTCATCTATAATAACCCAAACAACATTTCCAAATAACATAACATTGGCGAGAAGTCAAAATAAGGTAATGGAAGAGAAAACTAAAACCCAAGTACTTATATATAGCGATACATAACATTGGTAGTAGAAAGTTAATTAACACAAAATCATAAATCCAAAATAAGTGAAGAGAACCTTGATTCATTAGAAATAAAGGCAATAGAATAAATTTTTTTGTTTCAGGATACTTTTCCCTGGTGTTTATGAATTATTTTACTATATAAAATAATAAATTAAATAAATATACATAAATTCCATGCATAATTTTATCATTTAATAAATTTACATTGAATTCTCATCATTTACTATAAATGATGAGTATTCATTAGTAATTTTTCTGGTATAAAACACAGGAATCGACTTCTAAGTGATCACATAATCCCATAAAATGATAAAATGTTATTACGCATGGATTTATATATTAACTAAATAATAACTATTTATAAATGTAAAAGAAAATTCCCAAAATTAGTAAACAGTCATTTGAATAAATAATACATTAATATCTAAAATTAAATAGTAATTTATAATGTTCAAACTAAATCATTCATAAATAAATATCCTTAAAACTCATCCAAGTATTTCTCCCCAATTATGAAACCCCAAAATAAGAAGGATTTGATCAAAAATTCATTTCAGATTAATTTTTTATTTATCTCCAATTAACATTAGTCATTCATAATATAAAATACTTAAAAATGTCTATATCTTAATCATATAATCACTAATATATTACCATCATTACCATAAATAAACTCAGTCCATTTAATGACAAATTATATAATCTTCAAATATATAATTCCTCTATGGATCCTAAAAAATGGATTTATTTTAAACCTACTTGTTACTTATACATAAAAAAAATATAAAATATCCCAAAATATAAATAGGTACCAAAATATTCCATAAAATTAAACCTCAAAATATTTTTATAATTCATTAAAATATTTTCAATCATATACACATAAACACACAATGGTATCCATAACTCATAAGATATCCTCTCATGAATACATACTAATATAAAAATTTATATAAACCCTACTATGATATCAAATGTCTAATCCCCCACCATGAAATTTTATATTTGGTGCTTAAATATAAGATTTACATTTTTATATTAGATACCATTAAATAAGGCCTAATTGTTTACATCCAAGACACAGAATAAAAATGGAAATATTGGATCACCTATAAACCTAATTCCATTTTATGAGTTTTTTTGAGAATTATGAAAAACAATTGAAAACATGGACTCATAAACAATTGGTTCATAAAGCTCTAAGTCATCTCCACTAACATTATCCACATATGAAAAAATTCTAAAAAAATGCTTTTCATAATTATTCATAACATGGGGAAAAGGATATTGAAGAAGTGTTTTATCTAATTATTCCTAATGGTAAACATAGGAATAAATAATTGAATTTAATTTTTGGGAGTAATACGAGCATAAAGGTATGACAAAAATAGTGAATTAACATAACATAAATGAACTCATACCCATAAATAACTCGAAAATAATTTATAAACATGGAATTATGTTTTAAATAAATAATGATTCATTTGAATGAATAATAATGATCCATGTGAATTCAATCATGATCTAGGAAGCCTTAAGTACCCATAAATGTTAACTTATAAAATATACCAAACAATGTTCCTTAATCATAAAAACAATAACTTACATTGTAAAATGACAATATTTCCTTAAAATCCCATATTGAAAAAATCATTTATCTATCTTTTTAAATCAATTACATATCTATCATACAATCACACAATCATATAGAATAATCATTTGGTTGACTTCAAAACCTAATAAACTAGACGGATATCATGAAAACACCCATCATAGATTATAATTTAACCACCCATCCTTGGATTTTAATATAACTACCCATACTTTTTTATAATGAAATCACACATCATCATAAATAATTCCCAATAATTGTAGCATAAATAAATTATATATATTTCACTTTATTATATAACTCATAGAAATATCCATTGTTCATTTTACTATATGATTATCCCACATAAAAGAATCCCATTCCTTTACAATCTATAATAAATCATAATCCATCCAAAGAAATAATTGGAAAGGTATTATTGTATAATAGATCTTTTATTTCATTCGAAACAACATGGGTTGTTAATATTGAGGAATAAATATCATTAAAATATCATTAAACTATTTTTTGTTAAATATGTCATTTTTAATTCAAAAACAACATTTAAAATATAATCATTCAAAAAATAATATGAAAATAACTATCTTTAAAAATAATACGGGAAAATATAAATTAATTTTTAATGAAATTAATTTTTCTTGAAATCCAAACATGTGGTTAATGTTAAAAATAATAATTCTTTTCAAACATTTTTTACAGTGAATCTAATGTGGCACATTTGGAAAATTTAATGAATTTTTTTTAAAACATTTTAAATGGAGTAAAAACTAAATAAAAAATAGCGTTAAGAAATAAATTATTTTTTTAAAAAATAGTTTTTTTTAAAAAAAATTATGAAATCGTGGAAATGGAGGGGAAGGAATCCTGATCAACATAGAAGATATAATATTAGCAGCACTTACAAATATACCTCTTAGTGATTCACTAATTAAGAAGGGTGTAAATGGAAAATAAATATATAAAAGTATTTCATAACTAGAGTATAATAAATTATATGTGTATCAAGAAAATTATGTCAATGATTTCACCCTATGGAATAGTAGACATAAAAAATATTGAAAGGAAAGGAAATTATAATATAAATAAATTAACACAATTGTAACACTTCAATCATAATACAAAACAAATAGTAAAACCCAATGAAACATTAAAATTATTGAAAATAATTTGATTAATTATCTTAAATTTCAAATGGAAATTATAATCACCTCAAAAAACCAAAGTTGTAGATCATTAAACATATTTCCCAGTTAAGAGAATTTGAGATGAATAAATCTTGAAAAGAACTTATAATTGAATTAGAAGTAAAAAATAGAGAGATCATGTTTAAAAAATAGGATTGATCATAAATAATTTAACATATATATTAATACAGTTTATAGATCTATTCACTAGTAATAATGACATAACAATGTCAATGATGAATAATTATATCCTAATGAATAGAAATTCAATTATGAAACACCATGTCACTTGTAATATTTATTTATAATTCCCCGGGATGAAATAATATAAATTAATAATTAAAAAATAATATTATTTAAATTATTAATTATATTACATATAAAATGGTTACAATATACACCATTTAAAATTAATTTGGTTTATATAAAAAATATTCCACAATGAAAAAAATTGAGATGAAATCACTATCTTCAAGTCCAAACAATCCATGTATTCCTTTTAGGTCATATATATGATACTTGAATTAATTATTTATTTTTATGAGAAAATTAATAGAAGTTTATTACATTACCATTAAAATATTTTTTCATATATTATAATGTAATATTTAATAAATTAATTTGTTAAGTCCACATTAGTTGTAATTTGAGAACATTCGATCTGTAATTTCACTACACCATTGGTGTGTTGATTGTAGTCAAAGGCGATAATTATTCCAGAATATAATTAATAATAATAATCAGATACTTATTATTTTTATATATCAAATATTTTTTTGAATCCAATAAATAAATATGCTTATAACATATAAACTATGTTACAATCCTAGAGATGGTTAGCATTACATATACATGAATAATGGTTCCATTTTCAAATGATCGTTAGGGAATGGGGGTATGTATTATATTATATTTTCAAAATTAAAATAATATCTTAATTATCATATTATTTCTATATAAAACATATATATATATATTATCCATGTGATTTTGTGATGAAATGTGTATCACATAACTTCATGGAGGTTTTAGTCCACACTAACTCATGAATGACATTGTCATTTATCAATGAATACAATGTTAAGAAATGAAATGATATATTATATTTTAATAATTATAATTAATTTTTAATAGAATATATTAAAAATAATTCCACCATTATGACCAAATGTTATGGATTTTGATAAAGAATGAATTAAATTGGTCCATGCGTCATTAGTCCTCAACACACATGAATTATGGATTTAGTTACCTTTTGATGGAGTTTAGAGATGGGTATATATTATTCAATTAACATGTAAAACCATAAGTATTTTTGATATATGTATTCTATTATATTTTAAATGATAAGTTATATTTATAGGAGGTGTAAGAAAAAATAAAATGAAAGCACAAGATTAAGAACTAAATATATTTTTTTAGAAAATGAATTTTTATATAAACTTTAATCCATATAATGTTAGTATTATTACAAATATATGACCTTAAATTTTTAGCGATGTTTATATGGTTTTTGGGATGTTATTTGATGAAAATGTTTTATTGAGGATTTATGAAATGAGATGTAGAGGTATAGATTAATAAGATAGTGGAGGGTGACAAAGATGTTTTTCTACAATTATTAATTTATTTTAAATAAATTTGGATATAAAAATGGAAGGAACTTATAATATCAAAATAAAATATGGGGATGAGTCAATATAAAATCATAAATATAAATTTTTACTGTTTTTGACTATTATTTTACTCATATATTTTTTTAACTGATATTAACCCTTTTCATGCATATCGTGACATCATGAGTTTTTACTCATTGATGGTCATTATATTTACTATAAATGGAAAAGAGTATCATGAATATTAAATTAATGATATTTTGAACCATATCATTGTCACTTCTTAGAGTATTGTATTTTTGGAATTTTAAATATTTTAATAAAATATTATTTTCATAATATATCAAAAATGTAAATTTGTAAACTATTTATTTACATAGATTTTTATAAAATCTAGAATATAAATTAAATTTTAATAAATTATTTTAATACATCCCAATAAAAAATTTTTTATATGTAATATTCATGGGAAATATTAATTCTTTCAAATTAATCTTTATTTAATATTTTTAATTTTAATAATTTTATTTTTAAATTAATAGAGAAATTACCATATCAGCATTGTGTATGAAATTTAATTAATTATGAATTCACTAAAAATAATAATTTACCATGATTAATGTAAATAATATATATTTTAAAATAATATTTATGACCACACATATCCTTTGGTTATCCTTAGGTAGAAAATATTATCATTATATAAAACAAGAGTGTGAAATTTTTTACTTTTCATTATATAGGATATTATAAATGTTGTAATCACGTCCAAAAGAATAAATGTTATAAATAAAGATGATTATGGATGAGATATACAGATCCATAAAATTTAGGCAATTGTTAGGATCATTTGTTAGTCCTTATTATTTTATTTTTACCTTAAATTACTTGATTTAACCTTCGCTATAATAAGAACAATTACATTGTTTTCTATACTTAATTAATAAAAGTAAAATGAACATATTAAATTATTTGGACATCATGATTTATAATACGGAATATTTTTTTCAAAATTCCAAAACACAAAATTGGATTAATTTAATTTAATATCAAACTATAATAACACAGTGGAAAACATTTATTCAGAAAAATTACCCACTTAAATAGAAATTGTTTAAATTCTAAATTGAATTATAAAATTAATATTAAAAACAACAACTGGATTATTTATATTTAGAATTTACTAATAAATTTTTATATCTAAGCTAAAATAAATTTATAATTCCTAAATAAATTTAAATAAAATATAGATTCAAATAAAAATCATTATTTTCACTGTTCATTGAAAAATCCATCATTTTAGATGAATTATAGAATTTCGTGATATTTAAATATTCATATGATGACATAAAAAGTTTATTTATTTTATGAAATATATATTTTAATTTCTATAAAAAATAATTATATTAAAATTTTAAAAAGCAATAGAAAATAATTTTTGAAGAAAATAAATCATCAGATTGAAAAGGAATTAAAAAAATGGAGTGATTATTTCAGAACAATTAAAAATAGATAATTTTGATTAAAACATTATATAAATTTCATTATGTATTTAATCCTATTCATTATTTCCCATTTAATATATTTGATTATAATGATTATATTTTAATAATAATATTTCATGGTCGATTTAGTCTTGATGATGCAGATTTTTATGCTAATGAAATTGAAATTATTTTCAAAATTTGAGGATATTAATGTGTCTAATGAAAATTCAATCATCTATAATTGAATCAGTCTTCCAATGCTTACCATTATTGGGAACAAAACATTTTCTCCCAATTAATAGTAATTATTTTTACATTGACTTATTTTGCATCATATCCCATAATGAATTATTAATTCCCCCCCCCAAATATTCGTATGATAGGCCAATCTCAAGAAATATATATTCCAAGACATCTATGAAAGAACATTTCCAAGAAACATCATTCATTTGAGGTAGTTTTGGACATGATTTTACTTTTAATCTGTACAATTTTTTAGGAGTTATCACTCTCAATACATTGTCCCTTATCCCATTATTCTTTAGATATTCCATCCAATGGATATTTGAAAACTACATGCCATAATTATTTTATAATTTTAGATTATTGTGACATCTTTACCCAAGTTCCAATCACTGTTTCCTCATGACGATCGGTTATATGACCTCATGCACACCTCCCTATATGCAAGAGGATACCGAATGCAATGTCGCGAAAAATAAAACATGAGGAGACTATACCCTATTTATCAATGAAAGAAAAATAATGACAAAAACCAAATTAAAATAACCCTAACAAGAATTTTACCAGTATCACATAATGAGTAAAACACGAATACTATATAATTTTTTTAGAAATTTAAGTCCATAACAAGTGTCTAGTGTATAATGGAAAACCAAAAAAATAAATAATTACATAGATAACTCCCAATTGTGTCCCAAAATATTGAACGATTACCTCATCCATGCTCAATCCCAACTCAGCCAACTAACATAGTGAACTTTCTCATATATTATCCTGCAAAAAATAATGGCTATTTGGGTATCGATATGGCAACCTGAGTAGAATGTTATTACAACTCAGTAAATGCTACCAACGGAATCTAAAATAACATCCAATACATAAAATTGTAGGATGTTTTATAAATAGTAAAGTATAATTCATAAGGTAAAAGTTATCACATTAAATTGGACTTTAATTAACACATAATCCTCTAGGCTCACAATGACATCGATACAATCAATACCTTCTTCTGTACATGATAGATTCTGAACTATCCATACAATATATCACAAATGAAAATACCATTGTTATCATTTATCATTTAATTTTGATTCATATCAAGAACAATTATAACAATGGCCCAATGAATATTTCATGGGAATATAAAATTGTGTATAGCGCCCGGTTGGTATTTGGATTGTGAGTCCCTATCCCTCACCTCATGGGTATTTGACGCATCGTTCCATGTCCAATAAAATAATATTCAACATCATCATCATGTAAATTTTTATTCAAAATAAGGGGAATGTACAATGGACCATAGTCTAAAAGGGTAGGATAAAAGAACATGAGACTTAGGAGGCCTAATGTAATAGAGACCAAGAGAATTCCTCTGATTAGGTTGACCCTATCAGGCATCAGGCTGTTCAAACTATGTAAACATTAATTTCCATAATAAAGGACATCGAATGAGGCTATGTGGCCCACAAATTTGTTCCCCTCCCATGGTGGAGGACCATTTTGATTTATTTTATAATAATACTATGTAATTTCAAAATGGTAATTGATATCGATGAAGGGGTGACCCCAACTCCATGTACGGAATTATGTAACAACAAAGAATCGGCTTCAACCTCTGTGATGTCACACCACCTATTACTGCACAATCAAAAGCTGGTGAGAATCAACATAGCCTAAACATAGAGTGAAGATCCATTCCCTATCCAGGTAGTAAAAACTATATTGACCAACACATTCATGTTATTTGTGACCCCCCTCATGGCATATTCCAAAAGTTGCAGGACTTGTATTTGTGAAGTTTCAATCCCATCTAGGGAGGACACCATTAGATCCAGTTGATTCTTTATGTTATACTACCTACAAGAGCCCCCTCATACCCAACTCTAATGCATTGTAGAGAGGGTGCATCCTTATAGATTTCCATGATCCTAACCAACTCTATTAATGGATAAATCGCCCATAAATGTATTGATATTCCCTATGAGATCACAATATAATGCCTCACTTTGTTACATATCTTCAAGAGACACTGGAATCCAGTATAAAACATCATTATATGGGCCATTCTCTCTGAGCCCCTATCTCCCAAGCCTTGGTAGCAGTGAAGGAGGAAGGGTTGATCAGCCATGTTCTGAGAGAAAAAATCAATGAAGTCATCAAAGTAACTCAACACCATGCACACCAACTCTCCCTTATAGAAATGTTTCCCTAAAATCATATACCAATGAACGTTAAAACACATCAAACTAGAATCAATGATGATACCGTAGAGCTTAATATTATAATATGTTTGAACCACCATATTTTCAATTCTCTAGGTAATGATGGTGTACTTCATGGGAAAGATATTATCCCAAAGGGCCTCATTCCATATTTCCTCATGACCCTTCTCATTCTGAATCAAACGAAAGGTCTTCGGCCTGAATTTATCAGAAGGGGAGTGGGTGAAGACACAACTATCAGGTTCCATTCTCATCTTGATGAGGTCGTACTAGTCCAGTTGGTACCTATTGAGAACTGCATTAATGAAATATGGATGGACGCCTGCTTCCTTGAAGAAGATGTCAAGGGTTGGGAAAGCAGGAAAATCGAGGAAATCCCCACAACTGTTCTGATGCGATGTGGATATGTTCTATTTTCTGAAAAAACAACAAGAATGAGGTTAATGGTTGGGGAAAGGGGGTGATCACAAACCAGATTAGAGAAACAAGGCCACCCATAGAGGATGTATTCCATGGAGAATGCATGTGTATTAAAATAGATGAAAATATACATTGCTCCAGGACCCCCAATATTATTTAAAATGCATATAGATGATGGTACACTCAATGCCAAGAATGTTTATACCTACATCATTAAATGGTTTCATCATCCTATTATAAAATACCAATGTAATTTTTAATTCAGATAGGGGATCATATATGATGCTGACATGGATTGGGTAAATATTCTTGATGACACCATTTAGGACCTTGATAGATGAGAGGGCATGCACATTACTAGCGAAGAGCACGTTGTTAACCAGTTCTGTACATCATCCAAAGGATAGTTACTTGTTCATCAAGTGGGGGACGTGACTTATGATCTTATTAATTAGGGGATCGAAGTAACGACTACACAATCATAGTCACATTCAGGCAATTATGTATAGAACATCGTGTCTACCACCCTATTAGTATTTATGGCAACTGTCAATGTGTCACAACCCATTTAACAATCACTCACATTTGTCACATATGTCACATTCAACAAGGATACTCAAAATTAACCATCTCATCAACAATTCACATAATGATATACCATTTCAATAATCATTTAAATCAAAATTCTTCACATTAATCACACAGAACAATATGCACGATCAATCATTAAACCATCTACTAAAATTTATTCATGTGACCAACTAACCATTCATGGTTAATCCAAAAATCTTACAATTCCCATTATCATCCAATTCAATATTAAATTAATAAATCAATTACAAAATATCATAATCCCTTAAATTTCATGAGCACTATTCAATTAATTTTGATTCCTCCATGATTAACCCTATTCATTATCTCATATAAATTCAATATAACCAATTAAATCACTAATGAGATTTCCAAACCATGGAATTGAAATTTCAAAGTTACATACATGTAATTGAATCAAGGATATATGATTTAATATTAAACCCACAACTTCAGAATCCTTGAAAATGAATTATAGTAAAAATCCCCAATTTTATGTGGAACATAGAATTTCACAACGAATAATGATATGTAGATCAAACATTTCATAGGTGGATTTATCCATGAAATACAGTAATGTCACTTATTTCCATAGTGAAAACACCTCATAAGCATTCCCTTTACAGAGGGAGTAGGAGAAGACCTACTATGTTCTACATGGATTCCACACGGTTGTGGCACATTATCATTAATCTTTCTTGTAAAATAACATTCGTTAGTCATTGTACATAAAATCCAAGTCGTCATCATAGTTTATTCTATAATAAAACTATAAATACTTTCCACCTATATCCCATAATCAAATTTCTTATCATTGTGATGAACGTATACAAATATTATCAGGTCAATGCACATATACATAAATATGTGACCTAACCAAATGATGACCTCAAAAGAAAAAGTCTTTTGAGACTTATTCCCATCCAAATGAGAAAAAATGTATATAAACTCCATGAAAAAATATGAGTATGGAACAAAATTAATTATTCAATATTCCATCCACAAAAACTCCAAATATTTTTAAAAATTCATTATTTTGGTAAATAACTCCCGGAAGATCAAATCCAGGAATATATCCAAATAAGAGCCATAGACCCTCCTGTGTATCCCATGACACCCCACCACCTCTTGTGGAGTCCCTAAATAATTAAGTCTTCATGATGCACCATTTTTCTTCATGAGTCTCCACAGTGTCAAAGAATCACAAAATATTATCTACTTTGTCCAAATTATCCTTTGAATCACTTGTTCCATGGAATTCATGTGGATTCTAGAGCTGAAAATCTCAGTAACATTCAACCATCATCCTCTACACCCCTCTACTATATGTAGGAACATTATGTAACACTCTATGTTGGGTTGGGATTACCTTCCCCTACCACTAGATGTGGTAAAAGATAATTATTATTTTAACACTACAATATAGGCTATAGTTGACCGATCATTAAGTCATATATAGGAGAAATATGCTTTTCTAATGTGTATTTTTCCCCTAAAAACCAAAAACATTTTTTGATAAATCCTATAATAATTACCCCCAGGGAACAAAACAATAAGATATACAGGAAAAATAATGGAATTAGATCCGATGAAATATCCATAGAGGTACCCACACAGATCGTATAACCCACCTGGATCTACACATTGATCATGACTAGTCCTATGTACCTACAACTTAGGAATATGCATTATTATATAAAACATTGAAACATATGAATGTTTAACTAATTAATTTAATTATACATATATCAATAAAATAAAAAACAATTATTTTAATTAAGGATCTACTAAGAAAGGGAAAACATGTATACATAATTCATGTGATCTTATGTGCCTACCATTATGAATATATACACTCAGATAAAATAAATACATAAAAAAGTCTCATCGCTAATAAATCTGAATCCCATTACCCATCAGATGGATATGGACATGTATATCCCCTACCCAAGACCAAAAAAACCTATTTTAACAATACAATAACTCCAAAAAAAATATACAAAACATCAAGACTCGGATACAATTTTTTAACATCACATCATAAATCATCATGTATAGGAAAAAATTTAATATTAACTATTACGGACCTCCTCTTATGCAGGAGGATACTAACGAGTGGTGAGGTTATAAATTACCATGGTGAAACTATACCATCAGTATTCATAGCTATCACATCATCATAAAATATAAATATTAGAAAAATACAAATCCAAGATGAATAAAATACAAGTTCTATTAGAAATTCATATCAAACCATGTAACAAAAAGAAATTATACCCCAAAGTGGTATGTCAATAATTTAAACATGTATAAATATATAAATAAATTAATGTTTAGTGGATGTTCTCCATATTCTATCTTGGTATAACATATATCCCCCAACTATAATCTCCTAATCATCCTACAACATTTCCCAATCCATTCCCTGTATCCCTAGTCATGAATTAAATTAATGAACTAAAATTTCTATGTAGGTTGTTAGTATAAACCAGTTAGGACACCACGAATTTGTCCATGACATAAGAACAAATTAATATATAATTATTTGACATGATGTAATTGAAAATACTCACAAAATCATACATTCAATCACAAACCAAATGATCATGATGTGACCAAACCTCCATGAACCCTGACAATTCCAGGTTTGGATCCAAGATTGATGACTATAAAAAAAATTCAATCAAATGACTTATATAATTATAATAACTCTATTTTACTTTATGATGTTACTTGACACCCGAATATATTGGAATTCTCTCCCATGTCCCATGGACACATACATACCAACAATGGTACAAACATATGGAATGAGAAATAAATTGACACAATCTATTATAAAAGTATGTTCATCAAAATTATATAAAACTATAATATTCATACACTCATAAATAGTTAATATTATAACACTATATGATTTTGTGAATTATTTCAATTGAATTAAATTATTCTTTTCGATATTTATCAATTACTGTAACAATAAATATATTTTTTTGTTAAATCACCAAGTTTTGATTGAATTATACACATCACCAAGATAATAATTCAATGCAAGAGATATAAATTTTATCATTATCATCATGAAACATTGAGGGTCTCTTACATTACCTATACGAATTTATTTCTTTGATGGCTTGCCTAATATAAAAAATCGTGTGGTACCAAACAATAACTCATTATTAGAATACTGTTTATTAATAAGTTATAAAATATTATTTAAATTTAATATTATTGGATTAACTAAATTATAGTATAACTAATTGTTTACAAACTAATTAGAATATTATACATAAACCAAATTAATATATAGGGAATTATTTTGTAGAATAATATTTTCATGTGAAAAAGATGATTTATCTTTATATTTTAAGTTAATAACTACTAGTATATTATAGCAGTTAAATTTATATGTTATAAATTCAACCAATCATTTTTTATATTCATCCGTTTGATAATATATTAATAATATGAGAACATACAAATTGTTACGAATAAAAAAATATATTTTTACAAAAGAAGATTTATATTCATTTAATGGAAAACATATTTTAAATTTGAATTTTGGAACTCTTATATATATAAGAATTCAAAATAATATTTATATTTTAATGAAAATCATAAAAATTAGTTTAGGGTAAATTCCCCCCTTTTTAGTGAACTTTGGTTTTTTAATGATTAATTATAAAATCGGAATTTTTATTCTAAACTGATAGTTAATTTAATTTTTTAATCAGTATAAATTATATTTTAAATGTGTTTAATAGTTTAATAAAATCCTATCTGTATCATGAAATCCAATTTCGGTCATTGTAATCAATTTAAAACTAAAATATAATACATATAATAACATTCTTTTGAATATTTTTTACATTAAAAACATACATTTTCGACCTGACTGTGGGATTAAATTTAAAATAATTTCTACCGCTTATGTTTTTCTAATTTCAAAAAATGTATTAAATATTTGGAATA
This sequence comes from Viscum album, assembly GCA_963277665.1. Classification (NCBI taxonomy): domain Eukaryota; kingdom Viridiplantae; phylum Streptophyta; class Magnoliopsida; order Santalales; family Viscaceae; genus Viscum; species Viscum album. Next base: position 62,225,174 of record OY728152.1, on the reverse strand, counting down.
AGGAAAATTTATTGTTTATAATATGTTGAACATTATTTTTTTCCAAAAATATTAATCTATGTGTTAAAATTAATTACATAAATTAATATAAAATAACACTTAACTATGGACTAAACATTAAACATAAGGGCCCAATTGACTTATAAACTTCTCAGAAATCCATTTTATAGACATATTTCAACCATAATATCTCTTGGGTTTAAATTTAAGTATTATTGGATCCAATTTCTATCGATAATACCTAGGTGAAATTCCCTTTCCCAAAATTTACAAGAGTGTCAATCCTTATCCACAATAAAAAGGCCTCCTCTCCAACAACTTCATCACATCTATCAAGAAAATTATAAAAAAATGTGAAAATATATAACATTAACATAACAAAACTCTCCCAATAATTTTTTACTAGGGAATAATGAAATCCAATAAATCCCTTTGGTGACAATAAAAAGGAGTTACACGAATAATAGGTGAGATAATTTTTTAATTTTTTTTGGTTTATGTCATTTATCATCTCCCAAAACAGTACTAATTCCATGATTTTATATCAAAACCAATATCCTAAAAATATTATGATATTTTTATACTATATTGTTTACCTAAACATAATGAAACATCCATCTAATGGGTAAGAGACATAATTTTTATGTGTACGACAAACTACCACCTCACGAAATGATGATAGTTCATTATTCTTTAACTCATATAATGGTGGAAATTATGATGTAAAATATAATAATATATGATATATATGATATTTATAATATAATTATCCTTAATTAATTTTTATTTAGAATATACCGTAGTTCTTTTATCTTGTGTAAATATGATTAATTTATTTGAGAATGTTTGGACTTATGCTCCCTCAATGCAATGTGATTCATTCATACTGCACATGTAACAAATTAAAGACGTGATTGGTAACAATTTATGAAATATATGAAAGAATAATTATAATTATATTATATTATATATATATATATGTAAATATATTTTATTTTTCCTTCTATTCAATAGGATAAAAAATTATTAATAGCGTTTATGCCTATATACAACCCACAATCTCCATGAACGGTCTATTCAATTTCATGATTAAATATTCTATAAATTATTAAAATAATAATATAATTTGTATATAAAAGATATTTATATGATTTTATAGTCTGTTAAAATCATGGTATAATTATGAGGATAAAAAACGAATTAAGAAACATGTGAAAAACAAAGCTGATATTACTCGATTTGAATGCTCAAATAAAAATAGATTATATGGTGGTAATATAAAGAAATAATCAAAATAAGTATGGTATTGGATATAATAATATGGAAATGTGATATTTTTATAATAAATGTATATTTAATATATATTCGGTTTGAATGAGTACGATGAGAGGGAAGACAAAAAGTAAAATAATCTTGATGTCACTTTTTATGTCATTGAGATACATGGCATGATCCCCAATTATTTATTATTTCTTGTATATATACTATAAATGAATTTATTTTATTACTAATTTTCTTAAATATAGGGTTATTTACATATCCATTCTATTATCTTTCTTCCATGGTGATTATGTTTCAAGAGTTACCAAACCATTAAGATAGTTTTTTCCCAATTTTTTTTCTTTCAGAACCATGTTTTGTTATGCACCTAGATTATTGTTCAAGGTGCACATACATTCATTTGACATGTTATATAAGGAATATCTTTATTATCATGATACTTTAAGCTAATTTTATTTAATTTTCTTATATGTAGTGTATGGTTTAATGTTACCTTGTGGTAAGAGTGTATCGAAACCATCTCATCATTTATCAATATTGTTAATGATTATGCTTAAAATGATGAAATACATGGTTCAATATATCGAGGACACTTATTAGTTAATTTATAAAATTTTTATTCATGATTATTACATTTATTATTAATATCATCCACTCTTTTTTACATAATATAAATAATAAAATGTTATCATGAAAATATGATTTTATTTCTCCTTTCGATCACAAATATATATTCTTTTAATATCATTTATTCTAAAAGGATTAAAAATGCATGATAAAAAAAATTTATGCGATTTTAAAATAATACCTAATGTATTTTAAAAATGTTATCTTCCAATAATATGATTGAAATTATTTGAAGATTTTCAATACATTTTCAAATCCATTTTCTATTAATGGTTTTGATTTTTTTTCATGATTTCATTAATTTTTTTCTATGTATTTCCAATTAAATGGTTTCCAAATCATTTTCAACCTTTATTTATATGTTTTAAATTTTCATAAAAAAATTATTTATAATATTTTAAATATTATATTATATATTTTTATGGAAAATGTATTTTATATTTTTTTATCATTATTATATATGTTTTCAAGGGAAAAAGGTTTTAGAAAATGATTTCAATCCTTATTTTTTAGTTTCCAATGTACATTCAATATAAGTAATTTAAATAAAATTGTTTTAAAAAGGATTATTTTAAAATTAATGGTTATTTCCCTCATAAAATGTTATTAAATGATGTATCAAAAAATTTCTATCTATGTTGACATTAATTGATATTACTCTTTCCTTTCTAGGGAAATGATTCAATATTATGTTCATATTATTTCTGTTATTGGTTTATGTTTTGACGACCTCTTGTTTTTAACCCCAATTTTAATTCATTGGTAAAATTATTTTCAAACCCTATTCCTCTCATGGGCTCATAATTTTAATAAATAACTATGAAACCATTATTTTTTCTATAGGTAACGATATGATTACAAGTTTATGATACCCATTAAGATTCTTGGGTCATTTTATGAAGGATTATGATTTTTTGGAACATGTATATATGATTCTAATATGATATAGGTGAGACCAATATCTCCGTCCAATTCATTGGGTACATATTTATATCTCAAGAAATATACTGTGATGGTATTGGGTGTGAACCTTGACTACTAAGATTGCCATGGGAGTGAACCTTGACTACCCAAATAGAATGAGGAGTGAAATGATGATTCAAAGATTTCAATGGGAGTGGACCTTGGCTACCAAGATATTACCAAGAGTAAACCCATAATAGTAATATTTTATGGGATTTAATTCCATAGATACTTTGTAAATCATATTAAGTGCTTATTTATTTTACAAAATTCAATGTTTTAGTCCAATTTTATGTTTTTTAGAATATTTTATTTATTTACTTTGGATTAATGTTCTATGAAAATCTATGATTTATCAAATTAATCATATTTATGATCTTTGATATATGGGGTATGATATTTGGATGTTATCATCACGTTCTTATACCCCTATACTCTTGTTTATGCTTACATGTCTCACTTATATAACCTTATTGAGGATATGAGGTCACCCATTTTTATGTTACATTTCCTCTACGTATTGAAGATATGAATTTTGTATTATGTATCTTGGAAGGGTTCTACTCAATAATAGAATATAGGTAGAAAATTCATCTCACTTATATTCTTTTGTTAATGTTTACATGTTCCTTTAGGCACTAGACTAATATGGTCATTGGTTGTCTCTTTGTATAATGTTTTCTATATTCCAAATATGTTATGTAATATCTATAAACATTAAAACTAGGTCAATATAATTTCTATCAGAACAAATGTTTAGTTATGATCTAGATGATTAGATGATAATACCTTAGTGATAACCCTAAAGACATGTTTAGGGATATGTATAAGGATAAGGATAAGTATATGATAATGTCATGGAATTTTGGTAAATGATAGATTAATTGGAATACATGAAATACATCCATGTCTTGAAACAACAAGTGTATGTGTCGCTAGAATAGATGTATGAAGGTGCAAGAACTACAAAATATTTGTCAGGCATATCTCAGGGTAATTTGGTACATCAAAATTGGTCTTGCTTCATTCTTGGCCAGAAAATCATTGGAGATATACTTTGAGAATAGAAAAACACTTCATGTACCATAATAAAGGATTTAAATTATTTTTTCCTATGAATAACCTAGGATAAACATAAGGTTACATGTATTAAGGAAGGATTCATGATTTAGGCAACCTATAGGGAATTTCTAATCATTATGTTTTTTATAGTAAGTGCTTCTCACGAAGTGTTTTCTTATATTATTCAATAGAAAAAACTATAAGGAATATGGTGAAAATTTCTTATTTTAAATGTGGAACGTATGGGAATTATGAAAATTTGTTTCTATTATAGAGATTACCTAATTATAATAATGAACATGGAATGCATATTTGTTATACTTATAAATATAAAGACACTGCAAACGACATGTGAAAGGTATGTGGTTTTCTTTCAGTATTGTTTACAAATAAACATACAACAAGTGATTTGATTGAGGTTGAGGAACCTTAATACATGATTAATATTTAATAATATAGGAATGGAATATTATTAAATATGTTCATAAATCATTAGTAATGGTTTAAGAATAAATTTGGATTAATGATGTCTATATATTTTGGATTTCAAAGATAATTTTACTTGAATCATTAAATATATAAGTATTTTCAGTATATGTTTTTCATTGACGATTGAAAATGATATGGTGAATGGTTTTGGTGAGTTATAAAAGAGAATTCATTGAAAGTTGGTCTATTTATTAAGGGAAGGTAACCATTAACGTGGCCTAGATGTTAAAAAAAATAATGATTAGCTTTGATAAAGAGATTAATATCTTAACAAAGTAATCAAAATAACCTTTATTTAGCTAGATATGATTGATGATTTGTTGAAAAAATTTTATATATCATCAAGGATAATGTTTACAACATACCCGATTAAAATAATTTATCCACTAATAATTTAAATAATGAAGAATTGATGTTTTCCAATAGGAAATATGTTATTTTGGGTTATTATCATGTTTTACACGAATATAAAATGAGGGTGTTCATAGGTTAGTAAGGTTAAAACCAAGAGATACATTCTGATAAATGGCTGATCAACGTTAATTTAATATTATGTTAATCATTATAAATAATTATATTTTCATATTTTTTAAGGGATAAAAAGTTATCCATTTTTATAATGTTTACATTAAAATTTGAATAAAGTTGGTATGAATGTGGTTTATTCTAACCACATGGGGATTTATGGATATTGGATAACCAGATCTAGTAAATTTATGATGATTATAACTGATGAAAAATGGGATGGAATATCATTGATCACATGTTCGGCTATAAACTTTGGAATGAAAAAGTCACTATCCTTTTTAATGAATGATGTGAGTATGTCCAATGATCAAAAAAGGGTGCAGTTTTCATGAATTTATGAATGTGTGTATTTTTTGTGAAACCTATTCACCATCAGGAAAATGATCTATAAATAAAATTTCGTTCTAATATTTTAATTTTGATGAGCTGATTTCCTTTTTAATCATTATATATTTACATAATTGAAGTCCTTACCTTTTATTGTATCATTAACAAGTTTTATGTATGACCTCAATCAATCCCTATGAAAATGTACAGTTTTTCTCTATGTTAATTCTTTCGCTTAACATTAATGTTATCATATGTGGAAACCATGAAATTTGGAACATTGGGTAACCGTTATGTTTCCTATATTGATTTTATAAATGCTGTTTTGGGGTTCATATTTATTATGGGGGTTTATATGGAAGGAATATTCATGTATCAAACCATTAATAACTTATAATAATTTAGATGGAAAATTTCATTTTAATGGGGAAGAATGTAATACCCCTAGATTTTTTGAATTATTTTTTTTCAAACTAATTTAATCTCTTTGATATTTTACATTTCCTATGAAACTGAAACTAGTTTATTTTATATTAATTAACTAGGTTTTTATTGCATTATACAAAAAACCATGTTAATAATGCACTACATACAACATATGTTTTATATTTCACTGCATGGAACACATAGGTTAGTTTATGTTAGACGCAAGACTAGCTTGCGTTTATGGCATGGGTAACATACAAGACAAGGTGTTACCAAACTATAATTAATTATTAATATAATAGATTTTAACAATATATAACATAGCTTACAAATATAAAATTATTTTATTTACTAAATTATATTATAATTTATTTTTTTATTTATTAATAATAAAATAACATATAAACAAGTTGAATATAAAGGGAATGATTTTATAAAAAACTATATTCAGGGGAAAAATATGATTTATATTAAAATGATAATTTAATTAATACAAGTTAATGATATCAATTAATTTTATATGTTATATATCCAAACAAATATTTTTTATATTTTTCCAATTTATTTTATTTGCATAAGATGATAAGAGACCCAATATTTCATATAATAACCGATATTTTTAAAAAATATGTTTTACCACCATTTAATTTAAAAAATTCATTAAGTTTGAATTTTGGAAATTTAATAAATATAATATGTAAAAATTATCTTATAATTATAATTATAATAATAAAAATTATTTTAGCGTAAATTTTGAAAATTTTTCAATGATGTTTTATTTTTTATAAAAAAAGTGAAAATTAATTATTCTTAGATCCAAACTGCTTTTTTTCAAATTTATTGATAATGATAAATTAAATTATAACTATTTTTAAAACATTAATTGGATCATATTTTTATTAATAATCCCAATTATGGTCATTTTAATCCATTTCACATTGAAAAAAATAAAAACATAGAAATGCATTGGACGTTTTTACTTTAAAACATGCATTGTTGATGTGACTGCATGATTAAATTTATATTATTTTATAGAACTTCTATTATTGAAATTTTGAAAAAACTATTCCATATTTTGAATAATAATAATTCCTAATTTTAATTACTTCATATATATTTTACAAAAAATATTAGTGAAAGTAACTAAAATTAATTACATCGACTAAGGTAAAATTATACATAACTAAGAACTGAACCATAAACATATTTTCATAAATGGACTATAAATGTGCCCAAAATCCTTTTAATGGAACTATTTAGACCCTATAGTCCAATTTAAAGACCTTTTCCCATTATTGGATCCCTATTCCATGGGGAAAATGTGTGTCAAATTCATTTTCCATAAAAATACCAGAGTACCACTACTCATCCACTATAAAAATACCTCATATCCTTCTACAAACTTACACCTCTCAATACACATTGTATTGACCAATATCACACCACATATATCTAAAAATTCCCTCCCCTGATCCTTTATGCATCGACATGGTCAAAAATAAATACATGGAACCATTTTGATTCAATGAAAAAGGTGTTACCTGAATAAGAGGTAACATTCTTCCTCAAGATATATAATTTTATTTAAATTCTCCACCCCTAATATCTAATTATTTTGTGATTCAAAAAAATATCCACAATATAATAGGTTTTTTATTCTATTTTTTCAATCTTCACATACAAACACTTCCATCTAATGTGTAATGAACATATTGTTTACGTGTACGACAAACTACTATCCCATAAAACCATGATTTTTACTTTTTCCTTACAATATATCACAGGGTAATTTATAATGGTATATATATTTATATATTATAAATTATATATTATATTTTTAAATTTCCATTAATATTTTGTAACATTTATGTATATAATACTATTATTCTTTCCATCTTGAGTAAATAAAATAAATTCGTTTGCAGATGTGTGGACTATCTACCCCTCAAAGAAATGTGATTTGTTCACACACTACATGGAACATATTAAAGACATGTTTAGTGTAATTAAATTATATTTATAAAAAACTAAATCTACTGTAATGATATTATATACAGATATACACATATCTAATTTTGTTTCTCTCTGTACATACTACAATAAATAAATATTTATGCATTCATACAACCTACCATATCTATGAAAAGTGTATTCAATATCATTCATATATATTCTATGTATCATTATAAAAAATTAAATATTCAATAAAAAAGATATTTATATAATTTTTATAATTTTATAAATCATGGGATAACAATGAGGAAAAAAATATAACAAATTAAGTCACATGTGAAAAAACAAAGTGGATATTATCTGTTGTGAATGCTTATCTTTGAATTGGTGATAAGATGTTAATATAAATACATAATAAAAACATATATGGTATTAAGTACATGTATTATTTTCTTTTATAGGTCAATAAATATATTATATTTATTATACCAAAGGTTTGAACGAGTACGATGAGAGTCAAGACTCAAGGTAATGTAATTTCATCTCACTTTTTATTTTCATGATATACATACCATGTTCTCCACTACATTATTTTGTGTGGTGTATATAATGACCATTAATTTAATATATTATACATATTATTAAATTTATGTGAATCTACATATCTATACATTTATGTTTGTTTCATGGTGGATTTGTTTCTATACTTTCTTAATTGATAAGGCTATTTGGTCTCAATATTCCTTCTTTGAGATACTAATTTTGTTATGTATATATATTCTTGTTTTAAGGTGTATATAGTTATATTTTACATGTTATATCATGAATATCATTATTATAATGATATTTTAATCTCAATATATTTTTATTTTATTAAATGGACTGTATGATTCTATGTTACCAGGTGGTAAGTTTTCATTGAAAGAATATCATTTTTATCGATATTTTTTATGATTCTACATATAATAAGAAAGTATTAGGGACCTTATCTCAAGAAATTTCATAAGTTTCATCCACCTAAATATATTAAAAATTAATACATATATTAGTACCATTTCCCACTATTTTTTTGTTAATATATGTATAGATTTTTTAAATGAAAACTAGATATTATTTATCCTACCGGTTAGAAATATGCGTTCATTAAAAACTAAATTTTTAAAGGGACGAACTTTTTTTTCTATTCAACATGTGGTAAATATTATTTTGATGGAATCAGTTATATGTTTTTCAATTTTTATCATCAAATAAAATTATTTTAATGATTTAAATCACTCATTATATGTTCCCTAATCCATATTCTATAAATGGTGTTTTAAAATTGTTTTTAAAATTACGTTATAATATTTCAATGAATTTTCAAAGAAATAGAAATTAAAAGATTTTAAAATTTTATTTAAAAATTTTCAACATGTTTTTAATGAAAATGGGGTTCAAAATGTATATAATATTATTTTATATGTTTTAATGGAAAAAAGTTTTCTAAATTTTTTGAAGATTCAATCATATGTATTCAATGTAAAAAGTATTCAAAATGATTTCAAGAATTATTTAAATGATTCCAAATTCTTTTTAAGGGAAATTATTTTAAATATGTTTTATGTCTAAATGTAATGTTTTTCGAATAGAGGATATTTTCCACAAGAAATTTTATTAATTGATCATTGAAAATTATTTTATATCTTAGATGAAATCTGATGATATTACTCATGTCTTTTTAGTGAAATGATTCCATGTTTTCATTCCTATAATTTCTCTGAATAGTTTATGTTTCTATGGTGTGGTGTTTATAAATCATGTTTATCTTTCATGAATTATATTCTATTGGAACTTTATATCTTTATGGGTTATGAATTTGATGAAATTATTATGAAACCTATATATTCTTCCATAGGTTATTATATAATAACATGTTTATAATACCCATTTATTATCATAGGTTTTGTTATGATCATTAATTATTTTATGAAACATGTTTTTATGATTTCATTATAAAATTTATGATACCTATATCTCCATATAATGAAATGGGTAAAGATTTATATCTCATGTAATAGACTAAGATAATATTGGGAGTGAACCTTGACTAATAGGATGGACATGAGAGTGAACCCAGACAGTGAAGAAGGTATGAGGAGTGAAGACACGTTTTTATGATTTCCATGGGAGTGATCCATGACTACCAAGATGGTTTGTGGAGTGAAACCATAATACTAATATTGTCCTGGTAGCGATTCCTTACCTACTATAGATATCATATTATATGCTAACGTGTTTTCCAAAATTAAATTTTTTATTCCATCATTATGCTTTAATGGATTAGGTTTTTTATTACCTTATGATTCATGACTTATGAACTACCATGATTTAGGTCATTATTTATGTTTATGATCTTTTAAATGAAGGGTATTATCTTAAAATAGTGACATCAAATTCTCATGCCAATATTCTCATGTTTAAGCTTATATGTCTCTCTTATTTACCCTTACTGATCCTCTTAGATCACTACTTTTTATAATTCCTTTCCACTAGGTTATGAAGATATATATTATTTTTGATTTGACTAATCGATTTTATAGTCCACAAGAACCTAGTGGGAGATAATGTTTCTCACTTATATTCTAGTGTTCATGTTACCATGTTTTAAGTCCCTCGATTGATACGATATTTAGTCTTCTATCGGTATAATGTTTTATTTATTCCAAAAATTTTATTTAATTTCGAATTATTTCAAGACTGGGTCTCTATATATATACTATTACATAGAGTTATACCATGTTAAGGGTATTATAATTCTACCCAAATCCATTAAATGTGATACATGTCATCCACACTCCCAAATACGAAAGAATCTACGTCTTTAGGTCCACCAATCTACATAAATGCAGTAAAAGTTTCGATTGGGTACAAAAACAACACATGTAAGGGATAAAATATAATGGAAAGACACTTATCAATGATTTTTCAATAGGATATAAAATATCATAAAATTAATAATAGTCATTGAAAGGAAATACCCTGAATATTCAAATAGATTTACCATATGATACCATGACCATATAATTCTCTGAATGGGTCTCTATACTAGGAATATAAGATAGATTAAGCATGGAATGAAAATACATACAAATTATCAAGATAGAAAAAACATCCTACCATTTTGTCATCATTGAAAAATAACAATACCCATCAAAGAACACTAAACCGACCATAGCAATGAATTGATGTTCACTAGGAAAAAACCCAATTGATAATTATTAATTCTTAACATTCCTAATTTGAGGAAGTGTTAGTATCAGGATATGAATTCCATAAAAATATTTTTATATATATTTTATTTCAATGACAGATATATCTTCGTTTGTGGAGAGGATACCAATATAATGGATCTGTGACTAAGATATTAATCATTCTTTATTTCCCTATTAGATCTAGTTAAAGATCCTTAGAACAATATAATATGTTTTATATCATTGATCAAAAACATATAAATAGGAATAATTTTTTGAATGAATATATGGATTTATCCTAAAATGATTCTCCTTATTGATCAAATAATCAAGATTTCAAGAAGAGAGGATGGGGAAGCATAATGAACCATTAGAGTCATCCTAGTAGGGATAGGTTTTCATTAGGTCCACTATTACTATGTTATTAGACAAATTATCAGGATTATGGAAATTCCAAAAACTCAAAAAATGATGGATGTTTTTGAGTGACAGTTGTAGGCTAGTTATATACTCTACAAATCTAGTTTCCCTATATAAGTATCAATGTAAGCTATAATTCCTTGGACCTCTATAACACAAAAAATTATTTGTAAGAGTTGGTTTCCAAGAACAAATGTTTTTTTCTTTGATTAAATAAATATTTAATGTATTTAAATATTAAATATTTTATTTCATGTTTTTCATTGTTCGACATGAATATTATGTTACAATGTCTTAGGGTATTTATTGCATTGTTATGGTCATGGAAGTTCCCCCTCCATGATGAGAACCTTGAAATTCTATAATAGTATTTTTAAATATAGTTCTGTGGTTGGATGACATACTATGATGGGACAAATAGTATGTAGATCTTCAGGTGTACGTACTCATATGCAGAAAATAATTCTTCTCATTATGTTCTCCCTTGGTAATATTCAAGACGCCATATTATGAGAACAATACCGCCAGTATGAATTCTTCTTGTTTTGGTGTCATCAGATATTCCTATCAATGAGCATGTGTAATGGTACTTATAATTAATATTTTCATTAATACATGTCATGACTCACACACTTTGATTTACTGATGAAAAATGTCATACTATATGATTGAGGTAAGTAGGGAACATTGGGTGCATCATGAGTTACATTTTATTATTGGATAATTCAAGAAGGATATGTGCCTTCAATTTATGGATGTTGATATCTCGACCATTTGATTGAAATAGATCCATCATGCAAAATTATTATTCCATTGTGTAACGACTTGTTTATTTTAGATAGTCAAACAATGACATATCAAGCATAAAGGTTGATGAAACTATCATGAAACCTGATTTATGTGATATTGATACAAAGAGAAAATATTACATAGTCAGTGTTCATTATCTGAATTCATTATTGAAACTTTAGGTTCCTTCTCTTGGGTTCAATAACCCATTTCTAGACAGTACTCTTGGAATTTAGGAAAAACCTCCTAATGACAATGGGAACTATTCCTAGAGGGCCACGCACTCTGTGATTTTGGGGGTCTTAGTTAAATTCTATTTGAATTTAATTAATGAAATAAATTTTATTATCAAGACCATAGAATAATTTTTTCCATGTTAAAATGATCTCATAAAATAAATAATAATTATTTATTTATTTTATTGATCATTAACTATATTTTTATTCATATGTTTGTAAATAAAATATTAATTTATGAGAATAAATTATTCATTTATTTATTCGAGGGTTCAATAAATGGATGTGGAGTTCAAGAAGACTACGGCTGGTCTGATAGAAAAATAATTATTTTCAAGATGGTAAATATTTATTTTGTTGTCACTTTTAAAATGATAATGAAGCTAATTTTAATTTGGGATGAATAATTTTATATATAATTCTGTTTTGCATATGTTGGCACTCCATAAATAATGACACGATATTATTAATATGAGCATGATTTTTATTTATGTTCATGAAATTATTTAATTTCTGTTATGAAATTACATATTGTAACTGATGTTCCATGCATATAAATAGACAAGTACATCTATTGTTCCATAGATAACAGACAATGTGCTTGGTGAATTTATAATTGATGAGACAAACAATTTATCCCCTGAATCCTATTCTTCACCTTCTCAAGGATAATAGATTTTCTTTAAGACCGATGAACACACGATCAAGAACAACCGACGCAAGACACACTCTTCTCTGCACTAGCACCCAGAGAACATGTTGTGTTGATAGGAGGCCATTGAATTACATTTAGATTGGCGCTAAAGGTATTCATGGAAATATGAATCCCTTTTGACACTGAAAGAAATCACCACTGGGATTTTTCCATACATAATCTCTTTAGTATTTTTTCAATGTATATACTTTGACTTAGGCCCAACATTAACTTGGATCAATCACGATGGATCTTGATCCCACAAATATATGACACCCCTTCCATGTCCTTAATGGAGGAGAATTGATTCAACCATTCCATAATAGACAATAAGTCCAGTATCTTGATCCCAATAAGTAATATGGGATCAACATATACTATCAGGATAATGATTACACTTCCACTAAACAGTTTGGAGACATAGGGCTCACATTTATTCTTGATAAAACCAAATTCTGGTATGGCTTCACAAAAATGAATTTTCCGTGTACATAATGCTTTCATTAATACATGAATGTATTTTTTGCAACATTCATACCTGATTATAATCCTTTTGATTCACAAAACCATTAGGTTGTGTCATGAATACAACATTCTAAAGGTTCCATTTAAAGAATTCTGTTTTGAAATCAATTTTCTATATATCATAGTTATGTTAAGTAGAAATGGCTATATTAGATTTAGGGGGCCCCGAATATTCTTCCCAGGTAACACGAATGTACATTACAAGTGTTCAGACTTACACATTATTTTCTGTAACATACACACTGTGTAATTCGGGCTACACATCATAAATCCTTGTACATCGTATCACGAGTACATCAGAAATTATTAAAGTTATTTTCATATATTACACACAATGCAATTAATTTTACACATAAAGTTGATCGGGATAGATAGGAACACACTTACATGATTACACACCCTATGGCCCAATGGAAACTGCTTGTAGTCCCTCGGCATTAGGTGAAAACCCTTGAATTCCATACATGGATTGAGCTAACCAGTAACCATGTAACACTGAGAAAACATGACATATAACCCTTTGTACAGATAGTGTACTCTAATGTTTCTCAAGTATTCCTCACATGCTGAGTCCCTTTGCGTGAACTTTAGGAAAGATAGTGAAGGTAGTACAAGCTGCGTTGTCCGATCTATGAGAAATTCAGTTTACAAAATATGCTGAATTAATACATTAATTTACACATATTGTTCGATCATCTTATCATGTATAAATTGTTATACATGTTTTTATATATGAATTGAAGCATCTTGTATGCCATGTTTCCTAAGAGAAAAATAGTATGTGAATTTAATACATGTTGGGTAGATTTGAATAAGTATTGACTAGGTTACATTTAAGGTGCATTTATGTAGAAGTATGAGAATCTTGAGAAAATTTATAAATGAATTAAGATAAAAGGATTGATTAATTAATGTTAATAATTAATATATTCCAAATTTATTTATATTAATAAGAATGATTAAAGAATTTAATTATAGTTTTATCAAATGAATAACCTATTGTATATATATGGATGAAAATGAGGTAGCTTATATCATTTATGTGATTGGTTACCCTTTAAATTTATTTGTTAAATTAATTGTTGGTCTGCACACAAGCGCAACATATTAATGAGGATAGATGGAATGCATGAAAACTATTAAATTAACAAATAAATTAAAAGAGAACTCAATCACATACAACATCTTGTCAATTTTATGATCATCCAAATACATATAATGCATTACGTATTTAACAAAAACAACATTAAACTCATTGATAGTTCTTATTAAGATAAATCACCATCGAATCAATGAATTATTATATTTAATTAAACAATCCTTTTATCTTAATCCTTTTCTAAATTTCCATGAGATTCTATCCTTGTACATAAATGTGTCATGAAGGTAATCTGGTGATTACCCGTTTGAATCTACCCTACATGTATTATATTCAGATATTGTTTTACTCTTATGACACATGGAATACAAGAAGATTTAATGATTGTTTTAAAAACATGTATAGCAATTTATTCATTATATGCAGATCGAATATAATGCATTTATTAATGTTTTAATTCAGTATAATTTGGTAGAGTTCACGACATGTAGTTCTGAATACAACGCATGTACTAACTACACTGTCTTTCTCGAAGTACACGCATAGGGACTTGGTGTCTAAGTCATAATTTTGAAACATAGGAGTACAAAACATGTACAATTGTCTACACACTGTGTTGTATCTACGTTACACGGTTATCAATCGGCTCAATCCGTGTATAGGATATATGGATTTTCCCCTGACCTGAAGAGAGTACATACTATTTCCTGTGGGCCACATGACATGTGTTTCGGTAACTATGTGACTATTTTTATTGGTCAATATATAGTATGAAATTAATTACACCATGTGTAATAAATGAACATGACTTGAGAAATTTCCGAATTACTTAGGAAGCGTTGTACACGACTATACGTCGTGTTGCCCAGATTACATGATGTGTACTTTTGTGTTACCTAGAAATAATCCTTGGGGCCCCCTGATGAGTTCATAGTTTTAATTTTAATCCAAAAACTATTTGTTTTAATGCAATTTTTGTGAAATGAAAAATAATAAGAACATATATCGAAATATCAGATTATAATAATGATTGAACCTTGAATTGGAAAACAATAGTATTAAATTATAAATAATCAATGATAATTAAATAATTATAAATGATGATGAATATCCCTCTGATACCACATGTGTGTATGTGGATGATCATGAGCTATACCAGACCTTGTGTGTGATGGTTTCCCCCTTAAATTATTTTTTAAATTAATTATTGGCATGCACGCCATCTCTCCTCATTAATATATGTGGTTTTCATACCCCTGGTTTATTTTATTTTATCCCCTGTCAACCCTCAACTATGTTTGAGTTAAAAGGATATGTAATAGATGAAGCTCACAACCTATTGGAGGTAGTTTATGCTAGATCCAAGACAAGACTACTTCCATGACATACAATGGTGGATATGTGGAAAGCTATAAATACGAACCCAATATGCTCAAGGAGTTTCTGCTCTAGCTAGGGCCAATTAGCCATCTGCTAAATAAACTAAACATTAAAAAATCTCATGATCATTACTTTTACATTATTTTATTTCTTTTAGTTTCATGGTTTATCATTATGTATGTGTTTTCACGATCACATAATTAGTGAATTAAATAAGAATGCATGATTGAACTGGAATAAAACAATATTATAAGAAAATATTATCCAGAAATGGTTAATAACTAAGTAATTTCCACTTAATATTAACCAACATGTGATAATGTTAATAATCAATTTATGCAAAAGAGATAAAAATCCCTCAAATAAAATATTATGTTAGGACATGTCGTTCGTTATTTTATTAAGTGAATGACTCAATAAAACTATGTGTTTAACTTACCCTTGTTGGGGCACATACTTTTACATAGGAAGCCCTTATGAAAGGAAGTAGGTTGACTTAACTATATTTTATTAAGAGGTGTATTCCTTGCTAGAATTGGTGTAATACTAGAGGCAAGTGTTGAGGAAATCCATGTTAGTATTTCAAGATTGGGGAGTCCACTCAATAGATGAAGAAGTTGAAAGCCTACTGTTGGCAAAGAGCTGTCTATATAAATACCTTCAAATAGATTCAACAACCCTTGGTGGGGTTATGTGATGGGGAATATGGATCCATTCCACTAGAATTTCACGGATGCTTTAATATCCATTTTCAATGGTGAGGGGCATTTGGACATGATAAAAGATTTGGAGACATAATAAACATTATTTATTTTTTATCATAAAATTTAATCAAGAAATTACTATCGATCTATTCTTCAAATTGTTGAATAAAATGAAAATATTATCAACAACACTATACCTTTGATAAATTATGGATAAAGACAAGATCATCACCGGTAGTATCATATAGGAATGGTTTATACTCTTTTGTGTTATTCTACACCCTGATGGTAAGTCTAACATGATTGAGTCTGAATTACCTGATCTTCCTGCCAAATATGTGAGTTATCAACATTTACATGTCTATGAACATTATATGAACGATGTGGTGGATGTTCATTGTTTGAGGCTATCATATTTGTCTAGTGATCTCATGAATTCTCATGAAAATATGGATCCCTATATCATTCTTGAGAACCTCCGTTGTCTTTACCAAGATAGAGAAAGAGAGGAATGTTTTGAGATCTCCAAGGAAATATTTCAGAGTAAGCTGGGAGAGGGAGCCCCTATTGTGTTTCATGTTGTCAAGATCATTGGATACATTGAGTGCCTGGAGGTTTTATGGTTTAAACTCCCCAAATAATTGTGCATTGGTATCCTTCTCACCTCACTACCTTGGATCTTTTCTATATTTTTTGTTAATTTCAATATGAGCGACATTGAGGAGTCTCTATCTAATCTTCATGCCCACATTCAGCATGTGGAAAAAAATGTGAAGTGCGAAAAGCCTTCTGTCCTTATGTTGAATAAGAGGAATGGTGTGGCAATGATATTTAATCCTAACGCATCTTTACGACATTCCATGAAAAAGAAGACCCAAGGGGAGGTACCTAAATGATAGACTATTTGTTTCGCATGTGGCCAAAAGGGCCCTTGGAAGTAAAACTACACCCATCTTATGAAGCATGGGAGTGCAGTTCAATGGACCAAGGTCGGTCCGACAGTAATATAATTATTTGCAAGACGAAAAATAATTATTTAAATAGTTGTCACTAGTTACAATAATAATGATGCTGCTATTATTTTTTGACGTGGAATTTTATTTGTAATTATATTTATCACAATTTGGCGCACCATAAATATTGACGCATTATTATTTTTATGAGAATGTGATTTCTCTATGTTCATGAATTTATTTTATTTTATTTATGAAATTGAATATTGGAACGGATGTTACATTCATAAAAATATACATTTACATCTATTATGCCATATAGAACCCACCACATGCTTGGTTAATTGAGAATTGTTGAGCCAAACAATTTCTCTCTTGAATCCTCTTCTTCCAGTTCTCATGAGTGGGAGACATTCTTTAGGAATGAAGAACATGAGATCAAGAAAATCTAGCAAAAGACACTCGCTTTACCACAGTAGCACCTGGAGAATGAGTGGTGTCTATCAGAGGACATCGAAGCATGGGTGGATCTCTTCTAGAGGGACTCTGATTTAGATTCCCACTAGTGCAATGATAAAATCTTGATGTTTCATTCCAAATGATCAACATCATCAAAAAAGAAAGTATTGAAATCCATATATATGTTTCATTATGAAAATAATTATATTAATTATAAACATGATGTAGAGGATCCTCTCTAAATCATTGAGCCGACATCCCTCTTTATCTAAATCATTGATTCTATTCTCTCGAGACTGGCGTTCATCATAATATTGATTATTCTAGGATTAATATAATAATGAAATATAGAATCCACAAAATAGAATCAATTATTTAGATAATGAGGGAATAATCCTGAAACCATTTGAAGGGATTTATCCCATCATGATGAAACTGGACATGGAAGGACATATTAGTACCTAAAAGACATTAATGGTTGGTAAAGGGTTTAACTAGAATCAAAGAATTGGCTACAAATAATCCTCTCCACCAGTTTCAATGTTGAAATACATCAAAATTATATAATCCATTAATGAAAACCATGACTATGAGATTTGGAAAATGGATGTAAAAACAGCCTTCCTTAAAAGCAACCTTCAAGATGAAGTCTACAAGACCCCACCTGAAAGGTTTTATGAATCCAAAGGATGAAAATAATGTATGAATGTGGAAGAAACCCATTTATGGGTTAAAGAAAGTATCCATGTCATAGAACATTAATTTTTAGGAAGCCATAATAGAATTTGGATTTATCAAGAATGAATGTGAGCCTTATGTCTACAAAAAGATTAGAGGGAGTGTATTAATTTTCCTAATATTAAATGTTGATGAAATATTACATATTGGAAATGCGTTACCAGACATATTGTTTGTTGAGGAATGATTGAATCTATGCATCTCCATGATGTACTTGGGTTAGGAAGCATATATTATTTGGATAAAGATCCATCATGATATGTCCGTGAGATTGTTGGGCCTAAGTCAATGTACATAAATTGATAAGATGCTGAAGATATCCAATGTGGGATAATCTAAGAGGGGATTATATCCAGCGTCACATGGAATTAATCTTTGAAAGAAAATGTATCTTCAAACACATGAATATAGAGAACTTAATAGACATCCTCAACTAGGTCAATCAGGTGTCTCATTATATGTACTGGGCTAGAAGTTTCCTAATAATTGAGTGTGGTAGGTACATATCAAGATAACCCAAGTGGCCACCATTGGATGGTAGTCAAGACTATGATTAAGAATCTGAGGCATACTTAGAATATGTTCATTGCTGATGGATGATATGAATTACTAATCATTAGAGGATATGCACATTCTAGTTTCCAGACTGATCAAGAAGACATGAAGTTGAAGATGGGATACATCTTCACTTTTAATGGATGTGATGTGAGCTAGATGAGCTCAAAGAAGAGTGTGGTAGAAAATTCTACAGTGGAGTCAAAGTATATCACCGGATGTGAAGTTTATTATATTATATTGATGTGGTACCTATAAGTAAAGATCACATCACACTCTGTTGTGATAATGCTGCAGCGGTGGATCTCACAAAGGAGCCATGTTCTTATCTGCGGACAAAGAACATAATTTAGAAGTATCATATCTGGGAGGATTTTTCATAGAGAGGTGATTTTGTAGTGAGTAGTATTTACATGGAATACAATGTGGCTAACCCCTTGACTAAAGCACTAAGTCATCAAAAATATGATCTTTATGTGAGGTCAAGTAGACTAAATGTTGTATGTATTTGGATGTAGTCCAGGTAGGAGTTTTTATGATTTGTTTTACTAGAAATAACTCATTTTACAATAATTATATGGATATTAAATGCATTTTAATATTAAACATCTTATTAAATTTTGTTCATGTTTTTCTTGACTATAATGCAATAATGTCCTACAATATTTTTTGTATAGATAAGGTAATGGAAATTCCCAGCTATAATGTGAATCTTGAAGGTAACCTGTTGAGTATCTGTAAAAATCTACCCAACATGTATTATATTTTCATTATGTTTTTCTCTTATGACACATGGAATACATCATTATTCAATGAATATAATAAAAAACTGTATAAATATTTATACAAGATATTCATATTGAACATTATGCATAAATTAAGGTTTTAATTCTGCATAATTTGGAAATGTACACAATGTGTAGTTCTGACTACACCGATAGAACTACCTTCATAGTCTTTCCCAATGCACATGTCTAGGGACTCCGCATGTATGGAATACATCCGAAACATCAACGTATATGATATGTTCAGAGGCATACAAGTCGTTTTGTCTCATCATTACACGGTAACCAATCATCTCAATCCAGGTATGGGATACACAACTTTTTCCCTAACCCAATGGGACTACATAAAGTGACCAGTGGGACACATGACATGTAATCCTGTAAGCACGTCATTTCTATCCTGGTCCATATGCAATGTAAAATTAATTGTACCGTGTGTAATAAATGCAAACGTCTTGACTAATTACCTAATAACTCATGATGCGCTATACAAGGCTACACGACATGTAGTTCAGATTACACATCGTGTCAATTTTTATACCAGGATAGAATCCTTGGGAACCCTGGTTGAGTTAATCATTTTAATATTAATCAAAAAATAAATCATTTTTGAGAAATTTTCGAGAATGAAAAAAAACGAAGAACATATCTCGAAATCTCATATTATTAGAAGGATTAATCCATGAATTGACAAACTAATTTATTGAAGAGTAAATCATCAATTATAATTAAATAATCATAAACATTGACGAACCTCCCTCAGATAAAATATGTATGTATGGGGATGATCATGAGTTATACCAAACCTTGTATGTGATTGGTTTCATTATTAATTTATTTTTTTAAATTACTTGTAAGCCTACACACCATGTCTCCACATTAATATGTACATCTTGAATGCCAATTGTTTCATTTATGCAATCCCCCTTTTACCCCTCACCTATGTTTGAGTTAAAATAATTTGTAATGGATGGAGCTCCCAAGCTAGTGGAGGCGGTCCAAGCATGAGCCAAGACAAGAACAATATGAGTAGATACAAATGGGGATAGGTGGAATTCTATAAAAATGATCCCAAAAGGATCAAGGTGTTTATCCAATAGGTCGGAGATAGTTTATCAACTGATAGAGAAACTAACAATTAGAAAATATCATAATATTTTCCTTTACATTATTTTATTTCTGTTGATTTCATGGTTTATCATTATGGATGTGTTGTCGTGATCACATAATTAATAAATTAAACCAGCATGCATGATGGATCTAAAATAAATCATTATTATGAGTAAATATTATCAAGACATGATTAATCACTTACGTATGTTCCACTTAATATTAATAAGCATGTGATAAAAATAATAATCAATTTTTGTATAAGAGATATAAATACCTCAAATAAAATATTATGTCAGACCCAGCCTTCTGTTGCTTGATTTAGAGAAAGACTCAATAAAATTATTTTTTTGAACAACCCTTGTTGGGACATGTACTATTATATAGGAATTACATATGAATGGTTTTGGGTTTACTTATGTATATTGGATCAAGAGGAGTAGCACTTTCTAGAAATTTTGTATTAATAGAGGCAAGATTTGAGGAAATCCATGTCAGGATTTTAGGATTGGGGAGTCCAGTCAACGAGTCAAGAATATGAATTCCAATATTTGGAATATATATTCCTACCTATATACCTTCAAATATCTTGACCAAACCTGGTTGGAATTATGTGAAGGGAAAAACAGATCCATTCCTCTAGAATTTCATTGAAACTAGACATTCCGAGTTCAATGGTGATATCTATTGGGATGTGATAAAATAATGTGAGACTTAATAGAATTTATTTATTATTTCTCATAAAATGTAATCAATAAATTACCAATGATATTCTCTTTTAATTGTATAATAAAATTAAAATCTTGTCAGCCACACTATCTCTCCGATCAATTCTGGATAAAGACAACATCCTAAACTTTAGTAACAACTATGAATAGTTTGGATGCCCTTTGGTTATTCTACTCCTTTAACGGATGTATTACATTTTGGAGTTATCATTACCTGATTTTCCTACCAAAGAGGTGAGTGTTCAAGATTTCATTGTCATTGTTAAACATATAAATGATGCAGTCGACATTCAATGTTTGATTTCATCATCTGTGTTTAGTGAGATCATGAAGTCTCTTGATCATCTGAATGCCTATCGAATGCTTGATCACCTCTATGATCATTACAAGGAGAGATATAGACAAGAACATTTTATGATTTCCAAGGAACACATTCAGAGTAAGCTTGGAGAGGGTTCCCTAGTAGTGCCTCATGTAGTCAAGATCATCGGCTACATTGATAACATGGAGGATATAGGGTTTAAATTTCTCTGAAGAACTCTGCACCAATATCATTCTCGCATCACTCGATTAGAAGTTCTCTGTCATTGTGGTTAATTTCAATATAAAAAACATTGAGAAGTCTCTATCTAATCTACTTATCCTCATTCTCCAAATGGAAAAATATAGGAAGCGTGACAAGACATCATTCCATATGGTGAATAAGAGGAAAGGTAAGGTAAATAAAATTAATCTCAAAGCATCTTCACATCCTTCCCTAAAAAATACGATCAAATGGGAGACAAGGGAACTGGGGTCCGTTTGTTCTTTATGTAGAAAGAAGGGCTACTGAATGAAAAACTTTATCCATCCTATGAAGCACATGGATGCATCAAGTGCATTTTTTATTGAATGAAATCTATATATTCCTTCTAATTGGGTACTATATACATCTTGTGGTTCTCATATATGAATCCAAATACAAGAACCATGTAGATTCCTGATGATTGACCATGGGGAGGTAGATCTATGAGCAGCCAACGGAGCCATAACTACTAATGTAGCTGTCGGGGACAACCACCTTACATAGCCAACATGGATTATATTGGTATTAAAGGGTTTTTATAATGTTTCTTCTATTAATAAAAGCATTATTTCTGTATCTAGATTGTATAAAAATGGATTTTCATTCGTGTTTAGAAGTTAATGTTTCTTATTTTTCAAAAGTTAACTTTTTTTTTTGTAGGGAAAATTTATACAATGATCTTTAAGTGTTTTATTACACAAACCATGTAATAGAAATCAATAACAAAGATACTTAAAATGACTCATACCACAACCAACATTTTCATCACTGGTTAGGTCATGTAAATGATAAATTCTTGACAATGTTAAATCAATATGGTTATTTATATTCCTCTCAATAACAACAAATTGGTGTATGTTATGCCTATTTACAAGAAAAAATAACGAAATCCCCATTTAGTGGTAAAGGTAAAAAGGAAAAAGAGATTCGTGAAAAGGGTCATACCAATGTGTGTGGACCATTTCCTGTTGAAGTAAGGAGGGGGTAGTTAAAATTCCTGATGTTTAATGATGATTTTTGTTGATATGGATATATCTACTTAATGAGGTATACGTCGGATTATTTTGATAAGTTAAAAGAATACATGAATGAGGTTGAGAACCATCTTGGTAAGACGATTAAGAATATCAACTCCAACCGTGGTGGAGAATATATTATTAATGAATTCATTGATTACTTATGGAAGATTGGGATCCAATCCCAAGTCACTGATCCTGACACACCTTAGTGGAATGGAGTGAGTGAAAGGAGGAACCACACCTTGTTGGACAAGGTGAGATCAATTATGAGTCATCTAAGACTTCCATTATCCTTTTGGGGATATGGGTAACAAACATTGGTACACATTCTAAAACACATTCCCACTAAATCATTAAATGGTATTCTATATGTGTTTTGGAGTGGAAGAAAAACCATGTTATCAAGTATACAAGTGTGGGGGAAGCGATGCAGTTGTTAAATCCTATTCAGTTAACAAACATGCACCACAAGGCATAAAGTGTACATTTATAGGATACCCCAATGAAATAAGGGGATATTGCCTATACAAACCCTCAAAAAAATGTTATAGTGGAAAGAGACACCATATTCTGGGAGAGGGTGCACATCTCAAAATGATATAGTGAGAGCGAGATAGACTTCAATGAATTTAGGCTCAAGGTATATAAGAGTTGGTACAAGAACATATTCAAAAAATCCCAGTGGAAGAATGAACTTTTCGAGAGATAGTTGAACTACGTTGGAGAACAAGAGAGGATAGAGAACCATAAGGGTACATTTTTCTAGTTATCGAAGATGGTTACTCATTTTTAATTGATAATAATGATCCTTTAAGGTCTAAGGATGCAGTAAGGGGAACAAAAGTAGCAAAGTGGAATGAAGCTATGAATTCTGAAATGGATTCCCCATTCCAAATCTCAATCTATATTTTTGTAGAACCTCATGTTGTTGTAAATCTTGTTTGTTGAAAATGGGTATTCCAGAAAGAATCTAACATGGACAGAAAACTCAGTACCTATAAGGAATGACTGGTTAAAATAGTTTTCAAGAAACGTCAAGTCACTGACTATGGTGAAACCTTTTCCCCTATTGCAATGATGAAATCCATCATATTCTATTTATTATTTCCACTTGGAAATATATGTGACACATAATCCCTCCTTTAAGGTTAGAGTATTATTATTATCAATTAAAAATGAGTCAAATTTAATCGAGACCACCTAAAACACATAGTGTGTGAATATTTATGATTCGTTCTCTATGCCATTAGGCGGGCTTGCCTAAAGTCCAATGACTGTTGTCTATAATGGGTATAGGCATCCAAGATAATGAATGTAAAGTCGCAACACTAACATCAACATACAAACACACATTGAGTAACATAATTCCTTTGAAAAAATATTCCATCAAGTACATTCCATGATAGTGTCCTCATCCTTTATTCTTGATATGTCATTCATTGAATATCCATAATAATCTTGTAATTACACAATGTCTGTGGAATTTACCACGACAGTTATATTTTAATCCATGGGCCGAGATATCAGCATTCTTAAATTGAAGGTAAAAACCCTTCATCCAATTATCCATTACTAACAAGTCACTCATGATGCACCCAACAAACCATACTTCCGACCATCATATGGCGTGAATGATTTCGTTAGTAAATTAAAGTTGGTGAGTTGTGACAAATATTAATGTTAATATTAAAGAATAAGGAACATTAAACCAACTCAAAAATAGGAATATTTGATGACACCAAAACATATGAAATTCTGACTGGCGGGTCTGTTCTCGTAATCACCCATCATAGAGATTACCATGTGATAACTTCATGAGAGAAAGTCTCATCTTCTTATGAGTAAATGCACATAAAATACTATATACTATGTGTCCCATCATAGTATGTCATCCAACTATTGAACTATATTTAATAATATTGTTGTAGAATTTATTGCTTCTCATTATAGTGGGGAACTACCATGACCTTGAAAATGCGACATATACTCTTGAAAATTATTAAATAATAGTCATGAAAAATATTGAAAAATATGTAATATGTTGTATAATATTTAAATACATTAAACATCCATGTAATCAATATAAAAATATTTTTTTCTACGACACCAACTTGGACTAGAGAAAATTGCCCACGACTATCATTTCACTAGACCTCACATGATAATCATGTTTCTGCTAAGTTAAAGCATCAGTCAAGGGGTCTTCCATATTTTAATCAATGGAATTACTAATCACTACAACTTCACTACTATGATAAAAATACATTAAGAGATGATACTTCTGAAGTATATGCTTTGTCTGCTGATATGTCATTGGATCTTTTGATAGATCCACCATTGGAGTATTATCACAATAGAATGTGATTAGATCATTATTGATAGGTACCACATCATTCCCTTGGACAATGAATTGCATCAAATATAATTCTTCAATTTCCATATAAACTGTGATATACTCAAACTCCCTTGTAGAATTGATGACTACTGTCTTCTTTGAGCACTTTTTGCTTACATCGCCTCCATTCAACAAGAATATATATCCCTTTTAAGACTTTATGTCCTCCTGATCAGTCTAGAAACTAGAATTTGAATATTCATTAATGACTAGATCTTCATCTCCTCCATAAACCAAGAAAATATCCCTCTGACACCACCTGTTGGATTCAGGTGCAGTGGAATAACGATTTGGCCATCTCCCAACTTTAATTTTTACCACAATCAATGATTATTCTGGGATTAATATGATGATAAATTATAGTATCCACATAATAGAATCAAGGATTTACATAAATAGGGAAGAGGCCTGAAACATTTAGAGGGTATATTTCCCATCATGTTTTTAGTTAATTTTATTAAATTCATAATGAAAAGGATACATTGTTCATCCGTACATTTTTCGTTGATGAAGTTGATCATTTTGAATGACCCTTACAGATTGTCTTATTATTCTTGTGGAAATCCTAACCAAAATCCCTCTAGCGGTGATACACACGTGAATTAATGTCCCTTAATTGAAACCACTCATTCTCCAGGTGCTATCACGGTGACGAGAGTGTATTTTTTTTGTCTTTCCGGATCACTTTTTCTACGGTATTGAAGAACATCTCTCGTTATTGAGAGGGAGAATTTGAGGATTTAATTGAGAAATTGTTTGCCTTCACAATTCTCAATTCACCAAGCGTGCGTTGTGACCTATATGGAACAATAGATTTAAATTTCTATTTATGTGCATGGATCTTCAGTTTGAATATTTAATTTCATAACAGCATTTAAATACATTCATGATCATAGAGAAAACTAATGCTAATAATAATAATATCGCGTCATTATTTATGGTGCACCAACTTGCATAAAACAGAATTATAAATAATAATATGAATCACATGTTAACATCATATTCAATAATATTTTAACATGTTCCAACTAGTTAAATTATGATTTACCATCATGCAAATATTTATTTTACTACAGGACAAAATTTTGTCCACTTGAACTCGACTTCCATTTATTGGACACCTAAATAAATTAATTAACAATTTATTCTCATAAATAAATATTTTATTTAGAAACATGTAAATAAATATTTATTTAATGTTCAATAAATATATTTTATTTAATTATTGTTAACATTTTATCTGAATAAAATGAATCCATGATCTTTAGAATAATATTTATTTTATTAATTAAATTTAAATATAATTAATCCATGACCTCAAAAAATACACAATGTGTGTCCCTCTAGGATTAATTCTTATTGGAATTATGCGGGCTTACATATAGTCCAAGAGTACTGTCTAGAAATGTGTCAAGCCACCCAAGAGAAAGAACATAATGTCACATCAATGAAATCTGCATACAAGGGCTCAGTATGTAATATAATCGCTTCATCTCAATATCTCATCATGAAGGTTTCATGGAAGTGTAATTTGGCATTATGCTTGATATGTCATTCATTTGCTATCTGAAATAAACTCTCCATTACATCACTTCCTTAGAATTTCTCATGATAGTTCAATTTCAACCAATGGGATAAGATATCAACTTCCACAAAGGGAAGGTAAAAATACCTCCTCGTCTTATCCATTAATAACACATCACTCATGGCATACCCAACATACCCTACTTTCCACCATCATATGGTGTGACTGTTTTCATCAATAAATAAATGTGAACAAGTAATTACAGGTATTAATGATGATAAAAAAATTATGGAGCATTTCACATGATCGTAGATAGGAATATCTAAGGACTCCATAACATGCAGAATTCTGAATAGTGGGTTTGTTCTTATAATATCACATCATGAACATTACCAATTGTGAAATTACTGAGAGGAAGTCTCATATTCTACTAAGTACCTACTCCTAATGCTCTGTATACTATATGTCCCATCATTGTGTGTCATCCAACCAAAGAACTGTGGTTAAGAATATTGTCATAGCATATCAAGGTTCTCATCAAAGAGGGGAACTGCCAGCACCATATCAATTCAATAAATAATCTATGACATTATTACATCGCAGTTTTTCTAAAAAATGAAAAATATGTAATAAGATGTTAAATATTTAAATACATTAAATATCCATGTAATCAATGTACATATAGTTGGTTCTAGGAAATCACTCTTACAAACTAACACTCGGACTAGAGACAACTACCTAAAACTACTAGTTTGTTATACCTTACATGATGAACATGTTTCTACAGAGTCAAGACCTTATTCAAGGGGAATGACATGTTGTCTTCTGTGAGAATATTTCTCACTACAACATCACCTCTTTGAGAAAAATCCCTTAATAGATGATAATTTTTATGTATGTGATTTTTCTACTGATTTGACCTTGTATCTTTTGCGAGATCCACTAGTATAGTATAATCACAATACATTGTTATGGGATCTTTATTGTTTGGTACCATAAATAGATCATTGATGAATATTCGCATCCAAACATCTTCTTTATCTTCCTCAGAAGATGTGATATACTTGGTGTCCTCTGTAGAATCTATATCCAGACTCTTCATTGAGGACTTCCATCTCAGAAATCCTCCATTAAAAGTGAAGATGTATCCTATATGTGACTTCATATAATCATGATTGGTCTAGAAACTAGATTCTACATATCCTCTGGCGACTAGTTCTACCTCTCATATATAATCTAGGAACATATCTTTAGTATGCTTCAGATACCAAGGGATAGTCTTGACTTCCATCCTCTCTCTTTCTTCATGTGTCTAAGGACACAGTTTCTTTGAATGATGAATGTCATGTGATGATTGGATTATTCCCCTATTGGATTGTTCTATACTAAATCTCTTCAGTATCTTATCTATTTATGTACATTGAATCAGGACCAAAAATATCTTGGATCAATCACGATGGATGTTTTTCCCAAGGATATATGTTTCCTCACCCATGTACTTCATGGAGAGGCATTGATTCAATCATAAAATAATAGACTATATGACTAGTATCTCATTTCCAATATGTAAAACGTCATCAAAATATACTCTTAGGAAAATAACTTCACTCCCACTAAATCGTTTGTAGACACATGGCTGACATTCATTCTTGAGAAAATCAATTTAGGGTTTTGCATCATCAAAATGAATTTTCCATGACCTGAATGCTTTCCTTATTCAATAAATGGATCTATGAAACATTCATACCTTATAAAAATCTGTTGGAGTCACAAACTCTTCTTGTTGTGTCTTGTAGACATATTCTGAAAGGTTCCCATTACGAAAGGATGATTTGACATCCATTTTAAAAATCTCATATTCATGGTAAGCAGTAATGGCCAATAAAATTATGATGGACTTCAGCATCACAACGTGTGAAAAGGATTCATCATATTCAATTCCTTGACGCTATTTAAACCCTTTTTCAACTAGTCTTGCCTCATAGGTATGGACTTGTATTTCCATTTCTAATTCCTTCATGAATAACCTTTTCGAACCAATATGTTTTACATCATCTAGAGGATCTACCAAAAACAATACTTGGTTTTGTTACATGATTTGTATTTTAGAAATCATGGCTTCTTTCCAAATGGATTGAAGATTATTAAACTCTTGAATATTTCTAGCATAGTAGAAGTGCAGTTGGGTCGGTTACCCAGATTAATTATTTCCATGATCAATAATTATTCCAGGATCAATATGATTATGAACAACAATGACAATGGAATAGAATCAAATATTTATATAAAGAAGGAAGAAGCCCGAATCCTTTATAAATGATCCTACATATCATGTTTCAAATTAATTTATTTGATTTCACAATGAAAATGATACCTATTTATTTGGTACATTATTCGTTGATGATGTTGATTGTTCAGAATCAACCATTCAGATTGTAT
The DNA here is from genome assembly GCA_963277665.1 of Viscum album. NCBI lineage: Eukaryota > Viridiplantae > Streptophyta > Magnoliopsida > Santalales > Viscaceae > Viscum > Viscum album. The sequence continues at coordinate 62,195,170 of OY728152.1, read as the reverse complement.
CATTGCACATTCTAGGATCCATACTAGAATCCCTCTAGTAGTGATCCACATATGCTTCAATGGCCTCCGATCGACACCACTCTTTCTCTATGTGCTAGTGAGGCAAAGAGATTATGATGCGTCTATTATTCTTGATCTCTTCTCCTTTAGTCCTAATGAACATCTCAAATTCTAGATACCTTTAAGAAGATGATTCAAGAGATAAATTCTTCAGCTCAACCATTTTCAATTCAACAAGCAAGCAGTGTGGTATCTACGGCACAATAGACATACATTTCTATTTATAAGTCTGGAACATAAATTATAAAATTTAATTGAAAAATTGAAATTAAATACATTCATGAAGGTAGATAAACCCCATGATCATAATAATAATACAACATCATTATTTATGGTGCACCGACATGCGCAAAGAGAAATTATAAATAAAATTTCACATCACAAAATAATAGAAGCATTATTATTATTTTAACTTCTGCCAACTAGTTAAATAATTATTTATCGTCATGAAAATAATTATATTACTACCAGACCAGCCTTGGAATTCAATAATAGTACATAAATTTATTGAACCCCTAAATAAATAAATAAATTATTTATTCCCATAAATAAATATTCAATTTACAAACAAGTAAATAAATATTTTCTAATGTTCAATAAAATAAATAAATAAATTTTATTTATTTTTTGAAATCATTTTAACATGAATAAAATTTTTCCACGGTATTCATAATAATATTTATTTAATCAATTAGATTAAAATATAGTTTAAATTAGAACACACACAAAACCTAGTGCGGGACCATCTAAGATTCATTCTCATTGGAATTAGGAGAGATTGCCTAACAACCAAGAGTATTTCTAGGAACGAGTCAAGGCATCAAAGAGAAATAACATAACTTCACAAAAACGAAATCTACATATTAACGCTCACTGTTAAATATAATACATTATTCATAATAACTTATCAATTAGGTTTAATGATAGCATCATCAACCCTTAAGCTTCATGAATCATTCATTAACTATCTGAAATAAACTCGTCATTACACCATGGACATGTAATTTCACACAAGGGATCTATTTCTATCAAAGGGATGAGATACCATAATCCAAAAATGGAAGGGACAAATTCTTAATCGTCTTATCCATTTATAACATGTCACTCGTGATACACCAAACAGACGCTAATTCCCACCATCTTATGGTGTGAAAATGTTAATCAGAAAATCATAGTGCGCTATTCATGTCATGTATTAATGATAATATTAAAGTATAAGGACCATTAAACATGCTTCTATATAAGAATATCTGATTACACCAAAACATGCAGAATTCCTACTAGCGGGGATGTTCTCATAATCTCCAATCGTGGAAATTTCCAAGTGTGAACTTCAAGAGGTGAAGTCACATATGCTTATGAGTAAATTCACATGATGCTTTATATACTATGTGTCCAATAATAGTATGAAATCCAACCACAGAACTATGTTTATTAATTTGGTTATATCTTGTAAAGGATCTCATCATAGTTAGAATCTTCCATGCCCATATCAATGAAACAAAAACACTTGAACATTATTACATCTTAGCCATTCCGAACAATGAAGATATGTATTAAAGTTTTTAATATTTAAGTGTATTAAATATCCATGTAATCAGTGTACAAAAAATTGTTTCTAGGAAACCAACTCTTACAAACTATCAATTGGACTTTAGCCAACTCCCTACGACATTCTATATGCTAGACCTCACATGATGATCATGTTTCTTTTGAGTCAAGGATTTAGTAAACAGGTCTATCACATTGTGTTCAGTGTAAATACATTTCAATGAAACATCACCTCTCTGGGAAAAATCCCTCATGATATGATACATCCGAAGTATGTGGGTTTTCTGCTGAGGTGACATTGTATGTTTTTCATGATCCACCGCTGTAGTATTATCACATTAGAGTGTGGTGGGATCTTTACTGATAGGTACCACATCTAGATCTTAGATTAAGCTTCACATCCATATTACTTCTTTGGATGCAACAGATGCTATGAAATACTCAGACTCCATTGTAGAATCTTCAACCACACTATGCCTTAAGCTCTTCTATCTCACTGCACCTCGATTCAATGTGATGATGTATCCCTTCTACGACTTCATGTCATCCAGATAAGTTTGGAAACAATCATCTACATAATATCTAATGACTAGTTCATCCTATCCTCCTTAAACGAGGATGATATCCTTATTCTTCCTTAAATACTTAAGGATTGTTTTGAATTCCACCCATGGGAGGTCACTAGGGTCATCTTGATATCTTCCTTCCACATTCAGTTCATAGGAAATGTCTATCCTAGTACATATCATGCCATACATTAATAACCCAATCACTGAAGCGTATAGATTCCATGACATTCTCTATCATTCTTCATGTGTCTGAAGACACATTGTTTTGGAAATATGAATTCCATATGATGATGGAAACAATCCCCTTTGGGATTTTTATATACCAAATCTCTTCATTATCTTGTCAATGTATGTACATTGAAGTTGGAACAGTAATTATCTTGGCTCTATCAGTATGGTTCATTATCCCATGAATATTTTTTTCCTCAACCAAGTCCAACATGGTGATGAATCGATTCAACCATTCCTTAATAGACAGAATGTACGGTATCTCATTTCCAAGAAAAAATATGTCACCAAAATACATTTAGGAAAACATACACACTCCCACAAAACTGTTTGTAGACACAAGGCTCACATTCATTCTTGATAAAACCAAATTCCGTTATGGATTCATCAAAACGAATGTTCCTTGACATGGATGCTTTATATAATCCATAAATGGATTTCTGCAACATGAATACATTATTAGAATCCTTTTTTTCATAGAACATTCAGTTTATGTCATGTAGACATCTTCCTAATGTTTCCCATTATGGATGATTTTTTTGACATCCATTTTACACATCTCAAAATAATGGTATGTAGAAATGTCCAATAAAATTACAATGGACTTCATCACCAAAACCGTTGAAAAGGATTCATCGTAGTTAATTCATTGATCCTGTTTAAACCCTTTTGCAACAAGTCATTCCTTATAGGTACTGACTTGTCCTACTATGTCCATTTTATTCATAAATATTCATTTTCATCCAACATGATTTACATCAAATGGATGATCTACCAAAACCAAGGCATGGTTCTGGTACATGGATTTCATTTTAGAATTTGTGACTTCAGGCCCCATGTAAATGCATGTTCCACATGCTGCGTCCTTGTAGATTAGAGGATCATTATTATCAACAAATAATGAGTCACCTTGTTTGGTAAAAAGAAAAATGTACTATTATAGTTCTCTAACCTCTCTTGGACTACTACACATTTCATGGGTATTTTTAACAATTCTTTCATTCTTGGGGCTTTGTGGAATCTGTTGATATATCATCTTTGGTGTACCTTGAGCCTCAACATCATCAATGTCTATTTCTCTCCCACTGTCTCTTTAGGAGATGTGCTTCCCCTCAAGGATTGTGGTGTGTTTTCAACTATAATATTTTTTTCTTAGGGGTTTTATAGGTAATATCCACTTGTTTTCTAGGGGTATCCTATAAAGGTACTATTTTTTCCTCGAGTGCATGTTTGTAACCTAAAGATTACGTAAGGAATGCATCGATTCCCCACACATGTAAATTCGAAAACATGGATTTATTTGAAATCTAGATCATGTATGGAAGGCCATTTATTTATTTATTTGGTACTTGGTTTAGTATGTGCACCACTGTTTGATATGTATATCCCCAAAAGGATAACAAAAGACTCACATGACATAACATTGATATCACCAGGTCCAACATGGTGTGTTTCCTCCTTTCCCTCACACCATTCCACTGGGGAATGTAAGGAGAATATAGTTTGGATACGATCCCAATCTTCCTTAAGTAATCAATGATATCTTGATTAAGATACTCTCCACCTCGGTTTGGGTGTAGCTTCTTAATCATCTTACGATGATGATTCTCAACTTCATTCTTGAATTCTTTAAAATTATTAAAAGAATCAAATGTATTCATCATTAAGTAGATATATCCATATATACTAAAATCATCAGTAAAATTTATGAGGTATGAGTGCCCACCCCTTTCTTTAACTGAAATGGTCCACAAACAATGGTACTAACCAATTCATGAACTTATTTTACCCTTTCTCATTTCCACTAAATTGGGATTTGGTCATTATGCATTGTAAACATCCATAACATAAATCATTTTTTTATATCAAAATAATATAATTATTCATCATGATGCATCTTTGTCTTTCGTTTCTCATTTTCATCACCTATCTTGTGATGCCCATGTTGGGTGTTTTATGAGTCATTTGAAGTATCTTTTTTATCATCATCCACTACATGTTTTTTGTAATCAAACACATAATGGTAATTATATAAATATTCCCTACGAAAACAAATGATATGCTTGTAAAATAAGCAACATAAATTTCTAAACATGAAAAAAATCCATCATTATCTGCTCCTAACATAAAAATAATTTTTTTGTAATATACAACACATAATAACAACCCTTTAACACCATGATCTTCCCAGTTTGAAACATGAAGTGGTAGTCTCCGACAGCTAAAATAGTAACTCTGGCTCCATTGGTTTCTCCCAAATCTACCTCCCCTTGACCAATCTTCAAGAATCCACATGGTTCCTATATTTTGATAAATATATGAGCACCAACAGCTGTGTCCAATATCCAATTTTTAGAAATAGATAGATTTAATTAGATAAAAGACACACCTGAAGAGTCCCCTAGCTTTATATAATAAGTTTAGTTCTTCTTCCATTGGCCTTCCTTGCCACATACAAAAGAAAAATCCTCTAGTTCAATTTCATCCACTTCGATTATCCTTTTATTGGAAGTCCCTGAAGCGGCTTTGGTCTTAATGCTCTTTACATTACTTTTCCTACTATTCACCATAAGGAATGAATGTTTTTCAAGAATCAAATTTTAGTCCACTTGTTGAATAATGTTAAGAAGAACATATAGATAATTTTCAATATTTTTCATGTTAAAATTAAAAACCCAACTAGAGAAGCTCTGAGGGAGTGATGTGAAAATTAGATCGGTGCCCAGTTCTTCTGGGAATTTAAACCCAAGAACCTATAAGTGCTCAATGTAACCAATGAGATTCACTACATGATGCCTAGCCAGGGAACCATTTCCATGATTAATCTGAAAGTGTGACTTGGAGATCTCAAGCCTTTCATGTCTTTCTCTCTCCTATTAAATACCATGGAGGTTCTCGAGCATGCTATAAGAAACCATATTTTCATGAGACTTCATGGTCTCACTAGACATTGATGATAGCATGAAACATTGAATTTCAACTGCATCATTCATATTTTGATCCTATACAAGGAAATCGTGATCTCCCACAACTTTGGAAAGATGTTAAGGTAATGTTGACTACATCACGTAATATTTCCATTGATGGTGTAGACTAACCCAAAGACATCTAAACCATTCATTAGAGTTACGACCAGTGAGGATGTTGTCTTTATCCAAAATTGATTGCAGGAATAGTGTGTTTGAAATTGTAGTCATTTTATTCTAAAATTAATATTGAAGATAATTAATACATTCTTCGTTAAATTTTATGAGAAATAGTAAGTTACTTTTATTAAGTATCCTTCTATTTTATCAAGCCCCAATGGCCCTCACCATTGAAATCAAAATATCTAGTTTCCATGAAATTCTAGTGGAAATGATCAATATTTCTCTTTGGATAACCCCAACTTTGGTTGATCAAGCTATTTGATGATATATAGGTATGCAGGTCTTTTCCAACAACAGGAATGCAGCTCCTCGATCGTTTGAGTGGACTCCCTAATCCCGAAATCCTAACCTGGATTTCCTCAACTTTGGCCTCCAATATTACATCAATTATAGCAAGGGATAATCCTCTTGATTCTATATTGTTATGTCCACATGAAATTTTTCATAATGGATTCTTGTATAAATGTATGTTTCACAACATGGTTTTTTCAAACACATAGTTTTAACGATTCTTTAACTTAATTAAGTAACTAGAGGATTGGTGTGACCTAAAATTTTATTTTATAGATTTTTACTCTTATGCAAAAATTACTTGTAATCATTATAACAATATTTTTAATATTATGTGGAACATACATAAGTGATTAACCATTTCTTGGTAATATTTTCACAGAAGCCTATTTTATTTTAGTTCCATATTACATGCTTGTTGAAATCATTAATAATTTAATCTCCACACACATCCATAATGTCAAAACATGAAAATGACATAAATAAAATCATGTTACAGGAATTATTATGAGATTTTATAATGTTTATTTTATCTAGTAATTGATAAATTAACTATGACCTAGGGGAGAAACACCATTCTCTTTTTGGGTTATGTTTAAAACATTCCACATTTCCACCATTGTATCTCCTGGGATTGGTATCTTCTTGGATCAAGGTTGAACTGCCTCTTCTAAATAGGGAGTTCCATTTATTACATATGTTTTTAAATCACACATAGGTGAGGGGTAAAAAGGGGGATTACAAAAAAGAAACCACGAGCATGAATTCCTCATATATTAATGATGAGATTTGGTGTGCATTCCATCAATTAATATATCAAATTAAATAAAAGGGAAACTAATAATATACTAGTTTTGGTCTAGCTCCTGATCATCAATCTATATACTATGAGTTAATCATTTAATAAAACGTTCATTCAATTCATTAATTGTTCTTATTAAGATAAATCATGCTCAGATTGAATAATTATTATCGTTAAATTATCTATATGTTTGTCTTAATCCTTTTCTTAATTTCCTTGTTATTTTCATCATTGTATAGAAATACACCATAGAGGTAACATATTTAATACACATTTGAATCTACCCAACATGTATTATATTCGCATATGGTTTTATTCCTATAACACATGGAATACATGATACCTCAATTCATAGTGTGACAACCTATATAAAAATTTATACATAATATGTAGATAGAGAATTATACATAAATTAAATTATTAATTATGAATCCTTTTATATAGAACATGGCGTGATGTTCTGACTACACAATGTGTTCTAAATTCACCATCTTTCCCAAATTACTTTCCTTGGGAATCGTTGTGTGAGGCATACTTCATAAACATCAGAGTACATGAAATTTATTGTGGGGTAGAAATCATGTGGTATCCGCCTGACATGGTTTCCAGTCATCATAATCTCTTTATCAAATACATGAGTTTTTCCCTAACCCAAAGGGAATACACTTCCTGTCCAGTGGTCCATGTGACGTTTAATCCAATAAGCGTGTTCCTATCATTCCCAGTCAAAATGAGGTGTAAAATTAATTACACAGTGTGTATGAAATGAACACCGATTTAGTAATTTTCCAAATAACTCAATATGCATCGTACGCGACTACAAGATGTGTTTTCTGAATTACACTGTGTTTGGGGAAGATAACACGATGTATAAGTCCAAACACCTGGCGTGTAATTTCATGTTACCTAGAGAGAATCGTCGGGACCACCCTGAGGAGTTATTCTTTTTAATATTAATCCAAAAATTATTCTTTTTTTATAAAATTTGTGAAAGATGTAAAAAAATGAAAAAAACCAAGAACATATATCCAAATTTCAGATTATAAGAATGATTAAACCATGAATTTAAAAAAGAGCCAGACTTTCTACTGTATATTTCTGGGACTACTACCTCACATTTCCAACAGGTATGATCATGGTGTTATAGGGTTGTTATTATGTATCGTCTATTAATGAAAACATTATTTTAGTATCCTGATTAGATACATATGGATTTGTTTTAATGTCTGGAAATGAATGTTTCTTCATTTAGAAAGGTTGAATTTATTTTGGTAGGGAACATTTTTAAAATGGTCTTTATGTGTTGGATTACAAAATCCATGCAATGAAATTAAGAAAAAAGATAATTCACATGACTCATACCAAACCGAACTTTTCCATTACTAGCTAGTTCATGTAAATGATAATCTATAGAAAATGTTACATCAAGATGGATATTTAGATTTTTTCAATCTAAAACCAATAGGAATATGTCATGCATTATTAAAAGGGAAAATGACCAAAGCTACATTTAGTGGGAAATGTGAATGTGCTAAAGAACATATTGAATTGGTTCATAACAATGTGTGGGTTTATTTCTATTTGAAGCAAGGGGAGGGTACTCATACTTCATAACATTTACTAATGATTTTAGTAGATATGTATATATCTATATAATGAGGTAAAAGTTATATTATTCTGATAAGTTGAAAGAATATAAGAATGAATTTGAGAACCAGATCATTATGAAGCCTAAGAAACTCCCCTCAGACCGAGGTAGAGAATATCTTATTTAATAATTAATTAATTACATATGGGAGTTTGGGATATTATCCCAACTCACTCCTCCTTACATGCATTAGTGGAATGGTTTGAGAGAAAGATGATACATCACCCTATAGAACATGATGAGATCAAAGACGATCAATATGAGTCTTCCATTATAAAATTAGGGATATTCATTACAAATAGCTGCACACACCTAAAAAAATTATCCAATAAAATGATATATGGTATTAAACATGAGTTCTATAGTGGAATGAAATCAATGTTATCAAATTTATATGTTTGTGGATGTGATGAATTTGTTAAGGCCTCTTCAGGTAACAAACATTCTCCATAATGTCCAAAGTGTACCTTTATAGGATACCCCTAGGAAACAAGGGGATATTACACATTCAACTCCTCATAAATAATGGATAGAGTGTTAAGAAACTCCAGGTTCCCTGAGAGGTAGAATATATCTAAAAGAGATAGTGGTAGCGAGATAGACTTCGATGAAGTCAAGACTCAAGGTACACAATAGTTTCTACTTGAGTAGAATCCAAAACGCCCAGTGGGAGAAGAATCTGTTCCAGAGACAGATGTACTACATATGAGTAAAAGAGAGGTTAGATATCATTAACGGTTTATTTTTCTATTTCCAAAGGATGGTGACTCATTAATAGTTGAAAATAATGATCCTCTATCCAACTAGGAAGCAGTCGGTGGCATAGACGTTTCCATGTGTAATGAAGCCATGTATTATAAAAAGATTTCCATGTACCAGAACCGATTCTGGGTTTTGGTTGATCCTCTAGTTGATGTAAATCTAGTTGGTCAGAAATGGGCACTCAAGAAGAAACTAGACACTGAAAAACATGTAAGTACCTATATGGATTTACTGTTTGCAAAAAGCATTAAACAACGTCAAGGAATTGACTACGATGATACCTTTTCACATGTTTGGATGCTGAAATCCATCATAATTTCATTGGACATTACTTCTTACCCTAACTATGAGATTTAGAAAATGGATGTCAAAACAGCCTTCCATAACATGAACCATACCGAAGATGTCTAAATGACTCAACCTGAATTATTTTTGACTCATAAGGATGATAATAAGGTATGAAAGAAGAAAAAAAATCCATTTATGGATTAAATAAAGATTTCAGGGCACGGAACCTTCATTTTGATGAATAAATAATGGATTTTGGTTTTAGCAAGAATGAATGTGAGCCTTGTGTCTACAAACAGTTTAGTGGGAATGAAGTTGTTTTCCTATTTGTATATGTTGATGACATAATACTTATTGGAAGCAGGATTCTAGTCTAATGGTTTTTATGGCATGGTTGAATCAATGCTAATACATGAAGGAGTTATGTGAGGTAGTGTATATTCATGGGATCCAAGTCCATCATGATAGATCCATGATATTTCTGGGACTAAGTTAAAGTGCATACATATACAAGAAACTAATGATATTCTGTATGGAACAATCCAAGAGGGTATTGTTTCCAGTATCACATAGTATTAATATCTCTAGGGAAATGTTTCCTTAGACCCATAAATAAAGTGATATAATGTAAAATATTTCATACCCTTCAACAATTGGGTCATTCATGTAAGACATGCTTGGTACTAGGCTATATGTTTCCAACGCATTGAGTGTGGTTTGTAGATATCAAGATAACCTAGGTGAATTCCATTGGATGCATGTCAAGTATATCCTTAAGTATTTGAGGCATTCTATGGATATGTTTTTAGTTTACAGAGGAGATTAAGAATAAATATGTTGAGGATATGAAGATTCTAGTTTTGAGAATGATCAGGATGACCAGAAGTCACTAACGGGAAACATTTTCACAATGAATGGAAGTTTTTTGTGCTAGAAGATCTCAAAAAAGAGTGTGGTAACAAATTATATAGATGAGTCTGAGTATATCACAACTGCTGATAATGAAAAAGAAGCTATTTTAATCAGAATAATTATCTGAGAGATGGATGTGTTAACAAGCCATAAATATCCCATCACACACTATTGTGATAATGTTGTAGTGTGGGATATGGAAAAAGATCCAATGTCACATCGGTAGACAAAGCACATAATTCAGAAGTATCATCTCTTAAGGGATATTTCTCAGATAGTTTATTTTACAATGAGCAGTATTTCCGCAGAAGGAAATGTGGTTGACCTGTTTACTAAAGCCTTGACTCTAAAGAAACAAGATCATCATGTGAGGTATAGCAGACAAAATGTCATTGGCAGTTATCTCTAATCCAAATGAGAGTATTTAAGAGTTTCAATCCTAGAACCATAATTTTTTATATTTATTAAATGGATATTTATTGTATTTAAATTTTAAACATATTGTTCATTTTTTTCATAATATGATGTTATAATGTTCTAGAGTATCTATTGAATTGATAAGGTCATGGAAGTTCCCTTCTATGATGAGAACCCTGAAATTCTATAATAATATTCATAAACATCGTTATATGGTTGGAAGACATTCTATTATGGGATATATAGTATACATATCATCAGGTGGAAGCACTCATAATTAGACAATACATCCTATCATGAAGTTCAAAAATTGTAATCTTCATGATGAGAGATTATGAGAACATACTTTCGAGTATGAATTATGCATGTTTTGGTGTCATTGGATATGCTTATATGTGAGCATTTGTAATGGTCATTAGAACTTAAGATTATCGTTAATACATTTCATGACTCGTGTTCATTGAAATAATAATGAAAACCATCACACCATATGATGGTAGGAAATAAGTTATGTTGGGTGCATCACTAATGACTTGTCATTGATGGATAAGTCTAGGAAATATATTTCCCTTCCAATTATGTAATTTTATATCTTTTCCCTTTTAATGAAATAGAATCTCCGTGTGAAATTCTAATTCCATTGCATAACTAAGTGTTTATTTCAAATAGTCAAAGAATGATTTGTCAAGAATAATGGTTGATGACAGTGTAATGAAACCGTATTGATGACATATTGAGATAAAGGTATCATATTACATAGTTAGTGTTCTTATGTTGTTGTCATTTTTGTGACTTTAAATTCATTCTCTTCGGTTCCATGACACTTATCTTGATAGTTGTCATGGAATTTAGGAAAGAACGCATAATGATAATGAGAATGAATCGTATAGGGTCAAACACATAGTGTTTTTGGTGGTCATTATAAAATTATATTTAAAAGTAATTAATGGAATAAATATTATTATCAAGACTATGGAATAACAATATTCATGATAAAATGATGACATAAATTAAAATAAATATATTTAATTATTTTATTGAACATTTAGTAAATATTTATTAACTTTTTTGAAAATAGAGTATTTATTTAAGAGAATAATATTTTTATTTATTTATTCAGGTGTTCAATAAATGGAAGTGGAGTTCGAGAGGAGCAAGTCCATCCTGGTAGTAAAATAATTATTTTCAAGAGAGTAATTAATTACTTATTTGGAATAAGTTTAAATAATAATGACACTGCTATTATTTTGTGATACATAATTTTATTTATAATTCTGTTTTGAGAAAGTTGGCCAACAGTAAATAATGATGCAGTATTATTATTATGAGCATGGTTTTTATTTATCTTCATGAATGTATTTAATTGTTGTTATGAATTTCATTATTTTAACTGAAGTTCCATCCATATTTATAGACTAGTATGTCTATTGTGCCATTGAGAACACATCGTATTCTTGGTGTATTAAGAATTGTTGAGAGAGACAATTTCTCTCATGAATCATTATCTTCCACTATCATGAATGAGTGATGTTCTTAAAGAAAAAAATATCAAGAGACCATGAACGGTAGATGAATGACCATTGATTCACCACTATAGCACCTAGAGAATGAGTGGGGTCGATTGTAGGCTATAGATGAATGTGTGGATCACCACAACTATGATTCTAGTTTGGAGCCTTGCATGAAAAATGAGACATTCAAGAAGGATCATTCTGAATGATCAACATCATCAACAAAGAATGTATAGTAGAACCAAATATATTTTTCATTAGGAAATTAATAAATTTATATAAAATAATGATATTCAAGATCCTAAATAATGGTTTTAGGCCTCCTCATACTTCATCTAAATATTTGATTCTATTATATCAAGATTGGTGTTCATCGCCATTTTGATCCCAGAATAATTATTGAGCATCGTTAAAATTAATTTTGGGAACTAGCCCAACAGCGGCGGCCAAAACCTACAAGTGGTATCAGAGTATATCATTAGTACATTATTGATTACATTTTATGTGAAATAATAAATTAATTTTATTATTTCTCCCACTTTTTATCATGTACTTATGGCCCTCATGATTGGACTTGGAATGTCTTGTTTCCAGGAAATTCTTATGGCAGGGATCCATATTCCCCTTCTCATTACCCCAACAAGGGTTGGTCAATCTATTTGATGGTATTTTGATATGCAGGTATTTTTCAAATGAGGGATTGCATCTCTGTGTTATGTTGAGTGGCCACCCAAATCATGAAATCATTGCTTGGATTCCCTCAACTCTTGCCTCTAGTATTACACCAAGTCTAGCAAGGGCTACTCCACTTGATGGAATATGGTTATGTCAACCCAAAACCATTAGTAATGGAATCCTATATAAAATTATGTGTCCTAATAAGGGTTGGTAAATAATATATTTTTATTGAGTATCTCCCTTAATCAAGTAAAAGAAGTCTCGGTATGAATTAATATTTTATTTGAGGGATTTTTACCTCCAATGTGTAAAGTGGATATTATCTTTATCACATTTTTGCTAATATTATGTGAATCATACATATGTGATTAATCATGCCTTCAAAATATTTACACATAAGCCTATTTTATTTTTGTTCCATCTTTCATGCTTATTTAATTCATTTATTATGTGATTGTGACAACTCAACCATAACGATAAACCATGCAACTGACAAAAATAAAATTAATTAAAGGGAATGATCATGATATTTTATAATGGTTAGTTTATCTAGAATATGATAATCTAACCATGAACTAGGGGGTAAACACCATAAACCTTTTTGGTTCATGTTTACATTTTTCCACCTGTCCACCTTCGTATCTCCTCGGATTGGACTTGTCTTGGCTCCCACTTGTACCACCTCCACTAGCTTGGGAGCTCCATCCCCTACATATGCATTTAACCCACACGAAGGTGAGTGGAAAATGGGGTTAACATAAAAAACCATGGGAACATAGGCCCTAAATATTAATGATGAGACATTGCATGCGTGAAAAAAATTAATTTAACAAATAAAATAAAAGCGAAACCAATCACATACAAGGTCTGTTATAGCTCATGGTCAAACACATAAAAAAACAAGTTACACATTAATAAAGAAAATCAATTCTTTAATAGTTCTTATTAAAATTAATCGTGCTAGAATCGATTAATTTTTCTTTTTAATAAATCAAGAATTTTCTCATAATACTTTTCTGAATTTCCTTGTTATTCTCATACTTGTATATAAATTTACCTTCTAGGTAACCTGGTGAATACCCGTTCTATTCAAACCAACATTTATTATATTCACATACAGTTTTTCTCTAATAGAACATAGAATATAGGGTGATTCAATGCATAGTGTAACAACCTATATAATGATTTATACATGATATGAAGATCTGACATTACAGATAAAGTAATGTTTTTAATTTTGATTAATTTAGTGATGTACATGACATGTAATTCATACCACACAGCGTGTACTACCTTCACAGTATTTCCTGAACTACATGCCTTGGTACTAAGCATGTGAGGAATATTTCATGAACATCAGAGTTCATGTCGTTACAGTAGGCTACAAGCTGCGTTTTCTATACAATAAAATGTTATCTGTCAGTGTAATCCATGTATGGGATACACAACTTTTCCCCTAACCTAATATGACTACATGCCATGTTCCAGTGGTCTATATGGTGTGTATTATGTTAAGTGTGTTCTTATCTATCCCGGTCAACACGATGTGAAAAATTTATTTCACTACATTTAATAAATGCACACGGTGTGATTAATTGCTGAATTACTCATCATGCACTATACAAAGCTACATAGTGTGTATTTCGGATTTCACAACATGTACGGAAAATAACACAATGTGTATGTCTGATCACACAACGTGAACTTTCCTATTACCTAGAAATATTATTCGGGCCCCCCAGATGAGTTCCTCATATTAATTTTAGTCCAAATGTGTTTTTGTTTCATGGAAATTTGCGGGAAAAAAATAAAAAAATTGAAGAACATATCATTATTTCTCAGATTACAAGAACAACTAAACAATGAATTGAAAAACTATATTACTAAAAAAATATATCATTATTAAATATTTAAATAATTATTAATGATGATAAACCATGCTTTGATACCACTTGTAGGTTTCAGGAACAACTGAAGCACAGTTGGGCGGACATCGAAAATTAATTTTTACCATGATCAACAATTTTTCTGGGATCAATATGATGATGAATGTTAATTTCTAGGGAATAGATATTTTGATAAATAAGGAAGTGGCACGAAATCTTTTCAGAGGATTTTGAAAAACATGATTATTATTAATTTATATAATTTCATAAATAAAATGATACCAGGTTCTTTGTTAAATTCTTCATTGATGATGTTGATCACTTGGAATGACCCTTCTAGATTGTCTCATTGCAACTGTGATAATCCAAACAAGAATCCCTCTAGCAGTGATCCCCACGTGCATCGATGAACTCAAATCTAAAACCCTCATTCTCTGGGTCCTAGTTCGGTTAAGTGAGTGACTTGCACCATCCATTATAGATCGCTTGTTCTTGGGTCCTGACGAACATCTCTCGTTATTGATAATGGGAATAAGAGTGTTCAAAAGATAAATTGTTTGGCTTAATAAATCTATACTCACCAGGGGTGCAGTAGATTATCTATGGAACAATCAATATAATTTTCTATTTATATGCATGGAACTTCAGTTTCAATATTTAACTGCATAACAAAAATTAAATACATTAATGAACATAGTGAAAACCTATTCTCATAATAATAAAAATGTGTCATTATTTATGGTCCACCAACTAGTGAAAAAAACATTATAAATAAAATATTTCATCAGAAAATAATAGTAGCATCTTTATTGTTTTCTCTTATGTGAACTAGATAAATAATTATGTACCATAATGAAAATAATAATTTTACTATAGGACCGTCCTTGGACCCCTCGAACTCCACTTTCATTTATTGAGCACCAGAATAAATAAATAAATAATATATTCTCTTAAATATATATTTTATTTAAGAACTACTAAATAAAATTTATAAGATGTTCAATAATTTAAATATATATATTTTATTTAATTTATGTGATCATTTTAACTTTTATAAAATTATTCCACAGTCCTAAGAATAATATTTACTTCAATAATTAAATTTGAATAGAATCAATGTAAGATAAAAAATAGTTATTTTGTGACCCTCATGGATTATTTCTCATTGGCATTAGCTGGGCTTTCCTAAAGTAGAAGAGTATTTTATAGAAATGGATCATGGTATCCAATAAAAAAAACGTAATGTCCCAAAATTGACATCCACAAAAGAACGCTCACTGTGTAATATATTCCCTTGGTCTCAATAACTCATCAAGCAGGCTTCATGATAGTGTCATCGACCGTTATGCTTGATACATCATTCTCTAACTATCTGAAATAAGCTCATAGTTACACCATGGCCATGGAATTTCATGTGACAATTATATTTCAATCAATGTTATAAGATATCAACTTCCATAAATTGATGGGACAAATCCATCTTCGACATATACATTTATAACATGTCACTCCTAATGCTCCCAATTCACCCTAATTACTTCCATCATTGGGTGTGATGATTTTCGTAAGCAAATTAAATTGTGTGAGTCATGAAATATATTAATGGTAATCTTATAGTCTATGGACCACTACACATGCTCGTAGATAGGAATATCGGATGACACCAAACATGTAGAATTCCTACTGGCGGGTTTGTTCTCATAATCTTTTGTCTTAGAGATTTCTAATTTTGAACATCATGAGAGGATGTATTGTCTGCTTACAAGTTCTCACACCTGACGGACTGTATACTATGTGTCCCATCATAGTATTTAATCCAACTATAGATCTATGTTTAAGAATATTATTATTGCATTTCAAGGATCTCATCATAACGGGGAACTTCCATGACCTTATCAATACAGCAAATACTCATGGAAATTATTACATCATAATTATGAAAGAAAATGAACAATACATAATAAGATGATTAATATTTAAATACATTAAGTATTCATGGAATAAATGTACAAATATTTGGGTCTAGGACACGAACACTAACAAACTCCCACTTGGACTAGATCCAACTGACAATGAATTTCAGTCCACTAGATCCCACATGATGTCCATTTTTCTGCCGAGTCAAGGCTTTAGTCAAGGGTTCGTCCACATTGTCTTCAATGGAAATAATACTCAATGAAAATTCACCTCTTTGAGAAAAAACTCTCTAGAGATGATAGTTCCGATGTATGTTGTTTTTCCACTGATATGACCTTGGATATATTAAGAGAGCCACCACTATAGTATTATCAAAATAGACTGTGATGGGATAATTAAATATAAAAACCACATCAACCTCTTGGATGAATATTCGCATCCAAAATAATAATTTAGAATTCTTATAAGCTATGATATAATCTAACTCCACATAGAATCTGTGAACATACTCTACTTTGAGCTATTCCTGCTAACATTATCGCAATTAAAATTGATGATGTATCCTACATGTGACTTCATGTCATCCGGATAAGTCTGTAAACTACCATCTATATTTCCTCTGGGGACTAGTTCTTCTTCTCCACCATAAACAAAGAACATATCCTTAGTATGAATCAGATACTTAAGGATAGTCTTGACTTCCATCTAGTGGCGGTCACCTGGGACAACTTTATATATTCCAACAACACTATATTGATATGAAACTTCTAGCCTAGTACATAGCAAGACATACATGACTGACCCAATCGCTGAAGCATCTTGAGTCCTTGCCATTATTTATCTTTCTCCATTTTAAGAGGACACATTTTCTAGGGAAGATGAATGCTAAGTTACACTAGAAACAATCCCATCTTGGATTGTTCCATACTGAATTTCTTCAGTATCTTATCAATATATTTACATTGAATTTGGCCCTACAATCTATTGGATCTATCATGATAGATATTGATCCCAAGAATATATGTTAACTTGACCAAGTCCTTCATGTGTAAGCATTGATTAAACCTTACCTTAAAAAATTACCAGGCTTGTATCTCATATCCTATAAGAAATATTTCATCAATATATACTCTTTGGAAAATCACTACACTCCCACTAAACTGTATGTATAAACAAGGCTCACATTCATTCTTGATAAAACCAAATTCTATTATGGATTTATCAAAAAGAATGTTATATGACCTAGATTCTTCCGTTAAAACATAAATGAATTTATACACCTATTATATCATATTGGCCTCTTATGGAACCCTAAACCCCTCTTATTTGTTTAATGTAGACATATTCCCAAAGGTTCCCATTAAGGAAGGCTCTTTTTACATCCATTTTCCAAATCTCATAGTCATGGTATGCGGAAATGGCCAACATAATTCTGATGGATATCAATATTAAATAAAGTGAAAAGTCATCATCATAGTCAATGCCATGATGATTATTGAACCCTTTTGCTACCAGTCATGCCTTATAGGTACTGACATGTCCTTCCATGTCCAATTTTTTCATTAATAACCAATTGTAATAAATAATGTTTATATCAAATGGAGGATCTTCCAAAATCTAGACTGGTGTTTGTACATGGAATCACTTTTAAAATTCATGGCATATTTCAACTTGGAAACATATGTTCCACTTAAAACATCCTTGTAGGTTAGAGGATCATTATTATAAACTAATAAATAGTCTACTTCTTTGGTAATGGGAAAACTGTACCATTCTGATTATCTAACATCTCTAGTACTCCGACATAGTTTTTATGTCCCTGAAATAGCTATATCATCTCCGGGGCTTTGTGGAATCTGTTCCTACAAAAAATGTTGTGTACCTTGATCCACGACATCATCAAATTCTATCTTTCTCCCACTATCTATTTTGGAGATACTCTCCCTCTAAATTAATATAGAGTGTCTTTCCATTATATCCTTTTTTTTCGACAGTTTATATAGATAATATCCCTTTTTTTTCTTAGGGTATCCTATAATGGTACACATTTTTTCTTTGGGGTGAATGTTTTTACCTAAAGAGGCCTTAAAAAACATCGCATCCCCGCACAAGTAAATTTTATAACAAGGATTTCATTCCAATCCAGAAATCCTATGGAATAACATTAATCGATTTAGATGTTTTCTGTGATGATTTTTGTAACTCATTACCTAAAAAGGATATTGAATGAAATGCAAGACTCCTCATTGATCTAACCATATACAACAAGGTGTGGTTCCCCCTTTTGGTTACTACATTCCTCTAGGGTGTGTAAGGAAGAGTGAGTTGGGATAAGATACCAAAATCCTATAAGTATTCAATAAAGACATGATTATGATTTTCTCCACCTTGGTTTAAGCAGAGTTTCTTAATCTTTTTACCAAGATGGTTCTCAACATCATTCATATTTTATTTTAATTTATAAAAAAAATCTGATATATACCTCATTAAGAAGATATATCCATATCGACGAAAATCATCAGAAAAAGATATGAAATATTTGTATCGTCCACTTTCATCAAAGGTATTTGTTCTAGACACATTGGTATGAACCAATTGAAGAAGATCTTTAACCCTTTCTCCTTTCCCACTAAATTGGTATTCCATCATTTTTCCTTGTAAACATGCATGGACTACACCAGGTGGTTTTAGTTAAAAAGATTAAAAAATATCCAACTTGATTTAACTTTTCAAAACTATTTTTCATTTACATGACCTTGTCAGTGATGCCAAAGTAGAGTGTGGTATGATTCATTAAAGTAACTTTGTTATAGAATTCCATTACTTGGTTTGTATAACCCAACACATAATGAAAATCTTATAAATTTGTCATACCAATACAAATGAAATATTTGTAAAAGAAGAAAAATTAATTTCCAAACATGAATAAAAATACATCTGTATAAAATCTGGATATAGGAATAAGGTTTTTAGTAATAGAAGGAACATAATAACTACCCAATAACACAAAGATCATACTAGTAGGATGTGTGAGGTGGTAGTCCTTGATTGAAAAAACAAAACGTCTGGTTCTGTTGGCTACTAATATATCTACCTCTTCTTGGTCAATCTTTTTAAATCTAATAGGTTCATATATTTGGATACATAAGTGAGCACCGAAAGCTATATCTAATCCCCAATTTGTACAAAATAATATATTTCATTCTATAAAAAATGCACCTAAAGAACCCCTATGCTTCTTAGGATACATTTTTTTTTCTTCCATTGTCCCTTTTTGCCACATGCCAAACAAAATGCCTCATGTTCTTATAAATCCCCTTTGACTATATTTTTTATGGAAGGATGTGAAGAAGATTAGGGATTAATGATATTTTTCTTATCACTACTCTTATTACCCATAAGGAAAGAAGGATTATCTCTCTTTAAATCTTCTTCCACTTAGAGAATGAGGATACGAAGACCAGAAAGAGACTTCATCAATATTGTTTATATTGCAGTTAAGACCAATGCTTCAGAAGAATTGAGGGAGTGATGTGAGAATGACATCAATTCCCAGTTCATCAGGAATTTTAAACCCTAGAACCTTTAGGCACTAAATGTATAGAATATGCTTGAATACAGGAGGCCCAAATAGGTAAACCTCTCCGGGCATACTATGAAATAGTTCCTTAGATATCTCACTACTTTCCAATCGTTCTCCCCCATTGTAAAGACTACTGAGGTTATAGAGCATGATATAGGCATCCATATTTTAATGAGGCTACATGATATCAATAGAGATATATAATAGCATCAATCATTGAATGTTGATCGCAGTGTTCATATGTTTATCATAGACAAGTAAATTTCTATCTATCGCCGCTTTAGAAGGAGGATCAGTTAATGTTAACTCCGACACATAAGATATCTTTTCATAGCTTATAATAAAAAGAACCCATCTAAAACATTCAATGAAGTAACTACCGGTGTGGATTTTGTCTTTATCCATAAGATATCATAGTGGTAGTATGGTTGACGATATTGTCATTTTATTCTAAAATTAAACATGCAGATTATTAGTATTTTCATAACTACATTTTCTAATAAATAATAAAATAATTTAATTATGTCTCCCTGTATTTTATCATGTTAAAATGGAACTTACCATGGTACTCAGAATGTATAGTTCCCATTATATTACAGTTTCATTGATCCATAATCCCCTTCTCATAACCCTTACAAGGGTTTGTCAAGATATTTGAAGGTATTTAGGTAGGAAGGTCTTTTCAATATATGGGCTTCTAATTCCTTGATATGTTGAGTGGACTCCCCAATCCCGGTATCCCAACATGGATATTCACAACTCTTTCCACTAGTATTACAATAAGTGTAAAAAGGGACACTCCTCTTGATGAAATATGAATAAGGTAACACGAAACCTTCCATAAGATCTTTCTGTATAAATGTATGTTTCCCAAAAAGGGTTTGTCAAACAAATTGTGTGATTGAGTCTTTCCTTTAATCATGTAATGGAAGGCATATTCGGAAATAATATTTTAGTCGAGGTATTGTAATCTCATATGTGTAAATTTATTATTATCATTAACACAATCTTGGTAATATTAAGTGGAACTTACTAAATTGATTAACCATTTGTTGATAATATTTACACATAAGCCTGTTTTATTTTAGTTCCTTGTTGCATCCTTGTTTAATATATTATTTATGTGATCGTGAAAACCCATTAATAATTATAAACAATGAAATTGACAGAAATAAAATAAATTAAATCACATGATCATGATTTTTTCTAATGGTTTGTTTATCTAGAGGTTGATAAACTAACCCTGACCAAGGATAGAAAAAACATGAACCTTTTGTGTTTTTTATAGCTTTATACTTGTCCACATTTGTATCTCCTGGGATTGGTATCGTCTTGGATCTGGCATGAACTGCCTCCACTAGCATGGGAGTTCCATCCATTACATATACTTTAAACTCACATACATTTGAGGGGTAAAAGAGGGTTTACAAAAAATAATGCATGGTCATGGATTCCCTAAATAATAATGGGGAGAGATGGCACACATGACAAAAATTTATTTATCTAATAAATTAAAAGGGAAACCTATCACATACATGGTTTGATCTAGCTCACGATCATCCACATACAAAAAATGAGTTACAAATTTAATAAAACTATCACTAAATTAATTAATCATTTTAATTAATATAAATCATGCTCAAATAGATTAATTATTATCTTTAATTAATCAATCATTATATGTTAATCCTTTTCTGAATTTTTTTGAGGTTCTCATCCTTGTAGAAAAATTTACCATTAATTTAACCTGGTAAATTCTCTTTTGAATCTACCCAACATGTATTGTATTCACATACTATTTTACTCTTTTGACACATGTCATAAAATATTCTTCAATTCAATGAGTAAAAACATGTATACAGATTTGTACATGATATGTAGATTGAACATAGATGATAGCAAAAAACATTCAACACCAACAGTGTCATTCATATGTAGATCATATATAAGGAAATCCTGATCCATCACCTCATTGGATGAAGTATTAGGTAATGCTAACTCCCGTATAATAGAATTTTTTTTCATGGATTATAATAACCCATAGATGTATAAACCATTCCATGATGTTACTACCAGTGAGGATGTTGCATTTAACCAAAATTGATCGCATGGATAGTGTGGTTCTTGATCATGTCATTTTATCCTACAATTAAAAGAGAATATCATTAGTATATTCATGATAACATTTTATGTGATATTATTAATTTTTTTATTATGTCTCATATTATTTTATCATGTCATAATGGCCCTCACTATTGAACATGGAATGTCTAGTTTAATGAAATTCTAGTGGAATGGTCCATATTCCCCATCGCATAACCCCAACAAGGGTTGGTCAATCTATTGGTAGTTATTTTAGTAGGATGGTATTAGAAATCTATGGGCTTGTAGATTCATTATCGGTTGAGTGGACCCACCAATCATGAAATCTTGAATTGGATTTCATCAAAACATGGCTCTTATATTACACCATGTCTTGAAAGGGCTACACCTATTGATGCAATATGGTTATGTCATATAGAAACCTTTCACAAGGTATTTCAGTATAAAAGTAGGGGTACAAAGAAGGGTTGTTCAATCACATAGTTTTATTAAGTCATTCCCTTAGTCAAGTAACATAAGTCTTGGTCAGATATAATATTTTATTTCAGGGATTTTTATCTCGTAGGTGTAAATTCCATATTATCTTCATCACATGATTGTTAATATTAAGTGGAACATACTTATGTGATTAACCATGTCTTGATAATATTTATGCATAAGCCTGTTTTATTTTAGTTCCATCTTACAATATTGTTTAATTCGTTAATTATGTGATCGCAATAACACATCCATAAGGATAATCCTTGAAACTGACAGAAACTAAATAATGAAAAGGGAATGATCAGGAGATTTTATAATGGTTAGTTTATCTAGAATTTGATAAACCAACCCTAACCTTATGGAGAAACACCTTGAACATTTTGGGCTGGTGTTTACAACATTCCACTTATCCACCTTTTTATCTCCTGGGATTGGCCTAATTTTGGCTCCTGCATGAACAGCCTCCACTAGCTTGGGAGATCCATCAATTACATATGCTTTTAACTCACACACAAGTGAGGGGTAAAAGGATGTTTACATAAAAGAAACCAGTGGCGCGCATGTCATACATATTAGTGAGTAGAGATGGAATGCATGCCATCAATTAATTTGACAAATAAATTAAGAGGGAAACCAATCACATACAAGCTTTTGAACTAGATGAGGATCATCCACATACATAAAATGAGTTAAAAATTTAATAAAACATGAATTCAATTAATTAATTTTTATTATTAAGATAAATTGTTCTCGAATCGATTAATTATTATTTTTAATTAGTCAATCCTTTTATGTACACTGTTTTCTGAACATCCTTGAGATTTTTATCCTTATGCATAATTGATCCTTGGAGGTAACTTAGTGATTACTCATTCAAATCTACCAAACATGTATTATATTCTCATACATTTTTACTCGTAATACACATGAAACACATGATGCTTCAATGCATTGTTTAACAACCTATACAAAAATTTTGACATGATATTCAGATTGAACATTAAGCGTAAATTAATGTTTTAATTCTGCATAATTTGGTAGAGTACATGTCATGTTGTTCCAACTACATGTCATGTACTACCTTCATCATATTTCTGGATGTACATGCCTAGGGAGTAATAATTTGAGACATACTTCAGAAACATTGGAGTATACAATGAGTACAATGGGGTACACGACTTGTTGTCTCTGTGTTACATGGTTACCAATAGGCTCAATCCATGTTTGGAAAACACAACTTTTCCCCTGACCCGAAGGAATTTCATGTCGTGTCTATTGGGACACACTCCATGTAATCTGGTATGTGTGTGACGATCTATCTCGGTCAACACTTGCTGAAAATTTAATTACACCTTGTGTAAAAAATGTATATGGCTAGATTAATTTCTGAATTTCTCACGATGCGCTATACATGGCTACATTGTGTTTAATCTTGATTACATGGTGTGTACCTTTTTTTTACCTGGAGAGAATCACCAGGGCCCCCTTATGAGTTCCTCATTTAAATTTTAATCCCGGAAATAATCATTTCTGTGATATTTATGAGAAATGAAAAAAACGAAGAACATGTCTCGAAATATCAGATTATAAGAATGATTAAACCTTGAACTATCAAATTAAATTATTAAAGCATAAATCATCAATAATAATTAAATAATTATAAATGATGGTGAACCTCCCTCTAATACCACTAGTAGGTTCTGGGCGTAGTGGAAGTATGGTTGGGCTGACACCTGACTTTAATTTTTCTCCATGATTAATGATTATTACAGGATCAATATGACGATGAACACAAGTCTCCATGGAATAGAATCAAAACATTGATAAAGAGGTAAGAGGCCTGAAACCTTTAGTGATAATCTTTCCCATAATATTTATAATTAATTTAAATAATTTGAGAAAGAAAAAGGATACCTCGTTCTTCGATACATTCGTTATTGATGATATTGATCATTGGAAATGACCCTTCTAGATTGTCTATTTGTGCTTGTGAGGATCCAAAACAGAATCCCTCTAGCCGAGATCCAGTGGTTCTTCGATGGCTTTTGATCGACAATAGTAGTTCTATGGGTGCTAGTGTGCAATGAGAGTGTCTTGCATCAGTCGATATTGATCACTTGTTCTTTGGTATTGAAGAATGTTTCTCGTTCTTGAGGTAGGGAGGAAAAGGATTCAAGAGGGAAATTTTTTGGCTCAATAATTCTCAATTCACTAAGCATGTTTTGTGTTCTATATGGCACAATATATGTACATGTTTCTTTATATGAAAAGAACATAATGTAAAATATTTAATTTCATAATAGCTTTTAAATACATTTATGAACATATATAAAAACCACACTCATAATAATAATACTGCGTAATTATTTATGGTGCACCAACTTTCAAAAAAAATAATTTTAAATAAAATTCCTTACCACCAAATAATTACAGCCACATTATTATTTTAACATGTTCCAAAAAGTTAAATAATTATTTACATTCTTGAAAATAATTATTTTACAACGAGACTTGCCTTTGTCTGCTCGAAATCCACTTCCATTTATTAAACAACCGAATAAATAAATAAATAAATTTAAATCATAATTAAATATTTTATTTTTAAAATTGTAAATACATATTTATAACAGGTTCTTTAAATATATTTCATTTAATTTAATCTATCATTTTAACTTGAATAAAATTATCCCATTGCCTTGAGAATAATATTTAATTTATTAATTATTTTCAATTAGAAATTAACCAAGACCACAAAAAACACTAATTGTGTGACCCTATACGATTATTTCTAATTGGAATTAGGTTAGATTGCCTAAAGTTCATGAGTAATATCTAGCAATGAGTCAAGGCACCCAAGAGGAAGAATGTAATGTCTCAACAATGACATCCACATAAAAATACTCACAATGTAATATAATCCCTCTATCTAAATATCTCATCAAGTAGCTTTAATGATAGTGTCATCAACCGTTATTCTTGATACAAGGTTCTTTGACTATCCAAAATAAACACGTTGTTACACCATGGACATATAATTTCACCCGACGGTTCTTTTTGAATCAAAAGATTTAGATGTCATCTTCAAATAATGGAAAGGGAAAATCCTTCTCCAAATTACCCATTAATAACATGTCACTTGTGATGAGCCCAACATACCATAAATCCCACCATTATATGGTGTGAAAGTTTTGTACGTATATCAAAGTGTGTGTGTCTTGACACATAACAATGATAACATTAAATTATAAGGACCATTACTCATGCTCAGATATAGGATTATCTAATGACACCAAACCATATGGAATTCCTATTAGCGGGTCTGTTCTCATTATCTCCCATCATGGATATTACCAAGTGAAAACTTCATGAGAGGAAGTATATTCTTATTATGAGTACTCGCACCTAATGGTATGTATCCTATGTGTCCCATCATAGAATGTCATCCTACAATATGACTATTTTTAAGAATATTTTTATATTAGTTCAAGGTTCACATAAAAATGAGGAATATCCATAACCATATCAATGTAACAAATAGACTTGGAAATTAATACATCATATTCACAAAGAACAAATTAATATTTGTAATATGATATTTAATATATAAATACAATAATATCCATGTAATCAAAGTACAAATAGTTGGTTCTTGGACACCAACAATTAAAAACTCACACATGGTCTAGAGCCAACTACCTATAAATTTTAGTCTGCTAGACCTCACCGGATTATCATGTTTTTGCTGACTCAAGGATTTAGTCTAGGGTATGGCCATACACACCATGTAATCTAGACTGAACATCATGTATCCATGTACAATGCATCATGAGTAATTTGGAAATTATTGATGATGTGTTCAACTATTACATGTGGTGTAATTAATTTTACACCATTTGTTGACCAAGACAGATAGTCACACACTTATTAGATTACTTTCCATGTGGCCCACTAGACACGATATTTAATTCCTTCAGGTCTTGCAAAAATCTATGTATCCTATACATGGACTGAGCCTACTGGTAACCCTGTAACACAGAGACAACACATCATGTAACCTACTATACGAACCATATAATCCAAATATTGTGAGCTACACCTCACATGTCGAGACTGTAGGCGTGTACTTTGTGAAAGACACCAATGGTATTACACACTGTGTAGTTAGAACTACATGATGTGTACTTTGCCAAATTATGCAGAATTCAATCTTCAATTTTTACATAATTTTCAATCTACATATCATGTATAAATCGTTATACAGGTTCTTACTCTATTAATTGAATCATCTAGTATGCCATGTGTTATAAGAGTAAAATAGTGTGTGAATATAATAAAAGATTGGTATATTCGAATGGGTATTTATCAGTTTACCTCCAATTTGCGTTAATGTAATAGGATGAGAATCTCATGGAAATTTAGAAAAGTATTACAATGAAATTATTGATTAATCATATCTAACAACTAGTCGATTCAATCATTATTTATCGTAATAAGAATGATTAAATAATTGAATTCTAGTTTTATAAAATGTGTAACTTGTTGTGTGTATGTGGATGATCATGTCCTAGACAAATCCTTTTATGTGATTGGTTTCCCTTTAATTTATTTTTTCATTGTAATTATTGCCTTGTGCACCATCTCCCCTCGTTAATATGTAGGGCCTGCATGCCCATAGTTTATTTTATGTAAACCCAATTTTTACCCATCACCTTCATGTAAGGTAAAAGAATATATAATTGATGGAGCACCCATGATAGTGGGGGAGGTTCAAGATAGATCCATGAAGAGACCAATCCCAAGAGATACTATTTGGATAGGTAGAATATTGTAAACACGAACCCAAAAGTTTCATGGAGTTTCAACCATAGGATAGAGTTAGTTTACAAACTGCTAGATAAACTAACCATTAGAAAAGCTCATGATCATGCCCTTTACATTATCTTATTTCTGTCAGTTTCATGGTTTATCATTATGGATGAGTCGTTTTGATCACATAATTAATGAATTAACCATGCATTCTAGATGTGACTAAAATAAAATAGGCTTATGCGCACATATTATCAATACATGTTTAATAAATTATGGAAGTTCCAATAAATATTAAAAATTATGTGATAAATACAATAAGTAATTTACAAAAAAATATAATAATATCTAAAATAAAATATAATATTAGGCCAAGCCTTATGTTACATTATTAAGGGAACGACTCAATACAACTATGTCTTCTACGAACCCTTGTTGAGAAAATAACTTTTAGATAGGATGATAATATGAATGGGTTCAAGTTGTCATAACCATATTGAAACAAGACGAGATGACCTTGATAGAATTTCTGTAATACAAGAGGTGAGAGTTGTGGAAATCCATGTCAAGATTTCCGAATTGGGGAGTCCCCTCAATATATCAAAGACCATAAAGCCCATAGTTGGAAATTACCTAGCTGCCAAAATACATTCAAATAGCCTAACCAACCCTTTTAAGGGTTATGCAACAGGGAATATGTATCCTCTACAATATAATGACATGGAAACTGGACATTCCATGTTCAATGGTGGGGGACATTGGGTCATCAAATAATTGTGTGATACAAAATAAAACTAATTTCTTGTTTCTCATAAATCATAATCAATAAGATACCAATGATCTTCTATTTTAATTGTAGAATAAAATGACAATAATCTCTACCACACTATCCCTGCGATCAATTTTTGTTAATGATAATATCTTCACTGACAGTAACTTCCCAGAATGGTTTAGATGGCTTTGGGTTATTCTACACCCAAAATAGAATTCCAAAATGCCGAAGTCAGCGTTACCTAATATGAATGCCAAAGAAGCGAGTGAACAATATTTCATTGCCTATAATAAACATATAAATGACATAGTAGATGTTCAATGATCTATGTTATCATCTATGTCTAGTGAGATCCTGAAGTCTAATGAAAATATTGATTTCTATAGCATGCTCAAGCACCTTTGTGGTATTTTCCATGAGAGAGAAAGATAAAAAAGGATTTAGATCTCCAATGAACACTTTCATACTAATCTTAGGGAGGGATACCCAGCTGGGACTCATGTATTTAAGCTCATTGGATACATTGAGTGCCTGGAGGTTGTAGTATTTAAACACAATAATAAACTGGGAAACAATCTCATTCTGGTATCACTCCCGTGGAGTGTCACCAACATTTTTGTTAGCTTTAACATGAAAAAAATTGAGAATTATATTTTTGATATTCATGCTATCCTTATCCAAGTGGACAGTGATATGAATTGAAAAGAATCCTTCTATCATTATGGTGAATAATAAGAAAATGAATGAGAAGATATTTAAGACCAAATATTCTTCATGACATTCCATTAAAGAGAAGATCAAAGGGGGATTCAAGGGAATATGAGGTTGTTTGTTTGGAATGTTGTAAGAAGGACCCATAGAATAAGAACTGCACCCTGCCTAAGAGATAAGGGAAGGCTTCAGGTGCATTTTTATCAAATTCAATCTATATGTTTTTACAAATTGGGTATTAAATACAACTTGTGGTGCTCATATATGTATCAAAATATAGGAACCATTTAGATTCATGATGATTGATCGTGGGGAGGTTGATCTGTGAGAATCCAACCAAGCCAGAATTTCTATTGTCGCTGTCAAGGACTATAACCACATGTTTCTAGTGGGGATGGTCTTGGTGTTAATGGGATTCTATTATGTGTCTTCTATCACTGAATACATTATTTATGTATCAAGATTAGATATATATTAGATTTTTTCATGTTTGTAAATAAATATTTCTTATTTTATGAATATATAATTTGTTTTAGTGAGGAATATTTATACGACAATCTAAATGTGTTGGGTTACACAGACTGTGTAATGGAAATTCATAAAAAAGATACATCACATGACTCATACCAGACCCAACATTCAAATGACTGGCTAGGTCATGTAAATAAGAAACTCCTGAAAAATATATATCCAGAGAGATATTTAAATTCTTTTGAACTAAATACACTTGGTGTATGTCATGCATGATTACAAGGAAAATGTCTAAGGCCCCATTTAGTGGGAAGTGTAAAATGGATAATGAACTTCATGAATTTGTTCATACTGATGTGTGTGGACCATTTCCAATTGATGAAAGGGGAGGTAACACATACTTCATATCATTTACTTTTTATTTTAGTATATATGGATCTATCAACATAATGAGGTATATGTTGTATTATTGTGATATTTTCAAAGAATTGAATAATGAATTTGGAAACCAGGTCATTAAAAATATTAATAAACTCCGCTCAAATCATGGTGGATAATATCTTAATCAAGACTTCATTTATTACATACATGAGTTTGGGATCTTATCCCAAATCAATCCTACTTAAACAACCCAGCGGAATAGCTTGATCGAAAGGAGGAATGAAACCATGATGGGCATGGTGAGATAAATGATGAGCCATGTGACTCTTTATTTATCCTTTTGAAGATATGTGTTTCAAGTAGTGACACACATACTAAACCAAGTAAAAACTAAATTGATAAATGGTATTCCATATGAGTACTAGAGTATAAAGAACAAAATGTTATCAAATTTACATGTGTGGGGAAGTGATGTGTTTGTTAAGGCTTCTTCAGGTAACAAACATGCACCCTGAGGCACAAAGTGTACCTTTATAGGATGCCACAAGAAAAAAGGGGATATTACCTATACAACCCATAAGACAGAAATGGTATAGTGGAAAGACATGACATATTCAATGAGAAGGAAAACATCTCAAAAAGAGATAGTGTGAGTGATATATACTTTGATAAAATGATTCTTTGGGTACATAAGAATAGGTATAGTAACAAATTCCAAAATGTCCCATGGACGAATGAAAATTTCCAGGGAGAAAAGAACTGTATAGGAATAAAAGAGAGGTAAGTGAACCAGAATGATGATGTTATCTAGTTACTAAAGAAAGTGGCTCATTATTAGTAGAAAATAATGATTATGTAACATACATGGATGTAGTAAGTGGAATAGATATTTCCATGTGGTAAGAAGCCATGAATTATAAGATGAATTCCATGTACCATAACAAAGTCTAAGTTTTGGTAGATTGTCAAATTTATGTAAGTCTTGTTTGTTGCAAATGGGTATTCATGAAGAAAATGGACATTGAAGGACAATTATATAACTATAAGGCACGATTGGTTGAAAAGGGGTTTAAAAACATCAAGGTATTGACTATGGTGAACCATTTTCACCAGTTGCGATGCTGAAATGTTGGGACCACTTTGTTTATAAGGTTGTATTTGTTGTTAATAGTTGTCAATGAAGATCAAAATGAAGGAGATCAAGAAGTACTCCAATAAAATGTAATAGAGGAATGAAAATTCAAATGATTGTTGTACTGATCATATGTTCAGATAACATGTGTCAAAGGTGACACATTGTTTACAACATTGAAGAATGGTGAGTAATAATCCATCTGACGATGATTAAAGAAGAATGGGGATTTGATGAAGACCATGAAATTCTTCATGATTTCATGAGAACAATGCAAGATAC
This sequence comes from Viscum album, assembly GCA_963277665.1. NCBI lineage: Eukaryota > Viridiplantae > Streptophyta > Magnoliopsida > Santalales > Viscaceae > Viscum > Viscum album. Next base: position 62,163,780 of record OY728152.1, on the reverse strand, counting down.
TTTTTGTGGAATAGAATCATATGATTTGCATGAAGTAGATAATGACGGATGAAGAAGAAGACAAAGTGTAAGAAATTGGAATTTTGAGATGGCCATGCACATCACATTTTATCAAAATATGATGATGATAAAGCTGATCTATCAAAGGATATATATCACGATAGTGGAGTTTGTGATGAAATAAGAAGAGTTGCTGAAGAAGGAAAATCACAAAAAAGAAGCTTTTTTTGAGGTGATTGTGCTTGTTGAAAAAGAAAACAATGACATACAAATTTTTTGACACAGGGGATTTCATGGTGGAATGTCGAGTTCAAGGGTTGTGATTAATGATCAATATTTCATTCAAGAACATTGAAAAAGGAATGGATGATCTAGTGGCGGTACAAAAAGAATAGATACCAGGTGGTGCCATTTTCCAGTGTTTGCCAAATTTATGGGCCTAAAAATCGACACATGAAGAAATTTAGATTTTGGCAGTGGGACTTGCTTGCCGTGTACTTGAAGGTGAGTATACTTGTGCGAACAATGTTTTTCAATATCATAACATCAAAAAATGGAAAATGGAATAGGGGCACTCATGTATTGGGTAGGTCGCGCAAGTGACTTGTGTGTCGAGGAAGGACTTGCGTGCCAATTCCTAGAAGGATTGGAAACTTGCGTGCCATTTGTCCTTCGGGATCAGATCATCAAAATATAGAATAGTAAAGATGGTCACACAAGTATTGGTTTGGTTGCACAACTGAGTATCACAATAGACACTTGTGATGTTGGACTTCCGTGCCGAAACATGCATGCTGAGGGGAGACTTGTGCGGCATCGTTAATGGTGTCCAAATGCCTATAAATACTTGTCGAACCCTACTCATTCAATAACGAGATCAAAACTTAAAGAAAATCAGAGCTCTTGTCGTGCAGGTGTGGTGGTCACAAATGTGGTGGTGGGTCGCGCATGTATGGAGCAGGGGAAGGTAGAGTCACACAAGTACTTTGGTGATATTTGCATACCAGAATATGAAGTAGCGGGATATGTGACCATTGTGCGACAAAACCGGTTTGGTTGGAAAAGGAGTTGGGTCGTGCAGGTTTGATTTTTAAATGGTGTGTCTCGCACATGTGTGAGATCTTAACTTGCGTGCCAGTTTGGACTTGAACGTCGTGACTTGCGCGCGGTCAAGAGACTTGCACGCCGGGCTTAGGGAAGCGCGTCGGGTATTGCTGAAGCATGCCAGTATTTTTGGAGTTGCACGAAAGCTCGAATATTTCCAAATACCTTTGGTGCAAAGAGATATTAAAGAAGAAATCTAAATGACATATGCATGATATCATGCATACATGGAGAACTGATTCTGAAAATGTCATGTAAGCTGAGCTTCATTTATTGAGCAATCTGATAAGTGGTTGTGATTTCGAGAAAACAATTAAAAGAGGATCTAGTGCGTTCAGTCATTGTACTAAAGAAAAAAGATTGTACTGAAAAGAGCATCAACTCAGATCCCTGATGCATGAAAAGTATCACGCTGAACAAGAGACAAATAACTTCATGTCTATCTATTTAATAGACCTTGATGTCTATAACCTGAGTGGGACATCACCAAAGGCAGTGAGCCAGGGGGAGACAACAGGAGTGACCCAAGGGACACAATGAGCTATCCCTGAACTTTTGTAAAGGAATTGAGCCTGGGATATGGTGACTATTCCTAAACCATTGTAATCCAAAACTAGTTATGTTTAGTGGAATTTGGTATGACCGAAAACTTGTCGGTGTATCCTCCTTGGACGTAGCCATTAGTGGTGAACCAAGTAAAAATTACTGTGTCATATATATCCATGTTAATGTTTCATTACTGATCATATCCATTATACATGTTTACCTACTTCCTAAAAATGTGGGAATAAAATCCTTCTTTTTAAAAGAAAAAGTTGACACCCTGATTCAGCCCTCCCCTCTCAGGTTGTCTCGGGGTCCAACATGAAATACATCAGAATTTTACTAGTCATTGTTTCTTACTATGTCTACGAGATTTGGAAAATGGATGTCAAAATACCATTCCACAATAAGAACCTTCTAGAAGAAGTTTACAAGACACATTCTGAATTGTTTTTGATTCTTAAGGATGATAATAAGGTATAGAAGTTATAGAAATACATTTATGGATTAAATAAATCATCCAAGTTTTCGAGCATTCATTTAGATGAAGAAATATTGTAATTTTGTTTTATCCCAAATGAATGTGAGCCTTGTGTCTACAAATAGTTTAGTGGGTCTGTGGTTGTTTTCAAAATATTATATGTTGATGAGGTATTAATTATTGGAAACGATATGTAGGTTTTACAGTATGTTAAGTCAGGTTTGAATCAATGATTCCCAATAAAGGATTTTGGTGAGGTAGCATATATTCTTGGGATCAAGATTCACCATGATATATCCAAGATATTTTTCTTCCTATGTCAAATTACAATCATTGACAAGATATTGAAGAGATTCAGTATGGAACAATTATAGAGGTGATAGTTTCCTGAGTCAAATGGAATTAATCTTTCTACGAAGATGTGTCCTCAGATACATGAAGAAATAATGATAATGGCAAGGACTCCATATGATTTAGTGATTCGGTGATTCATGCATGTCATGATACATACTAGGCTAGATGTTGCCTTCACATTTAGTGTGGTAAGAAGATACCAAGTTGACCGATGTGATATGCATTCGATGGAAGTATAGACTATCCTTATGTATCTATGGATTACTAAAGATATGTTCCTAGTTTTAGAGGAGATTATTAACAAGTCATTAAAGGATATATAGGTGATAGTTTTTAGACAGATGAAGCTGACATGAAGTCACAGACGTGATACATCATCACTTTGAAAGGAGGAGTTGTGATAAGGAATATCTCGTTGAAGAGTGTGTTCGTAGATTATACAATGGAGTCTAAGTATGTCCTAGCTTCAGAGGCAGATAAACAAGCAGTTTGGATGTGAATCATACGCTAAGAGATGGATGTTGAACTTAGTAGTAAAAATCCCATCACACACTATTGTGATAATACTACAGTGGTGGATCATTCAAAAGAGGAAAGGACACATCAGTAGAAAAAGAACATACATTGAAAGTATCATCTCTGAAGGGATTTTTCATAGAGAGGGGAATTGGCTGTGAGAAATATTCAATGGAAGAAAACATGGAAAACCCCTTGACTAAATTATTTACTCAACTAAAACATGATCATCATGCAAGGTCTAGTGGTCTAAAATTCATAGATAGTTGGCTATTGTCCATGTGGGAGCTTGTAAGAGTTTATTTCCTATAATAAACTATTTTTACTTAGATTACAAGGATATTTAATGTATTTAAATATTTATCATATTATTACATATAGTTCATTTTATTTTATGTCTATGATGTAATAATATCCTAGATTATTTGGAGCATTGATAAGGTCATGGAAGTTCCCGACTATGATGATAACCTTGAAATGCTATGACAATATTCTTAAACATAGTTCTACAGTTGGTTGACATACTATAATGGGACACATAGTATACAGACTATCGGGTGTGAGTACATTTAAGTATATGTGACATTCTCTCATGATGATTTCACTTGATAATATCAAAGACATATGATTAAGAGAACATACATGTTAGTAAGAATTACTCATGTATGGTGTCCCCAAATATTCCTATCTATGATCTTGTGTAATGGTTCTTAGACTTAAGTATTATCATTAACACATGTCATGAATCATGTAATTTTATTTGCTAAAAAAACTGTCACACAATATGATGGTGGAAAGTAGGGTACATTGGGTGCATTATAAGTGACTTGTTATTAGTGGATAAGTCGAGGATGATTTTTCTCCTCCATTTATGGAAGTAGATATATCGACCCTTTCATTGAAATACAAACATCCCTCTAAATCCCATGTCGATAATGTAACAATGAGTTTATTTTGGATAGCCAATGAATGATGTGCCAAGAATAAAGGTGGATGACACTATCATGAAACATTTTTTTGAGATATTGAAATAATGTGATTATATTACTAAGTAAGAATCTGGATGAGTATGTCATTTTTGCGACTTTACGTTCATTATCTTGGATGCCTTGACCATTTTATAGATAGTAATCTTTGAATTAGGCAACCCGACCTAATTTCAAATAGAATAAATATTAGAGGGTCACACACTAAGTGGTTTTGGTGGTCTTGGAAAAATTCTATTTTAATTTAATTAACAAAATAAATATCATTTTTATGACTGTGGAATAATTTAAATTGAGATAAAATGATATCATAAATAAAATAAAATATATTAATTTATTTTATTGAAAATTTAATTAATATTTATTTAGTATTTTTTAAATAAAATATATAATTAAGATAATAAATTATTTAACTAACTGGAACAAGTTATATTAATAATGACACTGCAATTATTTTATTATTTGGAATTTTATTTATAATTCTATTTTGCGTAAGTTGGCACACCATAAATAGTGATGCAGTATTATTAATTTGATCATCAGTTTCACAATGTTAGTGAATGTATTTAATTAATATTATGAAATTAAATATTATAACTGATGTTCTATGCATATATATACACAAGTACATCTACTATTCCATAATGAACACAATATATGCTCCATGAATTCAGAATTGTTGGGCCAAAAAATTCTCTCTTCAATCCTCTTCTTCCCCCTCTTAGGAATGTGAAACATTCTTCACGACTGAAAAATAGGTGATCAAGAACGACTAAGTAAAGACACTCAAATCGCCACATTAGCACCCAGAGAATGAATAGTGTCAAATGGAGGGAATAGAAGCATGTGTGGATCACTACTAGAGGGACTACAGTTGGGATCCTCACAAGTACAATAAGACAATCTAGAAGGTTCATTCCAAATGATCAACATCACAAATGAAGAAAGTAATGAAGAACCATATATCCATTTTCTTTATTAAATTAGTTAAATTAATTATAAACATGATGGGAATTATCTTATCTATTGGTTTCAGGCCTCTTCCTTCATTATCAAATTATTTGATTCTATTTCATGCAGACTGGTGTTAATCGAAGTATTGATCCTATAATAATCATTGATCATGGTAAAAAGTAATGTTGGGCGCCAGCCAAACAACGCTTCCGTTGTGCCTGAAACTGTCATGTGGTATCAATGTAGGTTCAGAATCATTTATAGTCATTTAATTATTGTTGATGAATCATGCATTAATAATTTTGTTTTTTTATTCCAGGTTTAATGGTTCTTATAATATGGTATTTCGAGATATGTTCTTTTTTTGTTACTCGCAAATTTCACAGAAATGAATAACTTTTAGATTAAAATTAAAAAGAGGAACTCATCTATTGGACATGATGATTCTGTCTAGGTAACAAAAATGTACATGCCATGTGTTCAGACAAACATGTCTAGTTCTCTTCTATACACCATGTTTAATCTGGACAACACACCGTGTAGCTGGGTACATTGAATCATGATTAATTCAGAAATTACTCAATTCTTGTGCATTTATTTCATGCAGTGAAATTAATTTTACACCATGTGTTGACCGTGACATCTATGCACACACTTACAAGATTACACACCATGTGGCCCACTAGACATAACATGTAGTCCCTTTGGGTAAGGGAAAAATTCGTGTATCCCAAACACGGATTGAGCTGACTGGTAACTGTGTAATGCAAAGACAACACGGTGTGTATCCCACTATACACAATCTGTACTAAGATGTTTTGGAACTATGCCTCATGCATAGAGCTGCTAAGTGTGTACTTTGGGAAAGAGAGTGAAGGTAGTACATTCTGTGTAGTCTGAACTACATACCCTGTACATTACCAAATTATTCATAATAAAAGCATTAATTTATGCATAATGTTTGATTTTCATATCATGTATAAATCCTAATATAGGTTGTTACACTATGAATTTAAGCATCTTGTATACCATGGTTCATAAGAGTAAAATAGTATGTGAATATAATACATGCTGGGTAGATTCGAATGGTTATTCACTAGGTTTCTTCTAAGGTACATTTATATACAATGTTGAGAATCTCAAGGAAATTCAGAAAAAGATTAAGATAAAATCATTAATTAATTAAAGATAATAATAAATCAATTTTTTCATGATTTATATTTATAATAATGATTAAATAATTGAATTACTGTTTTATTAAACACGTAACTAGATTTATGTACGTGGAGGATCATGATCTTGACAAGACCTTGTATGTGATTGGTTTCTATTTTAATTTATTTAATAAATTAAATGTTGGAATGCATGCCATATCTCCAAATTAATATGTGTGGCCTAAATTCCCCTAGTTTCTTTTTTGTAAACCACTTTTACCCCACACATGCATGTGAGTAAAAATTGTATGTAATGGATGGAGCTCCCATGCTAGTGGAGGCGGTTCATGTTGGAGAAAAAACGAGACCAATCCCAGAAGATACGAAGGTGGATAAGTAGAATGATCTAAACATGACCCCAGAAGGTTCAAGGTGTTTATCTCCTAGGTCAAGGTTAGTTTATCAACCACTATATAATCTAACCATTATAAAATCTCCTGATCATTCACTTTAATTTATTATATTTCTTTATGATTCATGGTTTATCCTTATGTAAATGATGTTGCAATCACATAATAATGGAATTATAAAATCTTATAGGAAGGAAAAAAATAAAATAGGCTTATTTATAAATATTATCAAGGCATGGTTATTCACTGAAGAATGTTCCACTAAATATTAACAGGCCTGTTATAAATATAATAAGAAATTTATGAATAAGAGATAAAAATTACTGAAATAAAATATTATATCAGAACAAGCCTTTTGTTTATTGACTAATAAAAAGACTCAATTAATCAATGTGTTTGACCAACCCTTGTTGGGACACTTACTTTTATATAGGAATCCCTTATGGATGGTTTTAGATTGACTTAACTATATTACACAAAGAGGAGTATCCCTTTTTAGATATGGTGATATATTGGAGTCAAGAGTTGATGAAATTCAAGTCTGTATTTCGGGATTGGGGATTCCAGTCAATAGATCATGAAGCTACAAGCCCGAAGTATTAAAAGACCTAGCTTCTTAAATACCATCAAATAGCTTGGCCAACCCTTTTAGGGGTTATACGAAGGGGAATATGTATCCTTGTCCCTATAATTTCTTGGAAACTGAACATTCTGTGTGCAATGGGGAGGGCCATTAGGACTTGATAAAATAGTGGGAGACATAATAAATTTAATTTACTATTTCTCATAAAATCTAATCAATAAAGTACTAATGATATGATCTTTTAATTGTAGAATAAAATGAAACAATAGTTAATAACACTATATATTTGATAAATTCTAGATAAAGATAGTATCCTCACTAGAAATAACATCTAGGAATGGTTTAGACATATTTGGGTTATTCTATTCCCTGAACGGACATGTTACGTGCTCAAGTTGGCATTACCTGATCTACCTTCCAAAAAAGAAAATTGTGCATGTTTTCCTTGTTTGTGATCTACATATAAACGATGCAGGTGATGTTCAATGTTTAATGTTATCATCTATATCCCGTGAGCTCATGAAGACTCATGAAACTATGAATACCTTTATCATTCTCAAGAACCTTCATGGTCATTACTAGTAAAGAGAAAGATAATAAAGGTATGAGATATCCATGCACTCATTCATAGTAATATTGGAGAGGATTCCCCAGATGGAACTCATGTATTCAAGCTCATTGGTTACATTGTGCACCTGGAGGTTCTAGGGGTTAAAGTCCCCAAAGAAATGGGAACCGATCTCATTCTCATTTAACTCCCTTAGATATTCTCCAATTTTGTTGTTAATTATAATTGGAACTTCATTGAGAAATCTCAATCTGATCTTTTTATCATCATTCTCCATGTTGACAAAGATATGAAGTTAAAAAAGCCTTATGTCATTATGGTGAAGAAAAGGAAAGGGAAGTTGATGAGCATTAAGTCCCAAGCATCGTCATGGCCTTCATAGAAGAATAAGATCAATGTGAATTCAAGAGAAAAAAGGCTATTTGTTTTGAATGTGGATAGAAGGGCCACTGGAAGAAAGAATACACCCAACCTAAAATGTGTGGGGAAGCATCATGTGTGTGTGTTATCGAATGAAATTTATATGTTACAAAAAATTAGTTATTATATACAATATGGGGTTCTCACATAAGTATCAAAATACATGATTCATGTATATTTAAGAAAACTTATAGAGGGGAGGTAGATCTACGAGAATCCAATGGAGCCATACATATAGCTAGCTACCGAGGACTACCACATCATGTTTCCAACATGGATGATCTTAGTGTTATAGGGTTGTTATTATGTTCTATTTGTTACTAAAAACATTATTTCTTTATCATGATCAGATAAAAATTGATTTTTTTCATGTTTGTCAATTAATGTTTATTATTTTACAATGATATCATCTGTTTTCATAGGGTTCATTTATACAATAGTATTTACATATAGAAAACACAAACCATGTAATGGAAATGGATATAAATAATAAATCACATGACTCATACAACACCAAACTTTGGCATCATCAACTAGGTCATGTAAACAAGAAACTATTGACAATGTTACATCAATATGTATAATTATATTCTTTTCAACTAAAACAACATGGCATATGTCATGCATGTTTACAAGAAAAACTAACCAATTCCCCATTTAGTGGGAAACGTGAAAGGTATAAAGATCTTCTTTAATTGGTTCATACCTATATGGGTGGACCATTTCCAGTTGAAGCAAGGGGAGGGTACTCTTACCTAATAGTATTTACTGATGATTTTAGAAGATAAGGATATACATACTGAATGAGGTATAAGTGAGATTCTATTGAAAAGTTCAATGAATAAAATAATGATGTTGTGAACGAACATGGTAAAAAGATTATGAAAAATAGATCAGATTGATGTAGATAATATATTAATTAGGACATCATTGACTACATACCGGAGATTGGGATCTTATCCCAAATCACTCATCATTACACATCCCAATGTATGTGTGTGAGCGAAAGGAGGAACCAACCCCTATTGGACATGGTGAGATAAATGATGAGTTATTTGATTCATCCAGTATCATTTTGGGGATATTCATTACACACAACAGAACACATAATATACCAATATCCAACTAAATCAATAAATTACATTCTATTTGAGTTCTAGAGTGGCCCAAATGCTATCATGTGGTCCCAGATTCTATAGTAGAGTCCGAGTATATTGTAGCTTCCTGAGGCTACTCAAGAAGATGTTCGGATTCAATCCCTTATCCAGGATCTTGATGTGGTACCTAGAAGAAAATATCTCATCACACTCTATTATGAATATACTACAATAGTGGCTCTCACAAAATATCCAAGGTCACTTCAGCAGATGAAGAACAAACTTCGGAAGTATCACCTCTTGAGGGATTTTACTTAGAGAGGTGAAGTTGGAGTGAGTAGTATATTCATGGAAGGCAACATGGAGGACCCATTTACTAAAGCATTGACTCAACAAAAACATGACCTTCATGTGAGGTCTAGTAAACTAAAAGTCTTAGGTAGATGGAACTATTCAAAATGGGAGTTTGTAAGATTTTTTGTCCTGGAAAAAACGTGTAGTACAATTATTACCTGGTTATTTAATTTATTTAAATATTAAACATCTTATTACATATTATTCATTGTTTTGCGTGACTATGATGTAATAATGTTATAGAGAATTTTTTGTGTTGATAAGGTAACTGTAGTTCCCCACAATGATGAGTACATTGAAATGCTATAACAATATTCTTAAACATATTTATGCTGTTTCATGACATACTATGATGGGACACATAGTATACATACCATCAAGTTCGAGTACATGTATGTAGATGAGACTTCCTCCCAGGATGTTCTCATTTTGTAATCTCCATGATGGGAAATTATGAGAACAGACCCACTAGTAAGAATTCTGTATGTTTGGTGTAATCAGATATTCCAATCTGTGTGCATCTGTAATTGTCATTTTACATTAAAATTACCAATAAAACGTTTTAGGACTCACACACCTAGATTTACTGATGAAAACTATCACACCATATGATGGTGGGAAGTGGGGAACGTTGGGTACATCATGAGTGGCTGATATAAAAAGATATTTCAATTAAGGATTTGTTGCTTCCATTTAAATATGTTAAAATCTTTTCTCTTTGATTGAAATAAAATCGTCACATGAAACTCAACAACCATGGTGTAACAAAGAGTTTATTTCAGGTAGTAGATGAATGAAAAATTAAACATAAATGTTGATGAAACTATCCTGAAACCTTATTCATGAGATATTGAGTCAAAAAGATTATATAACATAGGGAGAATTTGTATGTTGATGTCATTGTTGCAATTTTATTTTCTTTATCTTAGGTGCCTTAACCCATTTCTATACATTAATTTTGGACTTTAGGAAATCCCACGTAATTCCAATGAGAAAGTATCCCAGAGTGACACACACTAAGTGTTTTTGGTGGTCTTGATTAAATTTTATTTGAATTTAATTATTGAAATTAATATTATTCTCAAGACAATGGAATAATTTTATTCCTGATATAATGATCCGATAAATTAAATTAAATATATTTATTTATTTTATTGAACATTAAATAATTATTAGGTAACTAATTTGCTAAAAAATATTTATATAAGAGTGTAAATATTTTATTTAATTATTCTAATTTTCGAAAAATAGAAGTGGACTTTGGGCAGAACAAGGCCGGTCAGGTAGTAAAATAATTATTTTTAGGAAAATAAATAATTATTTAACTTGTTTGCATAAGATAAAATAATAATAACACTACTTTTATTTTGTGACATATAATATTATTTATAATTCAAATTTTTGGAAGTTGGCACAACATAAATAGGGACAAAATAATATTATTATTAGCATGGGTTTTCTCTATGTTCATAAATTTATTTAATTGTTGTTATGCAATTAAATATTAAAATAGATGTTTTATGAAAATATGATGAAAAATATTTATATTGTTCAATTAATAACACACTATAGTCTTGGTGAATTGATAATTTTTTAAAAATTAATTTGCCTCTTGATTCCTATTATTATCCTATCAAGAACGCGATACGTTCTTTAATACTGAAGAACAAGTAATGAAGAATGACCATCACAAGAAAATCATATCTCTGTGCTATCGCCTGTAGAACTAGTGTTGTCGATCAGAGGCCATCGAAGAATATGTGGATCACCACTAGAGGGATTCTTGTTTAGATCCTCGCAAGCGCAAAGAGACTATTCGGAATGGTCATTGTGAATGATCGACATTATCAATGAACAATGTAACAAATAACTAGGTATCCTTTTTGTTAACAAATTAATTAAATTAATTATAGAGATGACGTGCAAGATTTTATCTAAAGGTTTCAGGCCTCTTCATTTTTTATCTAAACCTTTTATTTTGTTTTCTAGAACATGTATTCATCATCAGATTGATCATGAAATAATATTCATGCAATCCATAATTCATTGGACCTCTAAAACACAAACTATGAGTCCCCATTTTCCATAAATAATATTACTATAGGATGTAAAAAAGATATTTTACATCCAAATTTATGAAAAATGTTATTTGAATGTTTGTAATGATAAAAAATACATAATAAATTATTAGAAAATTTATAATGAAAATAAATAAAAATATATCATCTTTTAAAGAGGGAGACATAATAGATATCAAAAGGAGTTGAACGATATGTCACATTGAACATCATAATGCAATAAAATTTTTATAACAAGAACAAGGAAGATTAATCATGAAACATGGAACAAGAATGATCTACGTTAAATTAATGTGTGACATATAAAATTTTATTACATAATAAGTATAAGAAAGGAAAATATGTTTTTATATCCGTATATAATGGACCATGACCAAGGATCATGTCCCATATAAAAACATATTATACGTTATAATGTTTAACCAAATTCATGAAGGGCTATATTATTTTGGTACCACCAGTTAGAAAACAAATATATCCATAAATATAATTTTTACAAAAAAATTAATAAATGAAAGTAATAAAATATAAATTTTAAGCAAAAAAATATATATCCCTATGAAAATTTTTATAATATACCATAATCCTTACGCATATAAAAAGAGTGAATGGAATAGGGGGGATGTAAAACTAAATGTAAAATTTTAAAAATAATTAATTGAAATTACATAATATATACACAAATAGAGAGACACAAAAAATAAATTAAGTCAAATAAAAGGTATAAAAAAATATGATTTGAAATTATATGAGATATATAAAATATTAACATTTGGGTAATTTATGAAGTAAAAATACTTTGATATAGGATATAAAATATACATGTGAATATATAATAAATTATAATTTGATAAATTACTTGGAAGGCACATATAAATATTTCAATGTAATATGAACATAGAAAAATAATAGATTTATATATACATGGTTATAAAGAGATCCCATAAAACAAAAAATGTAGAATTCCACTTGAAAGAGTGATTACTCAATAAAAGAGAGATAATTTTGAAATGGATAAAAAATACTAACACAATATGATGAATATACCATGAGAATGATTTAATTCTCCAAATATAAATTATATATAATATTATAGATAGTAAAGAGGTATGAAAAATTTTTAATTAGGAGGATAAGGATGATTCAAATTACCTTAACATATATATCAAATGAATGCATTGCTACTACATATAAAAGGAATTTTGGTTTATTAGTAAATTCTTTGAAGACATTTTTTTTCATTTTATTTTAATAATTTATATGCATATATCACTAATATAAAAATTATTAGTAGTATATATTGGTCAGTAGATGTTAATTATTTCAAATTCTCCATGATTACTTCGAAATGTGAATATCTTTCATTGTTTTTTATTTATGTCTTATACATCTCTAAAATTTAATTATATTGGAATCATGAAGTTATAACATGTTTTTAAATTCTATATGTATTTTTTAGAATGTATGTTTGTAGTTCATAAATATTTTTTCCATGATTTATTCATTTATGGTAATTTTCACAAATATAAGGAGCTATTTTATTAGTTATTATTATGTTTTAATATTTTAATTAAGGAAACATAAAAAATATAAAAATAAAAATTACTTAAATATATATCCATTATATTTATTTCGTTAAGATGATATGATGTTGGTTTTAAATCGATATTATAAGTGATTAGACCAACCAAAACGTGGAAATACTAAATGAAAATTTTCTTATAAATGAATCATTATTCATTTATTTTAGATATAATTTAAAAATATTACTATAATTGTATCATATAAATATAATTATTTTTATCATGATAAGGTGAATGATTCATATAATAAATAAAAGATTACTGTGAAGTGTCATTACCACTTAGTACAATAATCACCCTTCAGCCTTCTTTTTTTATAACATTAATAAAACATTTGTATAGAACAAACCTCATTAATGATCATGAGAGTCTCTTTAGAGAGTAATAGGTGTTAATTTATTCATGATTTATAATTTCTGGAGTGGGCTTCAAGGGGCGATGGGGGATCCTTCTATAAGAAAAAATTGATGAAATATTTTCAAATGACCATTTCCTAATGGTAACGGTATGGAAACCTATGTTTTTTTACATTGGTTTTTAAAAAATTTAACTAATAAAGAGGTACATAAATGTTATCTCATTTATTTTGTAGTTATAGTAGATGAATGTTAAATAATTTAATTAATTCTTTTATAGGAATACTTTTTACTTAATTATTACATATTATTTATAATCATCAATTATTTTCGATTGGTGTAATTGATTATTTTTTAGAAATTAATTTACATTTTAAATAGACAAAATGCTATCTAATATTTGGGATTATGAGTTTTTAAAATGTGGTATTTATCATAATGGCTATGTAATTAGAGAAGGATGAATTTCTATAGAAAAAATGTAATGTCTATAGTCTAATTATGGTATTGGGTAATGATCATATGATATTTCTTTCATTAAATACATTACCTAAACTATTATTAGTACATGGTCTACATGGGTTTTTAAGGTTGTTCTTATAATTATGTATTGATATTGAAGAACTAGGTAAGGGGAGTGATGGGAAAAGAACTAATAATGTTGAATTGTTGAGACGTTTGACTCTAAACCAGCACTCCCTTTTTGGATAAGCAACAAATAAATCTACCTTTATAATTTTTTTATGATTCATAAAACACAATAATATATAGAAATCATTTTCTCTATTTAAATAATATATGATATTGTATGATTATAAAAAGGGGATTTTCAAAATGGTTTGTTTAAAATTTAAATAGTTTTTTTCATTAATATCAATACTTTTTTAAATACCAATATCATATTATTGTAGATATAATGATGTTATTTTAATATTTCAATATTTTTGGGGATGTTTTTGATATTCAAGATAGTAAAACCAAACATCATAATGATATTTCATAGTATTAAACTTATGATTTTCTTGAAATATTTATTATGAGGCATTTAAATCTCTTTTATGATATTTAAAATGGGTCATTTTAAATCAATGTGAAGGATATAAAATTTTATAAAAATTGATACATTAAATCTAAATATATAAATTGTTATATTATAGTGTTTAAATATGGTAACCCTATGTTTTAATGGAAATGTCAAAAACCACACAAATCTATTGTTGATTGCTGTATCATTTGCTTTTCAATTAGCTTTACTGTGTAAAGTCCAAAATGGAATAATGAAAATATTGGAAAGGTTTTTAATGTGATTCATAAAAAATAATTATGATAAATTACTTGTGTATAGATATTACCTTGAACCAGTAGTTCTGATTATTTTTATGGGGTTAATTATAACCAATTGTTCAATAATTATGTTCAATTGATATAAAACTAGATTTAAATATTGTCATTATTGGAATTGATATGATGAGTAACATAAATAGACAATAGTGTGATCATGGATATGTGTATAGTAAGGAAAAAAATATATTGTAAAAAAAATATGGATGTGGATACTTGTTTGTATCTACTGGATATATGATATTGGAAGTGTAAATGTGGATGAATGGTTGGGTATGTATGTATCTGGTTCTATAGTTCATGATATATGGATGTGTATTTATAGTTGTAGATGTGTGGAACCATATATTAGGATATGGATATTGATATTGGGAGATATTTCGATATTAGATTATAGAAATTATTTTTGTATTTTTAATTCTAGATAATTATTAATGGTTTTTATAAGTATTTTTTATGTTTATTATGGTTATTTATTAACATATAATTTATTAATTAATGATGGATCATATGAATAATTATATATAATTTTTGTTGATAAATTTTTATTAATCATAAAACCTTCTGATTATTAGTGATTTTAATTTGTATTAGTTACATCATCCAATGGTTCATGAAGATATGTTATGGAAATTTGATGATAAAGTAATTATTTGTATTGGAATTATTTTTATACTTGTTTCTTTATGTTTTTTGATAAATGGATGACCCTCGTAATTAGGAATTATTCCATCTCACATAATTCATATATGGTTGTGAACAAAATATAATATGTTATAGACAATACTGAATGTAAAACATGTCTATATTCATCTTCCCCAAAACCTTGTTTGGATTCAATATTTAGTAATATAATATTTTATGTTGTGAGAAATTTTGAGATATATTGTGTGTTTTTTCATATGGGTCCCCTTTTTTATATATTAATAATTATGTAAGGTATATATATATAATACTTTTCTAATTGTTTTTGAATTATGATTTCCATAAAGTTTGGGTTCATAAAAAATATTCTTTTTTATCTCTACATATCCTAGATTTAGTAGTGTTATTTAAAAATATTTATAAGTGTTAGTCAAATGAAAGAACCCACTATGTCATTTTATTCTCATTGTTATTAAATATAAATATATTTTTTTAATTTCCATGTGCATGTAGGTAGTTAATTTTTACAGATTGATTTGGACTAAGGAGATTTTGGGATTGGATTTTTGTTACATTTTATTTTTAGGTATACCTTCATAAGGTTTTGAGGATTCATCACTACATACAATTCATGGGTTGTTTTGATTTATGAATTTTTCATGAAATGTATAATTTATATGTATATAAATATATATTATCATAGATTCCCTTTAGTGGATGTTATAATTTTCATTTATTATAGAGTATTGTCACCCATTTATGAGTTTTATACTACTAGCACTAGTCATCAAATCCATTATTATTATAAGAATTATGAGGGTTTATAATTAATATTTTTTTAAACACATGGGATGTCCTATGGGGGAGGGATAATGAAATAAAGATAGAAAATTTATTTATAAACTGAATAAAAAATTTTATTAATAGGAAAATGTGTAATTCTGTTAATAATTTAAAATGATATATATATATTAATTAATTTAAAAAAAATTATTCATATACCATATATTACAATTTTTATGGTTTACGTTCATTTTTAAAGACTCATTTTGGTAATTTAATTTTTTTCAAAAAATTATATTTAATATTTTACTTATTTTTGATATTTCTTTTCAAAGTATAGGATTTATTTTTTGAAAATAAATCTTTTAATCTAGGAAATTTATATGTGTATTAAAATTTCTTAATAACTTAAGTATTTTGTATGAAAAATATAATTAATTATAAATAAATGAATATATCCATGTTTACATTATTTTTACTTGATTTATAATTATTAATCTCTACATGACCAATTTATTATATGAACAAATTAAAAAAAATTTACATTTATATATAATGATTAAATATAAATTATCATATTCATAATATTAACATTGAAAATATATTTTTTGAATCCCTGAACATGATATCTAGAGCCTAGTGTGAATTGATAATATTTTACATATTGGATTCAATAACAACAATAAATTCCATGACATAACTATCCCATAATTACATAACAAAAAAATATTACATTAATAACATTCCAAAAAAAATTTACATTTATATATTGATTAAATTAGAAATAAAAAGAAACTAGAAAAAAATGTTTTTCAAATCTAGTAGATATTATTTATCCAATAAAGAAGAAAATAAGTAATTAATAAGGACTCTTCCAAATCTCCCAAAATTATATCCAAATGTGCCTCCATTTAAACATATTTCATATACAAATTTTCATCATAGCCTAGGGAATGGAAACAAAATAAAAGGTTTATATCATATTCCTAGTAAGGGAAAAATATAATTGAAGCAAAAAAAATTAACAATTGTATAAATATAGTTGTAGGAATAAATATTCTGAATATTTCTATACTCCACTAATATTATTTGCATCATATTTCTTTATAAATAAACAAAAATATAGATATCGATAATTGTGATTTAATATTAATGGGATTTATAATCATGGAAATTAAAATCGTTCGTCCATAGATTTTCTACAAGACACTATTTACTTATTCGAAGATGTAAACAACTAATCCGAACAACTTCAATCTCATGAGACCTATCCACGAAAAAAGGGGATATAAAATTTTCAGTCAAACCATCACATGATTATGTCTAATTAATTGAAAATATGAGTAAAAAACCATTCATATCATTCTGTAAGGAAACATTTTTAAATAAAATTGTGTTTTACCATATAATAGTGAATATCAAATATCACTTCATGATAAATCAATGTTATTCGTTAATAATAATCATCTATACCGATACATTTATCCATGTCAATATTATTTATAAAACGATCACTAACCATATTAAGATAAAAGGTGTATTATAAATAATACTGTATTGTATTTTCTATTAATCATCATCATTTGAATAATAATATACAGTACAATAATACTATTCCACATGTCAATAAATTTTTAATCATTTTCATAACCCCATCCAATGATAGGTGGTGGATGGTTTTCAAATGACATAAACCAAGAAGTGAGAAATTTTTTTCAATGGTTTGGTAGGAATGTGTATCCTTTGAACACAATGAGATAATAAGACATAATAAAATTGGATGGGTAAATGTACCAACATATATAAAATATGATCAAGATAATGGTCAAAGTAAATAAATGAATATTTTGTTACAAAAAAATAATTACTAAGTGGGATACAAAAAAATTAAATTAAATGTATAAAACAAGAAAAATATGTTAGTGACTCCCATGTATCACAAATAATATGTTAAAAATTTACCAATGGTATTTGAATAATCCATAAATAGAAAACATGGTGTATAAACTTCTTAATTTCTATATGAAATGGAATTGATACATTGAAATCCTATATAGATGGAGTAACATTTTAATAAAAAACCCACTATATGGGATGTATTGTAATTGAACATCGTATACCATGAAAAAACATCATTCAGGATATTATATCCCAAATATATAATATGTAAACCACATAAATTAATGTAGGTTCATAAAACCACAAAAGTCCCAAAGTGAGAAATTTGAGATGAAATCACTATTTTCATATCCCCTCTTACTTGACCATGATATAACCTCCTTTTTAAAGAACACATGTTTCTTAAAAATGTAACCTATAACCTTAATATAAACATTCCACTATTTTTAAAATTATTTTATAACTATAAATTATACTTATATTAACTGATTATTGTTTACATCTATTATTGGGTGTTGATCCTTTTGTTTTTTATTACATTTAACAATGGAAAATTCTAGATAGAATATAACTATGAAATTTAATGTTAGTAATTCCCATATAATTCGAGATAGAATAAAAAATTTCTCAATAAATAATAATTAAGTCCAAGTTTAATTGTGTGAATGACATGAATATGGCTTGTTAATATAGAAATCATTATGAACTATTTTTCGACAAGTTTAATAATTTAAATGTGAAATATTAATAAATTTTAGGAATATTATGAAAAATAATATAAACACTAAAAATAGTAAATATATATTTATTAAATTCTATTACCATTATAGAAAATCTGAAATTCATTAAAAATGTAATAATTATTACATCGTTCATCTGGGTGGTAAAACCAACCCAAATAGTAATATATTATAATGATTTCACGTGTAAGGGAAATACAATAGATAATAATAACATGAAATATTCAGAATATTAAAAATTTCATAATATTAACATATCCTAATTATATCCATTATTAGAACTACCTAGAATGGATGGTGTTGGAAAATTTAATTCATTTTTCATATAAGTGTTAAGTCCCATGGGAACCCATTTAACAATCATATTTCTCATCGAATGAACCAAAAATGGTATATGAAAGAAATATAATTTAATAAAATTATAGAAAACATCTAAATCATATTAATTATTTAAATTCATTATTGATACCATTATTGTGAGGTTGGGAATAAATTAATCACATCATGCTGTACAGACAGTAGTCCACACACACGCATTATTATTGTTATAGTTTTTCATTGTGGATGGAATTGAATAAATAAAATAATTTTAAAAAATTAAATTAACTGAATGTATATTAATTATACTGAATTAATTATATTAATAAGGTTAGATAAGTATATGAATGTAAAAATTAATAAGTTTGACTATAATGAAGAGGATACTATGGTTTGAGACATGAATTTTTGTGGGAAATCATTCATTAAATAATAATTCCCTTATAATAACTAATTGTGACCATTAGCTTTTGTAAGTGTAATTGGATTATATGAGGAGAAATGTGTCATATTTTTATGGATATATACAATATTGAGGCTAGTCTTGAAGTGTTTGAAGTTCTTCCTTTAGTATGTGAGGAAAATGGATCTTTTGGAAGAACTATTAACATTTTAAAAAATGTGATGTTAGTATTCCATATTAAATGGCTCAAAAAATAAAAAAAGAAGGGCATATTGGTTTTTTATATACTCACCAAATCCACCCGTTGTGGGGACGTATTCAATTCTTAAATCATTTCCTTTAATCTATGTTAACTATTATCATGGTTTACTTTAACCATGGCAGTTATGTTTTAAACATAATGATTAATATTAATGAAAATATTAATTAAGTAAACATTAGAAAATTTGATCATTATGATCTTTAAATATAGAAATCATTTTATGAAAAAAAATTATTTGGATTTGAAAAGTTAATTTTCTTATTCCCATACATAACATGTTGAAACTAGTTTATAAGAAATTTTTTTTAAGCAAAAAGTATATGTCTGTGATAAATTTGAAAAAATATTAAAACAAATGAAAAAAAATTAATTATTTAAAAGGAAAAATTATGAGGTTTTCCAAGAAATCCAACATCTAATGTCTCCTTGGAAATACTTCATTCAATGATGGATCAAAAATAATTTATATTAACGAACCATCTTATATATGTTTGAAAATTGTCTACATATGATTTATGAGTTTGAAGAATACAGTAAAATGAATAATGTTATTCCATTGGATTATATTTTAAAAATTCAGTTAATTTTTCATATTACATATCAATAATTTAGTATTATAATTTCATATATATCATTGGATTTCAGAAAATTTTATTCTTTGTAAAAAATACAATATTGTCCAAAAAAGCCAAATTTTTATTTTTAAGAATATTTTTTATAAATCATAAAATTATATTCATATTTTAAAATTATAAATGTAATTTTAATAAATTAAATATTTCTATAAAATAATTAAATAAAATAAAAACATTATTTATAGGAAAATGACATCTTCCAATATAATTAGTTATTATTGTTACATCATATCATTATCCAACTAAATTTCAGTTAACCAATAATTAATTTCAAAAATAAATTATCACAATAAATCTTTTATTCGTTGACATATAAATTCATATCACTTAAAATGCAAGGTTTAGAAAAAATACATTACATAAATAATCTTATTAGTAATTTTAGTAAAACTAAAAGAATTTCATTATTATTGAATGTATACATTATTATATATATATATCTAATAAAGATGTTACTTTTAATATTTCTTAATAATTAAATGACTAGTTTTTATTGTCCAAACATAATTATAATTATAATTACATATATCGACTAAAAATATATCATGGTTTTGATTTAGTTTTTTGATATATATGAAGTAAGCTATTGATAATAATGAATTCTTCAAAGGTAATCATATATTAAAATCATGGGATGATAAATTACATCCCCCATAAAAATATTTACTCATTGTAATTTTATTTATTAATTTTTTTTAGTGTAGGTTATGGTATTATTAAAACATTATCAACTCATTCTTGAACATCTAACATGTCATTAACCATACTCCCTTGGAATATACCGTGTTACTTGTTAATCTCTATAAAATTATGCCTATTCATACAATTACATTCACAGGTATGTGTAATACATAACAATATATTATATATAACAAAACATTCACAAAACCATTTTAATCTCCCATAAATAAACCATATTGGGTTTATATATTCCACAATAAAATAAACACAATATTAAATCCTCATATGATAAAAACTACAAGTTCCCATGGTCAGTAATTTGTCAATAAAATTAATAATCAATAAAATTATATACAAATTAGTAGTTTATTATCATAAATATAAATAATATTTATACTACATTACATACATTTTAAAAGTAACCCATCCCCTTATTATGTTAACAAAGAACATATATTATCCCCAAAATTTATGAATTCCCCAAAAATTTGTTCTGATGTAGTTATCATCGAAAATATAACTATATAATAGAATTATTTCTCAATGTAATTGGAGAACATGAATATAGTATTTCAAACCACTAATAAATACAAATAAAAAATATCCATTGATGTTTTATAAAATCCACAATAACACTTAATATAAAACTATTTTCCATTAGAAAATAAAACAACCCTTAATAAAATAAATATATATATTAATAATTTATTTCTATTATGATATCTACCTCACTCCAATTTGGAATGAAAAATAAAATAACTTATCCCATCACAATATAAATATACTAAAATTATTAACCATTTACCTATGCTCCCTTATTTTTATAGATGAAATAGTGGTTTCTATATCCATACCATTTTCTCCATGATCTCCATGACTCGATTTCAAAAAACTGTTACAACCCAAAAAAGTTATAAATTCAACCAGATAAAATCATAATATTAATATGAAAAATCATTAATAATTTATCTCATATAGTGACACCTTGATTTCAACATTGATAAATCTAGGATAGTCAATATATATTAATGTTAGGATTCATTAAATTTCATTACCTAATCTATTGATGTGATTGAGAAATAAATCATGCATAATAGTTTACAAATGGATTGTTTTTATCAAATAAATACCCCTTTAGGGTTTATATCAATGTGTTTATTAAGGATACTTTATTATACATCAGGTCACAATTTATTAAATACTCATCATATCCTCTTCAGTGTTATTTCCCCAAGGCGCATATCATTGAGAACCACATCCACATTCCATTATCTATACATTGATGTCTTTGATTGGGAATCAACATAATCTATACTTCCCCAAATATTTTGGATGTCACATAACACATAAACTTATTTATTTGGTATTCAATGAATTTAATATATACCAATAACAAAAAAATAGTGCATTATTATGTTAACATTAAATCATATAATATTAAAAAGGGTTTGAAATTCCATAGAAATTATTATTAGCCATATGTTTCCATTGATTAAATTAACCTCAATAACCATCTTAATATACAAATTTATCAAAACCCTACTCTTATTCTAGCTATTATCCCCCAGACCACTATATAGAAACCAATTCTAAAAAAATATACATTACATACTGGCTTCAATACCATAAAAAAAATTAGAAATTACTCTCTCATAATTACATATATTAACTAAAATATTTAATTAAATACATTAAATTATGCCTTTAAATTAAGAGAATTATATAATTAGATAAAAATATAATCTATAAAAACCAATGAATTTATGATATATGGAAATTTGTTTCACTATAAAATAAATTATATCATCTATAATTATTCCTCACCATCTACCAAAAATACATACACAGAAGTTTGATATATAAAAATAACTTACTTACTTATTTTCATCATAAAATAGGAAAATTAAATATAATAAAGCGGTGGAACCAATTTATCTATAAGGTAAACATATAATTAAATATATCAAAATCATAAGAATGGTAAAAAAATTATGGAATGAATAAATAATATAAATACTGATATTTTATACTAAATCTGAAAGCATTCTATATATGTGATAATCAATGAATTAATTGATATAAATAATACTTAACTTACAATGATATATTGAATAAATTTCAAAATAAAAAAAATAATTCTATCAATTCCTTTTTCAATGATACAATATTGTTATTTGATGATGATTACCCCAAATACCATATAAATATCTACATTGATACCTAGTGATGAATTTTTGTGCTATATAATTCTAGGACCCCAAATCATATGATTATGTCCAATACATTACTCATAAGAGTTAAAAGACCTTTAATATCATTAAATAACGACCCATTGGTTGAATAAAATCTTAGATATCTATATAATGAGGAATATATAATATCAATACTAGATTATCAATCATTAACGATCAATAATCATCAATAATGTCAATACAATTACCCATGTCAATGATAGGGATGATTTTATCATCACTCATTCTAAGAAATAATATGTGTTGTAAAATAATATAGTGAAATATTCCCAATAATAGTCTATATCATAACAGTTATATATGATACATCAAATCACTAAACCAAGTCATTAAATTGGATAACATGATCATAACCCATTTAGTGAAAAAATGTTTATAGGTGAAAAAAACATTAAACAAGAAGAGAAAAATATTTTTAAAAACAGATTATTTTGTAGGAAATTATATCCCAAGAATAAATGATATAATATATGAAATAATTTTAATAGATGATCAAAAATCAATTAATAAATTTTTAGTTATCAAAATTCATTACAAATGGGAAAACAATTGAATCAATAAATAAATGATAAATGAAATATGATTAAATTCTTAAATAACTGAGAATGAAAACCATATGGTTAAAATTTATCCATGGTTTTTGAATACCACATTCAATGAATTCATGGATCACAAAATATACATATATACGAAAGACTCATGAATGCGACCAGGAAATATCATAGAAACTTACAAACGTTTTATCCATATCCCCTTGAAATATGAGTATTTTAATTCCAATAAGAATAATTTGATAATGATATTATTCATGATAATATAAAAAATAAGAAATATATACACGAAATAAATGAAATTATTTGTATAATACAAAATGGGACTGGAAGGGATGAATTTTAGATGAAATCCCTTACAACGTATTCCCTTTTTCATAAACATTATATATGCTACAATATAAAGAACATAAATATCACAATAACTTACCTTACAACCTTAATATAATCAATATACCATTTTATGGGAATTTTATAACCGTATATTGTAGACATATCAATTTATTATTGTTTATTTTCCTTAACAGGTGTTAGAAATTTTAGTTGCTTGTTTCATATACACATCATGGAAATTAGATTGATTTTCATTATGTGGATTAAGATTTAATAATTCCATGATCTTTCATGAAATAATAATTACTTTTAAACATTACTTAGGTCCCATTTTCAATAACAAAATTGACATGAATATAACTATTAAAAGGATTAATGATGATGAACATGATTTTGATGTGTGTAATGATCAAAAGGTGATATATTATTAAATATTATTAAATATTTTAAAAACCACATCGTAATCAATTGAACCATATGAAATATATACTTCTAATATTATATTACTAATATATTAAATCACATAATAATTTATGACATGAACATTAAAACATAGTTTACATAAATGGTAATACCAACACAAACAGTAACTCATTATATCATTTTTTAAGCGATTGAATTCCATTATATAATGATAATATAAAATAATAAAATGTTAAAATATTTCCTTATTATTATATATCATTTTTAATTCCATTCATAAATTTTTTTATTATGGGTGGTTGGGATAAATGAAATTAATTATTTGTGGAGGTGGTAGTCCACACGGGAGAACTATTAACATTGTCATTTCTCATTGAATGTATGGAAATATAGTTTGTAGAAAATTATAATATTTTTCATATCATACATCTTTATTAATAAGATATAATACTTATACTGTCCTTGATATTAGGTGATGAAAAGAAAACCATGTCACTTTATGGAGGTGATAGTACGTATATGCACACAATTGATATTTTTGTTATTCTTATTGGAATAAATAGAATGAATAATTGATTTTTAACTTATATAAATTCATTTTTTGATTTTAATAATAATTAATTAACCATAATTTTAATTTGATAAATGCTTATAGTAGTAAATATTATGAAGGAACAATAAGAATAACACAATACTCTTATGAGAGATATGATTTTCTAAGAGAAATTGTCTGTTAAATTGAGGTCCCTATGATAATTAATAATGAAAATAATATTATTTAAGTGGTAGATGCTTTTAGAAGTACACATTTTATATAATATTATCTATAAATTAATTGATTAATTCAGTCTACAAGTGGAAGAATGTAACCATTTTATAAGTGTAGAAAAGAACACTTTTGGAACGACACATAACATTTTCATTAATGTGATGTTAATATTCAATTATCAATGGCTCAAATTTGAAAAAATAAGATGGTGATGTGATTTTTTCCTTGATATCAACTCAAACAATTCTTTTTGGAGAAAATTTGAGTTTTTTTGGGGTATCTAACATTATCATTTTCATTTTTTACAATAATTTAATTTTATATTGGAAATTAATTTTTATCTTTACTAATTAATATTAATGAAATGGATACCTATGAAACATTTAAATAATTTAAAATATATTATTTTAAAACATGGAAATAATGTTATAATATTTAATTTCTAATTTTCTGATCTATTATCTTTATTATTAGCCAACATAATACAATAAAAAATTATTTAGAAAAAAGTGTGTTCTTAAGTATCAAGTTATTTCATAAGCCATAGTTAATAATATTTTCCATTCCAATGATAAACATTGTCTTATATATTTTATATAATACTGATGAGTATTTCATGGAATTATTAAATCATATTATAACATTTAAAATAAATTATTTAATGTAATATCGAAAACTATTTTTATTAATGTTACATTTTAATATTTCTTAAAATATTGGTGGAATAAGTTTTATGTTTTCAAGAAATATTTTTAAATGAATAATGTTATTATATAGATTCATATTTTATCATATAAAAGTGTTTTTATTATGTTATATTTTCTACTATAATTATAATGATATAAACATTAATATTTCAGTAAAATAATATTATAGTGCTGAAAATAAATCCTTTAGGAAAAAATCATCTAATGAAAAAATAATTAGTTTAAATAAATAATTATTTCCATATGTTAAAATTAATTTTGTAAAATTTATAAATTATGTTCTAAAAATTAATTAAATATAAAACAATATGCTTTTAACATAAAATTTTATTTTCAGAAACAAATAGATATTATACTTATTTTATAAAATTTACCAAAATATTTAACAAAAATACATTAATAATATGAAAAAAAATTCACCATTAATGAATTTTTTAATTATATGTTCATATATAAATAAATTTATCTTTGAAAAATTCTTTGCTAAGTAATAAATGATCATATTAGTTATTTTAGGTAAAATAATTAATTTTCATTCCTATTAAATGTATCATCTATTTTAAATAGTTATATATTTTATATAGATATTAATAATCTTCATTACCACTAATTAAATCAGCCATATTTATTGATTTAATTAAAAAAATTTATTTTCTCTAAATCTATTGCAGTTTTATTTATGTTTTTTGTTGTGTATAGGGAATGATATCAAGAGTATTAACTTAGATAAAGGTGATCATATATTAAAATATTAGGTTATTATTTATATATCGAATTATTATATAACAGTCATTATACCATATTTCATTAAAATATCTATTTATCACATAGACATATTAAAATATATCAATGTGGTAATTGATTTATTAAATAAATTATATTATATTTAAAATAATTTTTTTACATTTAAAATTAATTATATGTTCTATGAATTAGTTAATTTCTATATTTATTTCATTTTTTTCTTGTTTTTTTATTTTTATTTATAAATAATTATAAATTAATTTACTATAAGTGAATATCTACCACTGAGTTTTATTAATTTTATAATGAAATATTATCTTACATTATAAAAAAATTAATTTTTTTTTTCAAAAAACATGTGAGGGAATTATATATTTCATTATTTATTGAATAAGAAAATTGGATTCCAAAAAACACATCATACATACAAATATAATCTTTAACAGTTTTCTTTGATTATACATTAAATTCTACAGAAAAATCCAATTATTGACACTCTTGTTTAGAGATATACAAAATTTAGATCAATATAAAACTAGAATATTCCACTTTCATACATAAATTTATTTTAAAATACATAACCCAATCAATGCTTCAAACTTACAACACATTCCAAAAGACACCACTCATATACTATGTATGGAGATTTGAAATACCCAAAATGTTCTGATGGGGCAACAGAATATCAGTCATTTAGATCGACGTTCAGAAAAATAAATATAAATAATTTATTTCAAATAGTGTATGTGATAATAATCATTCAACTGGTCATTCCATATCCTTACAAACTACCCCAAATTCAATTTCCTAAATTCTTCCCTCATATTCATAATATAGAATTTTGAATTATCCACACTACATTATCCATTTTTTATATCACACATATCTTTTAGATTTTATACATTACATATCTTATATATAGTGAATGTAAAATTATCTATTTAGAAGGGAAATCTGGAAATACTCAGGTGAATGACATGGACTAATGATTCCTTTTTCATTTTCAATCCGATGAAAATTCTCTCTAAATATCCTTATCATTTTAAAATTATTTTTTTCAATTAATTACATTAATTTTATCAACCATTTATTGAATAATTATCCTATTAATATATAAAATTTTATATGTAATATATAATTTAACTATGATGTGACACTACATCATCCTCTAATTTATATCACCAACGTGGGTCTCTAGTTCTCCCCCTTATAATAAAGAATTTTATTATATCCAAATACATTAATTCTATACATACAAATAAAAAATGGGGAATTAATTCTAAACAACATGGACTCATTCCACCAATCATGGCTCATTTACAAATATACCAAAACTCAACATTCTCAGGTATCCCATTTCCCAATCCCAATAGTCCAAAAAATTGAATAATAATTTTTGGATTACTAGTAATTTCATTTCTAAAATATATATAATTAATTATAAAAAAAATTATTTACCTAGCCTATATATAATATTAGGTTCTATATTCATTGAATGTCAATTAACAAATCCACAAGACGAACCTCCATTCATTATTATGCTCGATTTTCCCTATATGAATTCAGAGAATGAATCATTTTAAAATATGTTAGGGTAAACACAAATTGTAATTTAATGAGGTGTTTTATCAGTTTAATTTATTCTATGTTATATATTTTATAAATCATGGATGAAACACGTAAAAATAAAACTCCCAATAACCCTATTCTGAACATATTAATGTGTTGGTAAACTCTAATAAAAATATCTTATAGGGATTTAATCACCAAATCCACTGACCTGAATAAGTGATTTAGATTATTAATCCACATGGTATCTCATTTGATAAATAATGATATATGTCATAAAATAATATATACACCAAACAAATATGTATATATGTAATTTTATTTTTCATTTTA
The DNA here is from genome assembly GCA_963277665.1 of Viscum album. Classification (NCBI taxonomy): domain Eukaryota; kingdom Viridiplantae; phylum Streptophyta; class Magnoliopsida; order Santalales; family Viscaceae; genus Viscum; species Viscum album. Next base: position 62,134,851 of record OY728152.1, on the reverse strand, counting down.
GGATTCAAAAATCATATATGAGAATATTAACATTTTTATTCAGAAAAAATAAGTCTATTTTAATGGAAAACTCATAAGACATCGCTAAATGATTCTTTACTTGTCAATATATTAATTAATCATTATATAATAAATATTGTATTTTATTTTCATTAACATGATCACGATTATCGATTAAAAACACAACAAGTAGAAATCAAGAAATCACTTAATAAATAACTAAAAAGTTTCATACAATATTATATATGGTCATACACATTAAGTATTTCAATCATAAAAATATCATAGAATAATGATTTCATTAAAATATAAATACTAAATTGAACATTAATTTAAAAAAACTCATATTTTAAAATCATAGAACATACACTCTGTTTTATTTCAAAAGAATTATTTTCCAATGAAATCCTATTTGAACTCAAATTTAAATTATCATTTACAAGAAATACCATCTTTTGTAAAAACCCTTTTCATATAAAACCTCTTCCTACCAACAAAAACCATTATAACCCTATCACTAGTACACACAATTTTTTATTAATATTTCACATTATTTATTAAATTTATAAAAACAACATATAATTGATGTATATTAACAATAATGATTACATAATCAACTAAATGAGAACATGATTTATTATTTATGTTGGTGCATACAAGATAAAAAATAACAAATAAAATGACCTGAGACATCATATTTTGTCTATCTATTAGAAATATCAATGTACAATGGAATGATTTTATTTCAATGAAAAAAATATCTATATAATTTATCAATATTCAATGTTAATAAAATTCAATCTAATGAGTAATTTTGAAAATATCAATAATATTTTAGTAATATTTTAATTAAATTGGATCCATTTCAATTTTTAGTTATTAACAAAATATATTATAGAATTAAACTAATTTAATCACATTCACATCTAAATATCATAATCCCTATATGTATTTCCACAGTTCACGAGACAACCAAAACTCTCACCATTAATATTAAATAATTAAATTATATTAAAATAAAAATAAATTAAGAAAATCCAAAATTATCTCACATTCCATAAATTGACAATAAACATGTAATTATACTATAAATATTGTGATCCGTCATTTTTATAGGTTACTCCTCATATATAATACCATTATCATCATTACCTCATTAGTTTATAATAATTTTGAAACCTACTATGATACCATTTTTATGAATACCCATTGAATACCCTACTCTACAATTGGTTTACATTTCTACGATGTATGAATCAAACCTTATTGTATATATATTTTACCGACTAGAGGGGAGGGGATATACCATGATTTTGGGACACTATACCCTTCAGTAATGAATAATAATCATAATAAAAAAATGATAAGGCTATACATGTAGAATCCCACTGTTATCTTAATCACATATTATTAAATAGACATTTTACAATAATAAAAACATGAAATTAATAATGAAATTGATTCATGTAAATATACTAGTCAATTTACCATGGTTTGAAAATAATAATTAAATTTTAAATTTATGAAGAAAGGAGGTCATTAGTGACCCTCCTAACATAACATGAATCAAATCATTGAAAACTCAAATTGAATCCAATGAACCCTCTATATCCATATGATCTTATACCTAGAATACATATATGATGAATATTAACAAACCATGAAAATTGAATGTTTTCCAAGGTGAATATTATGGATGTGAGTATAATAAATCAATTGATTCCACTAAAAGACTTCAAACACCAATAATGATATACAAATATATAAGTACAACTTATTTATGAGACCATATGTAGTAAAACATTATAGGAAACCCTAATGTAGTATATAATGTTTCAAAATAATAAATTATAACAAATTTTTTAATTTTCCAAGGGTATAATTGGAGACCATATCCCCTAACCATTGTTTATATACATAATATTAGATTATAAAATCTACTATCTATGTGGAATACACTGATGAATTAGTATAATATTATATCATTGAGTAAACATATATTCCTATGTGGTCATATTCTATTTTTTCAGAACCTATAGACCACATAAATTTGATTTTGATATCATAATTTGATACTATTTATAATATGTTATCCTTCAATAGAAAAAACCAGCACCTTTATCTAATGATAGAGTTTTATATATAATACTCACATTTAAGGCACCCATTGTTATGTTTTTCCCCATCTTAATTGGTTTAAAAAAAATAAATTGACGCATGTTGCAGGTTCTTAGAGAAGGAAATGAATCAAAACATTGAATATGGCTCTAAGACTATGTTATCATTATTAATTAACTATCATTTGAAAAAAAAATTATTCTATGAAGAATAAATGAATATAATTTCATTATGTGAATCATTAGTCAAGATGTTAATTAACATTAATGAAAAGAAAATGATTTTTGAGGATTTTAATATAGGGCAATGTAATTTTCATCAAATCATTCTTCCAAAATATCAATGTCAAGAATCCATAATTCATGTTGTGGTTGGAATTTCTTCAAAAAAATTAAATATTTTAATTACTCTTTTCTAAAATAACTCCCCTTATTTATGCCATTACAAAACACATACTCCTTTCTGGAATTTATTGGATCAATACACTGATTTTATCTTCATTCTTCGACACTTAGACATATTTTTGTTCCATTAACTCTAATTTAGTGAGTTCAGTATCAACATGTATCAGTTCTATCTTATTCTCCATAGATAAAAATAATTATATTCTTTATTACATGATTGAATTTAATGATTTTTTGATGATATTACAATGGAAATTTAGGAAATTAATTGAACTGCCGCATAGATGAATATATTTGTCATTTCAAAACAATTTTTATGTAACTCATTTTGAATGATTATCTCAAGTATGTGTGATGTCATCTATTATTTTTTTTCATAGAGACTCTTCAAACATGTTTTTAAAATTTTAATTGTGTCAGATCTAGAATAGTTCTATAATTTAGAGAGGTGAAATTGGAAATTGATAGATATAATTGAATGTTAAACATCCCTACACCTAAGATATGTAATCATTATCATTAATGTGTGATATATTAGTTCATGTAATTTTTTTCTGTTAATATGTATCCCTCTAATACCTATGATAAATGTTCGATCACATGTGGTGTATGTATTCATATAAATTGAGACCAATGCCCACTTTCTTCTAACATTTAGATTATTATAGTTTTGTATCTTTCTTTAAATGAGGTGATATAGATAATTCATGTTGTATCTATGTTGGGAATGATTTTTCCTCTATAGTTTGAGAAATATGGTCATTCCCCATGGTAGGCATGTCTCATAAATTGGTTGGAATGTACATAAACTATCAATTTTGGATGGTTTGGAGAAACATGTTTACTAGATAATCCTATCTAGGGGATGTGTTAGATATGGCTGATAGATGTTCCATCTATAATAGAGACAATTATTTAAAAAGTAGTATTTATATACATGAAACATGTATTATTACTATATTATATACTTTTTTATATCTTCTCTATATACCATAATATTCTGATTTGGTAAATATTATATAATTATGTTAATAGCAGTTTCTAGTATGCTTCTATGTCACATACTCACAACCTCCTTGAGAATCACGGTGTGAATGTAGATTCTATGACTAAGGACATGGTTATGGGATATAGATCAATATTTTGTGGTTGAGTAAGACTAGTTATTGAATTCAAGAATCACATGAAGGACCACAAGATGGATATGAACTAATAATTTTACCTTGTTCTGTTTATATCATATATTTATCAAATGATTATAGGGAACTTTATATTACATTTGGAATTTTTGACTACCAGACCAATATATTATTACATGGGTTGGTGCGTTATTTGAATGTTATTACATGGGTGATTTATTTCATTATTTAGTATATATTGTTTATTATTTTAATTTTTTTGTATTCTATAATGTATACATGATACCACAGTTATTTTATACCAATGAATTCCATATAGGACTTCTCCACTAATTGAAAACATCTTTTATATGGTGAGTCATGTACAATTTCATGTGGTTTTCCATATTAGGCATGGATGATTGGGTAGCAGTGTTCAAAAATGGGTTCAGAATAGTATGTTTTATAACTATATTGGTTATCTTCCATGAGATGGGAAAGTGAATTTAAGAGATATGATGGTTAGTAATTAGGTAGGGGAACTATGTGTGTTTATCTGCAGCACTACATAATGGACTTCATGTTTCATTAGATATGTAAATATATTATTATGATTTCTTTGTTCAATGCTATTTTGATTTGATTCACGTTTTTATGATTTATATATTAATACATAAATTTATTAGGTTCGGTGTTAATTCATTCCTTTTTTATTGGCATGTATGATCACATAGAATATGAGAGTTACTTATATTAGAGTGAGCCCATATAAATAATTTTTTTTAAAATTATTATATGTGATTGAACTAAATTATTTATTACATTTTTTATTTAATAATTAGTGTACAATTAATGAATGAATATCAAATTTTATGACTAATATTTTGGTGAATGATGAGTGTCTTAGGGCATCGTAGTTCCTATAATGACTATGGTTTCTACACGTAAGACTTTGGAATACTCTTGAAGTTAGGAACTTAGTCAGTGAAGGATCCTGGGGCCCAGGGATCCTTGGAGAAGTGTATGTTTACACAATGTTGTATATATTTTATTCCAAAACGTAGGATTTCACTTAAAATGTGAAATAACTATCATATATATTTTACGATTGCATTTATGGGGCCATAGTTGAGTCTATAATATGTTGTTTACCCAGGGAATGACATAATGTTTTTTGTGTTAGGAGTTCTGTTCTGAGGTGATTTGGCGAGGCATTATATGGCAGATTAGTTAATTTAGTGAATCATTATCATATTAATTTACCAAGACCTAATAACCCTACCTCCATCATTCTATTAGTTACATGAAATGAACAATATGGGAGAATTCCTCCTCATGAGCTCCTCTCCCTTTGGTGACGAATGGAAATAAATCCAAATCGACAAATCAATATGATGTTGCATCCCTTTTCTGAAGAAGATCTTCATTATATTGAGGAGAAGAATTATAATAGAATTATTTTTCAACCAAAGCATAGGTATTTCACCAACAAGTAAGGTTGATTTTAGTTTTGGTTGTAATCCCATTCGTTGTTGATTTTTATGGCTACATTTCCATTATAGAATTTCTAGAGATCCTTGCTTGGTATATCTATATGTTTTGGAAAAACCCATGGTGAATTGGGTAGTTTTGAAGGTAATTACTGAATATATTTACCATCTACCCAAGGTTTATTTAAGTAACCCCAGTTTCATAGCTCTTCCATTGTAGGTAAGAATAAATTTTTGGACTACACACCATGGTCTAGTGTTACACGATGTGTGGTGAATCTAAACCATATGAATATAGGACATGTCTGGATATAGCCGTGTAAGAAAAAATGATCATATTAAAAAACATAGCCATATCACATTGAAACATGGTCTAGTAAAATGACATAGAAAATCTACATGTGTAGGTAGAAATTTATCATGAACACTCCATGTATTATTGGATACACTGTGTGTAAGGGACATAGTTGGCATGTCCATATAGAAGAGAAACAGGGCTAGGGGCATGGTGAATTGGAACATGGCATGTACCGTATCTAGACACCATGTACCCATACATGGGTTGCAAAACCATATTGATAGAATACATGACCAGGTTCTTATGAGGGCTTAAAATTCATGTATTCCACTGTGTAGGCTACCTAATCTAAAACAATATCCTTGAGTGATTCCACATTATATATCAATTCTTATGGGACATGGATTCAGTATTATATGTAGTCTATCCTATGTTTTTTTATATGTTGAACATGATGGGTCCTCTAATTTGGAGTATGGTATATGAGGTTCCATGTTAATGGAATGAATCATGTGAATCATTTCAGAGATAATGATCGTGATCTGTGTGGTTTTTGAAATTATATGATAGGACTAGCACTCCACTCTAGTACTAGGGAATGGGTTACCATTACATATCTTCTTTAGTTGAGATGAGAACCACCACAATGTGGTAACATGTTTGTTATCCTTGGGTGGTTATTTCGGAATCGTTACTTCTCTAATGTATTTTGGTGTAGTTACCCCATATTGTTTCTCTAGTTGGATAATACAATATGATGAGTCAGGGCATAGTCCCTCCATAATCATTATATAGATAGATTAGGAACACCCTTGGGGTAAAAGTGTGTCGTTCCTATATCAATGGAGTTTTTACTCTCATGTCATTCTCAAGAGGGGTTCCTCACTATATAACATACAGGTAGAGCATGTACTCCCCTATGGGGTTTGGGAGCAGGCCCTGTATACTTGGAGTCAAATCTCTCTATCATTATAGGGTGTGTTCCCCCCATTCATGTTGTTTTAGAAGAGTTGGTACTCCCCCATTGTTATTGGGATTTGGTACTCTATTTTGGGGTTGGTACTCCATTATCTTTTTAAGGTGCTAGTCCCTTATAGTAATTGAGAAGGATGAGAATTAATATCCTATTGGACCATGGAGATGGTCCTATTTCCAAAGAGTGGTACTCCCCAATCATATTAGGATGTGGGTTCACAATCCTCTGAGTTTTACTCCCCTATTATTCTTGAGTTAAGTACATCATCTATGGAGTAGCAATCCCCCATATCTAAGTAACATCGGGGAGTGGGTTGTACATTGGAGTTATTCTCCCAAGTCTTTTGAGTATGGTATGAGGAGAAGACCTCTCCACTAGTTAAATGTGATACCTTTTTAGTAGTTTGTGATCTATCTAATGAGAGAGGTGTGAGAAACTCCACTCTGGAATGATTATAGTTTCACAGTTTACTTGGTAGATAGTACTCCTTGGTTTGTATGGTGGTGGTGAGGTATGGGTACCTCCTTTCTCTTTTGTTATGGAGGATTCATGTGGTGCATAGTCTTGAGAAGCACCCCATCAACTGTGTGCTGTTGTGAGGAGATAACCACTCTATCTATGTTTTAAAATTCCACAATGTGTAGGATAACAATGGAAGGACCTCTAGGGTTGGCCACTAAACAATTCATTGTACGTCATTCATGATGGAGCATGTTCTCATAGACATACCATTAGTAATGGTAGATTCCTTCCAAATGGTGCCAAGCTATCCTATGGGTAAAATATAGGGTGTATGAGATTGTGGTGTGGATTATCCTATTTCGGTGAAACATTTAAAGCCTCAAGTAGTATCCCTATTGTTGGATATGAGGTCTAAACATCATGAGACATGTAATATAAGATGCTTATATAAGGGTGTTTCATAGGATTCGTTGTGGTGTTTCCACATGTTATGGTTGACTCCCAATATGGGTTATGATAAATTTTCATATATATCCATTGATGGGTTGATATGGAGATTCTATCCCAATTGGGTTCCCTTTATCTAGTTCAATCTATTTGTTTCTTTTTAGTATCTCCCTTTCTCTTGTTGGGTTATAGGGATTCTAATGAGTATTTTCATACACACCCTTTTAGGGGTTTTCCAACATGTGTTGTTTATTTTATATACCACATTCCATTCATCAGATTCTGTGGAGGACCTAATATAGGCCTTACATAGATCGTGAGATTGACCGAGGTGTTTACCAATGATGAGATGAGGAGCATTCTGGCAGTTTCATTTGACTATCATCCCCTCATTATAATATTATTTGATGTTTTTACAATTTACATTGGTGGGATTATTTTTTAATTTATACATTTACTACTTCTGTTGTACTCTCATTTGGTATAGATGTATGTATCAATTATAGTTATCTATCTTTTTATATCTCTCTATAGTAGCATTAAGGAGGATGTGGGTGTGTGTGTGTGTGTGTGTAAATGTACAGTAGGAAATAGCTCTTCTATAGGTGGTTGGACTACTCAATGATAGTCACTAGCCCTAGACCTATTAGATTATGACATTGGGAGTTGGGGCCCAATATATTCAGGCCGGGTTGTGACTGAGTGGTATAAGAGAAGGCATGTTCCACATTGTGACCACACTGTCATGAGAATTTTTGGGGCTTCATAGTGATTGTTTTATGTTGTTTCCAGTTTGGATCATAGGGTTGATGTTCATGTTTTGGTGTGTAGGATGATATATATATTCACGAGGTCTCTGAAAACCGTCTTTTTGGGCTATTTACTTTTACACATTGGTCACAAAGAAATAAATGAAGCATGCATCATATATGACTAGGTTATGGTTTTTACTTATATGTCTTGAGTCAGTTCCCCAGATATACTCTATGGATATGGTTGTTCATGATTCTATTTTAGGATTCCACCATGAAAATATCTAGATAGGGTTTAATAGTGTCATTTTTATGAAAATACACTCCATAATTTTGATTCAGTGTAAGGCACTAGTTCTACGACATTACATTAGGGTGGTCACTCATTTGTTCCACCACCTACTGTGAAGATGGTTAAACTGATAGTTTTGGTCAAGTATGAATGAAACATGAATGAATTTTATGAGTTCCTAACAAATCAACCCCTAAGGTACTGGGTGATACAAACCCATAGGAAGAATATGACTCTCTGTATGAAGTCACACTTGTTTTATTCCTTGTGGTGACACCTCATAATAAGATGGATGTCCAAGTGGCGAGCCTTCAATAGGGTTTTTTCGGGTGATGGTGGTGATTAGTGATGTAGTCCCTCATTGTGGAAAAAAACCCATGGGTGGAGTTTTAGTGATTATTTATGAATTGGTTTTAACCATCTATGTCAAAATCAGTGTGTATTCAAGATCTTCTATAGAATCAGTAGGCTAACATGAATTTGGAGGGGTTTTCTATGTGGTTCACAATTCTATCATTATAATTCATGTAAATGGTTAGAGTCCAAATATTGTGAGAGAATACTATTGATAAAGGCCTCCATAGAGATTTCTAGGGAGTTGTGATTTCCTTGTGCCTTCCCACATATGAAGGGGTATAAGAGAGTGCTCTAGTAGTATAGATATTCTTAGATGTGGGACTAGAGGAAGTGGTTCACTGTGGTTGTCATGTGTCTAAGGCGGCTACAGCTTATTTCAGAATATAGATGATAGGGAAACTAAAGAGGATTTATACCCATGACCAACTCATGCATGTGGACATTCATTGTAATAGAATCACAAAGGATCAATTCAACCATATGAGAGGCGGTGTTACACTTTCTCTGGATGAGAAATTCATGGTAGAGATTTTTTCACCGACTGAGCTACATAGAGGGAGACGGGAAATGGGCCTCCATTAGAGAGGAAGAATTTAGAGTAGGGAGTTCTAAAAGTGGGTGGAAAATATGAGGAACTATAAGAGTATAAGGTGGTGTATGTGGGTTCTATGTGTTTCCACCACCACCCCCATGCAATTCACGATTAGATTAGGGTGTTGTAGGATGCAGAAAATGATAGCTACAGACTATAGAGTTCTTTTAACCTGATGCTCTGTGGATGATTAGAAGTATACACATTGTAATTTTCACTTTCTGAAGTAGTAAGTATTGGAAATTGTTTTCAGTTACTCTATTATTTTCAATTCATGGTAGATATTTAATAAGGGTGATGTTCGGAAATTGTAGAACCAGATGTTAGTGTTTACAGTCAGAGGTCCTGACTAGGCCATGTGTGAATATGGGAATCCATTTGTTTTTCTTGTTAACCTCATGTGTTTTTCATTAAATATTTATATGATAGGATCAAAGAGGAATGTGTCTTATTTGGGGATAGATTTGGACTCAGGAGTTGGGGACGTTTTCCACATCAAGAAGAATTTTTGTGTCATGATTAGTAACTATGTCGGGAGTTAATGCCACTCAAAGAATACAATATTGACATGTGTGGATGAGTCCCATAGACATTAGATTTTAGGTAGAAGTTTTGTGATGGTGAATCAGAGATGTTCTTGGCCTAGCTACTGGAGTATTATAGCTTCACAGTTCTACTTGGCATCCCTGTTGAAGGGAAATCCTTCCTTAAATCTATTCCATAGTGGAAAATCTAATCCAAAAAATTCTTCCAATGTGTGGTTTGGTTTCTTTCCATCCATACTCAACTGTGAATCCGCTAGTGGGAGTGGATGTTTTTATATTTTTGGTGATATGTGTTATAGCTAGAGTTTCACAAACAAAGTGGATTGGTATAACGATGAGTTTACAATTCAGATGAAATATTTTTACCAATGTTAACCTCACATGCTCAGCAACAACAATGCTATATTATTGACATGTTTGTGAAATAGTTCATCCAAGGGTGCATACGAACTATGGGTTCTTATTTTTATATGTGTCAAGTTGGTTATGTGGAGTAATGGTAAATCCTATAAATGAAGTTAGACTATAGATCATGGTGTTTCCCCAATTATAGTTGAATAGATGCAGGCTTATTTCTACACAATTTTGATGTTTTTTGAAAATGTCATAAGATTCACATGGTTTTGGTGGTTACACCAATTGTGTTTTTAGATTAAGCACAAGAAGCCCTGGTGAGATCACTGGCATGAGATTCTAACAAAGATCTCAATTTATTCTCTTATGGATAGTATTTCTCTTTTTTTGGAATAAAACCCCAAATTTTTGGAGAATGTAATGAACTGTTTTTTGTCATAATACTATTTGAAGTATTCCTAAAGTTAGGTTCTATGTCGGTATGGGAATATGGGGCTCGAAGGGCCTCAGAGTGGTCTTATAAAAAATGATAAACCCATTTTCATGGGAACTTATTTTCTATTAAAAAATTAAATAACTCATATATTGAGTCTCAGATAAGATTTGTATGATCATGGTTGAGTCATGAATTATGTCATTTCCCTAATTATGATATAAATTTGTATGTGCTAGAAGATTTAGTTGGAGGTGATTTGGTTGGGAGTTATGTTGAGGATTAATTAATTAAATATTATTTTATTTAATTAATTAACCAAAACCTTATAAAACTCCCTCCCCATTTCTTTTTGGTGTATGGTAGAACTGTGGAGAGTGAAACCCTACTCATATCCTATAATCATTTTTCTAATGAACAGAAATGAATCCAAATCAACAAAGCAAGGTTCTATTGATCCTTATTTATGATTCATTTCATCATCAGATTGAGAAGCACCATGTATCAAGAATAATTCTTAAACCTATGCTACATTGTTTCTCTATTGAGGTAGGTGTATTTTATTTTTGGTCTTGATCCCCTTCATTATTCTTGGTTTTATGTTATTAGAGATCATATAAAAATTTAAAATATCCATGGTAGTTAAATCTTTATGTTTTTTCATTAAAAATGTATAATATGACAATTTTATAGGTAATTATAAACTTTAATTATCATCTAAATGTTGTGTAGATATGTAACACCATCCATGAAGCCCTTCCTATTCTAGAAGATTATATTTGAGGACTTTACAACACATACAGGGGTATATGCTGTGTAGTGACCCCAAACTGTGTGACCATGGGAGATGTCATGGGATGGCCTTGTAAGAACATGTGGAATTACAAAAAAAATGAAAAAAGAACATGGTAGGGGATCCAATACAATGAAATGGGGAATCTACATTTGCATGGATCCTTTTATCCAGAACACACTATGTAGTATGTGATACATGACATATAAGGGACAAAATTGGAGATTCTGTATAGAAGAGTTACACGGCCAGGGACCTTGTGATGTGGGATAAGAAATGTAAAAAATATAAACATCGTGTCGCACTATATGGGATGTAAAATTTTTAAATAGGAATATAAGACCTGATTCTCAAGAAGGATCGCAGGCTGTGTGTGCCCTTGGGGAAAAACGTTTACTCCTATAGAATCCCCTTGAGATCGTTCAACATCTGTATCTCCTTCTATGTGACATGTATTCAGGATTCTGATTATTTTTTCTTGAGAATACATCCATGTAGAACAATATGGTTTCCTCCACATTGGAATATACTATATTAGGTGTCATGTTAAGAGAATTAATCTTGTGACAATGTATTGAGTCTATGTAAGATATTAGTGTTGTTTTTTAAGAGAGATGATGGGACTAGTACTCCCCTGTAGGATTAGAGTACTGGTTCACATTACCATTTTTTCAGTTGAGACGATACACACCATTTCACGAGACCATGTTTTTTTATCGTTGGGTTTTTTGTTTGGGGACAATACTTCTCTAATGGATAAGGTAAGGGGTTCCTCGTGATGTTTTTATAGTAGGAATGTTCTCCCCTGCCACATTAATGCATGGGAACTATGTACTCTTGGGCCAGAGAATGAAAGTAGGTAATACCATGTTGGACTAGGGCACAGTTTCTCGATATGGGGAGTTGGTACTGTCATATCGTACTAGTGAGTGGGTCCTCTATATGTGATGGATTTTTATGGTGTGAACTCCCCTATCTGTTTAGGAAGTGGGTACTCTATCTATAGAGTAAGAACTATCTTATAATTACAAGATGTGGGTACTCCATACATGTTTTTCTAATAGATTTGGAACTCCCCAATCACTATTGTTAGTGGGTCCTCTAGCCCTGGGTCGGTACATCACTATCATGTTAGGGTGTAGTTCCCCCATAGTAATCATGCCCATTGATTAGTACTTTACTATTGGACTAGGGACTATGTCCTCTAGTTATAAACTGGTAATCCCATATCGTACCATGGTGCAGTTTTTCTATCCATGGATTTTTACTCATTTTTTTTCAGGGTGTGGGTCCTCATTTATAGATTAGATCTTAACTGTCTATGCGTAGTAGCATTGAGCAGGGTCCTCTATTGTAGTTGTGATCTCTTATCTATTGAGTGTAGTATATGGGTAAGGCCTGTCCACTAGTTATGAGTGATACCTATATAGGATTCAATTCTCCCTTGATGGAATGATGTGAATTCCACTCCTCTAAGGGGGGATAGATATTTCATATTTTAGTTATGATATAGTACACCACAGTTTTCTTGGAGGTGGAAAGGTGATAGTCCCTCTACACTCTATTATTAGAGAGGATTCACTTGATTAATAGTCTAGAAAAATTATCCCTCAAATATGTGCAGTGGTGAGTAGTGGGCTTGTCCATGTTGGTTTCTTTAACCTTTAATAGTGAGATTATGAGTAATGGGTGAACCATTGGCATTGGGCACTATAGACGGACCTATTCCTTGATTCCTGATGGATCCAGTTCTCTCGGATTTACCATTAGGTATAGAAGAGTCTTTCCTGATGGAGTGCATCTCTCATAAAACTTTGAATAGGGATACATGATATTTGGGGGGTGTTTTCTACAAGTTTTGGTATACATTTATATCATTGAGAAATATTCATGTATTTGGATTTGAGGTTAGAACATCACGAGTCTTGGAGTGTGAGATGATTATATCTCAGTTTTGTCTCTGAGTCCTTGTTTTTTTTCAACGTGTCGAGGTTGACACCCCATGTGAACAATGATTATTTTCATGTATATCAATGGATGGTTAATGATAGAGAATATCACTCGATAATGTTCCCTATGGCTATGTTGAATGGACTATTTCATTTTAGTTAGTCCTTTATTAATCTAGAGTTGTTTGGGATCCTAATTAGATTTTTTGTACTCTTCCAATTATGGGCTTCTCCCAATTTTATAGTGTCTTATACAGTGAGAAAGCCATTCCATAGAGTCCGAAGAGGACCTTAGGTAGGAATGTCTTAGAGATAGATAGACTGATTGAGGTGTTTTCTGGAGATGAGTACTGTATTTTTTGGGTATTTTCATTTGGAATGCGATCACATCATTCTAACCAGGTTTGGCACCATTAAAATATTATTTTATGGGTGTAGTTTTTTCGTCTGTGCATTCAGAACTTCTATTATACTCAGATTAGGGATATATATATATGTACATTTATTTAATTGTTATATTTTTTTTATATATTTTCATAATTTCATTAATGTGGAGGTGTGCATGTGCATATAGGTACCTTAGTCAAATGACTCCAAACTATATTATATTACAACTCAACATTAGTCTCTAGACCCAAGCCTATTGGATGTTAAATCTTAATAGTTTTATACCTAAGGTAACTACTTGATGGTTGTGGGACATTATGATTCTGGCTAGGATATGTGTATGGATAACATGGAAAATAACAAATGATTTATTTTTTAGGGGTTCATTCCTAATATGATAAAACTAGTCCATGATCTTGAATTCAGAGATATTCAGTTTTGGTATACAATATGCCTCTTCATATTTAATTTGGTTCTTTGAGTTAAATATTTTTTCTCATATTCTAGATAGGAATTGGGCATAGAAAACTAGGAAGTTTGTGATCAATCTTATTCTGGAGAAAAAAATTCAGTTTATGAACATTGGTATGATAACCTATATTGTAGTGCATAATAGGACTCTAATTATATAGAATGTAATGAAGGGGTACATAAATACATGAATTCATTCCTTTACTAGTATTTCAATAGTTTTCTTCTCATACACAGTTCCTATTGGTCAATTGAAAAATAATTAAATGATGTTAGATGAATGAAACTAGGAAAGTGGGTGAAAGAATGTGAATAAAAAAGGACCCTTCTATCCCTATGTGGGATATATATATTTTAGGTAAAATATAGAAAAAATAAATAAGTAAATAGAGGAAAGAGTGTCATATTTATCTATTGAGTTTTCACTGGTGACGAATGACCAACCAAAATAAGTGTTTTTTTTCTAAGGAATTATAGACAGACCCAACAATAATAAGATATGGTGTAGGAGATGGATGTTAATATTAAATGTATACCACACATGGGTATTTAAATCATTTAAATTGTGATCCAATATAGAATTATTGACGGAATTATATAAGGTTATATGTAGTTTAATGGGGTCTGGTTGATAGTGAAGATAGAACATCAATAGTTTGTTGTATAGGCTAGATCTATTCCATAATCAGTATTAGTTTTTTTAATATTTTCTCATCCAATTCATTTATATCCTCTCAATTTATTTATTGGATAGAATTACATGTCATGATATTTTTTTGTTTTTATCTATAGATACACCCCATAGAAAGAATGTAGATCTATTTCATATCTATCTAGAATATCAGATAGTGGTTGTTGGACTCATTTATGTAAGGATATTTTAAATTTTGGAGATTTTAGGTTTCTCTTTGATCACACAAATATATATTTTTAGTGACGAGTAATGTTTAAATCACCTAAAGAAGAGATGTTTGGGTTGAATGGTTTAAGGGATGTTGAAGATGGAGACGTTGGACAAAATACTCATCAGAGTGAAGCTTTCTATGTGCAGGAGGTTAGTATGGTCTAGGTAGTAGATAATATAGTTATTCCATCAAATTTTATTCATTCAGAATACCTTTAATGAGTTTCCTTTCCAAAATATTTTCTCATGATTACCACCGAAAAATAGAGAGGAGTTTGCTGGTGAGTTTATACTTAGTGCATGGCTCATATCGATTGCATTATAGCATATGATATCAACTGAGTGGAAGGATATCAAAATATCAATTGATAATCTTGAAGCTAATTAACTAATCATGTTGAAAAATTAACCTTGAGAACCTTTTTTTTACTATGAAGACGAATGGTAGCCTTTGAAATTGTTTAGATAACCTAATGTTGAACTAGATAACCATGAAAAAGTGGACATAATTGCAAAGGACATATGGAATATTCAATCAATTAATAGGAGCCAAGTGTTTTTAAGGATTTATATGTGTTGTTGGCTACCATCAGCTATAGGTCAAAGAGAAGGTGATATAAAATATAGATTATATGATAATATTTAGGTTATATTACTATCTCATTTTTCCAATTAGACTACGTATTTCTCAAATAGTGGTCATGGATTTCCTGAAAAAATTCTGTCACACATAATTGGGGTCATAAATTAATGTATTTATTGATGAAATTCATATATATTCCATGATTTTAAAATTTCATGATTGAAACTTTAAGATCATATTATGTACACATTGATGACCCAAGATTTACACTATGTTATCAATGATTCCATTTTGGATATCAGAGGTGTCTACTATTGGGAACATAGTTTCTCTAGAACAATTTTTTTATCAAATTAATATAGAAACATTTATGTTTTTTGTACATACACAGACTATGATTGAGATACTGAGTATATTTGGTTAGGTTTGGTATCCAAGAATGTTATTTCAGGAATTTTATTTCTTTTAATTACATCTAATTTGAATTTTAATAGAGGGGGTCAATATTTAATTGATATTATAATGTGGATAATAATTCATAGTTTTGAAGAAGAGGATAATATTAGAACTAATTTGCATTATTCCAAATCATATAATTGTTTGTGTAGTGTATTATGATGTATATTATGATGGAATGGGAGATATTATATTTTAGTGTGATAATATGGTCTCTTATGGGTCTCATCATCTTCATCCCCAAGATACGAACTACTGTACAAAATACTTACAACTAGAATGTGTAGTTTACCTGTTGAAATGTAGGTGATAATACCTTTTTAGAGAGGGATTTTTCCTTTATACATTCTAAAAAATAATCCACTTTATATTTTCACAATATTACATGATTCACCACCAATCTAATAAAGTTGAATAGTTTTATAAATTTTAAATATATATAGATTATTATCCTTTGAATCATAATGTTATTGTATAGGGGAATAGTAGTAACACAGATGAAGTGGGAGATCATATGTGAGAAGCTAGTTGGAAGATTGTGGATTTTATGGAAGATTAATTAGTGGGTGTATCTTAGGTCGAAGGGTAAATTTCCTATAAAACCATAGGGATCATATCAATTTTTGTGAAATTGGTGAAGGAATGTATAGGGATAGATCCAGTTTGTATCATGATGTGTGAGAGTTTTGTGAAACATTATTCCATTTAATTATGTAACATTGATGGATATAGTATGATGTTAGTTCATGGTTGAGTAATTATTTACTTTTCATTTATGTAAGAGATGATGATGGAATATCAGGAATTATAATGGGAAATACACCTAGGATTATCCAAAATGTGTCTGGATTTTAGGATATAATTAAGGGGGGCTGATTTGAAAACATAAATTGTGAGCATTGTCTCCAATCACATGACTTGTCTAAGTATCATGAATGAGAATCAAATATATTAATGGTTACTGAAGCCACATATGGTGCCTATATAAATATAGTATTATTAGACCATGTAATTTATGATAGCGTTTCCATGGACATTTAGATTTAGTGATACCCAATAGTTTTTAGTAGAACTGTTTCCCAACTTGACTCATTTCATAATGACTTGAAAGACTGGATTAGCGGATATTCTATGAAATAAATATGTTTACAAAATTATATGGCTATATAGGGTGCCTTCAATGAAGTATTTGATAGAGATTCATAGTTCAAATAAGGTTTATATCAAGGATTATAGAGGTAAATGGGGACATAGTTGATGCTTGGTTTGACTTTTCATCCTCGTAATGACATGTAGTCAAAAAGAATAATCTATACAATGAGATTATTATTGTATCATGTGTTCTAGATTGTGGAGGATCATGGGATGTTAAATTATATATGATAGATTTTACCAACAATAATAGCATCCACATTCGATTCTAATGGCTCTAATTGAGTAACTATATGGAATATCAAGTTGTTCATAACTATTTTGGCATTAGGAAAGTGAATCAATTGTTTTTAAGACAGACATGGGACATGATACCTTATAGTGTTTTTTATTGATTCTTATGATAATGGTTATGGAATCTAGTACAAATAGATGATATATCAACCGCAAGATAAGACCTTTAGATTTTTTAATGGGTCATAAAGTGTTTATGCATTTGTCCCCTTGGATAGGGTATTCACATTTCAGGAGAAAAAGGGTATTCTTAATATCATATGACTGCAATTATTATATTGATGAAATAAACATGGTAATGAAATATCAGATTGATATTCCTACATTCTACCGCTATATGAATAATATGTTCATTGTGTATCTCTTTTCTTGATCATTCATGGGTTAATGACTATGAAGATGTTTAGCTAGAAAAAATTCATCATCTATACAGTGGATGATTGGGATTATGAAGCAAATAGGGAAGGTACAATGAGATAAATTGCATGGTTCTAATTGAATAAAATTTTCATTCATGAAGAATCATGTTATAGGGAGAAAATATAGTGGGCACAGTAGTCAGAGTTGTTCGATATGACCTCCAAAAAACATCCTGATTCTGCATTGTTAGTAGAGTGGGAGATTAATAATGTCCTATATTTTAATTTATTTATTTTTTTATATTCTTATCATCACATATGGTTTAAATTTTTCTGTTTAATCTTGTTGGGTTTCGTTGGGGAAGGATATGTCTTAAAATATGATAATTATCAATGATATCTATTTCACAATGTGAATGAAATTCAAAACATGAAGAGATTAGGTGTAGAATCATTGAATATTAATTATTTATGTGAAATATAATTCATGATGTGAAATTATATTCCGGATGAAATCATGGGTTTTTATTATTTGAAGGTTAGGTTATGTGTTTTTTGGAACATCTTCCATTAAGAGAATTCATGGCACGAATCAATAATTTACTTTCTGAACAGAGTCTATAATTGATTATCAAATGTCTGGATAACTCATTTTTAATCGCACCATATATCACCCTTATATACTCAACCCTTCACCTACATTAATAATTTTGTGGTTCTCTCTATTTATTCCATATAAATAGTTTGATGATTGAACATTACTTTGATCTCATGTTTCAAATTTGGTTAGTACTATCTTATTCACAATCAATTATCTCTAATTATACATGGATAAAAAAATATTTTATTTATTCCCTGACAAATTCTAATTGTTTTGGCATGATCTAATGAATTAATTTATGAATGATGACATAATATACACCTATATGCATAGATATGGAAAGTGAAAACCATTTGGATAATGATATCATTAGTTGATCTTATTAGAATGTGTTATCTATTCATAAATTTTGGGGGTGGAATATATTCAAACATGATCCTAGAGTTCTAATAATGAATGATCAAGAATGGTTTTATAATTAAAATTGGTGAAATTGGTCCCAAATAGATATGTTTTCCATCAAAACGTCCATGTGCCAATGGTTTCTATTCCTTATCAACAATAAATGTCTATATGGGTTCTTGAAATGTTTTTTGATGTCAATTTGTATATCTATGAGACATATTCATGATGAATGATTAACATGTGGTGTGTGTGTGCATGTCTTCTGTGATATATGCTTTATATTTTCTCTCATATGGTTTTTTTAGTAATGATTATTTTTTTTATATGACGTGATAATAATTTTTCCGCATGAATCTACATGTGGCACGAGCTGTTTTCTTAATGGATGAGACATGTGCTCTATCTCCCTGAGAGGGATGTTTCATGAGGATGTTTACATGTAAATTCGATAAAAATCATGTAGATTTTTTTAGTCATTTTTATGGGGTTATCCAATTGATGGATGATGTTTTAGACTTGAATGGTTGATTTTTCTTTTAGTAAAGCAATGAAGAAAGAAGATAATGTATTTATGGGCCCAAAATATTTATGACTATGTGTTATAGTTTTTTATTTTCTATTAAATATTTACTATTAGGAAATTATTTTTCATATCATATGTAGTAATATTAAGAACTGTTCATGATATAATAAAACATCTCATACTTTCACTATACTTATACATCTTGATGTGTCCATAGATTTTATGAACATGGATCCTGTAATGGGAAAATTCCCTATGGTGGGTAGTTGAGGAGGTCTGGAAAAAGGATAAAGGTGTCATATGATATACCTAAGGATGGATATCTATTTCTATTTCACTTTGTTAAATTTATATTTAATAATAAACCACCCCAACTGGGGATCCTTACTTTATTTTCTAGAATTGTGAAAATTGTTCCATAAATGTATTATACAGGTACAAACATTATTTTCTATACTAATTTACTAAATATGTATTTATATATTAATTTAATTTTTTATTAATATTTTTTATTTTTTTTAACTTATGATTTTTACATGTTACTAATATAAATGTGTTCCCAAATATTCCCAACAGACCCTTACTTCTAGTTGACTACCTATTACAAACTAGGAAGCACACATGAGGTCGTGTGGTATATGGGATTAGACACATTAGTTTGGGCATATGTGTTACATTTTATATATAAATTCTAATATATATTACATGTACATATTCTAAAAATGTATTTTTATCTTACATGTTGACTTTTGAGACACATTTTTTGTAGAAAAATTGAAAATAGGGGTTGATTTCTCAATTCTTTTATATATAACACATACATAAACCATGAAATTAAATCAAACTTTCACATTCCATTTCATATAAATTGAAAATAATATCAAGGTGAATGATGGAATTATATTTTTTTGATCCATTAATGTTAACATCACCATGTTCAATGAAAATAACAATACTTATATCTATCAACCAGATATGTAAAATACAAAAACTTTCATCGCTTTACCCAGTTCCCCAGTGATTAAATATGTCAAATTAAAAAGTCCTATATCATCTTCATTGAATGTCTACAAATATTAAACTTAGGTTGGGTAATAATCTATCATATATCTTGATAACTACACAATCAATACGAATCCTTGAATGGGACAATAACTATACGACATGAAAACTAGCCTCTCAAGGTAAAACATTTGATTAGGAAAGAGAACCCACTCTTGGTATCATATTTAATATCATGTTTATCAGATAATAATTTCACAATAAAGATATAATTTTAATATGTGAAACTATTATAAACAAAATGAAATGAAAAATTACTTAATGAAAAACTATAATAGTCAACACATTACAAATGGTTAATATATTAATTCTACTAACATTAAAACCTCATCACTTGTACAGAAATAATTTACCATGTTATACTTTTCATGTTTTTTATTTATAACCAATTTTAAAATCCATATTAATTTTTTCCCTTATAGTTATATAAATTACTAATGTGAAAAATATATGTACGTTTCTTTATCATATTTGTGATATAGTATTCGATGTGATAAATAATGTTTTCACAATAGTTAATATATATTTTTCATGAAAATGAAACACTCATTTCTTTATCACATCAGTTATTATACAACACATGTGTATAAAAATATTTTTCACATCAATTACATTATAAATTATGTAAAAAAATTATTTTTTATCCCATCAGTTATTATATAACTGATTTTATATACCATTATTTTTTTTTTAATTTTCACTTTTAATCATTTCAGTTTTATTCAATCTCATAAAATAAGAATCATTTCTCTCATGTGAAATCCATAATCTTCAGTTCTTTGATTTATTGGACTCCAATCTAGGATTTCCATGATCATTCCACATTAGGTTTCATTGGCCTCAATATTTCACATTCGATATTCTTTTAACAGAAAGTATGCCTCAGTCATTTATCATATATTTCAGTGGTTCCATTGTGAAAATCCCAAAATTCCATTTTTCACTTTTATAGACTAGAATCACACATTTAAATTTTAAGAAACCCTCAGGGTTTTTCGGCCACATCATTTATCATTCGAAAAATAGATCATATAGCCTAAAATATTGGATTAAAATCATCTTATACATAATATATCAATTTATTTATGAGAAAAGGTGTGTGAAATTAATTATATAATATTGTTCCATGCTGTATCATAAATTTATAGACTTATCATAATGTTATGGTGGTTCTTCTATATGGAATCTCGTTTTCACTAAATTGTTTCATTGTTGATTACATAACATCACATCTTAAATTTATACATTCAATATTTAAATTGTACTCATTTGGATGATGTTTGTGAATCAATTATTTTTTATTCAAACACTTCCATGCATATTGATTAATGTCAATTAGATTAGAAATTTAGTAGGTTACTGGTAATGTTATAATGTAATATATTCAATGATTGAAATTTCCATAAATATCAATATAGAATATCACAAAAGTATATTTTATGCATATCAACAATTTTCATGTGGGGTGAGCATATTAATATGTCGGAAAAACATATATTTAATATAAATTATGCATATTATGAATTACAATCAATACAATGTTGACATTATTGGTGAATTCACAATAAAAATGGTAAATTGGATTATATACCCATGTTTATTATATTTGGTAGATATATGATAGGTTTTGACTATATGTGGATTAATTAAACAATTTGGTACCAAGGAAAATAGAGATTAATGTTATGCATATCCACAGTCAGAAATCAGGTCATATTAATTTTTAAATATATTGGATTATACCAATTCATAATTATTGTTTTTATGTGTCATAAAATTATGTAATTACTCATGCATCAAATGGTATTCACACTCAATGGATTTTTCTCCCCATTATTTTGGATTTTTATTGTATCAAAAAATTTATACATAAATTTTTAAAATAAGTGTTTTTAGGGGATACATTCAAATAAAATATGTTTTCATAGAATAGGTATAATTAAATATTATTTTCATAATGTTCATAATAAACATGACATAAATAATAAATATGTTTAATTATATATATATATATAAGTAATTAAAAATCTATCATTTTATTGTTTATACTCTTCTATATGATTAAATTATAAAATGAATTAATTTTATAATAATAATTTTTGGGGTTTTCATGAAAAAACTAGTTTTTAAAATTTTATGAAAAAGATAGAAATCAAAATACAAAATGAGAACTTATCTATATTATGTTCAATAAAATCCAATTTCATGTTTTATATAATTTCATTTAGAACAAAATAAAACATGATACATTGTTTTAATAATTTTTTTCTCTTTTAAATTACATCCTTGCATTTCATTTTTGGATTTAAAATAATTATTAAAATTATATTCCATCATTTTCTAGAATTTAGTGTTATACATTCCCCCAAATATTTTAATAAATATCAAAAGTTTGTTCCAATTTTTTTTGAAATATTTGATATAAATTTAACTTATATTTTATTTGACTGGTGAATAATAATTTAAATTTAAATTCAAATTTGTCTCTAAGGTTATTAAATTTTTATAGAATATATTCACTTTTAGTAAAAATAATAGAAACATTTTACTAATGGATTATAGCACATGGGATTCTTCATGATTATCATTGAATTTATCTGTTTTTCCCCCTCATAATAACAATTTTCACCACTATAATATTTTGAGAAGATATTTATTTTTGATATTTATAATTGAATATAATTATTCGATGTTTGATTATGACACTTTGAAAAAAGGATGAATATGAGGATGGTACTATTTCATTTTGGGAAATTTCAAAACTAAATGTTCCAAAAAATGACACCTTTTTTCCCATGCATTAAATGTTTAAATATAAATAATTTGAATCTAAGATAGATCTATGATCACTTAATTTTACATGGTTTTAGTAATAAATTTTCCCATTTTTTGGAATGGTGAAACTAGGTAGAATGGTCAATCAATTGATGATGATTCTTAGTAAGATGATAACATTGATTAAAATGAAGAATGATTCATGATATTGAATTACATTAACTTTTGAATGTACTGAAAAATGAGTATCTATATAGTGATGCTAAAAAATTGTTTTTGGAATGTGTGAAATTTATTGGATTATTGATGGTGTTATGATTTATTTTTTGAAGGAGAAATAAGGATCAAGTTACAATAGTTGTATAATGTTGTAACATTTGCTGAATGATGTTTTTACAAAACACAACAATATTCCATATTCACATTTTTAATGAAAAAATAATAATATGCGAGATGAGATTACATTACAAAAAAATTCATACCTTCTTAAAGGATTATTCACTATATAAGAAGACATACAAATTTATTATATGTTTTCCTAAATATTGATCTTCGCAATATAAGATGAAAGAAAAATCACATGCGGATTTAGCATTTACAAAGACACCTATAAAGTCATTTTTGAATTATCCTATAATCCAAAATGTGAAATAATTAATTTAAAACTAACATTATATAAAATTTTAAGATAGAATTCAACCGAGTAAATATGTGTTGCAAAATAATGATATCCAGCTCCTTTTCCAAATTACAGGAAAATATATCGGTAGTTTAATAAATATAGAAATGAAGTTTGAAATAATATAATTAGAGAGAGTATGGATGGAATTAATCCATATGAAATAAATAGTATAACAAATAGTTCAAACCCAATTTTATTTGTAATTTAGAACTTTTTATTCAATTTTTGAATGAAGAATAATTATTTAATGTGGATTTTATATATCTCTAAAAAAATATATCCTGAAATGATATTAATGTTATATTTTTCACCATTAATTTATGATTTAAATAATTTATGGGATTACTATTTTATGGTGTATGATTCTTATAAATTGGAATACATTCATCCACATGAAATGATTATGTACTCTATAAATTAATTCACAAAATATGGATATTTATTGGATACAGTGTTAACAATTATTGATCAAAATTCTTCATATTACGAACTAAATTAAGGGAGTAAAAATATATACATAAAACATCTAATGTTATTGTTTATTGATTATTCATCTAGAAAATCTAAAAAGGAATTCCTTGTCTAATAGGAATTTTATATTGATCTAAAAACCATTTCCTAAAAATCAGTATTTTGAGAGGCTATAAAACAGATATGTGAAATTCATATTGACACTTAAATTTGGTAATGATATAAATATTTGGATTAAATTGTAAACAAAATTTGAGATGCTATATTAGAAATAACATGAGGTCAAATATAGAAATTATGTCATATATTTGGGGAACAATACCTATGGTAGTTTCATTGGAACATTATTAGATATTAAAGGATTGAATAAACATTTGTTGATATCTAGTCTAGACTAAATATCAGTGATAATATATTTAGTGTTAGCTCACACTAATGATTGAAGGTGAACAATTGTGTCCCCAGCATTTAATAAATTACAAAATATGGAGAAATTTTTCTTTTTTTTCCAGTTTCTTCATATTTCCTATTCATTTTCGAATTAAAATCATGAAGGGTTGTTATTTTTTGAATTCAATTTTTAATAAGGTGATTGATATTAATATAATAAAAAATTTGATGAATGAAGAGGTTTCATTAATATTTCTATTAAACATGTAATTTTATCCATATTTTTGTGATTTTATGGTGAATTAAATGTTTCATTTTTTGTGAGAAATAATGCTTCCAAGGCTTATATATCAATGTCGGATCAATAATTTTGAAAGTTATAAAATGATATTGATGGGGGTTTTCATGAATTAATATCAACCTAAAGCCTGCATTATTGAAAAATTATATTTCTAAGGTGGGTTTTTAGTGTTGTACAAGCTAGATGTATGTACTAGAGCACATGGGTTTTTCCTATTTATCAAGATGAACGAGTTAATTATGGATAAAAGGGGATCCTTGGCTTGAATATAAAAGCATTGATATGTAAACTGATAATGAAGTTAAATTTATACATTTGGAATAACATAGATGATTCTTATCCATATATAACATTTCATATTTTTGTGTTTAAAAAATGTTACGAATAGAATAAGGATTTGTGGTTTTTGAATGACCATATTGAAACTCTTTTTTTTATGATAATAGGGGACATTATTGGTAGATAGAAATATATTAGAATCATTGAGATGTTTATTGTGAAGTCAATGATTAAATATGATAACATGGTCTAATTGTGACATTAATGACCAGAAATTTCATTTAAAATATCATGACAACATATGTGCTCTTAAGAGTAATAGTGTATTGGTGATCACAAATTTAATGCATTTTTCGAGTGCCAAAAATACAAATATCCACATCATGCACATACTACCGAGTCATTATATAATTATTGTAGGTTAATTACATTATATTTCATGTTCCACTACAAAACTATAAATTGTTTATTGTTTACAATATTTTCAAACAAGATGAATATGGAATGAAACTAAAAAATTTGAGTTTATTGAAATAAATCAGTGATCTTTTTTATAATAGAAATGGACGTTATAAAAATTTTCTATTTTTTATCAACATGGTATGTAGTGGATTGATGTTTTAAATGAAAAAATAGTGTGTTATTGATCATAAAATTAATAAATAAGGTAATTTATGTGAGATCGATACTTCCATGAAAGGATTAATAGAAAATAGTGAGGATAACATCATAGACATTTATTGTACAGAGAGAATGATAATGATTTATGAATTTTGAAAGAACACCTTTAGTACATTCTAAATGTTATAGGTAAAATATGTTCATTTCTTGATTACATTTTTAAATTTTGTAAAATATTAGATATCTTAATTTTATTTTCTTTATTAAAACATTCATTATAACTACTATGTTACATTGTTTATTTATATCAGTTTATTTTAGTTTATTTTAACATATTTACCCTCACATAGCTTATCTATTAATTAATATTATGGAAAAATAATTATTGTAAATTTAATAAGTAATATAAATAATAATTTGTAAGATTATATTCAAAAAATATTATTTTTTGTGTGTAGAAAACATATATTAGATTTGAGGTATTTTTCAATTAACACGCCACTTATGGATTTGTTCTCATTATTTTATAATTAACTTCATATCTCATAAATGTTATTATAAATTTAGTTAACTATTAAAATTATTAATAAATATGTGTTACGTTTATTTTTTATTTTTATTTGTTTTGATAATTCTTTATTTTATATTTTTATTACTATTTAATATTTGAATTTTTATATTTGTCTATTTGTTGTTAAATTCATTCATTTTTATCATAATGATAGATTAATGAACTGACCCACCATATACATCTTCAAATTATTGTACTAATACTTCTGTGGAGGAATGTACACATTCTTATATTGATGAGCCATATCCTTATTTACAAGATACATCTACTAATTAGTGTCCAAGAAAGAGTTTGATGGTTGTAACTGTGGAATGACACATTATCTAAATTTATCATTTTCCTATATATAAGACCAAATAATACAAATAGACATTGATAATAATCATATTATAGTAGGACAAAATTAAAAACAATTAAATACTTTTACAATAGTTCGTGATAAAAAAATTAGTAAATAGAATGGTCATTGGACAAGTGTTTCAAATTTTACTATATCTCACCTATGGGATTCTATTTCTGTAATCTCAATCATTATTATTTTACATATCCTATAATGTTTATAATAATACATGTTTTTACATTTCATATAAGATGACATATGATATACCTAATACATGAGAAGTTATGGAGAAATATTTATCATTAAATAAAAGGAGATATAGGGATTTCAAATCAACCATCAAATAAAATTTTATTTTTTGGGAATATGAAACATCACTATCAATTTGATGTATGCCCATTTATAGATTATGAAACATGTAAGTAATTTTTTTTATTGTAAATGTTGATTTTTTTGTAAATTAATTTTCATATTTTAGATGATTTTTTATATTAATGATCTTATTAATGATATATTTATAAATTATTTATTATTTATTTATAGTAATTGAGGTTAGATCTTCAAGAGATATAATCTAGAAATATATACCATCACACTTTATCTCGGGGAGGGTATAAGTTATAGGAATAAAAATGATTGATGATAAATTTTAAAAATTTAGAACCACGTCATCAAGATATAAGGTTGTTGACCCTCCTTCCCCGTCATAGACATGAAAAATAGAAGAGGGAATAGAAGATTAAAAATGAAAATATCGTACAAAATATTTAAGGGTTTTAGCTAAGTTGATTGTATGATGTTTAATATATATATATATATATTTTAATACTATTAATTATATATTGTGATTCATTAAAAAAAAATTCATATAGGAATATCTTGAGGAGTATATAACACATGGGTTCTTTATATCAGAGGGTACAAAAGGTCATTTTATTTATAAAATGGGGAAATATGGAACACTCGTTTAATGTATGAGGATACTAGGGTGGTTTATTAGTGGAAAACCATTTCCATGGTCTCAATCAAAATAAATATATGATGTTTATAAAAAAATAGAATCTTTTTAAGTTTATGTTCATGAAATATTCAATAAAAAGGTGGATAGGACGAAAGCATCGATAATTTAAATGTTTTTAGACATGAATAAAAGTTTTAGACTACTGATTCAAATCCTAGACCTCTTCCCCCAGCATATACTACTACACCTCCACCTCTAAACCCCACCCTTATTATCCTACCCCTACACCACCTCCTCCAAATATTCATATTTTTTGGGATTTATATGTTGATGGTCCCCAAATTCTTGTTTCCATATGGGATGATATTTGATATTTGTGATGCTATTTATCATGAACATATAGAGATAGAGCACTATATAGTAACTATACAAGATATCATGGAATGATTAGTAAGAACACTATTATTTAGGGATGAGGTCAGTAAATTTGGAAAATTATCAACAACATTTTAGTTTGGCCATGTATACTTGTTCGAAATATAACAATAGAAGTACGTGTATTTTTTATCATTTCTTTCCTTTTTATATTAAATTTTATTTTATCATTTTATTTTTTATATATGTTTTTATTTTTTATTATAGTTCATTAATGGTAATAAAATATTCTATGGTCTTCAAAAAATATAATGTAATATGACATAAGATATAAATTAAAGTAGTCCTAATAGATTATCAAAAAATTCAAATTTATTGTTAAATTTTTATTACAATCCAATAGAATATGTTGTTTCTCGTTAGAAAATGACTATAAGAGATTTGAAAATCAATATCATGGAGCCAGTAACTAGATATCAGCTACGAATCCACACCATGAATGTTTATTCAATGATATGTGATTAATATAATTTTTCTATTTTCTTAATTTATTGAAAATTTATTATTACGATTTTAGGGATCTTTATATAATTCTTATGGGGAATGAAAAAAATATAATTATAGGGCTTTATGGACCCACATTTTATTTCGCATATATTGTACAAAATGACACATGATGAAATTATAGTTTATATTACTAAAATATTTCAAAAGATTGAAATTATTCAGTTCTACATGTTTCAATATCTCCATGAGTAATATATATATATATATGTATCACAATGTGTTATATATCTATGAAGATCAAAATAATTACCTTTAATGTTTATTTTTATATGTGTCCATTGGTTGTTATGTGTGTTTTTCGAAGGGAAAATGCAATTTATTAGCTATAATCTATCCATGGTGTAATACGAGAAATGTTTAAGAATGTATTGTTAATGTCATATTAAATGTTTTATATTTTTTTATGATATAATTAATTTAAAATTAATATTATTAATATTATTTTATAATAGGGAATGGAATTCCCTTAGAGAGACCACATAAAAGAGATCACCAAGTTGAAATATATTGTAGAAAAGGTTAATTTTAAATTAAAATTATTATATTTTAGATATATTAACCAGGAGAGTTATTTTGAATTGAAAATTTCTCTTCAAAACATTGTTTTAAACATGGTAGAATAAATGAATTTGCATTCTATGTGTTGTGCTTTATTTATAAAATAATATCAACTCGAGCAGTTATAATGCTCAAACAGTTTATATTTCATTATTAAAATTTTATTAATATTTCAGTCATTTTAATAAAAATACATGTTATTTGATTTCATTAAATTCAATATTTTTTACGATCTTCAACTTTATAGCGAATAGTAGTTGAGAAACATAAAAATTGAACAGGAAAAAAATTTATGGGTTTTAATAGATATAACATTGTTTAATAATACATTTTAAACTTGAAAGTTCATATTGTTTGTGTCTTGCTAATTTTCATGTAGTTATATTGTTTATTGTTTTGCTGATAGATTCTACTATGGTGGGGAAGATTCAAATGGAATATATTAAAAATAATAATTTTTATCATTGTTTATATCAATATTGAAGTGAAAAATGAAGACAAACGAGTATTTCACATTATTTTTTAAATAAATGATGTGAAAACTCAATCATCAGTCAGGTTTCACATTAGATAGTTAATAATCAACGTTTAAAACTATCTCATACATCAATTTTTATAATGAAACAAATGTGTAAGAATATTTTTAACAGTGGCTATAAACTATCCATCATGATAAACGAAAACAAAAAAAATATTTACAATGTATATTTCCTTAACTAACAAAAAAATTATTTATAATGTCACATGAAATAACATGTGTAATAACCACCAATAAAAAACTAACATTAAAAATACTTCATTTAACTAGTGCATGATTATGTTATTTATAACAAGGGATTTAATTTTATATATTTTTCAGGGCTTTTCTGTTTAGTGTAATAATAAATTAAGAAAATCACAAACATTTGAGACTATTAGAATATATAGTTGGTAGTTACACCCAATATCCATTTTTTTTATAAAAGCATGATATTTAATTTTTAACACTTTTTAAATTAAAAACATATTTTCTTATTTATAGTAGAATCACAAGATTATAAATTTATAAAATTAAATAGATTATAATGTTCTATAGGCTCCATAAGAAAAATTAGAAAACACTATATTAGAATAAAAATAAAAATAATGGAATAAAAAATACAGAAACATGAGATTCCATTATGAAAATCAATTAATACAATAAGAACATTTTAGCACATTAAATAAAAAATTTTAAGATAAAATATTTAATTTCAAATTCATAAAATATGGATTATTAATAAAACATATTCATAAAAAATATCATTAGAATAATTAAAGTAGAAAACAACAATCATAAGCGTTTCTTTTGATGAATGGAAACCCATGATATGATTTTCATGAAAAAACCCCTTTCACCCTTACATGGGGAAAAAATTCCAATAAACACAAAATCATTATCCTATAATATAAGAAAAAAATACTTCTTTTAAACCTCATTTAAAAGAATGTAAAATTAATGTGGGTACCTTTAGAAATAAAAATAATATATATCTAAAAAACAATCTTATAAGAAATCTCAAATTGCAATAGAAAACTTAGATAATTCCATCATTATTCCCTAGAGAACAAAATACATACTCAATTAATAGTAAATCTATATTGAGAACAAGTATGATAATGAAAATTTTCCATGGATAATAAAATAGATAATATAATATTTCATTTCATTTGTATCATGAAATCTCAAAAATTATTCCATTTATCAAATATATATAAGTTCTTTTGGGCTTCATTTACAAATATATAGAAAAATAATATTTCATTGATAATTCATAAAATGAAAAATTACTTGAAGAAGGGGGATATTGATTTTATTTAAAACTATAAGATCCTGAAGTTTTCTGGAGTCTTCTTGGGTGGGTTTTGAGGTACTTTTTAATGTTTTTATGTACCTTTGTTCTTGAGTAATGGATGGGGGTGTGTTTGGGTGAATTCATAAGGAAAACTAATGAATAGCGGGCTATAGAGGGTTGTGTGCATTGTTTGAAAAACCATGTGACTAAATAGTTCCAAATGGGTAAACTAGGATAGAGTGGTCATCACAGTTGGCACACGGTTTTCCCTAACTGCGTGCCTCTTCCCAAGAACTGTGCATGTGGGATAAATTATCTAAGAATACTATTTAAAACCACCAAATACACCCAGACTCCCATAATTTGACCTTGTCTTGGGCTAGAAAAATTATAGGTGATCCTACAGCCTTCCAATGATATTCTAAGGTGACACAAACAACATTATTTGATATAGAAAGCCCATCTTGAAGACCTATTATCTTTTTGGTATGTGGAATTCATCCTGTTTCTTTTCCCATTGATTCCTCTATCACTCATTGATCCATTAATGGATGATATCTACCATTTACACTGATCTAATCAAATTATTTGAGATCTATATATTTGATATTGGATCTAGATCTATATGTGAATGATATTGATACCTGTGGTCATAAATTTTGTTTTGGAATTTATATCTAGAGCATGATCGACAACATTGTGCCAGACAGATTTTGTGGATTTCCGTTGGGTGGACATCAATCAATAAACTGAGGAAGGTGGTCTTAGTCAAATGCCTATAGTCATGGATTTTATATGTGATTGTTATTTTATTGATATTCATTATTACATTGATAATTGATATCCTATGATTGTGTAATTAGGAATTTGGAATTGACTTGTGATTTCCTTGGTGATTAATTGATAATTGAATCATAGAACTATCATATGGGGTTGCTGAAGTAGAAATTTATTTTGGAGATTTGTTATGGGTTTGGGATATTGAAATTGAGATATTTATTTGTTTCTGTTAAGAGATTAACTTGGGGGAAATTAATTTTGAAATGATGTTTTACTAGGAAAGATAATTTATAGTGATAATTAATTATACAAATGATATTGATCAAAGATAATTAATTTAGGGAACTAATTACTAATATTTTAAATTTGATATGTATAATAAATTTTGAAGAATTAATTATAGAATGGAAACTTTGTTGATTGAATAATTAATTTTTGAAATAATTAATGGGTTATGTTCCTAGATAATTGTTGAGTTAACTAATGTCCTCTTAAATGTTTAACTAATTGTTCGATTATTAGTGAAATGATGTGGCTAATTATTTTAAATTTTAGAATGATAAAATAGTTGAGATTTTTGGGGTGCTACACATAGAATTATAGACCAATTAGAAGATGGTAATTGGACATGTCATTCCTCCAATATAGTGATCCAAACATAATATTATGGGGTTCTAGTCATGACGACCTAAACCAAATGTGATTATGGGATACTAGGCATGACAACCTATAATGAATGGGATATGGAGTGTCAGCCATGCAGAGCTAAAATCAATGAGATTTGGGATGCTTTTCACAATGTTCTATGCCAAATTAATGAAAATAATGAGTGTTTATTCAAATGGAAAACATGAATAGAAAGTAGCTTTAATTTGGGGATTATAGATTAAATTACATTATGATAACTGTTAAATTATGCATTGTATTTATTTCTTCGTAAAACTATATACACTATCATTTGACTGGACTTGTGTTAGACACCATTGGTGGTGGCCTAATGAGTTATACTCACACCCTATTTGTGCCTCTTAATCGGCACCCGAGTAGACTATGTTGTTTATAGACATGATAATGGAATGGATCAGGGATAGGTTGATTTATGGGATTGGATCATGGGAGATGGAACCAGATGTGGATTCAGACCGACATTGGAGTCATTATTTCATTACATTTAGTTTCATTGTAGACACAGTACATTCATTTTATCATAGCATGTTTTACCTTTTAGTTGAGTATTGTATTCCCTTGTTTTGAATATAATATGAAATGTATTTTTTTGTTTAATTATATTATTCCACACATGTTTATTGTTTTTTTATTTTTTGGGGGTTTTATTATGTTTAATGAGGGTATAATCTTACCATGTCTTATTTTCTATAACCTCACTATTTGTCCCCACTATCAGGCATGTGGGGAGGCACGCTTGAGGGAATATGGACAATAGACTTGAGGAATTGTTTAGTGGATCCTAGGACGGGATATCACTATGTGGTATCCAAGTTGTTTTATTTTCATTCATCTTCAACTATTTTCCTAATGTTTTGGGAAAGATAGATAGGAGACTAAGAATGTTTGTGGCTTGGTAATGAGCTCATGCATGGGAGTTTCAAACACATTTATGGGCGGAAAATCCAAGTACTCATGGTGGGATTGTTTTGGTATCTATTTTTTGTTATAGTTGGATATTATTTCACCATGGGTGATGCACTTTTGGTTTTATGTGATATACATTTTAGTAGTTTTTTAATTTAGATTTGCAACATAGATATGAATGTTACATGAATCTGCATGCATCATTCTAGGAATTCAGGGTTTTTGTGACATGCATCATTCATAGAACTCATGGGAAAATAGGTTATAAATATGTTTTTGAACATAATCTATTTTTCTTTGTTGTGAGATTGAAATAATGAATAAATATGAGAATAAATGGTTATTTAATGAGAACCATTATTGATGAAATTTTTATTATTGATTAACTAATTGTTGAATTAATTAATTTTATATTATTTGATTAAATAAGGGTGTATTTATTTCAAAGGAATCTATTTAAAAATTGTATCCAAGACCTAGGACATTGAGGGTTCGGGTAAGTGATAATTCCTTAGTGTTGACTATGTGGTGAGAAGAAGGGGGAAATGACATCTTGAAACATGGTGTATTAGTTTTTCCTCTTACATAAATGTTACAAGGATGTGTCATGAGACCGGAGATATGGGTTTTTCTATGTAGATATATTCCTCCATGATTTTTTTTGAGGGAGAGACCGAGCGGTATGGCTTGGCATGTGATTCTATACTGGAAAATTGGGGCACCATTTGAGGAAGAGGGGAGGAACGAGAACCGTTCCAATGAAACACTGCTCGTTTCATAAAATTCAGGGAGAGGGACCTAGGGTTGGTTCTGAAAAGCATGTATGAGTGGACAATGGAGGTTCTGCGGAATCACCCACTTACTTATGTTGGATATGGTGGACATGAGGGAGAAGAATTATGGATTGTTACCATAGAGATTATATATTACCATTTGGAGACTCCAGTTGGGAGAAGGGTCATGTTGGATGCTTATATGTTATGGGATTCTTCAAAGCACTGATGGGACATTTAGGTACAATCTGGGAAAACTGATGATATGTTATGAAAGTATCTTCTAGAGAAGTTCTTAAATCACTTCTATCTAGATATGCTGAGACAAGAGAATGCATTAGCTATTATTCTTATTACCCAAAGAAGTATGTCTATATTGGATTACACTAAATGTTTCAAATATTTAAACTGATTTTATCCATCCTTGTCGGAAGATGTGGCTTCTTTGAAAAAATGATTTCAGGATGTACTTACGTGTGAAATTGTTCCCCAATTAAATATCATTATGCTGAATAAAATATTAGAAGTGGTTAATCGTACAATTATTTTAGAGGAGAACCTGAAGGAGGCATCTGTTACTGGACAAGTATCTGTCACAAGAAAATCATATAGTGTTCCTTCTATGAGCAAGAAACACTATTATGAGAACCTTAGTTAGGGTAGTGGAATAAAAGGTGGACAACTAGGGGAATAGTTTTTCGAGATCTTAATCATATAATTTCTACCACTATAGAATATAGGGACACTTTCTTACACAATTTCCTTGACCACCAGTGGAGTGCCGGTTTTGTGGCAAGATATAGCAACTATTGATTTTATCCAGGATGCAGTGGTGGGATATTGCTGATTGGGCAGATGCATAGAGTCAAAGTGCACGTAGGGGGTCATATACAACATTTAAGTTTGGAATCTATAATTCTCAGGGAGAGGCGGTAAAGGTAGTGGGAGTGGTACTAGAGGGTAAGATCACCCATATCATCAGAGTGGTGCTATATAATGGAGCAAGAAACCACTATAGGGAAGTGGGGAAAAATGGTTACATGAAGTGTATCTTACACTTATGGAGATTGAGGCTGATTAATTGACATTGAGAGGTACTATTCTAGTTGATTATACTTTTCCTAATGCTTTTTTTGACACTAATTCTTCTTATTCCGTTATATATGAAAATATTGTTAAAAGTTGCAACCTAGAGGTGGAGTTTGTAAGGGGGGTGATGAATATGGATACAAAATTGGGAACACGGTCTAGGGATATCAATTTATTCACGTAATGTTCACTAGAGATCAGAGAGTATTGGTTTTATTGGGTTATCTATGACCATGTGATAACGAGCTTCAGCCTGATTAGGGGTATGGATAGTCTTGTCACATACCAAGACTACATAGATTGTTACCCTAGGGGAGTGTCCTTTTTATCTCATTTTGGAGACTGGTATGTCCATTTTGGAGAATGAGCTCTCGTTGTTGAAAGATGATCAAATTACACAGCAACAAGGAGATCTCACAGCCCTTGTTGATATTATTTTTCTATATTATGGGAGTGGAAGGTAAGACATCCTTCCAACAGTAGTAGAACTATTTTAGTATTCCTTTACAAAATACTCTTTAGTGAAGCCATAAGATATATATGTGGAATTCACTATTGAGATCTTGTAGGGGGATGAGACAGTATCTATTCCACCTTACAAAATCGAACTGACTGAGATTTAAGAGATCAAAACACAGTTAGAAAAGTTGGCGGTTAAAGGGATTATTCGTCCAAGTATATCTCATGTGGGATCACCTATTTTTTTTCAAGGAAGACCAATTGGAGTATACACTTGTCTGTTGATTATCAGAAGTTGAATAGAATTACTATGAAGAAAATTTTTCCTCTTCTAAATATTGATGATTTGTTTGATGAGAAAAAGGGGGACTTTGTATTCTCAATGATTGATCTAAGATTAAGGTATCATCATGTGAGTGTTTGGACCAATAATATACCAATAACTAAATTTATAAGCATGTATGGCCTTAATGAGTTTTCTTTAATGTAGTTAGTATTGACTAATTATCTAGCAGTATTTATGTCCTTCTTGAATAGGGTATTTCATTTGTAATTTGATCATTTGGTTGGGTTATTTGTTGATGATATCTTGGTGTACAATAATAGACATGGATATCATTACCAACATTTTTTCATCATCTTGGGTACACTGTGAGAGCATCATCTATATTCAAGGAGATCTCAATGTTAGTTTTGGACAGACAGGGGACACATTTTGGGGCATATCATTATGGAAGAAGGTGTGGAAGTAGTCCCCAAAAAAGTGCAGGAAGTAATTTATTTGTAGCATTGCAGGAATATTTTTGATATCCATTGGGTTTATATGGTTATTACTAGAGGTGCATTCCTGAATTTTACAAATTGGAAGCACTGCATTTAGGTGTGAAAAAGAAAGGGATAATTTTTGATTGGACAAATTCATGGAAAAATTTCTTTTCAGGAGTTGAAGAATCTATTGACATCGACAGAAAATTAGATCTTATCGGAGTCTAGTGAGGATTACATGGTGTATTTTAATTTTTTTGGGATCAAAGATGGAGATGTTTTTATGTACTGGGATCGAGTCGTTTCTTATGGGACATAAAAGATGATGCCAAATTTATTGAATTAGCACATGCATGACCTCAAGTTGGATGTTATGGTTTTTGCTCTAAAGTGTTGGTGACACTATCTTCTAGATGAAAATTTTATAGTTTTTATGGATATCAAAGGCATGATGTATATCTTTTCCCAGCATGAATTGAATCTTTAGTAGCGAGGATGTGTAAAGTATATGCAGTACTTTGATTTTGAACTAGTATATATACTAGAAAAGGGGAACAGTGTGGATGATGCCCTGAGTAAGAATACTCAGAATTAGTTGGTACATGAGTTCAGTGCAGAGGAGATGACGATAACTTTCTTGGCTAAAATGCATGTGGTGGTTCCGCAGAGTCAGGAGAGGAAGACTATGATATTTGTATTAGTGGAGTCTACACTCTTGAGATGGATCAAGGACCGAATGTATGAGGATCTGGTGTGTTTATCCTTATGGGAAAGTCATAAAGGTGGGTAGAAACATTCATACTAGATAATATTTTAGGATTATATCATCTATGTAAAAAATCATCATGTTGTGTCTACACATATACAAGAGTAAATCACATGAGAATTTTATATCTCAAAGTGGGCGGTTCATCCTCAAGTGAAAAAAAATTTACCATGGCCTATGACGATAGTTTTGGTGGCCAAACCTAAAAAACAAGATATCAGATTTTGGAAAATGATCTTTTAACTATCAATAGGTGTAGTCAGAGGATCGATGACCTAGAGGCCTATTGCATCCATTTCCTATTCCGAAAGGTAAGTGGGATGATGTGACTGTGTATTTCTTGATAGGAATTCAAAAGAAACATAGGAAGAATTATTCTATATGGGTTGTTGGGGATTAACTAATAATGGTACTGAATTTCTATCCTATCAGGGATACGTTTATAGTAGGATTGTTGGGAGAACTGTATGTACAAGATATTGTTCGTTACATGGGGTTCCACATACTATAGATTCAGATCACGGTTCACACATTTCTTCATGCATCTGGAGGGGTTACAGAAGGAACTTGGTATACATGTTTTATTATTTATGGCCGTCCACCAACAAAAATATGGTCAGTTGGAGCTTACCATGTAGGTGTTATATGATACATTGTGAGATTGTGTGGTTGACTTTGGTGATTCTTTGGAGATGCACATATCATTAGTGGAGTTCATATATAACAATAGTTATCAAGAAACCAAAAATATGACACCATATAAAGAAATTTGTGGTAGAACATATATATCACCACCATGTTTGTTATATTTTGGTGAGTTATAGCTATTGGGACTGAGTCTTGTTTAGGAGACATCAGAGCATGTGAAATTTATTTTAGAAACATGTGGCTATGAATCATACTTCGTAGGAGTCATTTGCTGATAGAAGGAGTGTCCTCTATAGTTTGTAGTGGGTTATCATATATTATTTTGGGAGTCACCTAGATTGGGTCACCATAGTATACATAGGTAGGGCATGTTGAATCCTAGGTTTGTAAGACTGTTTGAGGTGCTGGAGAGAATCAAGTGAGTGACGTACCGATTAGCCCTTCTACAGATATTATTATCTATAAATAATTTTTTCAATTTGTCAAAACTATGTTGGAATCATACCAAACCATTTCATGTTATTGATGTTTAATAGTTTTACCTATAGATATATTCATCATTTAAGGATCATCTAATAAGGGTGATGGGTCACAGTGAGAAAGTGTTATGTGGAAAGACTATACTGATTGATCATGTGTTATGGAAACATGTAAGTGTTTGTGATTAAATTTGGGAACATGAAGTAGACATGAGGGTTCAATGACCAATTATTTTTTTGGATCATAATCATATAGAAGATCCATAGTGCACCTCGAGGAAGATTTTTTATGAGGTGAGGAGATTGTATGATGCTTTCCTTTTCAAGAGTCATATATGGCATGTTTTTTTGTACATTTTGAGGTTTTTATGCACCTATTTTTTAGAGTAGTGGCTTAGTGTGGGCTTGGTTGATTTTTTTAAAATAAAATAGACATTGATCTATTTACGGTTTAAACATGGTTAAAAAAATCATGCATCTAATATGTGACAACCATGCGATCCTATCTAGATATGTATGCATAGTTTAAGGATGGTTTGAAAAATTGTGCTACTAAATCATGACCACCATGAAAACCAAGACAGAGAGGTCCACGGTTTTGGTGCATTATTTTTCCTATCCATAATTTATTTCAAAATTAGACAAGTATTGTAGATTAAATTTCACATATATATTAATAATTTCTCAACTAAATCCCATCGTAATGTCATAATGAGATAGTTTAATAATAAATAATTATTTGTATATTAACAATATTGGTCCCCATATACCATATATAATTATTAATAATATTTTTAAAGAATGAGGTGCACATCTTGGTCTCATATTATTATTATAATTCTCTACTAAAATGCTAATGTATATGATTTATGAAGAACATGAAATGTTTTTATGTCTACCCACCCCAAATCTTTATCATAGTCCTTAAATCAATAATGATTTCTAGAATTTACACAATTGAATCAAATAAAATTAACATAGTATAACCCCCCCCCCCCACAATACCATTTTTTAGAAAAAAAATAGTCATATATTATTAAAATTTCAATAAAGTCAAATGTTTTACATTTTTATAATTGATTCAATTAG
Organism: Viscum album; assembly: GCA_963277665.1. Lineage (NCBI taxonomy): Eukaryota > Viridiplantae > Streptophyta > Magnoliopsida > Santalales > Viscaceae > Viscum > Viscum album. The sequence continues at coordinate 62,095,128 of OY728152.1, read as the reverse complement.
GTTTTGATAGTTATATCAGGATATCAACACTTGAAAAGAATATTTTGGAATTGAAAAAGAGGAGGAATGAGTGAGGAATGGAGGCCCCCTTCAATACTATAATACCCTATATTGAGATTTAATATACCTTATGATAAAATATGGGTGTTAAATTACCCATTCCCCTGTCAAAAAAATAGTTGAAACCCCATAATGTATCCACATAAAACCCCACTAGGCGCATTAAGGACATTCGAGTATCGATAGTCTTATCACTAGGTTCCCTATGATAATGGTGAAAACATGACCCACTATATATCCTAAAATCATCCCAATGGATACCTACTATGTATCTAGTGGAACACTACTATAACTATTTATCTAATTTATTACAATCTTGTTGCCTATAACACTGCAAACCTAGTAGCCCGTAGGCAGTGTAATATTTTATTACATTGGCCTGATTACAATGAATCAAATATTCAAGAGAAAAATAGTTTTTTAGTATTTGAAATCTATATTACATACATAATACAAATATTAAATTTGTAAAAGAAAAATATAAACATGATACATAGAAAAAATTAATTAAACAACATCTTTAAATCTCAATCAAAGGATTCATTTTCATAACATGGGAAAGGAAACATAATAAGTGAGATATTCAAAGATCAATATGGGTATGTAAACTGAATGTAATATTTAATCCATGATAATATATTTACATGAAAATTTGAGGAACTGCTAACACATTCCAATCAAATAAGTAGATATTCCAAGCCAACGAGCATGTACCCAAGTGGTATAGTCTCTAACAAGGCATCCAAAAGAACTAGGATCAAATCTGGGTAAGGAATAATTTCTATGGTACTGTAGGGGTATTATAGCATGTCATTTTAGTAGTATTTTAGCAATGGAAATACTATAAGAGCGATGACACTATAGTCGTGGAGTCACTATAGCAGGTAATGCAGAGGCGGTGGTACTGTAGAAGCAGGTGACTATAGAAGTACTGTTCACCAAGGGGTTCTTTGGGCCATTAAATGAGATTTCAATCCTTCTATTCAAACCAAGTTTCCTTCAGTATTTGGTCTATGTAATGGGTGTCCCTCTTCCTAGTTTTAAAGAGGCCTTTGCTTTAAATAGATAATTGAGGATTCGACAACAACCTTTAAAAAATATTGATAATCTAATAAAAGTATTGAAGGATATGAAATCTAAACACATTCTACATAAACAATAAAATTGAGAATATAATATATCCATAGATATGTCAAAGTAGAATATAATTTAAAATAATGAAAACTATATTCTCAATAAGGAAAATTCTTAATTATTAGATGCTATGATTCCTTCGTACATGGAACCATTAACGTCATGTCCTCTCAGAAGAATATTTAAAACATACTAGTAAGAATCAAATATGGATTTTTTCAATCATAACTATTCAATTAATAGAATTAAAAAGTAATTTATGTCTTAAATATTATATATATTAAGGGTTTTTCTATCTTAATTTCATCCCATGAGATTACTAATGCATTGATGTTCTTTTGTTAACTAATCCCATACCCATAGGCTTACCCAAAACGGTCCCCAACCTATGTATTACCTATAAAAAAATTCATCGAACTGAATAATAAAATTATTTAATAAATAATTCTCTTTATAAAATATTCATATTGAATAAATAAAAATTATACATCAATAATACCTCAAAGGGGATAATATACAACAATGGTTTTCGACATTAAACCATGCTTGAGTAAAAACATTCATTAATCATTGCCATGTGTCCCATACCACATTGATGAATTTAAATAATAATCCTACATGAATTAATTGAAACATATAATATCATGATAATAAGGATATTAATGGTAGAACATGTCAATGGTATGAACATACAACATTTAAAACTCGATTGTTGCATTAAAAATTATTCTTAATGAAATGTAAATTGAGATGAAATAACATACCTTGACCTTCATTTTGTGTGTAGTTTTTATCATATTTTATATAAGTTTGAAATAAGTTAATAAATTATACACAACATATAATCATGGTTATAATATTATATTTTTCATTTTCTTAATATCTTATTAGCAGTTTATTAACAATCATTCATTATTTTCACTATTTCAGGTGTTAGTGTCCTAGTTTTCTCAAGTACATTTTGACTTATTATATGATTTTCTTATTAAGTAAATACTTATTTCATCATATCCCTAATATATATCATGGATTAATTATCATATATATATTCAGTAAATATGTATTTAGAATAATCTATAATGTTTTGAGATAAGAAATGAGATGGATCGTTCAAAGAGACAACACATCGTATGTACACATGAACAATAATTTTATTTGTTATTATATTAAATACTTAAAAATAAAAGATATATTAACATTATAGATAATGTATAATATATTTTTAATATATATCAAGAAGTTTATTAATATAATAATTTATACATTCCATATATGGAATGAATGAGTCGCATCACTTTGTTGGGGCGGTTGTCCACACACCCTCAAATAAAATTATAGTATCTAATCAAGATGGAATGAATAAAGGTATATTATAAAGAAAAACTAAATAAGGAAGAAATTATTAATATAATATAATATATATATCATGTTTTAAAAGAGTTTCAGTCATAATAGTCACCATGAGATATTTTAATTAGAATATTAACAATCATCATTTCGTGGGGAAATACTTCTCCATACACAAAAACAAGATTATAATTACACATTAGATGGTTGTTTTTGTAATTTTATGTCAAACCATTGAAATAAAAACATAATATTATATTGAGGATACTATTTTTTATAGAATCATTTAATAATAAAATTTTAGGTGGTGGATAATAGAAATAAATTGAAAGAGCTTAAGAAAAGATATTACATCTTTGTTGGGTAACTTTTTTAATTTATACCAAAAGGATTTATAGGATTTCTTTCTATAAAAATGGTGGCTTCTATGTAACTTTTAGGGATATTTAGTAGATATTTGGGAAGATTTTGATTTAGCCGATGTGGCATTACCATTGTGATAAAGGGGTTGAGTGCCTTCCTTTTTATAATGTAATGGTAGTGGAACACATTTAGATAACAAAATATATTCATTAATAGGATGTCTAACACACCTAAAGAGCCTCAAAAATAAAATAATAATTAATTTAAAAGGAATAATGTTCTATTGTATCCCCCACCAGTAAAAAACGGTGCATTTTAATAATTTGGTTCTTTAACATGGAAGATTCCCAAATTTTGTCATTTTATTTTTTGTTAAGGAATCTTGTTTTCCAACCTAAGTAATTTAAATTATAAAAATAAAATAAAGTGGTACTTTTTATAAAATATATATACAGTGAATAAATAATATGTTAAATAATTTATTATATAGGAATATCATGTTATTTTTATATTATTTTTAAAATAACTACATGTGAAGTGCTAAAACATTACTTGGACCCACACCGTGTAAAAAATATTTTTACAATATTTAGGTCAATATTTACATTTAAAAAGATAAATTCTTACATAATAGACCATATTTAAAATTTATTAACATTTAGTATCAGTTTTTGTAATATATCATTTTTATTTATTTTAAAGCATTTAATAAAATATATTTTATAATAAAATAACAACAATATCTACTTTGATATTGTTTATTCAATTTTAATTTTGATATTTCAAAGAAATATTGGAATTATAATACATTAAATTAATATATGTGTAAAATAAAATAGTAATTTGAAAAAATAATTAATTACTATAATTCTATCAGTATACATCACTTTTAATATTTATAGTACCATTTATTAAAGATAATTATTAACTAAACAATTACTATATTGGTATTTATTATGATATTTAAGTATCTAAATAATCTCTAAAATTATTTTATATATTATTATAATAAAAATCAGACATGTATATTTCAATAGAATATGTATAATGTAAACTATGATTTATTTCTCACATCCCAATGTTTTATAAATATTAAAGGTAAGGAATTTTCCCTTTTTTATTTTCCATATAGTAAATTTTATATAGGGTAAATCCATTGAATAATATATAAATAAACCATAAAATTAGAATCAATATCTGATATGGTTTATTTATTTGTATAAAATGGATTTTGGACTTTTTTCAAGGTTATTTTGTTCATTAAGATTATAATTTAAATCCTTTTTTGTGAATAATATTACCTTCATCATTGTAATTAATATTAATCACTTTCACTAATATTTTTGGTCAAAAATTAATTTTATATTATTATAAAAAATTACTATTATTTTTATAAACGTGTATGTCATTTTTATAAACGTCAAATCACAGAAGTGGGAAAATTAAAATTAACATTAATCCATAGAAATGTCGTGAATGTGGGGGTTTATGTTGAAAATGGTCAAAATATTAAAATCTTATTACAACAAATGTAAATAAAAAATGATACAAATAACCTAAATTGGATTTATATATTCATTATTTATCTATTTTGACATTAATAACCAATTTAATATATAATTTAACACTAATAATATATAAATGAAAATGATATTTTTAAATAAATAGATGTAATTTATAACTATAAATAAGAAATGTTGTTTTTTTATTAAAATCCCAAATAATCACCCAATATTAATTTCTAAATTCACAACTAATTTTTTAATATAAAATGCATAATTGATTTAAAATATAATTTTTAAAATAGTATTTCCATTAAAAGGATGTAAAACATGTTCTTTCTTGTAACCCAAGGTAATTTAGTGTTGTTTATAGTGTATTTTTATCATTATGTATAAATGATGATAAACAATTATATTTATTCAAAAAATAAAATGTTGTATTGTTTTAGAATTTTTAATTCTACCCTACTTAATAAAATTATTTCCTCTTAATTAAAACATGATCTTGGTAATCTAGGTATTGGTACTTGAAAAGACTGTTGTTGAAAGACGCACATCGTAAATAGGCCCTATGAAAATAGAATTAATAATTGGAATAAATAAAATGTTAATTTAAGCAAAAAAGCTAGTCTTTACAATTGGATAACATGATTTAAAACTATACATGGAAGATAAATCTGACCACAATGTTCTGGTGGAGAGTTATAGAAAACATGTTCAACTAAATATTTTGGACCAAAAAACCATAAACTAGAGATGTGATTAATAATTATTGATATCATGACAAATGATTATAATTGGAAAAAAAATTGTTGGAAAAACCACTTTATAGATTTCTTAAATCCATTCAATCTTTATGAGTATATGTAAATATAAATTCAATAAATATAATAATTTCATTTCATTAGATCATGTACTATTTCATGTTAAACTATTAGAACCTGATATATCATATGGTGAAGTAAAACATTATCATCGAAAATAAAATCCAATGGTCAAATTCAAATCTTTTATAAATGATTAACATTACCAAAACATTATGATCCAACAATTTGGAAGAGAGGTCACTAAATTTTAAAATTATCTTATCATTAAACTTCAATCAACAAAAAGAATCTTTAAATTTTCACATTACAAACATGTGAATTGCATCCTCATATATCTTCTTTAAATACGGTAATAACTCAATTTGACATAAAACCTTATTGTAAACATAGATTATTCCTTATACCATTTGTTAGACACATGTATTTTTTATATTCTATAATTAAAAAATTGTTTTAAACATGTTTTAATAGATATATCAGGATATTAACACTTGAAAATCTTGTTTTGGAATTGAAAAAGAGGATGGATGACTAAGGAAGGGAGGCCCCCTACCATACACTGATACACTGTATTGTGCTTTTATCTAGCTTATGAAAAAATAAGGGTGTTAAATCACCCCTTCCCCTGTCAAAAAAATAGTTCAATCCCCATTATGTATCTAGTTAAACCCCACCAGGGGCCTTAAGGACATTCGAGTTTCCAAAGGCTTGTCACTAGGTTCCCTGTGATATAGGTGCAAACAAGAGACACTATATATCCTAAAATAATCCCGATGGGAACCTATTATGTATCAAGTGGAACACTAATAAAAGTATTTATCTCATTTGTTAAAATCATCTAGCCTATAACACAACAATCCTAGTAGCACATAGATTTTGTATTATTTTATTACATTGGCCTTATTACAAGGAATCAAATCACCAATGAAAAATTAAATTTTTAGTATTTGAAATATATATTAAATACATGGTACAAATATTAAATTTGGAAAAGAAAAATATAAACATTATACATAGAAAAAATGAAATAAACAACATCTTTGAATCTCAATCAAAGGATTCCTTTTCATAACCTAGGAAAGGAAATATAATAAAGGGTATAATTAATTATAAATAAGGGTATGTAAACTGAATGTAATATTAAATCCAAGAGAATATATTAACATCAAAATTTAAATAACTACTATCACATTCTAATCAAATATGTAGATAAGCGAAGCCAATGAGTGTGTACCCAAGTGGTATAGGCTCCAAGATGGCAGCAAAAAGTCCAAGGATCAAATCTGTGGAGGGAAGTATTTCAAGGGTACTACAGTAGTATTGAATCATTTCACTATAGTAGTATTGTAGCAATAGAAAAACTGTAGGTTAGACAACAGTGTAACAGCGGAGGCACTGTAGCAGGTGATGCAGTGGTGGTGGTACTGAAGAAGTGGGTGACTGTAGCAGTACTGTTCACTGAGGGGTCATTGGTGCTATTAAGGGAGATTTCAAACCTTGTATTCAGGAAACATGGCCTTGGGCCTTTGGTCTATGTAATGGTTCTCCCTCTACCAAGTCTTATAGAGGCATTTTCATTAAATAATAAATTGAGGCTTCAAACCCAACCTTTATAAAATGTAGATAAACCAATAAAAGTATGGAAGTATATGAAATCTAAACACATGCCACATAAACAATAAAACTGAGAATATAATGTATCCATAGATACGTCAACGTAGAATATCATTTAATATAATAATTACTATGTTCTCAATAATGGAAATTCTTAATTATTGGATGTTATTTTTCCTTGGTACATGGAACCATTACCGTCATGTCCTCTCAGAAGACTATTTAAAATATACCAGTATGAATCCAATTTGGTTTTTTCAAGCATAAATATTCAATTGATAGAATTAAAAGGATATTTTATGTCTTTATTTTTATATATATTAAGGGTTTTTCGATCATAATTTCATCTCATGAGATTACTAATGCATTGATGGACTTTTATTAACCAGTCCCCAACCCATAGGGATTTCCAGAAACGGTCCCCATCCCATGTATTACCAATACTCAAAATTCATCAAATTTAATAATAAAATTATTTTAAAAAAATTATCCTTATAATATATCCATATTGAATAAATAATAATGATACATCAATAATACCTCATAGGTGGATAAGAAACAACAATGGTTATTGACATTAAACCCTTCTATAGTGAAAATAATCATAAATTATTGCCAAGTGTCCCATACGACATTGATAAATTTAAATAAAAATTCACAAAGAATTAAATGAAACATATAATATCATGATAATATGGATATTAATTGTAGAACATGTCAATGTTCAGAACATAAAACATATAAAACTCAATTGTTGCATAAAAAATAAGTCAGAATGAAATGTAAATTGAGATGAAATAACTTACCTTAAACTTCATTTTGTTGTGTGGTATTTATCCTCTTTTATATATGAAATATGTTAATAACATATACCCAACATATAATCATGTTTATAATATTATATTTTACATTGTCATAATATCTTATTATCATTTTATTAACAATCATTCATTATTTTCACTATTACAGGTGTTAATGTCCTAGTTTTCTCAAGTACGTTTTGACTTGTTATATGATTTTCATGTTATGTAAATCTTTATTTCATCATATCCCTAATTTAAATCATGGATAAATTATCATATATATATTCATTAAATATGTATTTATAATAATCTATAATTATTGGAGATAATAAATGAGATGGATTGTTCATAGAGATGACATGTCGTATGTACACATGAACAACAATTTTATTTTTAATTATATTAATATAATTAAAAAATTGATATATTTACAATATAAATAAATTAAAATATATATTTCATATATTTCAAGTAGTTTAATTAATATAATAATTTATACATTCCATGTATGGAATCAATGCGTCACATTTCATTGTGGGGGCGGTTGTCTACACCCCCTCTAATGAAATTATCGTATTTACCAAAGATGGAATGAATAAAGGTATATTACAAAGAAAAAATACATAAGGAAAAAATTATTAATATAATATATATATCATCTTATAAATGAGTTTCAATCATAATAGTCACCATAATAGGTGGTAATGAAAATATTAGCCATCATCGTTTCATGGGGCAATAGTTCTCCATACACAAAAACAATATGTTTGTTACCCATTAGTTGGTAGTGTGTGTAAGTGTATGTCAAACCATTTAAATAACAACATAACAGATTATTGAGGATACTATTTTTTATAGAATCATTTAATAATATGGTTATAGGTGGTGGATAATGGAAATAAATCTAAAGAGCATAAGGAAATGTATTACATCATTGTTGGGTAACTTCTTTTTATTTATACCAAACGGGTTTCATGGATTTTTTTCTATAAAAAGGGTGGATTATAGGATTATGTTAGGGATATTTAATAGATACTTGGGTAGATTTTGTATATTCAATGTTGCATTATAATTTTGAGAAAGGGGTAGAGTGTCTTCCCCTGTATAGTTGAAAGGAAGTGGAACACTTTTAAATACCAAAATGTATTCATTAATTGGATGTATATCATACCTAAAGAGCCTCCAAAAAAAATAATACTGAATTAAATAGTATTAATGTTCTATTATATCCCACACAAGGAAAAAATTGTGCATTTTTATAATTTGGTTCGTTAACATGGAAAATTCCCAAATTTTATCATTTTGTTTTTTATTAAGGAATAATGTTTTCCAAACAATGTTATTTACTGTATAAGAATAAAATAAAGTGATATTTATTATAAAATATAGGTACACTGAATAATTAATATGATAAATAATTTATAAAATAGCAATCCCATGTTATTTGGATATTAATTATAAAATATGTGCATGTGAAGGGCTAAAACAGTGCTTAAACCTACACCATGTTAATAACATTTTTTTAATATTTGGGTTAATATATAAATTTAAAAAGATAAATTGTTACTTAATAGACCATATTTAAAATTTATTTACATTTAGGATCTGGTTTCTTAATATATCATTTTTATTTATTTTATAGTATTTAGTAAAATATCTTTTATTATAAAATAACAACAATCTCTATTTTGACATTATTTATTAAATTTTAAATTTTATATTTCAATGAAATATTGGAATTATCATATATTAAATTAAAATATGTTTAAGAATTATTAAATTGAAAAAATAATTAATTACCATAATTCTATCAGTATACTTCACTTTATTATTTATATTATCATATATTAATGTTAATTATTAACTAAAAAATCACTATATTGGAATTTATTATTCTATTTAAGTGTCTAAATCATCTCTAAAATTATTTGATTTATTATTTTGAAAAAAATAAGACATTTATATTTCAATAGGATATTTATAATGTAAACAATGAATTATTTTTTATATCCCTATGTTTTATAAACATTAATGGTGAGGAATGTACCCTTTTCCTCTTCCATACAGTACATTTTATATAGGGTAAATCCATTGAATAATATATGAATAAACCATAAAATTAGAAACAATAGCATATATGGTTGAATTGTTCGTATAAAATGGAATTTGGACATGTTTTAAGGTCATTTTGTTCATTAAGATTATGGTTTAAATCCTTATTGTGAATAATATTACCTTCATCGCTGTAATTAATATTAATCACATTCACTAATATTTTTGGTTTAAAATTAATTTTATTTTACTATTAAAAAATAGTATAATTATTATAAACAAGTATGTCTTTTTTTAAATGCAAATCACAGAAGTAGGAAAATTAAATTTAACGTTAATCCATATAAATGGAGAGAATATTGGGTTTTATGTTAAAAATGATCAAAATATTAATAAGTTAATACATCAAATGTAAATAAAAAAATGAATCAAATGACCTAAATTGGATTTATATATTCCTTATTTATCAATTTTGACATTGATTCCCAATTTAAAATATTATTTAACATAAATAAATATTTAAATAAAAATTATATTTTTAACTAATTAGATGTAATTTATAACTATTATTAATAAATGATGTTTTTTATTAAAATTACAAATAATCACCCATTTTAAATTTATAAATACTTAATATTTTGTTAATATAAAATTTTTAATTGATTTAAAATACAATTTTTTAAATAGGATTTCCATTAAAAGGAAGTCAAAAATGGTCATGCTTGTAACCCAATGTAATTTAGTATTTTGTATAATGTATTTTTGTCATTATGTATAAATTATTATAAAAAACCTATTTATTCAAAAATTAAAATGTTTTATTGTTTTAGAATTTTACATTCTACCTAACTTAATAAAATTATATCCTCTTAATTCAATCATGATCTTGGTAATAAAGGAATTGTTATCTGAAAATACTATTGCTGAATGACCCAAATCGTTAATTTGAACTATGAAAATAGTATTAATAATTGGAAAAAATGAAATATTAATTTAATCAAAAAAATAAGGTTTACAATTGGAGAACTTGATTGAAAACTAGATATGGAAGATAAATCTAACCAGATTTTTTTGTTAGAGAGTGATAGAATCATGTTCAACTGAATATTTTATAACAAAAAACAATAATCTAGAGATATGATTAATGATTATTGATATCATGAAAAATGATGATAATTGGAAAAAAAGTTTTTGCAAAACCCTCTTTCTGTATTTTCTAAATCCATTTACTCTTTATGAGTATAAGTAAATAAAAATTCAATAAACATAATCATTTCCTTTCATTAGACCTTTTACTATTTCATGTTAAACTATTAAAACATGATTTTTCATATTGTGAACTAATACATTAACATGGAAAATAAAATCCAATGGTCAAATTAAACTATTTTAAAAATTTTTAACTTTCACAAAACATTATGATCCTACAATTTGGAAGGGAGGTCACTAAATTTTAAAATTATTTTATCATTAACAATTAATCAACATAATGCATCTTAAAATTTTCACATTCCAAACATGTGAATTGCTTCCTTATATATCTTCCTTAAATATGGTAATAACTCAATTTCACAAAAACCTTATTGTAAACATGGATTATTATTTATAAATTTTTTAGACACATGTGTATGGATATATTCTATAATTAAAAAAAATAATTTTTTTTTGATAGATATATTAAGATATTAAAAGTGGAAAATCTTATTTTTTATTTGAAAAAGAGGAGGGATGACTGAGGAAGTGAGCCCCCTACCATACTCTAATACCCAGTATTGAGCTTTAATCTACCTTATGAAAAAATAACGGTGTTAAATTACCCCTTCCCATATCAAAACAATAGTTCAACCACCATTATGTATCCTGTTAAACCCCATCAGGGGCCTTAAGGACAATCGAGTTTCAAAATGCTTATCACTAGGTTCCCTGGGATAATGGTGCAAACAAGAGACACTATATATCCTAAAATCAACCCAATGGATACCTACTTTGTGTTGAGTGGAACACAACTAAAACTATTTATGTAATTTATTAGAATCCTCTAGCTTATAACACTGCAAACCTAGAAGCTCATTGATGGTGTATTATTTTATTACATTGGCCTGATTACAAGGAATCAAATCACAAAGGAAAAATTAGTTTTTTATTATTTGAATTCTGTATTAAATAAATTATACAAATTTTAAATTGGGAAAAGAGAAATATAATCCTCATACATAGAAAAAATGAAATAAACCACATCTTTGAATCTCAATCAAAGTATTCCTTTTCATAACACGGGAAAAGAAACATAATAAGGGGGGTCTTCAATTATCATTAGGGGTATGTAAACTGCATGAAATATTTAATCCAAGAGAATATATTAACATGGAAATTTAAATAACTGGTTAGACATTCCAATCAAATAAGTGGATAATTCAAGCCAATGAGCATGTACCAAAGTGGTATGGGCTTAAACATGGCATCCAAAAGACCCAGGATCAAATCTGGGTAGGGAAGAATTTCTAGGTACTATAGTTGTATTGCGACATGTCACTATAGTAGTATTGTAGAAGCGGAAACATTTTAGGTGTGACTGCAATATAGTAGTGGAGTCATTGTAGCAGGTGATGCGGTGGCGGTGGTACTGAAAAAGCAGGTCACTCTTGCAGTACTGTTCACTGAGGGGTCCTTTGGGCTATTAAATGAGATTTAAGGCCTTGTATTCAGGACAATTGGCCTTGGGCCTATGGAATATGTAATGGGTCACCCTCTAAAAAGTATTAAAGAGGCCTTTTCATTAAATAATAAATTGTGGCTTCAACCCCAACATTCAAAAAAATTAGATAAGCCGTTAAATGTTTGGAAGGATATGAAATCTAAACACATGCCACATAAACAATAAAACATAGAGTATAATCTATCCATACATATTTCAATGTATAATATCATTTAAAATAAAATCAACTATGTTCTCGATAAGGGAAATTCATAATTATTGGATGTTATGTTTGCTTGGTATATGGAACCATTATCATCATGTCCACTTAGAAGACTATTTAAAATGTATTGGTAAGAATCCAATGTGGTTTTTTCCACCATAACTATTCAATTAATAGAATTAAAAAGATATATAATGTCTTTATTGTTATATTTATAAAGGGTTTTTATATCATAATTTCATACCATGATATTACTAATGCATCAATGGTCTTTTATTAACCAATCCCCAACCCATAGGGATTTCCATAAACGGTGCACAACCCTTGTATAACCAATACAAAAAATTCAACGAATTGAATAATAAAATTATTTAATAAAAAATTATCCTTCTAATATATCCATATCGAATAAATAATAATTATACATCAATAATACCTAATAGGAGGATAAGAAACAACAATGGTTGTTGACATTAACCCATTATTGAGTTAAAATAATCATTAATCATTGCCAAGTGTCCCATACCACATTGATGAATTTAAATAATAATTCACCATGAATTAAATGGAACGTATAATATCATGATAATAAGGATATTAATGGTAGAACATGTTAAAGGTCAGAACACAAAACATATAAAACAAAATTGTGGCATAAAAAAAAGTCATAATGAAATGAAAATTGAGATGAAATAACTTACCTTATCCTTCATTTTGTTGTGTGGTCTTTATACTCTTTTATATTGATTTGAAATATGTCAATAAAAAATACCCAACATATAAAAATATATATAATATTATATTTTACCTTTTCATTGTATCTTATTACCAGTTTATTATCGATCTTCCATTATTTTCACTATTTTAGGTGTTAATGTCATAGTTTTCTCAAGTACATTTTGATTTTTTTATGATTTTACTATTAAGTAAATCCTTATTTCATAATATCCCTAATGTAAATCATGGATTATTATCATATATATATTCAGTAAATATGAATTTATAATAATCTATAATGATTGGTGATAAGAAGTGAGATGGATCGTTCATAGAGATGACATGTCGTATGTACACATGAAAAATATTTTATTTTTTATTATATTAAAATAATTAAAAATAATTGATATATTTACATTAAATATAAACCATAATATATATTTTATATATTTCAAGATGTTTTATTAATATAATAATTTATACATTCCATATATGGCGTTAATGAGTCGAATCGCTTTGTGGGGGTAGTTGTCCACAATCCCTCTAATGAAATTATCATATTTACCGAAGATTGAATTAATAAAGGTATATTACAAAGAAAAACTAAATATGGAAAAAATTATTAATAATATATATAAATATCAATTTTTAAAAGAGTTACAATCATAATAGCCACCATGAGAGTTGGTAATGAAAATATTAACAATCATCGTTTCGTGGGGCAATAATTTTCCATACACAAAAAAAATATGTTTGTTACACATTAGCAGGTAGTGTGTGTATGTTTATGTTAAAAAATTTAAATAACAACATAATATTATATTTTGGATACTATTTTTTATATAAGAATTTAATAATAAGATTTTAGGTGGTGGATAATGGAAGTAAATCTATGGATCTTAAGGAATGATATTACATCATTGTTGGGTAACTTCTTTTTATTTATACCAAATGGGTTTCATGAATTTTTTTCTATAAAAAGGGTGGATTTTAGGATAATGTTAGCGATATTTAGTATATTTTTGGGTATATTTTTTTACTCGATATGGCATTATAATTGTGAGAAAGGGGTATAGTCCCTTCTTTTTTATAGTGGGAAGGGAGTGGAATACTATTATATACCAAAATGTATTTCTTAATAGGATGTCTATCATACCTAAAGATCATCCAAAAAGAAATATTAATGAATTAAATATGAATAATGTTCTATTATATCCTCCACCAGAAAATACGGTGTATTTTAATAATTTGGTTCTTTAACATTGAAAAATACCAAATTTTATCATTTTTTTAAGGAATCATGTTTTCTAAACTAAATAATTTAATGTATAAGAATAACATAAACTGAGATTTATTATAAAACATAGATATACTAAATAATTAATATGATAAATAATTTTCAAAATAGTAATCCAATGTTATTTCTTTATTAATTTTAAAATAAGTGCATGTGAAACGCTAAAACACTGCTTGAACCTGAACCATGTTAACAATATTTTTACAATATTTCAGTCAATATATAAATTTAATAAGATAAATTGTTACTTAATAGACCAAATCTAACATTTACTAACATTTAAGATCAGTTTTCATAATATATCATTTTTATTTAATTTATAGAATTTAATAATATATCTTTTAATATAAAATAACAAAAATCTCTATTTTTGACATTATTTATTAAATTTTAAATTTGATATTCCAATGTAATATTGAAATTAAAATATATTAAATTAATATATGTGCAAAAAAATATTAATTTGAAAAACTAATTGATTACCATAATTCTATCAGTATACATCACTTTTATTATTTATAGCATCATTTATTAATGTGAATTATTAACAAAATAATCACTATATTGGTATTTATTATGTTATTTAAGTGTCTAATTCATCACTAATTTTATTTGATTTATTATTATGATAAATATAAGACATTTATATTTCAATAGGATATTTATAATGTAAACTATGATTTTTTTTTCATATCCGAATGTTTTATAAATATTAATGGTAAGGAATGTTCCCTTATTTCTTTTCTATACAATAAATTTTATATAGGGTAAATCCATTGAATAATATTTAAATAAATGATAAAATTAGAAACAATAGCTGATATTGTTTAATTGTACATATAAAATAGCTTTTGGACATGTTTTAAGGCCATTTTTTTATTATGATAATGGTTTAAATACATATTGTGAATAATATTACCTTCATCATTGTAATTAATTATAATCACTTTCACTAATAATTTTGGTCCAAAATAAATTTTTTTTTACTATAAAAAAATAAAATAATTATTATAAACATGTGTTTCTTTTTTTTAATTCAAATCATAGATGTGGGAAAAATTAATTTAACATTAATCCATATAAATGGCGAGAATGTGGTGTTTTATGGTTAAAATGGTAAAAATATTAATATGTTATTACATCAAATGTAAATATAAAAATGACTCAAATGACCTTAAAAAGGATTTATATATTCCTTATTTATCTATTTTGACATTGATAACCGATTTAAAATAATTTTTTACACAAATAATTATTTATATGAAAATTATATTTTTAACTAAATATATCTAATTTATAACTATTAATAAGAAGTGATTTTTTTTATTAAAATTAAAAATAATCACCCATTATTAATTTATAAATTATTAACAAGTTTTTTTAATATAAAATTTTTAATTAATATAAAATGCAATTTTTAAAATAGTATTTTCATTAAAAGGAAGTAAAACATGGTCATTCTTGTAAACCAAAGTAATTAAGTGTTGTGTATAGTGTATATTTTTCATTATGTATAAATTCTGATAAAAAATATTTATTAAAAAAAGAAAATGTTGTGTTGTTTTATAATTTTACATTCTACCAGATGTAATAAAATTATATCCTCTTAATTCAAACATGATCAGGGTAATAAAGGGATTGGTATCTGAAAATAATATTATGGAAATACCCATATCGTAAATAGGCCCTATGAAAATAGTATTAATAATTTGAAAAAATCATATGTTAATTTAAACAAAAAACTAGGAGTTACGATTAGATAACATGATTGAAAACTAGAAATTGAAGATAAATCTAACCAGAATGTTCCAGTTGAGAGTGATAGAAAACATGTTCAACTGAATATTTTAAACCAAAATACCATAAAACATAGATGTGATTAATGATTATTGATATCATGAAAAATGATGTTAATTGGTATTTTTTTTCCAAACCCTTTTTCTAGATTTTTTAAATCCATTCAGTATTTATGAGTATATGTAAATATAAATTCAATAAACATAATCATTTTCTTTCATTAGACCTTGAACTATTTCATATTAAACTATTAGAACATGATATATCATATGGTTATGTAATACATTTCCATCGAAAATAAAATCCATTGTAAAAATTAAACTATTTAATAAATTTTTAACTTTCCAAAAAATTTATGGTCTAACACTTTGGAAGAGAGGTCACTAAATTTTAAAATTATCTTATCATTAACATTTAATCAATATAAAGCATATTTAAATTTTTACATTCCGAACATGTGAATTTCGTCTTTATATATCATCCTTAAATATGGTAACTACTCAATTTGACAAAAACCTTATTGTAAACATGGATTATTCTTTATGAAATTTGGTAGACACATGAGTTTGGATATATTATAAAATTAAAATATTGTTTTAATAATTATATATAAAAGATTTGACAACTTATCGGCAAGTCATTAATCAGTTACAAGGTAGTAAACACTTATATAGTCAATTATTTATTCATCTTTTTATTATCTTCCAGAATATTATAAGGTGCTTATTCCATCAATCATGTGTATTAAAAAAATTTAATCATTATTTTGAATAACATTTCTAGGTATTGTAAAACATATAATCTGAGATCCTTAATGAATATATACTTCAATAAAATCCATAAATGTTTTATAATTCTTATAACTAGTACATCATTGATAAAATAATTTGAAAAATTTCTCAAAAATCCAAATACCTATAAAAATTTACCATTCCACTTCAGTTATATCAATAAAATTTTAATGATATTGATCCCTTTTCATCTTCTGAGTTATTTTACATTAACATTTGTAGAATTAATTTGTATATGACCAATCGCCTAAAAGTGGAAACATTTCACATTGGAATTTTCCTTCATTCCCTTGAAATCACAAACTATTTAGCCTTTTTATCCACACATATGATAATCTCCAACTCCATTCAAGCGTCTATTAGGTTGTTTCATTCAAAATTTATTACATGCAAGAAAATCCATCATTCTCTACATTACCATTTCCATTTTCTTCATATTCATATTATTCTATGGATTCCCTTTGAATCTATAATAATTATAGAATTATTTATTTTCCTTCATAGAAAATTAAAGTATTTCATTATATGACGATTTTTTTTGAGAAACCCAGGCCCTTTGAATATTTGGATTTGGATCTTCAATGAAGTGAATGACCCTACCCTCAATGTTGTATAAATAATCTGTATCATACCTATCTAACCTTGTATATATAGATTCATAATCTTCAACACATTCATCATTATTTATCTTTAAGATATGTAACATCCCATTTATCTCATTTTGTTGATCACATGGGGCGTATTTATTAAATATTGTCTCCTTAAAAGTTCTCTAATCAATGAGTTCAATTTAATCACCCCCTAATATTCTAGATCAAAGAAAACTCTTGATAAACATCACCTTTGAGACAATACACTACTTGTGTAACCTTTATATTTTTACCACATTCCAAATACATAGATGCCTTTTCTATTGAATAAATCCATTTCGTATCTGAATTTGGATTTATAGTCCCAATAAATGGTTGGTGATTCTTTCATATAAAGCAATACAGAATAGGATATTCTCATTGTGGAATAGGATTCTCTATTCGATTGAGGTTATTAATCTACCCTGATTATGTTGCCTTAGTATAACTATGTTTTATTCTATTCCAATAGAATCCATGTTGGTTTCCCCGGGAGGAAAATCACTATGTTCCATATAGGTTTTGATACTGATCATCCTTACATGTACCATTTCAAATGAATAACATACACTATATTAGATCATAATATATAACACCAAATATGGTATAGTCCATAACAAAAATTTATACATCATAAATATCTGAAACATGAACAATTTTTACATTGTGTAAATCATTACATTTAAATTATTTAAATTGTCGATAATGAACATTTCAAATATCCCAAGCGTATCACCCGTGAGTGTCAATCTAGGATCACATTAAGACATACTGTGATGTAATAGGTTACCTCGAGTCCATCCTATAACACATTGTTGGAATTATTACTCCTAGGTGCATCTACATAAGAACCACATCAACTTAGAGTATCCCGATAGGGATGTATTTCCTTGAGTCCCCACATAATATATACAATACAAAAATTCTATGATTTTGTTGAAATATTATCCTCAATGTCTATCTTAGGGTTATGTTAACTAATCTACGTTTTCTAAATATATTTTCCATGGTTGTTTCTGAACATCCTTTGATTCGAACTATTAGACCATGACTTCAGAATCCGGGAGATGATTCAATATTTTAATACATTTGGTTGATTACATGGAATAAAATCCTGAAGGACCAATAAGTTTAGAAGTATCATAAATACAGATTACAAACATGAAACCCATAAAAAATTGTTAAAAGAAAATTAAAAACATTATTCATAATAAAATGAAATAAACAATATATTTGAATCACAATCAATGGATCCCTTTTCATAACCTAGGGAAAAGAAAACATCAAACGGGTGAGATAAAATGATATATAAAGATACATAAATTAGAATAAGTATCTATACAATGATAATAGATTAACATGGAATGATAAATAATAGATAACACATTCCATTACAATAATTAGATAAGGAAATATCCATACGTAAAGGTATGAAATAGAAACACATTCTATATACGAAATAAAACTGAGAATATAATTTATTGAAGATATTTTGACTTGAATATCATGGAAACTAATAATAACAATTTTATCAATAATGTAAATGACTAATTATTGGACACCAACTTTTCGGGGTACATGGAACCATTACCATCATGACCTTTCGTACAACCATTTAAAACGTAATGGTTTCAAACCAATTTTTCATATCAAACCATACCTCTAAAATAATGGAATTTTAAAATATATTTTATATCAATCTAGTAACTAATTTTAATGATTTTTTGAAAACAATTTAATAACTTGATACTATTTATGCATCAAGTGGATATCAATAACTGGGCCTTAACCTATAGGGATTACCTTTAGTGGACCCCAAACCATGTCTTACCTGCCCAAGTCATTCCTCAAATCGAATTATAGATTTAATTAATAAACAAATTTTCTTATCATATATTCATATTGAATAAATTTTTTTCAATAAATCCTCAAAGGAGGGTAACTATCAAAAGGTTGGTCAATATTAAAACATTCTTAATGAAAACTATTGTTAAACATTAAAAACCGTCCCATATACCTTTTAATCATTTTAAGGATAAATCCACACAATTTAAATTAATCATATAATATCATGAGAATATGTAAATTCATGATATAACTATTCTATCTTCATGACATACATCATAAAAAAGTGAGTTTTTTCATAACAAAAATAAGTCTAAATATAATGTAAATTGAGATGAAATACCATACCTTAAAATTCCTTTTATTTTTTTGGTAATTATTATCATATATAGTGGTTTAAAATATGTTACTAACATATACCAAAACTATAATCATTGTTATAAGATTATAAATCGTCTTTATATAATCTATTTTTACTCCTTGTTATCTATCATTCATTGATTTTACTACTTCGGGTGATAATTACCTAGTTTTCTAATGATTATTTTGACATGTTTTTTGATATTTATATTACATAAATCATGATCTCATCATATCATGAATGTAAATAATGATTTAATTATCTTACATATTCATTAAATTTGTATTTATTTAAATCTATAATTTATCTAGATTTGAAATGAAATTAACCATCCATGGAGATATTAGGACGTATGTATGCATCAATGGTACGTTAATTTATTTGTTTTATTAAAATAAGTAATAGTAAATGATATATGATTATTATAATTCCTGAATCTGATCTATGTTATATATATTAAATATTTATATTAAAACAATCATTTATACATATAATTTATGGCCTCAAAGAGTCACATCTCTATGAGGGGTAGGTTTTCTACACTTTCTCAAACAATATTATCATATTCACACAACTGGAAATCATAATAGTTTGTTCTAAATTAAAATTAAATAATAAAAAAGGAATTAAAAATATTATAATGATTATAAAAAAATATTCCCCATAATAATTGAAATCATGATAGGTTGTAAAGGAATAATGAGAAAACAAAATATCCTGATACAATATTTTTCCATATATAGAAACAATATACTCATTGTCCATTAGATTGAAGTGTTGGTAAGTTTATGTAATTCCCTTGGATAAAAAAATAGTATCATAGTTAGGATATATTTTTTTCTACAAAATACAGTAATAAAAATACTATAGGGGGTGGCGAAATGAAATAATAATAAAGAGTGCAAGGAAAGATTTTACCATTTAATAGCGTAACTTCTTTTATTTTGAACCAAAAGTATTCCTTCAATGTATTTCTGACCACAAGTAGGATTCAACGATGAGGGGAGGGATTTTTATGATCTTTTTTTCATATTTTTTTTGATCTAATATGGCTTGCGAGGATTGATTTATGGGTACAGTGCCTTACTGTTTTAACTGGAGGGGGAGTGACACTCTTATAATACCAAAAGGTATTCATTAACGGGAGGTAGACCATAACTAATGATCCCCAAAAATGAACAAATAATCAATCAGATGGGAATTTTGATATATAATACTCTCCACCACACAAACATATCTGCATTATAATTTTTTGGTTCCTTATGTTCAACGATTCCCCAATTTTATCATTTTGGTTTTTATTAATGAATATAGTTTTCCAACATAAGTAATATATGCATTAAGTGTAAAATAAATTGATATTTACTATAAAATATATATTCAATAAATTATTAATATGATATATATAATATATAATAAAAATATCATTTTTTTATAATATTAATTTTAAAACATGTTCATGTGATACGCTAAAACACAACTTGTACCATAGCTAATTTAACAAAGTTTTTACATTATATGGGTCTATATGTTATTTATAAACAATAAATTGGTACCATCATAGAACATATTTATTATTTTTAACACTTTAAAATAACATGTAGAAATTATTTATTTTTAATAATTTTATTTAATTTTATAAGATATCATTTATTGTAAAATTAAAATAAGGAAAGTTTTGACACTATTTATATAATTTTAAATTTTAAATATAAAAAATATTTTGGAATTTGGATATATTAAGTTTAAAGATATGAAAGATGAAATATTAATCTATGAAAATTATTTTATTATAACAATTCAATCTACATACATCACATTTAATTTATATATTATAATTTATTTTAGTTAATTACTAACAAAATAATCACTATGTTGGAATTTCATATGAATTTTAGGAAACTAAATGATAAAAAAAATTAATTGATAAATTATTATGGAAAATTTTATTAATAAATTATTATGATAAAAATAACATATTTGTCATTAAAAGGATTTTTATAGCCTAAATTTTTATTTTTTTTACATATCTCAAGGTTTAATAAATGTTAATGTTAAGGAAATTTCCCTTTTTTCTCTTCTTCCATACTTAAACTTTTATATAGGTAACTTCCATTTAATTATATCCCAATAAACCATAAAATTCAAAACAAGAGGATATATGGTAGAATTATTATCATAAAATTACTTGTTTTCATGTTTCCATGTAATTTTGGCCCCTAAGATTTAGCGTTAATCACATATTGATTTTAATTTTACCTGAATCACTGTTATAAATTTCAAAAACATAGACTAATAATTTTTTTCACTAATTTAGTTGATCATATTAGAGAATATATATTATACTGATTACTACAATGTATTTCCATTTTTAAAAATTCATATCATATAAGTGGGGAAATAATACTAATAGAAATCCACAGAGATAGCGATATTTCAGGTTTTAAAAGTAAAAATGTACAATATGTACAATATGTTAATAAATAAAATAAAAATATAAAAACATATTCTAATGAAAAAAATTGTAGTAGTATATGTAAAATTGATCTGTTTTGACTTTAGAAAAATTTATAATATAATTTAACTCCTTTAATTATTAAAACTAAATTGTTGTTTTTAATTAATTTGCATTAATTTTATTGTACACATTACAAAATCATGATTGGGAGAAAAAATCACAAGAAATAACCATACTAAAATTTTGAAATTATTAATTTTATAATGATATTTGTTTTCAAAAATAAAATTAATGAATGTTTCAAAATATAGTTTCCACATAGGTTCTCCATTAAATGATGGTAAAACATAGTATTTTCTGTCACACAAGATAATTTGATGTTGTGTGTAGATTATATTTATATTTTTTTATAAATTATGCAAAAAAAATTATATTTACTCCAATAAGAAAACACTATATTGTCATAGGGTGTTACATGGACTCAATAACTCCCATTATTTTTTTCACATATTATCATTTCCAAATAATATATTTTATCTTAAAAATAATGATTCCCACACCAACATTTACTCTTTTACAATAATATTAATCCCGCATAGAATTTTACCTTTTTATGTTTTAAAAATCGAAAATAAAATAAAATAAAAACAACATGTGACATTATATCTTCTATTTAATGATTATATCATGATCCCACAATCCTAGTTAAGGAACATGTGTCTTATTTGATATAATATTTTTAAATTCACTTCGTAAATTTTTTACTAATATTTTTAAATATCAATGGTATGTATTTTTAAAGTATAAATGATAGAAATATATGGATGTTCATGTATAATAAAAAATATATATATTTTTTGGTTTTTTATAACAATGTTATAAAAAGGAAGGTAAATGAAAAAATTATGTATAGGTAACCTTATAATGTTCTAAAATATAACTAGAATATATATAAATTCATAAATAATATTAGTTAATGGAATTATGGTAATGAAAGAAGATTATATTTGTATAATAATATTTCTATTGAATGAAAATTATATCATTTAAATTTAAATTCTATAATTAAATAATATAATATAGATTTATTAGAAAAAACCTACTGGGAAAGATGAATTAATTAGTCAATTGAATAATATAGTTCATATATAATAGTTGTATAAATATTAACTATACATGGTCTGGTATATTGGAGTCGTCACACCACTATGTTATGTTTCTGTCATCAATAATCGATTCATTATATTCTATAATAATTGTTTTATTCTTTATAAATTATATAACTCTATTATTCATCAAATATTTTTAATTTTTTTAGTGGAAATATTATAATTTTTAATAATTTTTTTTGAAAATGGAATGACTTTATATTTTATTTTATAGGAATGTTTCCAAATGTTTTATTTTATTATAATAGTCCCATTTGGACAAAATTGATTATAAATCCCTTAAAAAGGATGAAAGTTAGTGTATTGAGAGGAAAAACTAGGAGGATGATGTAAATCCCCTAACCCCAGTTACCCAGAGTCAGTGCATTATTACTTAACATTGGCATGATCACAAAAGATCAAGTCTCGAAAGAAGGATTAGTTTAGTAGCCTTGGAAACACTATATACATTCATAAATGTTACATTAAATCATAACGTTAAAAACTAAAATACCATAGTCTTCATAGTCCACACTCATATCCCCTTCAGATTATCCCTTCAGGTCAGTCATTAAATAATTCTTCACATCCTAGGAAAAATAAAACATAGAAAGGGGTGAACTCAGATGCTCAGTAAGGATAAAAATATAGCAGAAACTTTAATAAATAAACATAAACATTAAAGTAAATATATAATTAAAACAAAAGACTTTTAAACTTGAACTTCAGAATAATATGGAAAAAATAAAATGAAATAATTCCATTTAGTTATTCACATGGATATTATACTAGTCGAATAATCACATGCAATATCAATAACCACTTTTATAATGAAGGAAGGAATAATTTCAGACTATCATAACCACATAGCCAAGGCCTCGTGCAAAGACTACAAATAAGATTTTGTCAAGGCCTCATGCCAAGACACTAGTTTGTCTCCTGAGACCTACCGATGCCTCGAGGATCTATAGTGGGCTCCACCAATCACTTATTAAGTCCAATGCATTCCTCATATGAACAGGTTTGAACATTACATAAACATTCATATTAAAACTAGAATACAAAATGTCAATACATTCTCCATAAACCATGAATGGTATAAAAATAACAAATCCACAGTCAAACATATCCCAGAACCATCAATACATTATGGATGTTTTTAATCATAGTAAATCAACTTCAAATAATCTTGAAATCCATCAAAGGATGTTGACATAGATGAAATCGATACTATTTGAGAGAAATATCTTTTTTCCAAATCATTTAAAAGTCACATAATTGTAAAAGAAAACATTTAGTTTGAAAATATTCTTATAAGAATGTAAGGGATGCTTCAACAACTTTATAATGGTGTAAAATAGCCTCAACCTCCGTATACGTTAAAAAAAGACATTCTTACATTAATTTTGTCGAAAATGTCAAAAAGTAAGTTGTTTGGAAAATGATGGAAAGATTCCATTCAAAAATGTATAAGGTCAAATAAGGGTATAAATTACTTTAACACATTGTCTAATAAATAGTAAAACAATGTTTTGAAAGTCATTTTTAATAAAAATGGATGTGGATGATACATAGGTCCCATTAAATAATTACACATGAACAACCTTGAATAATGAAGAGGTTGTTGAATTAACCCTTTACTTGTGTCCGACTTGACTCGATCATTATTTAATATCCTAAATAATAAACTAGAGTTAATCTATACTTTCTTAAGAACCTTTTTCATGTTCATTATTCCTTTTATATCACTTATTACCATGTTTTGAACATTATGTAGTCATTTAAGTTAATAACAGTCGTTTTGTTGATCTTAGGTACTTGAGTCAAAAATATACTTCTTATAATTAAAATTTGTTCATGTGGTAAAATATCCATTATCTCAAGAATTATATTCATGATCTAGATAGAATATATATCATATATATCCAGTATATACATGCATTTATAACATTATATAACATTTATACGTACCAAATGAAATACTCCTTTCATGTAGACGGTAAGCCATTTGTATGCAAGAACGACACTTTCTTTTCAATTTCATATTTAGTGGAATGAAATAATAATGATATCAATTTATATTATAATTCGAATATGATATATAATATCATTTAAATACTTCCTTTATACGTCCCACATATGGCATTAATGATTCAAATCACTTTGAGGGGGCGATAGTCCCCACTTCTTAAAATGAAATTATCGTGTTTACCTATAATGGAAACTGTAAAGGTATGCCATAAATGAAAAATAAATAAAAATAAGGAAAACATAACCATAATATATATCATTTATAAATATACTGACATCTTAATGGCCACCATGAATGGTGTTAAAAGAATATAGAACAATCATCATTTTGTGAGGCAGTAATTCGTCACCCACAGAAACAGTATGTTCTTTAACCATTAAACAGAGGTGTGTGTATGTTTAAATAAAATAATTCTCATAAAAACATCCTTTTATATTGAATATACTGGTTTTTTAACAATATAATGTAATAAAAAGTGTTTAAGGGGTTGGAGAGGAAAAATAAAACAAAAGAACATAAGAGAAGACATTACCTTAAAATTGGGTAACTCTTTTTCATTTGAGCCAAAGGATTCCTTGGGAAGACTTATGCTCAATGTGAGGCTTCTAGGACTAATACAGGGAAGTTGAGAGAGTATTTTGGAAGAGGTTGTCCGAGCCAAATGGCTTTGAAGTAGTGAATAAGGTGGTAGAGGTAGGGGCCTTTTATAAAAGGAGAGGAGGGGCACTCTTGGAATGTCATGAAATGTTACATTATTATGAAATTCTCTTCGGATTTTAAAGGTCCCACAATGATATATTTAGAGGATAAGTTGATAAGGGTAAGTAATCCTCCCATTTAAAAGGCTTTATACAAGTTTATGTCTTATATTTTACCTTATCTTTTCATTTTATTTAAATCGTTCATTAATGAGGTCATCGTTGCATCGTCATGGTTTCATAAATAAATGTTTTTATTTAATGTCTAAAAATTATAAAAAAATTTCCATGATTTATGAAATCTTTTTATCTTTATAATGTATATTTATAATAGAAAATATAACTTTTATAACGCCTTTTAAATTTTTTTTTATTAAAACAATACATGTTTGTGACATTTTTATTTTTACTTTAAATAAAAGATATTAATGTAATTATCTTACCCATGTGGCTCTATGGGGTCCCACAAATTGACCCATTGATTTCCTTGGACAGCCAAGAGTCATACAATAAGAATAGGACATGTTTCAAGGTAATTTAATATTATTATAACATTATTTTCACCTTAAATTACTCTAATTACCTCTATTCGCGGTTAATAAAACTCAAAAGTTACTATTCACAAAAAAAAATTCATCCCATTGAACCACATAATACATCTTAATTACAACCATGTATTTTGGATTTTTGAAATTAAATTCACATAAGTGGTAATATTTCAATTAAACGAAAAATTGGTTTTTAACTACCAGTTAGTAGTTTAAGTATTGATAAAAAATTGACATTTTCCAAAAAATATACCAAATATTAACCCAAAGATATATTTGATATTAAAATTTAAAATATGATGAATATTTTACCAAATTCAAAAAATATAAGTTTCATTAATTAATTTTATAATTAATTCATGTTGTCAAAAAAATAGTGTGTTTTTAAGAAAGATTATCAATCAAAAGATTGTCAATTTTTTTGTCCAATTTCAATGTGAATTTAATTCTAATGACCACCATTTGATAAAATGGTAAAAATATATTATAATTATACATTAAAACCACTAAATAATATAATTTATCACAATAAATTATTTTTATTAGAAAATTTGTTTTTAATTAAATTTTATTATTTTACACGATTCATAAAAAATTGGATGTTCTTAGAAAAAATAAAAAATTCAACTTAGGATAATTTAAAAATTCTGAATCAAAAAATGAAGTCTAATTTGAATAATAAAATTTATAAATTTTCAAAAATATGGTATTACTATTCATAACGACTATTTTGATTGGTCGCGGTGTGTTAGAGTCTCGAACATGCGTATAATGCAAGATATTGAATTATTGAAAGAGAAGTGTACCGTGGAAGCATGAGGTTTTACTTTCTTCCCTCCATCAATAAATTATGTCCTCGTAATTTACAATTGTTCTTCGATAATAAAACGTTTAAAATAGACAATACCTTTGTGGAAAACCCATATCAAAAATAGGGTTAATAATATTTAGGTTTAATAAAAGGGAACGGGAAATGAGAAATTCACCACCAAATTAGGGTTACAAATAGGAGAACATTGGTGGTAATTATAGACATGTAATTAGAGGAAAAATGTAAATGTTTATAAAATGTGATTGAGGTAATCAATCACAAACAAGTGTAAAATTGAGGGCCTCAAAGCCATCAATCAATGATGATTTAAAATATCATCATTTAAACAAAACATAAGGTTTTAGGATAACACATTTTTGTTTTAATATCCCTTCCCTAATGTTTAAGAATTAATTTCTTCATAGAATAAGATATATATATATATATATATATACTTGACAAGTAGATTTCCATCCTTCAACAAATTTATACCACAAAATCATCTTTCACTCAAAAAGATAATAGAACTCAAAAATATTATATTTATCCTAATCATATAAGGTTACAAATATTAACACATACCATGAAGAAAAAAATTTCTAATAACCAGGGACTTCCTATAGGCTTGTGGTAGGTAATAAAGGCTTGTCACATTATGGTTGTGGATTTGATTCCTGCAGCTTTGTCCAACGTGACAGGTTATCCTCCGACCTATATGATGTCATTTTCCTAAAAGTATTGTATTATAATATTCCAAAAATAATCTTCAGAAAGGTCTTAAGCGTAAAAAATACTATCTAATGTTAAACATATTCCATTCCAACATTTATAGTTATCCAAAATATCTCTGTCCAGACATTCTGTAAAATGTCTCTAAATTCCAAAATCAATTCTAACATAAGATTCTCCAAATAGAGTAAAGTTTCTCTTATTATCACATACTAAAAAAATGATTACATTCACCATTCTAAAAATTTAATAAAAAAAACAAGTAATGCAGTACAATCCTTATATATATCACATTATTCTTATAACCAGAACATAATCCTTGATTCCAAAAGCACCAATAGAATAATTATTCCACTTAAACTGCAGTAATAGAATATGATTGGAATTTATACCTTGGCCTTTTCTGATGTAAGTTTCCTTGAATCTTAGGACATTCATTTGCATAATTCCCCATTTCCCTACAATTTTAGCATTCATCATTGATAGACTCTTTCTTTCCCTTACAATCACGATCCTGGTGACCTTTTTCTCCACATTTATAACAAGCTCCCATTCATTTTTGGAAAGTACCGGGGTGATTCTTCCCACAATTATCGCATAATGGAAAATCCTTCTTTCCCTTTTTCCCTTTATATTTCTCTTGTTCCATTTTTCTCTTCTTCTCTTTCATTACTATATTGTTATAAGATTTAGAGAATTTTTTTCTGCCTTGATAGCACATGAGATAATATCTTTGTACGATGAGAAAGATTGTGAGACTAAGGCTCGATGGAGAAAAAGATTGAACCCATCAAAGAAACAATCAATCTTACTTCTTGGGTTATGTATATAATCTGCTGCATACCTCTCTAACCATGTAATGATAGCCTCATAATTTGCGACATTTTCATCCTCCTTTTGTCTCAGACTCAGAAATTGCCTTTCCATATCTTCTTGATGGTCACGAGGGAAGTATATTTCTAAGAAAATATCATTTAACTACCTGCATTCCATATTTTATACGTCATCATCTTCCTTCATGTTTTGTATCAATGACCACCATTGATCAGCATCTCCAGTGAGGCGTTAAACTGCCCTAACAACCCATTCCATTTCACTACTGCCCAAAGCCTGAAATGTTTTCCTTAGGGAACTTATTGATTCCTCATCTACTAATGGATTTTTACTCCCATTTAATGTTGGTGGTTGATTCCTCATGATGTGATCTAATATTGATCCTCCACGTTGCGGATCAGGGTGCTCCATACGATTAAGGTTATTGTTCATAACCTGAGTGAGTTGTCCCAATATGGTGATAAGCTGATCAGCACCAGTTGAACCACCATCTCCATTATATTTATCTAGAGCAGGAGGGTAATCCCTACATGGAGTGTGTGCATTGATATGATTTCCATTCCTTCCACTCGAAACCATTTATAAACAATGGCATAAACCAGATCAGTTTATGAATCAAAATACATAATTCCATACTTTTAAAACACCTAACTTAAATTGAACTATTTATGGATATAATCCATAATCATAAAAAAATTATTTGAGAAAGTATATACTCATAAACCCTTCATAATGGTTTGTATGGAAAATTAGAATTATCCAAAGCATATCCCCCGAGAGTGTCATAACCAAGAGTGCAGCAAGGCTCGTTGTCGTGCACCAGTTCCCGTTCGAGTCTAGCTCATTGCGGTGTTTTCATGTTTTACCCATAGGTACATCTATTCTAGAGCCACCTCTACCTGCTCATATCCAGACAGGGATGTATTGCTTTGAAGACTCACAAAATATCTACAATACCAAAATTATAGGAAATTATTCTATACTAATCCTAAAATTCTATCTTAATGATAAGTGCTCTAATAAGAGTTTATCTAAATCTTGCTTCCAAGGATAGTACTAAACTGCCTCTGATACCAATTGTAATGCCCCGACCCTAGTTACCCATAGTCAGTGCATTATTACTTAACATTGGCATGATCACAAAAGATCATGTCTCGAAAGACCGATTAGATTAGTACCGTTGGAAACACTAGTTACATTCATAATTGTTAAATTACATCATAAAGTTAAAAACTACAATAACATAGTCTATATAGTCCACACTCATATCCCCTTCAGACTATCCCTCTAGGTCAGTCATAAAATATTTATTCCCATCCAGGGAAAAATAAAACATAAAAAGGGGTGAGCTCAGATGCTCAGTAAGGATGACAATATAGTGGAGACTTTCATAAATAAACATAAACATTTAAGGAAGTGTATAACTAAAACAATATCCTTTTAAACTTGAACTTCAGAATAATATGGAAAAAATAAAATGAAATAATTTCATTTACTTATTCATATGGATATTCTCCTAGTAGAATAATCACATGCAATATCAATAACCACTTTTATAATGATGGAATTCATAATGCCAGACTATCATAACCATGTAGCCAAGGCCTAATGCCAAGACTACAAATAAAATTTTTTCAAGGCCTCATTACAAAACAGTAGTTTGTCTCATGAGACCTACCGATGAATCGAGGAGCTATAGAAAGCTCCACTTTTCACTTATTAAGTCCAATACATTCATCATACGAACAGGTTTAAACATAACATAAACATTCGTATTAAAACTAGCATACAAAATGTCAATACTATCTCCATAAAACAGGAATGGTATAAAAAAAACACATACATAGTGAAACATATCACAAAACCTTCAATACATTATGGAAGTTTTGAATCATAATAAATGAACTTCAAATAAGCGTAAAATCCATCAATGTATGTTGACGTAGATGAAATCAATACTATTTGAGAGGAATATCTTTTTTTAAAATCATTTAAAAGTCATATAATTGTAAAAGAAAACATTTAAATTAAAAATATACTTATAATATTGTAAGGGAATCTTCAATAATTTTATAATGGTGTAAAATAGCCGCACCCGCTGTGTAATTCAAAAAAGGCATTATTACCTTAATTGTGTTGAAAATGTCAAAAAGTACCTTGTTTGGAAAATGATGGAAAGAATCCTTTAAAAATGTATAAGGTTAAATAAGGGTATAAATGAATTTAACCCATTGTATAATAAATATAAAAAAATATTGAAAGGCATTTTTAAGAAACAAGGATGTGGATGATAAAGAAGTCCCAGTAGATAATTATATATGAACAACCTTGAATAATGAAGAGGATGTAGAATTAACCCTTACCTTGTGTCCGACTTGACTCGATCAATCTATAATCTCCTGAATAATAAAATTGAGTTAATATATACTTCCTTAAGAACCTTTTTCATGCTTATTATTCCTTTTATATCACTTATTACCATGTTTTGAACATTATGTAGTCATTTTAGTTAATAACGGTCATTTTGTCGATCTTTGGTACTTGAGTCCACAATAAACATCTTGTAATTAAAAGTTTTTAATTTGGTAAAATATATATTATCTCCAAAATTATATTCATGATATATATGTCATATATATCATATATATCCAGTATGTACATGCATTTATAACATTACATAACATTTATAGGTAACAAATGAAATGCACCATTCATGGAGACGGTAAGACGTACGTACGCATGAACCCTACAGTGATTTCTATTACATATTTAATGTAATAAAATAATAATGATATAAAGGTATATTATATATCCAATATGATATATAATATCATTTAATTCCTTCCTTTATAGGTCCCATACATGGCATTAACGATTCAAATCACTTTGAGGGGGCGGTAGTCCACACTTCCTAAAATTCAATTATCGTGTTTACCCATAATGGAACCATAAAGGTATGCCATAAATGAAATATATAGAAGCATAAGGAGAACATAAACATAATATATATCATATATAAATATAGTGACATCTTAATTTCCACCATGAAAGGTGTTAAAAGAAGATTGAACAATCATCATTTTGTGAGGTAGTAATTCGCCACCAACAGAAACTATATGTTCGTTAACCATTAGACGGTGGTGTTTGTAAGTTTAAATCAAATAATTCTCATACAATAATCCTATTATATTTAATATACTTTCTTGTTACAAAATAATGGAAAAAATGGTTTAAGGGGTTGTAAATGCAAAATCAAAGCAAAGAACATAAGAGAATAAATTTCCTTAAAATGAAGTAACTCTTTTTGATTTGAGCCAAGGGCTTCCTTGGGAATACTTCTGCCCAAATTGAGGCTTCTTGGAGTAATAAGGGGATGTTTAGAGAGTATTTGGGCAAATTTTTGCTGAGCCCAATGGCTTTGAAGGTTTGAATAAGGTGGTAGAGGTGGGGTCCTTTTATAAGAGGAGAGAAGGGGAATTTTTGGAACGTCATGAAATGTTACATTATTATGAAATGATTTTCAGATTTTAAAGTTCCCAAAATGATTTATTTCTAGGATAAGGTGATAGGGGTTCGAAATACACCCATCCAATAGGATTTATACATGTTTAAGTCTTGTATTTTACCTTATCTTTTCATTTTATTAAAATCATTCATTATTGAGGTAATTGTTGCATCATCATGCTGTCATAAATAAATTTATTTATATAATGTATAAAAATTATAAAAAATTACCATGATGTAGGAAATATTTTTAGTTTTCCATTGGATATTTATAGTTGAAAAGATAACTTGAATAACCTCTTGTAAAAATTGTTTTAGTAAAACAATACAAGTTTGTGACATTTTTATTTTTACATTAAATAAAAGGTATTAATGTAATTATCTTACCCAAGTGGCTCCATGGGGTCCCAAAAATTGACCCATGGATTACCATGGACAACCATGAGTCCTCCAATAAGAATATGACATGTGTCAAGGTAATTTCATATTATTATAACATATAATTTACCATAAATTACTATAATTACCTCTAATCGCGGTTAATAAAACTCAAAAGTTACTATTCACCAAAAAAATATTTTCATCCCATTGAACCAAATTTTACTTCCTAATTACAACCATGTATGTTATATTTTTGAAATTAAATTCACAGAAGAGGTAAAATTTCATTTTATGGATAAATTAGTTTTTTAACTACCACTTAGTGGTTTCACTATTCATCAAAACATGATGTTTTTCAGAAAAAATATCAAAAATTTACCCTAAGATATATTTGATATTCCAAATTCAATGATGATGTCTATTTTACCAAATTAAAAACATATAAGTTTCATTAATTAATTTTATAATTAATTCCCGTTGTCAAAACAAGAAGCGTGTTTTTAAAAATAATATCAATCAAAATATTGACAATTGTTTATGTCCAATATCAAAGTGAAATTAATTATAATGACCACCATTGGATAAAATGGTAAAAATATATTCTAATTATACTTTAATACCACAAAATAATATGATTTATCATTATAAATTATTTTGGTTAAAAATGTTGTGGTTAATTAATGTTTTGTATTTTACACTTCATAAAAAAATTGGATGTTCTATGAAAAAATGAAAAATTCAACTTAGGATAATTTCGATATTCCGAATCAAAAAATGAAGTCCAATTTTAATAATAAAATTTATAAAATTTAAAAAATTGTGTATTACTATTCATAACGGCTATTTTTATTGGTCGCGGTGTGTTAGAATCTCGAACTTGCATAAAATGGAAGCTATTGAATTATTGAAAAGAAGTGTACCGTGAAAGCTTGGGGTGTTACAAATGAGGCAGGTAAATAAGATGAGGAGTCACACATTGGCTGTGTTTAAATAAAGAGTCACCATGTATGAGAGGCCATGTGAGATATTGTATCAACCTTGTAATGTGCCACTACAATTGAGTGTTGTTACATGTGATATTGTAGGGGAAGAATATCTCTATATTCAATGTGCATAAAGGACTTTGTATGATAGTGTATATTAGAAGAAATGTTTTTTTTCTTGAAGGGAAGTATGACGGCCGAAATACTTAGTGTGAGTGGCCACATGATGGATGTGCAACCTTGTGTGAATGCTTCTAACATATCAATCTCATAGAGAAATAATGAGAAGAAAATAAGTAGAAAAAATTATAACACTTTATTAATTATAATATATAGTGGGCTATATTATATTTATTAAAATCCCATGAGAAATTTTTATTTTTATTATATTTCATTAGTTATGAAAAATATTACTAATATTCAAATTAAATATCTATAAATACGTGGCTTCACTATATAATTTTTTCATAAATATTTATAGGTATATTATAATTTTAATTTTAGTATATATATATATATTAAAATACTATTAAATATATGAATTTTTTTAATTTTAATCTATTTACTCTAAGAAGTATTGAATAATAATTTTTTAGTGTATCATGGTAATTTATTCTATTAATTCTTAAATATGATACAGATGAATTAAGTGGGATATTCATGTGAAATTTGTAAGAATATTTATATTATTTTTAATCATAATGAATTTTTAGTTATGTTACTTTTTCTATCCACAAGGATTTTTTTTAAATGTATAAGATAAATAAGTATAAAAATTATCATATATCTTAATATTTTATCAATAATAATATTTACATAAAATTAATGAATATGAATATGATATTTTTTTTCTTAATGGTCATGTGTAACATGTATTTAGGTAATATCATTGTATGAGGGATAATTGTAGACCCAAAATTAATATTTATCCACAAATTAATTGTTATTAGTCAATAATTGGTCATAATTATACAATTTTTTGATTTTTTTAAATAAGAATTTTTGGGAGAATACATAAACAGATATATAGAAGTTGAGAATATAATGTTAAAAATTCATAGTAAGTCAAAAATTTATTTCATATCTATTATGTATTCAACTCTTAAATTGAAATTAGGAACATATATTAATTAATGTACACCCTTTATTCACTCATCTCATAATTTTTAATATTTTCATGTTACTTAACTCTTGATTAAGGGAAATATAAATGTTACTCGTTATTGTGGTGGTTGGAGTGATGATTATAGTGAAAAATGTAATATTAATAATAGAGGTAATATAAAATTAACAGTAGTGATAATGGTTTCCATAGTATCTATTTATAATTTTGAATGTTATTCATTACTACAAAGAATCATTTAACAGGGTTGGTATTTATCTACATGAGAAAAATGTGGTGATAAATAGAATCATTATCAATGCTAAAGAAACTGATGATAATGTTAAAACATTATTAGTGGTATATTTTATGCAGTGATAAAGGAATCCCCTATCATAATTTTTCGGCACAAATAAACGTTTGAATAAATAAAATGATATAATGAATCAAATAAAAAATAAAACATGATTTCAATAAATAAAATTAAAAATTTTATTAATTATATTATTATTGTTAAAATTGAATAAAATGATTCTACTATAAATAAATTATAAACACTAAAAAATATTTTACATTAAATATATATATATATATTAAAATAAAATTTAATAAATTAGAATTAAAAATAAAAAAATTATGAAAAATATTAATAATTTTATCAATTAGATGATTATTGAAATGTTTAAAAATATTATATATTAACTATATAGTAATATATTATGGTATTTAAAAATGATTTATGTAATAAAAAATAATATTTATGATTTAAATTAAATAGTAAAATACATAGTGAATAATGGGTTATAATTAAAAATTTAATTGAATTAGAAATAGTGACTAATTAACTTGATTAAGGGTCAAAATTTGATGTCGTTTGATTTTTTCAATTTATAACATTGATCAAATGTATTATATTGAATTCACATATATGTAATTATTTCATATTTATATACATATGCACCCAAACATTTCTTCTTTTTGTAATTTAATAAATTTATATATATTTATAATATATTTATTTATTTACTATGATTTAATATTTTCATTATGTATCAATCCGTATTTCAAAAAATATTCATTTTTAATGATTTATATTCATCAAACATTCCAATGTTTCAATATTTTACTCATTTTTAATTAAATAAGTTTTTAAAATTTTAACATTCATGGACATAAGATAATATATTCATTAATAATGTAAGAAATATATTTATAAACAAACATATAAAAATAAATATATATATATATATATATAAATGAAAATTTATAGTTTTTAAAGATTTATAATTATATTTAAATTAATAATATTTTTCCCAAAAGTATTTATATAATATTAAATAAGTAATTATAAATTTATAATAAACTTTCTTAAAAACTAATATATTAACTATGTTTATATATATATATATATATAATTATATATATATAAATTAATTATTTAATACATAATGATATAATGTTAAATTTTATAAATGTATTTATATAAATATAAATATATATATATATTTATTGAAATATAAAATTATTATTTTATAAAAATTATAATTATTTGTATTATAAATATATAAAGATATTATAATTTTTTAAAAAATATTATTTTTTAAAAAGAATTATAATTATTTATCAATTCGTTTTTCGCATGGATAAATCTATATCATTATAATATCTATGAAAAGAACTAATATAGATTATTTTTATCATTTATTATTAATGTAGTACTGATAAAAGGTATTTGTATCAATGCTTTTTTTGTTATGCAAATAAAAGTGTCCCGATCTATTTTAAAATCCCTGACCATCGCGAACCAGTTCATAATATATACAGATCTATATTGAAGAGTCAAGTTGTTGGAACTCGTCATTATTGAATCAAAGCTCAAATCTAAGTTAAAATCAATGGTCCACCTTTTCCAAGCCTCAAATCCATGTCTTACGTGGTTAAACTGTTGAATATAACCACAACTCGTACAAAATCCAGTTTTTTTGATATATCAAAATTTCCCAACATATCCATTGAATCTTCTCATCACGCACTGTTGTATCCCTACACGTCTAGTTTCATAATCTAATAATAAAATAACCCAAATTCATTTCAGTTAGATATATTTAAGTATTGCGTTCATCGATATCAGGTTGGTCTTCATGGAGAATCATTGGTAAAATGAGACATGAAATATATCAAACCAAATGTTGGTTAATGTTTTTTGGAGGAAAAAATGGTTTCCAAAACATATATTCCATGAAATGTACCTATTATCAATAGTCATATTTTAAAAAATTGAACCATATATTGGCTGGTGTTATCATTGGTTTGGAATATTAAATTTAAAATCACGTGGATGGTGAAATATCTAACATCATTGGGGACTTAAATTATGTTGGGTTATAATTGTCACTAAGAGGGTTGAGTGAGGAGGAACTGAAATCTAGGGTTATCTCCTTTTATTTGATAGGTAATTCTAGTAGTTGATTCCAAAAGATGGATGATGAAATATTTGACACATGGTAACAAATATTTAAATATATTTTCATGACTTTTTTTCCTAGGATAATGATAATTGAAATATAATGTAAAATAAATGGATTTATATTGGATGAATATGCACTATTTCCTAAGGCTAGTGAAAATTTTTGAGGCTACTAATGAAATATAAGATTCAAAGGATTTTGATGAATCATTATACCCAGATCAGAAAAAACAATATATATTTTTAATTGTCTTAATTTTTTAACTAATTATTAAAAAAATAAAATTTATTCATTAATTATTATTGAAATATTTCAATTTGAATTTATATAAAATGTATTATATTGTGTAAAAGGAAAATTCAATGTGGTAAAAGTTTCCATAATCCTTGGACTATTTTATATAAATAAAAATATTTTTTAGAAAAAATGTAATTGATTTTTTGATTTGTGTTGTTGAAGTATAGTCCGAAAATAAATAATTGGACTATGTCATTTTCTAGAAAAAAACCTCATCAACATGGTGTTTTAGGAAACAACATACTATTAATTACATGGTGAAAAATTATAGAACATTTTTTATCAAGTTTATTGTTAATAATTATTTAGGATTGATATAAAAAATTTCAAAATTTTATATTTTATTTGGAAATTAACATCATTCCTCAGAAATTCTAAATATTATTTAAATTTTAATCATCATTTTAAATCACACAATATTAAATATTATGCCGCTAGATTTCATTAATAATTATAATATAAAATATTAACATTGAATTATGTAAATTTAATAAACATGATTTAATTGAATCAATATTGTTGAAATAATATTTTTCATAGATAAAATCATATCACCTTTATAATCCCACTTCATGTCAATTGTATTACTTCATATTTAATAATTTAATTATATGTAATGTTCTCTGTGGATTATTTATTCTATTTTATTTTATTGTTTACTAACATAAATTCAAATTCATATTTTAGGACACTTTAATGGTAATATGATGCCCCAAAGTTTTGACCATCACAATTTCATGACATAAAATAATAATAAATTTCTTTGACCTTTTATGTTATGTGTTAAATTGAATGAAGTTAAAAATGTTACTAAAAAAACTCATGTTTTTTATAATAATGGTCATTTTTTTGTAACAATTTATTCATCTAATTGATCCATAAGGATCCTACATTGTTATTATTTAGATCAAGGTCTTCGGGTTAAATTTTTCTTATTCGCAATAATCTCTTCATGTATAGATTTTATCCAATTATCATACTTTTCAATCTCTGAAAATTATTTAAGACATACACGGTAAAAATGATGTTTTTAGAGTCTTACTCCTTTGGGTATTCACCCAATAATCCCATTCACAAATGAAATTTTATTCATTTATTTTATCTTTTTTTATATTTCAAATATTTGATTAAAATATAACCATCTATGAAATGAAAAACTCACACATTAATAATTATTATAAAACACTTCATTAATTTCTTCACACATACAATAAAACACATTTGTTATTTACTTGAATCTAGATAAAAATATGATAATCCTTCATCATTGCCTCTTGGTTCCACGATTTTGAATCTGTAATTATCATCTATGTAATTCTCATAAATATGATACATCAACCTTTGATAATGAATGTCATATATGTATTTATTTATTTTAGTACAAAATGAATATTTTATGAACCTAATAGTAAATATTTAATTTCTATTTGATGATTCAATGCTTCATCAGATGTATCTTATTTTCTCCTTATCCTCCTCACTCATTGATTGATTGTTTGATGAGATCTATATCCATTATTATTATCATTCTTGCATTTCTTTTTACATATCCTTGTTATCATCCATGCTTGAATAGTAAAATCATTATCCAATGTATTAATATATTTTTTCATATTAATGACTAATTTTTTCTAATCATAATTTCTCATATAATAACTGTTTTTGCGTATAATTGGATTATTATTTTTGAGTTGGGGTGGTTTGTTCAATGTTTCCCATTCTATTGAGGGATTGGACTTTGGTCCAACAAATGAGATAATGACAACATAGAAATGAATTAAGAATTTATACAACCATCATGAAAAGGGGATTTAATATTACTTATTCAAATAATTTTTATCATCATTGTGCATAATATTTTTATGTTAAATTTATTATCATTTTTATCTAATATATATTTTGTTTTTGTTCGTTGATATTTTTGGAAGTCACTTTTTTCATACAACTGTCCACATAACCCACAAAATAGATCACATGATTCTTTCTTCTATTGTTACCACATTTTCCATTTTTATTTCCATTATTTCTTGAACATCCAATAGTATATAATGATTCAATATTATTATTAGAAAAACAATTCTTGTTGTTATATACATTTACATTAATGACATTCAGCAATTAGAATGGTTTTTCGGCTGATAACATCAAGTCCATATGCATTTTTGGTAGTTTGATAATGAAATAAAATGGAAATGCGGTAAAATTGGTAGTTACTATTGTTCTGAGACATTAATTTCATTAAGAATCATCCACACCATAATCCGACACACAGTCTATCCACTATGACTCCATGTTCTTGTTTTTATTTAAAATTGACATTAATTACAGTAAAAAGGATAACTGAAATACTCCAAACAAAAAAATATATTATGATTTTTTGATTTTTAAGTAAAATGATACATAAGTCATTCGAGATGTGCAGTAATCAATCAAACCTTAATTTGATACATGATGTTCCTACTATGAGTTAATGTGTTAGTTATCCGTTTAAAATCAAATGTTTAGTTCAGAATGATCCACTCATTTGAAAAAGATAACAAACTCAGATATTCATGATAAATTTGGGCATTTATTACTAAATAATTTATGATTTATATTAATTTATCTGATGAAAACCGGTATATGATCTATTCAATATAATTTAAGCTTTGTGTTTCCGATTTAAAATTACATATAAAAAAACAAGTTTCATACTCAATAATAAGAAAATTCATTTTTATTTTTTTGATACTTTAGGAAAATGATCCATATGTAATTTTATATCTGTATGAATCATCCATACTTCAATTTGATTCATGCAGTGACTTTTTAAATCAAATTATTCATTTTTTATTTTAAAATGAAATAAATTTAAAAAAAGACAATTGAACAACTAAAAACAGAGAATGCACATTCATATTATTATTGTACGTCAAGTAAATGATCCATATTTCATTTGATTATTATAAAAATAAAATATACCTTTATCTGACATACAGTGGTACTAATATAACTCCAAG
Organism: Viscum album; assembly: GCA_963277665.1. Lineage (NCBI taxonomy): Eukaryota > Viridiplantae > Streptophyta > Magnoliopsida > Santalales > Viscaceae > Viscum > Viscum album. The sequence goes on along the minus strand of OY728152.1, from coordinate 62,054,079 downwards.
TGCATATTTTAATTTAGAAACGACATAAATTTTAATAAGAAGGGAAACTAACCTACTCAAAATTGAGGAAATGAATTTTTATTATTTTGATACATTAACTCGATGATACATAATAATTTTTTTTCTTTTTATTAATCATCCAAACCTCAATATGATACATGAAATTCCTAGTATAAGTCCATGTGTAAATTATAAGTTTAAAATCAACTATTTTGTGAAATAATTTCCACTCACTAAAAATTGAGAAAAAATGATCATTTTTCAGGATAATTTTGAAAATTGAATAATATGTTGTTTTTAAAAGTAGGAATTAGTCTCAAATAAAACTTATACAAAATGTTATTTGTGTGAATCAATGTGTGTGTTTCTAGTTTAAAATGATATTTAATTAAAAACAACTTGTGGATAACTCAAAATTGATTAAACACATTCTGATTATTTTTCTACATTTTTAAAATGATCCATAAACCATTTGGGATGTGTAGGATTCAATTGTACCTCTATTTGATGCATGATGTGAAAATTATGAAAATAATTGTTTATTTTTATTTAAAATGGATATCAATATTAGTAAATGTACAATTTTCCTACTGAGAATTATTTTAATACAACACTAAAATGATCCATATGTCATTGATGACTTGTAGGAATCATCCACAAATCAATCCAATAAATGAGGATTTTGGTATAACCCAATGTGTCTGTTATCAGTATAAAATGAATATTTTAGTTAAATAATTGTCACTCACTAAAAAAATTGAAAACATATTCAGGTTGTCTTTACAATTCTAGAAAACGATTCAAAAGTCATTTTGGACATGTAGAAATAGGTATCACATAAAAATAACTCTTGATGAGAGTGATATGATTCAAATATGTTGTTTCCATTTAAAAAAACTTTTCATGATAAAGGACACATGAAGTACTCAAAACCAAGAGAACACATTTTGATTGCTTTGATTCTTTAAGAAAAAAAATCCTTTAGTCATTTGTGAAGTGTAAGAATATTCTACACATCTACAGAACATTGTGACCAGAATGACTCCAAGTACATTTTTTAAAATATTTTACCCTTTAGTTTAAAACATAAACCACATCTTCAAAACTAAGAAAATAGGCGTATAATGTTTTATTTTCATCAAAATTCTACAAACTAAAAAGATTTTGCAGATTTCATATTCTTTTTTGTTCTATGATTTTTGATTTCAACACAATGAACTAGTGTTGTAGTGTTCTATAACATCCCATTTTTGTATTCCCCATTACTTGTGATTTTATAAGAGCAGATATATTTCCCTTTATCTATGCTTTTAAAATACATGATGAAATACTCAAGCTTTTAATCTCAATCCAATAGTAATCGATTTTCTAGAAATGATAAAGGCTAATTATATCATTGTTAATGGTCTAGTTTATAATACATTATATATATATAAGGATACATAGGATTTCTATAATTGGTAATAATATCCTCTTATATTACACAACCTTTCTATTTGAAACCATTATTTGACTTGAAGGTTAATTTATAAATAATACTTATAATGAAATATAATTTAGATATTATAGATCATATATATATTTTTATGAATTTATAATTCCAAATTTTATAATGTTTAATAATCAATCTTTTATTTTTAATTATGTATATGGTATTATTATTTGGTCTCCAATGCATTTTATTGGAAAAAATCATGTTCAATATTGTGATAGTATTTTATTTGACTATATTTTTTTATAATTTTATTTTATGAAAAAATTTGTCAATCAATTAAAATGATGACTATTTCATATTTCATACGCATGTTTATTTAATTTCTTGTTTAATTATTGTTGGTTGGTTATTATTTTATGTTTCATAATTTTTTTTGTTTCTTTAAATAACAATTTTTTTATTTTACTATATGTGAGTATTTATAATTTAAATTATTGGATATTACAAACAATGATAGTAAGAGTTAAAACGAATTTTTATATGATATAAAATAAAATTTCTCATTTCAATAGTCAAAATTATATATTTTCTTATTCTACAGTTGGTTATCATGATATATTCTTAAACTAGATGTTCATGGTTAAATTTTATTTTCATAATATTACCACTAATAAATATTTAATTCATATATTACAATATTATATAAAAAGTTATATATTTAATATTTATATTTAATTATAGAATAATATTCATATTAGTGACATGATTTCTTGAAATCAAAGGGTTTATGTTTTATATATAAGTGTTTCATGTGAACCTATACTTTAATTTCATGTTACTATGAGTTGTGATTTTCGATTTATTAAGAAAAATATATATATGTGATATTTAGTTTATGATTTTGAATTATTTTTTACTACATCAGTTAATTGAATAGTTTAGAGATATAACTAATATTTATACTATGTTTTCAAAGAATTAATTTGGCAAATATCAATATATTATATAATATTTTTTAGTAATATTATTAGTTTATATTTTTTGAGTTAAAAGAATTTTTATGTACATGATGGAATATATATTCCGAAAAGATAATTTAAATTTAATGCACGTATGTTTTTATATTATCATATGGTGGTGATAATTAATAATTCCAAGAAATTATTATAACCATTTTTTAAATGTAACTCCTAAAAAAATATAAATATAATAATTCAAAAAAATTATGATAACTATATAAAATATTTATATAATTTATATTTAACCATCAATTTTTTTATAAATACAGTTATCTATTACGAATTGTTAGGTTTAATATTTTAGTGTTATAAAATAATTTGTAATATTATTTGATAGTTTTGGAACATAATGGTGGCACTGTATATTTATGTAATAAAATCATTATATTTAATTAATTTAATAAATATTATTAAATGTTATTCAATGTTAAAAATTTATTTAATTATTAATCATAATAAATATGTTTAGTTTACATTGAAATAATTGTTAAAAAATTAGAAAACTTGATGGTTTCCTGACATAATTTGTAGTTAATTTTAATTTTAATTGAGGGATTTGATAAATGTAAGATAGTATAAAATATGTAATGAATGTGTTAAAGAACCAATATATATTTCATGATTGATATAATCGAGTAATATATATTTATATATATATTATGTGAATTATAATTGGTGGTGGATTATTCTAGTGATGTATTGAAATTTTGTAATATTTATTTTATTTTTGTGTACATTCATTATATTGATATGTAATATAGATTTATTATATAGTTATTGGAAATAATGTTTATTTTTATGTATTTCTTATTTATATAAATATTAAAAACAAATCATTTTTTTGGTAAATGTTGTCTCATTAAATTGATATTTTGTAAGATCAATTATTATTATATTGTTCCATGTTAATTTTAATATAATAATCCCAATTTGATGAATGAAATGACTATAATTATAATTAATGAAAATAATAATTTTTATTATTGATCATATAAATGTAATTCAATTTAATATACTCAAAATTTTTTATGAGATATATTATTATGGTAAAGTGAATTTTTTTCTTCAAATAATGTTTTTTTTATATATAAAAACACTAGGAATACGATGCTTGATATGTATATAACATTTTGAAAAACGTTCATTTTAAAGAAGATTAATTTTTATCATTTTCATCTCATTTGAATTTGTTATATTATTTATAGAATCATATTTCCAAAAATTTAAAATCAACATCCGTTAAAACCTATTTATATACTTTTAAATGAATTTTAATGATAGTATATTTCAATAATTTAATGAAGTCATAGAAATGTATATATTATCTAATATTTTAATGAATTTATGTATTATTAATTTCTATATAAATTTTTTATAAATGTAAAAATTCTAGTAATACAATCAAAATTAAAGTAAATTTTTTGAAAAATTATAAAAATGAATGATTTTTAATTTCTCTAATATATTATCTTGATTTTTATTTATTGGAATAAGAATTTGAGAAATCCCAGAAGGGTTAACATATCACTAGAGGTGGAGGGTTTGAATCAATGGTATCTTTTTCTTTTAAGTTTCAATTCATTTAAAACAACATTTTTATCTGATTAAAGAGTTTTTATCTTGTTAAAAACAAATTCTATCTAACATCCACATGGACACAGGAATTTACATGTTTCACTACAAAAAATGAGTATCTACATGCTTGGTATGGTATTGAAAAAATCCAATGCTACACAAATCGCTAGGAAATTTTTTGTGTGTAGATGCAACAAGTTGGATATTCTCATCTAGTCGTATAGTTGTATGTTCACTACAATAGTCCATGTGATTTTAATAGCTTGAAATGATGTAATAAAATTTGTGTAACATGTTAAGAAACATTCAAAAATTCATTAAAAACATATAACTACATTGGCTTGTAAACTTTCACAAATATGTTCTTCAAAACAATTTTCCACATTATTACCTAGAAAAAGGTAATAACATCTCTATAATTTTTTAATGATATTATGTTAGATACCCAGTCCAATTCACCACTCTGATCCCTCTGTCAAATAATATATATCTATTCGAAAGGTGCTAAAACAATTTTAAAACTATTATTTACTAGTATGAAAACACCTATTAGATTTACAAGAAAGATATGAAAACCCTAATTAAGATTGAACTCTTCCTTGTTCTTCTTCATCTTTGGAAAATTCATCACGAATGAATGATCTAAAAACTAGTTCTCTCTATAACATTATATTCTCTTCCTTCTTTATTTAATTGTATATCAATGATTGATATTAAAAATTACTTCTTCATTTAAAGGTGACCTAAAAATGTTTTAATATGGATTCTAAAATACATTACTTCTGAACCACATTTTTCAAAACAACAATTCCCCATGAATTTCATATAAATATTTTAATTCATGAAAACATATCATCTATTCTCAAATGTTATTGAATATTCTAATAACATCGTCTGACATTGTATTTTCTTAAAAACATTTTCTGTCAGATTATGAATGTAAATCGGATTTCACCATTATGAGGAAGATATATGTTAGATTATATACTATTTGTTTTGTGGGTATTTTCGAGTCATTATTTATAAGATTAGTCAACTAATTTTGAAAAAATAATTGTGGCATCATTTAATGAATAATTTTCACTGTCAGTGGAACTTCAGTGTCAACATCAAACTTTATTGACAAACATTTACCTTAACTCTTCCAAAATTCTGAAACACCTGACATAACATATTGTATTTCACTATGAAATTAACTATTTTCTTATTTTCTTCACATTGATGATCTTCTATCCTATGATATTATTGGTATCAACAAGTTTCAAATGGATCAGTTTCTTCTTCAATCGGATGTCTGATGTCAAGATCAATCATATGAAACATGACTCAATTACCATTGGAATCAGTGTTATTGTTTCCCTTGACCCACTTGAAAAAAACTAATTAATATTGATGTAAAATGGTTGGATACATATTTGAATGATCTTTAATAAAAATTTTCAGTAGCATCAATAACTTCCAATTAAAACAATTTTTCTCCAATGATTGATTGATGAACATGTAATATTTACTAGTACAAGAATCTTAGAATCCAATAGATTATTTCAATTATTTATTACAATGCACAAGATCTAATTTCTCTAAATAATTTATTATTATGTTTTAGTAGATTCATAGAAACCCATCATCTTTGTTTTTTCACATTCAGTTCATCCTTTTCATCCTTTAAACAAATCTACATATTGGGATCTCACATCGATGGGATCATACTAGAATTATTTTATTTACAATCATTATTATTCTATAGACTTAATCATGTAATAGAGAACCTTCCTAACATTGAGAACTTTTATGATTAACACTAGCATCAGATGACTTATAATGGAATTTTTTATTACCTTATCGTCTTTCAGAAATATCATTAACTACACTCATTCATTAATATGATAGGTACTACATGTTCTATCTCATTCCTTCATAAGGATTACTTCATTTGTTTTATAGATTACTTTTGATTTATCAGGACATAAAAAACATCCTTGATTCTTTTTATTTAAAATGTATCTATTCAAAATTTGACTCAAATCCTTATTACAATCATCAATTCATTTTAGAACTAAGGAGAGACCGATGATCCTTTTCTTCTTGGAACTGTATTATCAGAACTATGGATTTTCTTATGAATTTTGAGTATGAATGAGTAAATGTGATGTTGAGTTCGATTTTTATATTTTATAAATGTAATTGATATCTTTATTCTTGAAAATAGAAGACAACATTTTCAAAACCAACATCTTGCAGCGTCAAAAACATATTCCATGGAACATGGTCCTAAATCACCAAATTTGTGTAATGAAACAATATAGATTCATATAATCAGTGGATATATAAGGAAGAATGATTTCATTGGTCAATGAATTTAATTTTAAAATAATAATATATTATGCAATTCTCTAAATGAAATTTAATATTAATTTTTATAAATTTTTTTTTTATTTATTTATATTTTATAAAATTACTATAATATCATAATGGATTTTTGATCATTTTTTCAAATATTTGGGAATATTAGGTGTCTAGAAAGCTAAATATTGACATTAGTCTCTCTTTTCCATTCCTAGACATCTGCAAAACATTATTTGTCCGTAGAAATAATCATATAATTTTACCGACGTTGGATATAAAATTAAAAAACTCTAATTAAAAACATTAAATCCCTTTTTCGTTGATAAAGATTATATTATAGGTCACGTACTATTAATATCAATAAATAAAATTTCAATTATTTAATATGATAAACCATTCAAATTTATTAGATGATAAATAAAAAAGAAATGATGTGGATAATAAATACTAAACATTACTATGTCACAATTTTTATTTCCTCAATGAGCATAATTGTATTTATAATCCAAAAATCATTACAAAATTCTTTTATTATAACATGTAATCCATGATCAGACCTATATTATATCATGATAAATTATTCTAAATTTGTATATAAAAAAACAAGTATATAATAAAAGTGTGAAATGAAAGCATTGTATGATCAAAAAAAATTTAATATATGTTTCTTTTGAATATAAATTTTGAATTTTTATTTTTGGTTATATTAATTGTAAAATAAGTGAAAAATGATGAGTTTTTAAGACATAGAAAAATTCTGGAAGCGATGCAAAGTAACTATGTATAAATAAACTGTATTTGGATGTTAAAAATTCACATCATGGAGAACATGAGGTGACATATGTCACAACCCGTCCCACGGGGCCTGTGTCGTGACATCCCCAAGCCCGCCTTCCATAGGCTTGGGGTTGGAGACTAGCTCCAAAGGTGAAAATCCCTTCAACTGGGAAGGCATTACCTTTCAAACCTATAAACCAACATAGCAGATAAAATCAAGAGAAAACTGAAGAACAAATACGTTATTATAGTATGTAAAAAGGGGCCATAATACAAGCCCATTTGGAAGGTACTAGAAACTAAAACTACAAGTACATCTGAAAAAATAAACTATTTCATTATCCTCTGAGGATCCAACCTGATGTGTGGGTACAGATCGCCTCCACATCACTCCACGTCTATCCATCTCCTCCATCTACCGACATGCCGTAACGTCCACCTCCGGGTACCATCCAATCCTGGTACTCATATTCTCGGCAACGGTGTCTGTCGTCTGCATCCAACACAACGAGGTGCAGGTATAGCCCATGTAGGGTTGAGCATAACAATACTCAGTATGGACCCCATGACCCACATGTTCTCACAAAATCCAACAAGGATAAACCAAAAATTATGAAATCAATAGATAACCCCACATCGGTATATGCCCACACATTTACCTCATTTATCAAGTAATCCATCTCAATCTTGAAGAAAAACCTATCAACACCACAGCTGCTAGAGAACACCTTCTCTGTCGAGTACAGTGGGTTTTCTGTGACATCAAGTCGCATCCCAATATCATTGGACTGCTGAGGTACTCCTCATGTCGAGTATCGTCGGACTGTTACATCACCAAGGTGTACCCCAGCTTGGTTCTGACGCCACAACCAGGCGCTCCTCCTAATATCCTATAGAGGTACTCCTCCTGTCGAGTAACATGGGTCTGCCACAAAAACCAGGCACTCCTCTACTGTGGGTCTGCCACCACAACCAGGGGGTCCCCACTAGGCTAGTCGAGTCACTCTCAGTCAATCAGTCAGATGTCATCTAGTCTCATCCATCTACTTGCTCTCCGCACTCTGTCCACTCATCTCTAGAAGGATCTGCTCCACGTGCTACTACTTGATACTCCAACTCTCACGAAGTCCCAAGATGATGTATCTCCACAGTCTATCACTTCATATAGGTTTCAACGCAACATATGGCACATCAATTAGATTTCTGGTCTTTGTGTTATTAGAATTTTAGTCCCGGGGGCCCAGTTGGATTTCTGCATGATCCAACCTGACTGTATCTCAATATTATCCCAAAATCTTGTGGGATATAATCAAAGGTACCTTTATTCTCCATGATTACCAGGGCCTCTGATGGTTAATCTAACAGACGTCCAATGAAAATGATATGACCAAAAAATGTAAAGGGGACATAGTGGGCACAGGTCCGGACCGACCTGGTCGGACCAAACTGGTCGGGATCGACCCGGCCAGACCTGATCGGTCTAGCCCGACACATTAGCTGGGCCAGCCCGTTAGGTTCGGACCGATCCACTAGGCCCCGCATAGCTGACCGCGAGGGTCGTGGAGGACCGCAAGGGTGCGGACTGGTTTCTAGGGCACAAACCGTCTGTAGGTCAGTGCAAGGACGATTCGTCTCGGAGGGTTCCACAAGGACGTGGCTTGGATCGTAGGGCCCCACAATGGTGTGAAATGTCCTTGAGGGTGCTTCAAGGATCATTCTCATTGGGCTTGGACCAGCTACGATACGGCGTCGTCGGGGCCGGAATGCCGGCCCGGCCGTGGTGCCGCGGTGCGCCCAAATGGCAGAGGCATGGGGCGTACGGGGTGCGGGGAGGTGTGCGGCACATGGGGTGCGGGGTGCGCGGGGTACGCAGAGGTGCGGGGTGTATGCGGTGCAAGGAGGCCCACTCTATTGGGGCTCAGGAGGGCGTCGTGAGGGGCGTGGGAGGTGAGGGAGATGCGACGTTCGGGAGATGGGGTGCGGTTCGGCCGAATCACTACTCGGCCGGGGGGCTGTGCGGCATGAGCCAGTTCATTCGGTGGGGGATGCGGCTGGTGGGTAGCGCGGAAGGGGCGGCACGGAAGCCAGAGGGAGGTACGGGTCAGCCCGGGGTGCCGGAGCATTGTAGGGGTGGTTTTTGTTGGCTTCGTCGCGTTCGTCACCTCATTGCATTTCCAAAGAACATCACATAGAAGAACGGAAGAGGGGGGTCCGACCATGATTTTTTGGCCTACACCCACCGCGTTTATGGTTGTAGAAAGTGGTTCATCAAGAACATAACAATAAATGAGCAAGGAAGATATCTTAAAATCATCAATTCCCATAATCCCACATTAACAAAATATTCCCAACCCACAATGAAAAATATTCGTGGATCAACTTTATAATAAGTTGGTCCGCGTTCTATATATTGGAAGGAGAGAAACAAGGAAAAAAGAAATCATATATAAATAAAAATCCCTAACTTTGTTCATTTTTTGTTGATGGAGTCGCGAGGAAGAAGATGGAGTTGTCGACATTCGTCACGTCTGCCGTACACTTCCAATCCCGAGCTTGTGTGTCTGTTTGTCGATGAAGATGAGGAGGTAGGGTGGGTAATTGAAGATGTCCCACATCGTTTTCTTCTTTATGGTGCTTCTGGGGAAGAATTTGATGATTCTCATAGCCGGCGTTCTTCGTTGGGAAAACACATTCTTCATTTTTTGTTAGCGAGTGCTTTTCTCTGAAAAGCTCCTTCCTCCATTGCCAACAAATGAAAAGGGAGCCAAGATAATAGATTATAAAATCTATTATGTCATTGTCATAAGAATTAAAATTGGTTGACTTAATTAAGTTGTCTCTACATAATTAATTCATGAGGATGGCATAATTAAAAGAGCAGAAGGGTTGAAAACATTAAAAGATGGGGTTGAGAGACTCTCCCTCATTAATGAGGGGAGTTGGGAGTTTTTCCTCTCCCTCCATTATTAAGGGGGTTTAGTCCCTGGTGGTCCCTACATCGCAACCTCTTTTGGGAGGTTAGGATCAAGTGGGCCCCACCACCATAACCTCATATGGGAGGTTAATTTGTTGTGGTGCCCACCTCCAACATCCACTTGGGTGGTTATAAAAGACAAATATACAACATGAGTTTATTTTATTTTATTATTCCTATGATAAACTCAAAAACTATCTTCCACCCTCAACCAAATACCATCAGGGTGAAAGTCTACATAAGAGAATACTAGCACAGTGAGATAAATGGTGCCCTCAAATATCAATTCTGAGAACCGGTTCAAATGTTTTAAAAACCCGCTCATATGTTTACTGAACAAACCCAAAAAAACATCAAGAATTGATTGCGAGAACTCTATACCTCGGAGTCATGCACTTTCAAAATTCACAGACTCAAATTCACATTTAATTAAAAAAATTACATGGAAATTTTGGGTCATTATATTCTACCCACCTCAGGGCTTTACATCCCTGTAAGCTACAACTCATAACCACAGGAAAAAGTGGGGGTATTGAGCATGCATCTAAGCCTCCTCTCCCATGTGATCTCTTGGAGGTTCTCATTCTTCCAGCACACGTGCACTAGAGGTACCAACTGTTCATGAAGGACCTTCTCCTGTCAATCGTCAATATATACTGAAACATTCGTAAAAGTTGTCCCATCGTCAACGTCCAGATCTCCGTGGTCGATGATGTGGGAAGGGTCAGGCACGTATCTCCTCAGCAATGATATGTGAATGAATTCTTGCACCTGGTGCAACTGTGGTAGACAAACTAGGGGTTTAGCTGCCTCACCAAATCCGATGAGGACCTGAAAAGGTTTGATGAATCTTGGAGATAACATGCTGCCTCGACAAAATCTCAATAGAACTCGTCGAGGTGAGACACATAAAAAGGCGTGGTCTCCATCCTTGAACTCTGTAGGTATCTGTCTCCACTCAGATTAAAACTTCTGCCTGCTCTGTGCAGTCTTCATATGCTCCAAGATGATCTACACAATCTTTGTGGCATCCCGTACCACCTTTGGTACCACTAGTGTTGACTCCCCTGGGTCAGTCCATCACAAAGGTGATCTGCAATGGTCGCCCGTAGAAATCCTCAAAAGGTTCCATCCCAATGGTGGAGTGATAGCTGTTGTTGTATGCAAACTCCACCAAAGGTAAGTGATTCTTCTAGATGTGACTATAGTCAAGGAAATAAGCATGAAACATTTCCTTGAGTGTCTGAATTGTCTGCTCAGTCTTGACATCCGTCTTAGGAGGATGGCGATGCTCAAAGGAAGTTGCGTCCTGAATGCTTCCTACAACCCTTTCCATAGCTAGGAAGTTAAAGGAGCATCACAATATAAGACAATAGTTAATGTTAATCCATTTAGCAACACAATTTCCTGCACATAGATTCATCCCACGCTCTCTACGTAACCCTTCTGTCTGATCGGTATGAAGTGTTCATTCTTGGTGAGTCAGTTGATGATCACCCTGATCCTTTCTTGAAATCTAGATGTACATGGATGTCCTGTCATGAAATCCATTGATATCCCATCCCACTTCCACTCTGGGGCCTCTAATGGCAGAACCAAGACTTCTGGTACCTGATGTTGTGCCTTCATTTGTTGATAAGTGTGGCACCGAGAGACAAACTCTACAACTACCTTCTTCTTTCCCGGCCACCAGTGCTATCGTCAGAGGTCCTAGTACATATTCTCCACTAATAGATATACTACTAGAGGGTATGTGTGTAACTCCCTCTACACTACCTCCTGAAGTGACACAGGTACCATGGTACGTCCTTTAAAGTGGATGACATGCTCCCCATATTCATAAAATCCATCAGGTTCCAACACTGTGGATAACTGAGCACATCATGTCTCGCAGTTAGTGTCCCCACACTGTGCCTCCCTGACTCGCAGAAAAAATGGGGGAGTGACTGTAAGAGACTAATGAAAGGCTGCTCCATCTCTATCCATAAATGATATCTATAAAGCAGTCTGCTGCTTTATCACCTCACCTAGCAGTTGTATACTAGATCTCATGCTGAGTGCATCTGCAGCAATGTTCCCCTTCCAATGAGTACAGAATATCTCTATGACATTGTCCGTGAGGAACTCAAGCCAACATCGATGTCTCAGTTTCAGGTCCATATGTGAGAAGATATAACTGAGACTCTTGTGATCAGAGTACATGATAAAACGTTCACCCATTAGATAGTGTCGCAACATCTTCAAGGAGAAAACCACTTCTGCTAATTCCAGCTCATTGGTAGCATAGTTCTTCTCATGCTCTCTCTGATGACGTGAGCCATATGCGATTATGCTCGATCTTGCATCGGGACACATCCGAGTCTAGTCCCTGATGTGTCATAGTAAACAATGTAACCTACACCTTCCTTTTTATGCCTCAAGATGTGGGAACTAGTTAGCCTCTACCTCAGATCATGAACGCTTTGCTGGCATCTCTCTGACCACACAAATTGTTTCCCATTCTTCGTCAAGGCTGACAGTGTAACATCCCAGGTAAATAAAGAATATGAAATTTTATTATTTGTTAATATTTTTGAATAAAAAATTCGTATTACTTTAAAGGGGATGCTATGTTCGATGGCGTACCGAATATGAAACAATTAGTTTCTATAAAATCATACGTTGCACACTAATAATATAATAATATTATTCTAAATAGTAGTTAATTCCTAGCCGTTGTAATGGAGGGAATGAAAAAAACTAACAAAAAAATTATTATATATGTTTGTAAAATATTTTTACATTTATCTAAAAATGATAGAGGCTTAAAATGCGAATGAATCCATTTTTAAGCATAAATATTATAATATTATTTAAAAGGTCGATTAATTGACTTTTGATGGAGAACCCTTTTTAAATATACTTTTTTCAATTTTATATGATATATTTGACAAAATAAAATCCTTATTTAGAATCAAGACATCAAAATTTACTTTTTCTAAATTTTTGTTATTTTTCCAATAAAGTTCATTTTTTAATGAATAATGAAGAATGTTGTATTTTAATTCCAAACCTCCTTTTAATATAAATTATTTATATGTTTAGATTATCTTATTAATTGGTTTTAAACTATAATTAGAATATTTTTTACCATTTTTATCAATGGTGGTCATTTTAATTAATTTCACTTTGAGATTGGACATAAAAAAATATCAATTTTTTTATAGATATTATTTCTTAAAAACACGCTATATATTTAGAGAGCAGGAATTAACAATAAAATTAATTAATGGAACTTATATGTTTTAAAATTTTTAAAATATAAAACATTTTTGAATTTGGAATATCAAATATAGCTTTGGTTGAATTTTTAGTATTTTTCCGAAAAACATCAATTTTCGATGAATAGTTAAACAACTAAGTGGTAGTTAAAAAACTGACTTTTTCATTTAAATGAAATTTTACCACTTTTGTGAATTGAATGTAATAAATATGACATACATTTTTTCATTAGTATGTAAAAAGTGGTTCAATGGGATGAAAATAATTTTTGGTGAATTGTTACTTTTGAGTTTTATTAACCGCGATTCAAGGTAAATAAGGTGATTTAAGGTAAAAATAATGTTATTATTATATGAAATTACCTTGAAACATGTCCTAACTATATTATATGAGTCATGGAAGACCAAGAAAATACATGGGTCAATTTGGGAACCCCATGGTTCCACTTGGGTATGAAAATGACATTAATACCTTTTTATTTAAAGTAAAAATAAAAATGTCACATACATGTATTTTTTTAAAAAATAAATTTTTACATGGGGTTATATAAGTTATATTTTTTTATATAAATATTAATTAGAAAGATAAAAATATTTCATACACCATGGTAATTTTTTTATAATTTTTAGACATAATATAAATAAAATTATTTATGACACAATGATGATGCAATGTTTACGTCATTAAAGAATGATTTAAATAAATAAGAAGATAATGATTAAAATAATACTAAAAACATGTCCAATTTTTATTGGATGATTTTATTTAGAACATAATACACCGTATCTTATACTTTAATGATTTTTTGACCTTTATAAACTGAAATTCATTTTCTAATAAAATATTAGTTTCATGCCTTCCAAAAGAGCCCCTCCTCTCCCTTATAAAAAAATCCCACTACCTACCCCTTTATCACACGTCTAAAGCCCTTTGGATCAACCAAACTCTACTCAAATAAGCTCCTAACATCCCTCTTTTAATCCTAAAATCGATACCTTGGTCAGAAAGCACTTCAGAAAAACCCTTTTGTTTCAAACCAAGGGGAGTTACCTGATTTAAATGTACTGTCTTCTCTTATGTTCATTCGTTTTATTCTGCTTCTCCAAACCCCTAAAAACATTTTATTACTTTATTTTGTAACAACTATAGTATCTCAAATATATTAGTATGGTGTTATGAGAAGGATTCTATATAAACATACACACACCTCCATCTAATGGGTGAAGAAAATAATGTTTCTATGGATGAAGAACTACTGCCTCACGAAATGACGATTGTTCAATTATCTCCTACCGCCTCTCATGGTGGCCATTCAGATGTCACTGTATTTATATATGATATATATTGTATTTATTTTTCCCTTATTCTTCTTTATTTTTCATTTATGGAATACCTATATTGTTTCCATAATGGGTAAACGTGATAATTTCATTTTAGGAAGTGCAGAATACCGCTCCCTCAAAGTGATATGACTCTTTCATACCATACGTTGAACGTAAAAAGGATATATTTTATGAATATATGTTAAATATATGAAATATATATTATAATGAAATTATAGTGTACTTATTAATGACTATTCTTTCATTTCATTAAAATATTAAATAGAAATGAAAGTAGTGTTCATGTTTATGTACGGCTTACCATCTTCATGAACAGTGCATTTCATTTCTTATCTCCAAATGTTATGTAATATTATAAATAAATATATATACTGGATATATATGATATATATGAAATCAAAATTTTGAATATCATTCTGGAGATAATGTACTCTTGGCCACATAGAAAATTTATAGTCATAACAAGTTCATTTTTTACTCAGGTTTCGAACATCGACAAAATGTCCATTATGAACTCAAATAATTAAATAATTGTTATAAAAAGGTAATAAGTGGTATAAAATGAATAATAAAATTGAAAAATATTATTAATCAAGTAGAAATTAATTTATGTTTATCACTCAGTAAGAATAAGGAACATACAAGTGAGTCAAGTCGGACACGTTGTAAGTGGATTTCTTATCTCGATTTTAATTCCGTGAGATTTCCATTGTTCGCCACATCTTTATTGCTTGTGGTTTATTGTGTACTGCCGTTTGATATATATGATCATGTTTCTATTTATATTCCGGTTATTTTTTGATTCCTTTTGTGCTTATTATATTTGGGTCATACGACTCGATTTATTACAATGAGGTATGGGGTTTTTACCTCACTTTCTATTCCCATGAGATTCATGATATATTGGTCACTATATCCTTTGAATGGTGTATGAACTGCCAATTATTCTACACATGGTTTAATATACTTTTAGATATGGGTATTTAGATCATCATTTTATGGTCCCTCTATCATGGGGTGTATGTTCCATAAGTTACCAAATCGGTAAGGGAACCTTTCACCCTCCTCTTTTCAAAAGGCTTTTTTGTTATGTATTTTAATTCTCATCTTCTTATATTGGAACATGTTCTTCAATATCCTTATTTCTGTAAATTTTATGTCCAATTTATGAGACACCCTTTGCCCTCTTATCAACTCTTATTTCTGAATTTTAATGTGACGCCGGTAGGTTGTCAAATTTTTGCAAGGGAACATTTTAACCCAATTTTAATTATTTGGGCTAAACCTCTACTTCGTGATTATGTCATTCTATGAATATGTGTGGATGACCTCTGATTTTTTAAAACTTAATATACACTTTTATTGGGTGTATTTATATTTGTCACACATAATTACTTAATTTATTTATCCTTAATCTGAGGATACCATCGTTGTAAGGGGATTCATCTCAATCTCTTTTCATTGAGGCATATTTTAAATTATAAAAAACTTATATTTATAAGGTATATAAACCCCTTTGACATTTACTTTTATTCAAAAGGAATCATTTCTCTACGAAGTGTTTAAATAAATGACAAAAAATTATGATTTTTCAACGTAGACGGTGACAATGACCTTTCCACCACTACGAGTATTATTTGATATTTGGCATCCTTAACATGCTGTATTTTTTTAAAACAAAATAAATACAATATAATATTTTTGTTATTTTGTTATTGAAAATGGTTTTGATAAAAAATTATTTTATGTCAATATATTTAAATGATATATTTTGATTGTAATGTTGAAATGTTATTTTTCCTTTATATTGGTTTTTATGTGTTATGATTTTATAACGGTTCTTAGACATTTGACGGGTGGTTATGTGATAAACCAAATGATGGTTGGTGCCATGAAAACCAGGATGGTTGGTAACGTTATAACCTCTAATGGAATGGGTATGGATGTTGGCTTTATGATTTTTCCATTTAGTGATGAGTGTGTAAGTCGACCGTATTGTTATTCCATTTCAGTATGTTTATGTCCCACGTAACCTTAATATGATATGTGTTCATTAGATGGGTTTTATGGTAATATTTAGGTTACAAAAGGGCATGTAATGATCTTTTATTCATTGAAGAGTATTTACTACTTCATATAGGTGAAAATTATTACATATGATTAAGTATTCATGGTTTACTTGTGGTTTTGAAAAAATTACAGTTTTTATCCTTTGTGTTTCACTTACTGTGGTTTTATGCTCATAAAATGTTTTGAAATGTTTTTCATAGGACTTGAAAAAGAATATGAACAATTATGGGATCAAGGAAAAGTCATGTTGTCTAATTTTGGAACTAGACATGACATTTTTTCAAGAGTTTTAAATTTGTGAAAAAATATGGAAAATGAGTAGAAGTGTCTACTTTGTAATATTTTGAGATGTAATAGTTATGGCCTAATTCTCTAAAACTATAATCCTAAAAAGATCCTAAATGTGAATTATTCATTTAATTCACGATTATGTAATGTTTTATGGTCGGGTCCTTATAGTTGTTATCAGAGGCCGAATTAGATAACATTAGAGGTTACGGTATTCTTTAAGCATAAGTGTCATTTCCATAATGGTTAGGATTTTAGAAAGAGTCATAGTGTTTTTATATATATAATATAAACAAGTTTAAGATAATTCGAATAATTATATCTTAGTATTTACCCTCATCATAAGATATTATATGATGATATTACTGATATACTAACACCGACCTTTTTGTTTTTGGTAAAGGGATGGATCTAGTAGGAACCAATGTGATAGTGGATGTGAAGAAAACTATGGAGGTTGTCTAAATGTGCAACCGAATGATATGGGAGCTACAATGAGAACTCTTGTGGTTATTCTCAACCATCTATCTGGAGTAATGATTGACCACTTGAACCATAGTGATTTTTATAAGGCATCATATATGCGAGAAACAAATCCGTACGGATTTTCACGTAATAATCAAACAGCTAAGTGTGTCAAAAACCTATATGTCAATAATGTGGAATGAAATACCTACGAAAATGTTTCAAACGGATAGAATGATGATACAGATGTGGATATAACGGTCATAAATCAAGAACCATCCATGGAAAAAGGAAGCATCCAGTTCACTCTATGAAAGGGTAAGAATTTATTTCTGAGGGATCAATTGAATGTTTTAAATGTGGTGCACATGGTCATTATGCAAAAACATGTATCAAAAAGATATTTCAGAAATTGGATCACCAAGATCATAAAAATAATTTTTTCCAATACCTATTTCCATTCCGATTGAGGATGAAGAAACTGACAATGACCAATGAAAGGTATGGATTATTTCTTAACATATGTTTTCATATTATTTAATCTTAGGATATGATTCATGATTTTTTTTGTAGGAAGGAATTATTTAAGAATAAATTGGAAAGGAATGGTTAATAGATCATGAAGAATGTTGAATGAGTAAGAAGCCAACATATAAGGGATTCAAGAGTTATGGTAGAATTTAGGATGGGGAAATGCTTAAAAGTATTAAGGATCTTTTGATGATGGGATTACATTAGTATAATTTTTATTGTATGTGTAACCGGGATGATTGATATATGAAAATTTTCTTCAAGGAATAATTATCCTTTCTTTGGTGGATATTGTTATAAAGAACTATTTGGGTTTATATGATCCTTTAAATTGAGGAAATTAAATGTTAATACAGTTCGGGGTGCAAAATGAAAGTTATTAGGTAAGCTTCGTGGTTAAAATATGTTATGGTTATTATTGATGAATTTATCTTTTTTTGGAAATATTATAAAATTATATATTTTGAAAAGGGAAAACATGCCGACCGTGTGACATCCCATCGCATCGGACGAAGCAGAGGGAATCGAACCCACCACTAAAGTGCGACTGGTATTTATCACCTACCACTGGACTACATGCAGTCCCTAGTTAGTATGACTAATTATTTTTTGTTATATGATTTTTGAATCAAGAATGAGTTGATTTTGGGTTATCTAGTGAAATGATTAACCTATCAGGGAGGATATGTGATTAGGTTAATTACATTTCAATACGACACTTTAAGAGAAACTTATGTTATTTAGAGATAAATGATAAGATTTATCTTGGATGACAATTTGATTAAATCCTTTAGAGATTTGGGTTTAAATCATAGATTGTATGACATTGAAAGTTTTTATGGATAGTTGTTTATTGATTGGTCATTGATGAACTTTGGGTTTTGTGGGACCAATTTTGGAGATTAATAGTAGAATTTATTTTTGTAAAAGATTATCCTTTTGGGGATTATTTGGTATTGTACTAAACATTATGGTAATGATTAAGGTCAAAAGACATGGTAAATTTATAGTTCATCTTTTCTGGAATAGGTGATTCTCAAAAAGATGATTATAACACTCTTAATGTGAACAATTCATTCTAAATACTCATCTTTTGGAGAAAATATGACTTTCTGTTAAAAATAATCTAAGAGATGAAAGTCTACATGAAAAGTAAGTAGGTTTACTTATGTTTTAGTTAATCTCATAAATAAATTCCTCAATGTATTTGTCTATTATCTTTTCATACTGGGTATTCAAATACCGTTTAACCCTTAAAAATTCTGTGGTTTTCTTGTTGTTAA
This sequence comes from Viscum album, assembly GCA_963277665.1. NCBI lineage: Eukaryota > Viridiplantae > Streptophyta > Magnoliopsida > Santalales > Viscaceae > Viscum > Viscum album. The sequence goes on along the minus strand of OY728152.1, from coordinate 62,034,712 downwards.
CTTTATCCTAGTAAAGTTTTCTATCAATATTCATTAGAACATGACCCTTAGTTTCTCCTCAATAACCATGTTTTCATGGGATCCTAGTATTGGTTATCTGAGGTGACCATTGTACTTCTCTTTCTTTCTTTTAATGTGATAGTTTTAGTGACTCGTTTTCCGATGTGGGGCTTTCAATATTGTTTTCGAGCCCAATTTTAAAATTGTAAGGATGCAATTTCGAAAAGGGGGGAAGGATGTAACATTCCAGGTAAATAATGAATTTTACATTTTCATATGTATTAATATTTTTTAATAAAATATTAATATTACTTTAAAGGGGATGCTATGTTCGATGGCGTATCCAATATGCAACAATGAGTTTCTTTGAAATCATACGTTGCACATTAATAATCTAATAATATTATTTTAAATGGTAGTTAATGCCTAGCCATTGTAATAGCAGGAATGAATATAACTAACTAAAAATTTATTGTATATGTCTATAAAATATTTCTATGTTTATCGAATAAATTTTAGAGGCTCAAAATGCGACTAAATCCAATTTTAAGCATAAATATTCTAATATTCATTAAAAGGTAAATTAACTTCCTTTTAATGGAGAAACCTTTTTAAAAATACTTTTTTTCAATTTTTTATGTTATATTTGACAACAAAAATCCCTCTTTAGAATCGTGACTTTAAAATTTACTTTGTGTAAATTTTTGTTATTTTTCCGAAAAAGTTCATTTTTTAATGAATAATGAAAAATGATGTATTTTAATTCAAAACCTAATTTTAATATAATTTATTTATATGGATATATTACCTTTTTAATTGTTTTTAATGTTTAATTATAATAAATTTTTACCATTTATTTCAATGGTGGGCATTGGAATTAATTTCACTTTGAAATTGGACATAAACAAGTGTCAATCATTTGATAGATATTGTTTCATAAAAACACGCTATTTATTTTGACAGTGAGAATTAAATATAAAATTAAATAATTCAACTAATATGTTTTGAATTCTTTAAAATAGACATAATTTTTTAATTAAAAATATCAAATATATATTCGGCTGAATTTTTGACATTTTTCTGAAAAACATCAATTTTCGATGAATAGTGAAACCACTAAGTGGTAGTTAAAAAACTGAATTTTTCGTTTAAACGAAATTTTACTGCTTCTGTGAATGGAATTTCAAAAATAAAACATACATGGTAGTCATTAGTAAGTAAAATTTGGTTCAATGGGATGAAAATAATTTTTGGTGAACATTAACTTTTGAGTTTTATTAACCGTGATTAAAGGTAATTAGTGTAATTTAAGTAAAAATAATGTTATAATAATATGAAATTACTTTGACACATGTCATATCCTTATTGGATGAGTCATGGATGACCAAGACAATCCATGGGTCAATTTGGGGACCAAATGGAGCCACATGGGTATGATAATTTCATTAATATCTTTTATTTAATGTATAAGTAAAAATGTCACAAACATATATTGTTTTACTAAAATAATTTTTACATGGGATTATATAAGTTATATTTTTTAATATAAATATTCATTAGAGAGATAATAATATTTCGTACACCATGGTAATTTTTTTTATTTTTTATATATCCAATAAATATAATTATTTATGACAAAATGATGATGATGTGTTTACGTCATTAATGAATGATTTAAATAAATAAGAAAATAATGCTTAAAATAATATAAAACACTTGTATAAAACTTTTTGGATGATTTTATTTCGAACTTATGACACATTATCTGTGCATTTAAATTTTTTTGGTCCTTTAGAAACCGAAATTCATTTTATAATTAAATATTAGATTCATGCATTCAAAAGAGCCCCTCCTCTCCTAATAATAAAAATTCCCCAATTACTAACCATTTATCACACTTCTCAAGCCCTTTTTCTAGTCCAAACTCTTCCCAAATAATCTTCCAAGATCCCTATATTCATCCCAGAATCCTTACCTTACGTAGAAAGCACTTAATGAAACCCTTTTGTTTCAATCCAAGGGGAGTTACCCGATTTAAAGGCAATGTCTACTCTTATGTTCTTTTGTTTTTTTATGCTTCTCCAAACCCCTAAACTATTTTTATTGATTTATTTTGTTAAAAAACACCATATACAGTATAAAAGTATGTTGTTATTATATATATTCGAGATACACTTACACACACCTCCATCTAATGGGTGAAGAACATACTGTTTCTGTGGACAACGAACTACTGCCTCACGAAACGATGATTGTTCAATTATCTCCTACCGCCTCTCATGGTTTCCATTAATATTTAACTGTATTTATATATGATATATATGGTGTTTATGTTTTCCTTATTCTTCTTTATTTTTCATTTATGGCATACATTTATGGTTTCCATAATGGGTAAACGCGATAATTTAATTTTAGGAAGTGTGGACTACCGACCCCTCAAAGTGATTTGACTCATTCATACCATATGTGGAATGTATAAAGGATATAATTTATGGACTTATGTAACATATATAGAATAAATATTATATTTAAATTATAATATACCTATAAATCACTATGTTTTAATTTCATTAAAATATGAAATAGATATGAAAGTAGCGTTAATGTGTGCGTACGACTTACCATCTCCATGAACGGTACATTTCATTTCTTATCTCCAAATGTTAGGTACTATTATAAATAAATATATATACTGGATATATATTATATAAATGAAATCTAAATGATGAATATCATTCTGGAGACAATGGACTCTTGACCACATGGAAAATTTTTAATTATAACATGTTCATTTTTGACTCAAGTTCCAAACATGGAAAAGATGTCCATTATGAACTAAAATAATTAAATAATTGTTATAGAAAGGTAATAATTTATATAAAAGGAATAATAAACTTGAAAAATTTTATTAAACAAGTTTAAATTAATTTATTCTTATTATTCAGGAAGAACAAGGAACATACGAGCGAGTCAAGTCAGACACGTGGTAAGGGGATTTCATATATCGCTTTCAATTCCGTGAGATTTCCATTGTTTCCAACATATTTATTTCATGTGGTGTATTGTGTACTACCATTTGATACATATTATCATGATTATATTTATATTCATGTAATTTTTTGATTCATTTGTTTCTTATTATATTTGGGTCATATGACTCGATTTATTACAACTAGGTAAGGGGTTATATCTCACTTTTTATTCCAGTGATATTCAGGATATATTAGTCACTATATCATTTTAATGGTGTATGTACAGACCATTATTCTACTCTTTGGGTAATATACATTCATTTATGGGTATTTATATCTACATTTTATGGTCCCTCTTTCATGGGGTGAATGTTTCGAAAGTTACCAAATCGATAAGGGAACCTTTCACCCTCCTCTTTTTAAAAGACTTATTTTTGTTTTGTATTTTAATTCATATATTCTTATGTTAGGATATGTGCTTCTATATCCTTATTGATGTAAATTTTATGTCCAACTTATGAGATACATTTTTTTTCTTATCAAATATTTTTTCTAAATTTTAATGTGACGCCATTAGGTTATCAAATTTTTGCAAGGGAACATAACCCAATTTCAATTATTTGGGTTAAACCTTTACTTCTTGATTATGTCTTGATATGAATATGTGTGGATGAACACTTATTGTTTTACAGTTAATATTCACTTATATTGGGTTTATTTATATTTTTCACACATAATTATGTAATTGATTTATCACTATTCTATGGATATCGTTTTTGTAAGGGACTTAATCTCAGTCTCTTTTCATTTAGGTATATTTTTATTTATAAAAAACTTTATTTTATATGGTGTATAAACCCCTTGTACGTTTTCTTTTAGTAAAAAGTAATATTTTCTATACAAATCATTTTACTAAATGACAAAAAGTATGTTTTTTAACGTATGCGGTGACTGACGACCTTTCCGCCACCGTGAGTGTTATTTGATCTTTGGCTTCCTCAACAAGTGATAATGTTTTAAAAGAAAATAAATACAACATTATCTTTTACATATTTTGGTATTGATAATAATTTATATAAAGGATTCATTTATGTCAATATCTTTAAATGATATATTGTGATTGAAATATAGAAATGTTATCGTTCCTTTATATTGGTTGTATGTGTTATGATTTTATAATGGTACTTAGTCATTTGATAGGTGGTTACATGATAAACCAAATGACGGGTGGTGCTTTGAAAACCATGATGGGTGGTTATGTTATAACCTATAATGCATTGGGTATGGAAGTTGACCATATGGCTATTCCATTTAGTGAGGAGTGTGGAAGTTGATCGTATGTTTATTCCATTTCAGTATGTTTATGTCCCAAGGAACCTTTATATGTTATGTGTTCCTTATATGGTTTTTAGGGTAATATTTTAGTTACAAAAGGGTACGTAATGATCTTTTATTTAGTGAAGAGTATTTACTACTTCACACATGTGAAAAGTATTGCTTCTGATTAAGTATTCATGGTTTACTTGTTGTTTTGAAAAAATAACTGTTTTTTGATCAATTTGTATCCCTTACCGAGATTTTTATACTCATACCATGTTTTCAAATGTTTTTTCACAGGACTTGAAGAAGAATAGGGTCAACGATGGGATCATGGAAAAGTCAAGTTTTCTAATACATGGAACTAGACATGGCTATTGTTTCCAGAGTTTTTATTTTGTGATAAAAAATGGAAGCTGAGTAGGAGTGCATACTTTGTAATCTTTTGAGATGTAATAGTTATGGACTAATTCACTAAAACACTAAACCTGAAAAGATCCTCAATGTGAATTATTCATTTAATTCAAGATTTGTAATGTTTTAAGGTTGTGTTCTTATAAATAGTGGTGCTACAACTCTATAGAATTCTGGAACAAACCTCCAGTAATAACAAGCCAATCCCAGGAAACTCCATACCTCTATCACACTCCTGGGTGGCTCCCAAAAAGTACCACCTCAATCTTCACTGGATCCTCTGCAACTCCGACCTCCGATATGACATGTCCTAGAAATTGAACCTATCGGATCCAGAAATAGAACTTTGAGAGTTTACCATAAAGCGGGTTCTCTCAGAGTGTGTCCAGTACTACCCGAAAGTGATAGGCATGCTCCTCCTCAGTAGTCAAATCGATCAGAATGTCGTCGTTGAAGACTACGACAAAGTGATCACGGTATAGATGAAATATCATGTTCATGAGTCCCATTAACACTGTTTAAGCTTTAGATATGAAAAATGGAATAACCAAGAACTCATCATGGTTGTATCGACATAAGAATGTCGTCTTCTACACATCCTCATCTCAAACATTGAGCTGGTGATCGCCTGATATGAGGTATAACATAGAGAACCATTGTGCTCCCTTCAACTGATCAAAGAGGTCTTCAATCCTCAAGAGTGGGTACTTGTCTGTCACGGTCACCTGGTTCAAGCACCGGTAGTTAACAAAAATCCTCAAGATCCCATCCGCCTTCATGGAGAATAGAATTGGGTATGTCGAGGTAGAAACACTGGGACAGATAAATCTCTTCTCCTGCAAGTCCTCAAGATGTACACGCATCTCTCGACCCTCCGTGGGAGCTATCCGATATGCTGGAGTAGAAGTCGGTGTCATCATGTGGTACAAGTCAATATAAAAGTACACCTATCTGCGAGGAGGTAGACCTAGGATATCATTGGGGAAAAAACTATGTACTGGTCCACCACTACAAGATTTCTCTGACTCTCTACATCAATTGATCTATGGGTAAGGCAAGCCAACCTATGAGTGACTGGATGCACCCTCCTCCGGGAGAGTTTGTCATGTGCTAAAAAGGCTCCCTTCTCACCGATGAAGGTAAACATGGTCCCATCAGTGTGGACACATCACGCTTTGTGCCTAATACAGTCAATATGAGCATGGAATGTAGATAACCAGTCCATACTCAAGATGATGTCGTAAGGCCTCAATGATGCTACTATGACATGCCAGATGAAGCTCTCGACTCCTATAGTAAGCTCACACTACCGTCACTTATGCGTAATTGTCGAGTCTTCTCCTATAAAAGTCTCTAGACATAAGGATCAAGCCAACGGCTCTGTCAGAATCTCAAAGCTCCGAACAAGGGTAGTGGCAACGAAAGAGTGACGATCACCTTTGTCTATAAGAACTACAACTATGGTGGAATAAACATAGATTGTTCCACATATCATATCTAGAGATATGTGATCATAGGCCTCAGCTATCTAGAGATGATCTCTCCCCTATCCACCTACTCCCTATGGTTGGGGTGGACCTCATTGTGGTGGTGGCGGTAACACCTCAAAACGTCGTCCACCGCCAGCTGTACGGCCAGATCCTGTGCCATGTCCACATACTCCCTGCTGAGCACATCGATCGAATCTCTGTCTCTACCTGGGAAGTCCTTCGATAGAATACTGATCATTCAAATTTCTATTCGTACAGTCAACAGCCATGTGACCCTGCCCGCCGCATGTGAAACACTTCCCACTCCTCACATGTATGTCTCTACTCCGGGTGTCCCGCACAACTGATACTAATTCATACGGTCGTCCACCTATTGGTATGGTCCTCTTGGACCTCTGTGACATCTGTTTACTACCAGCTACAGAGGACTCCGATACATGTCATCTGGTGGTGGATCTCGCTGCTGGAGACTGCCCAGAAAGGAAACTCTCCATTAGGAGGGCTTTCTCTAACACCCCTACCTATGTTGGGATGTTGAGTGAGAACACAAAAGCTTTGAACTCCCACCTTTGTCCCTGCTCGAAGGTATGATCTCTGAATAATGGGTCTCATACCATATCGGTGGAGTAATGTGAAAGGTCTGTGAACTGCGTATAGTACTGAGCTATGGTCATGCTGCCCTGCTGCAAACAAATTATCTTCTGTATGCACATTGCACGAAGATTTTCTAGGACAAAATCTACCCAAAACAGGTACTCGAAGTCAGCCTAGAGAAGCGTCATCATGTCATAAAACTGGAGCATCAATCCCCACCATCTGCCTATTGTTTCCTATAGAATATTGGCAGCAAGAATCACCATGAATTCGACTAGTGTCCCTACCAGTGGAAAAACTCTCACCACAGCCTCCAGCCAATCCTCAGCTGCATGTGGATCCGTCTCTCCCCTGAACCTGGGTGTCCTCTAGAACTAAAACTCACGGAAGGCGCTCAAGTGGCGTGCATCATTTTCTGCTGGGGCTGGTGGCATCGGTGTCCCAACGAGGAGTGTTACCGCTGGTGGTTCCTTTGGAAAAGGTCCCTACACCGAGGCCTCATCACTTGGTGGGCTATCTATGCGTACAAATCTCGTGACTCTAGTTGGTCATCCGTGTAAAGGCATACTGAATGAAACAGATGTGGAACAGTCTAAATATTATACCTAGTGAGCCAACCTGGTTGAGATGACATAACGAAAACTTCATAAAACCCATAGTCAATCATTATTTTGATGCACTGAGTTGGAAATTAGATGTCAGGGTCCTCGTGTTTGGATATGTTGGTCGCCAAACCAACACTAGACTCCCTGAACGGAGAACCAGAATCACTAATCATAACACTATTTCTTCATAGAAAAGAATGATTCGAGTCCTATGTTCTACATTAGAACCGACTCCTCTGATACCAACATGTCAAGACCTATCCCCCGGGCCCCATGTCGTGACAACTCCAATCCCTCCATCCATAAGCTAGGGACATTTGACTAGCACCAAAGGCATAAATCCCTAAAAGTGGGAAGGAATTGCCTTTATAACCTATAAACACACACATCAGATATGATCATGTGTAAACTGAATAACCAAAAAGTGAGTACAGTTAGTAATAAGGGGCCAGAATACAAGTCAAACTAGAAGGTTCATGAAACTGTACGTACAAGTACAAAAGAGGAAAACGGAAAAAAAGCTACTGGGACATCTTCTGGGGATCCTACCAGAAGGGTAGGTACATATCACCTCATCATCACTCCTTGTCCGTCAGTCTCCTCAATATATCGACACACCGTAAGGTCCAACTCCGGGTACCATCCAGTTCAGGTACTCTCAGCCTTAGTTAGAACCTTCTTCCATATGCATCCAACACATTGAGGTGTGGGCATAGCCCGTGTAGGGGTGAATATAATGATACTTATTAGGGTCCTCGAGACCCTCACGGTCTCACAAAATATGACAAGGATAAACCACAAGGTATGAAATCAATTGATAACCCCACTTAGGTATATGCCCATACATATACACAAGTTATCATGTAATCCATCTCAATCATGATGAAAATACAAAAGTTACTGACTTAGCTCAACCTTGATTTTATTTAAATTATAGAAAGCACAACTACTGGAGAACTCCACCACTATCGATTATAGTGGGCATGCTGCGACACCAAGGTACTTCCCACTATCCTTGGACTGCTGAAGTACTATTCTAGTCGAGTATCGTGGGTATTTTGTGTCACCAAGGCGCTCCCCACCGAGGGTCTACCACCAGAACCAGGCGCTCCTCCTAATAGCCAAAAGAGGTACTCCTCTTGTTGAGTACCACAGCTCTGCCACCACAACCATGTGCTCCACAGCCATGGGTATTTTGCCACAACCAGGTGCTCCCCAATGGGCTAGTCAAGTCACTCTGAGTTAATCGGTCATCAATGATCAAGTCTCAGCCAACTACTAGGTCTATGCACTCTATCTACCCAACTCTGGAAGGATCTGCACCACAAGCTATTGGTCGATAATCCAAATGTCATGAAGTCCCACAAAATATTACCTCAAAGTTCCACCATGGTATAGAGGTTTCAACACAAATAATTGTTCATCAAATGGACACATGGTATGTGAGTTATTATATTTTTGTCCCAAGGGCCTGGTTGGATTCGTACATAATCAAACCTGACCATACTTCAACTATAACCCAAACTCTAGTGGTGACTATTCAAAGGGACTGTCATGATCCAATATTACCAGGTCTACTGACGGTTCATCAAACAGACACCCGGTGCCAAATATATGGGCAAAAGAATGTAAAGGGGTCATAGTGTGCCCAAGTCAAGCCTATACTGGTTGGACCGACCCGGCCCGACCTAGTCTGGGTTGACTTGCCTGGACCCGTTGGGTCTGGTCTGACCCATTAGGTTCTTCCCAGCCCACTGGGCCTAGCCCAATAGGCCATGAGGGGTCGTGGAGTGTTGTGAGAGCATCAACCGGTTGTGGGGGTGCGGACCCACCGCGGGTCGGAACGGGGGAAGGTTTGGCTGGGAGGGCTCGTCTCGGCACAGAGGGCACCGCAAGGGCGTGGCTCGGACCGGAGGGCGCCAAGGGAGGCGAACTCTGGGTGGTTCGGCCTGGGGCTTGGGCATCGTGGCACGTACGGACGGTAGAGCCAGGTGGTGCACGGGGCGCGTGGAGGTTGGCTCGGCCGGGGCTTTAGAAGGTGTCATGAGGTGTACGAGAGGTGCGACATCCAGGAGTCGGTGTACGGTGCGGCCGAAGCACGGCTCGGCCGGGGTGCAATTTTGCTCAGGCCGGTTTGACCAGCTGGTGGTGTGTCCAGTGGGAGCGCGGCCGAGGTGGCCCGGAAGCCGGAGGGCAGCGCGATTTGGCTCGGGGCACTGGATCATCGCGGGGGCAGCGCATGTTACCTTCGTCACCTTCATCACCTTGTCGCCATGTCGAATAACGTCAAAGTGAAGAACAGAAGAGGGGAGTCAGTCATTTTTAGTTGGCCCACACCCTCTGAGTTTAGGGTGGTAGCAGTTGGTTAATCAAGAATAGAAACATTGAAGGAGCATGGAAGATATCTTAAAATCATCAATTCCCATAATACATCATTAACCAAATATTCACAACCCACAAGGAAAAAACATCTGTGGATAAAACTGATAATAAGTTAGCCCGAGTTCTTTGTTTTGGAAGGAAATAAACAAGGTAAATAATATCATACTTAAATAAAAATACCTACCTTTGTTCATTGTTCATTAACAGTGTCGCATGGAAGATGATGGAGTTGTCGTCATTCATCGCATCTGCTGCACACTTCCAATCCAGAGCTCGTGCGTCAGTATGTTGATGATGATGTGGAGGGAGGCTCGGTCGTCATGGAAATACCATGTCAGTATCTTCCACATGGTGCTTCCGAGGAAAATGTAGAAGACAATGCTTGCCGGTGTTCTTCATTGGAAGAACGTGTTCTTCGTTCTTCGTTGGGGAGAGCTTTTCTCAAAATATCTCCTACCTTCATTTCCAACAAAAGAAAAGGTATCCAAGAATAATAGATTATAAAATATATTAATTCATTGGAATATGAATTCAAATTGGTTGAATTAATTAAAGTGGATACACTAAATTAATTCATGAGGTTGGCACAGTTAAAATAGAGGAATGGTTGAGAACATTAATGTAGGGGGTAGCGATACTCTACCTCATTAATGAGGGGAGTTGATAGGATTTCCTCTCACACCATTATTAGTTGGTTTTAGTCCCAAGTGGTTCCCACATCGTAACCTCTTGAGGGAGGTTAGGTTCAGGTGGGTCCCACCACCATATCATCTCATGGGAGGTTATGGTGTGGTGTTACCCACCTCCAATGTCCACTTGGGTGGTTATAAAGTATAAAAATAAAATAAAACAACCATTTATTTTATTTTATTATTCCCATGAAAAAATGAAAAACAATATTCCACCCTCAACCAACTGTTATCAAGGTGAAAGTCTTCTGAAGAGAATATCGGCACTGCAAGTTCAACGGTGCCTTCAGATTTAAATTCCACGAACCGGTTCAAAAGTTATAAAATCTCACTCATACATTTACTGAACGTACCCAAACAAAACGTTAGAAATTGATTCCAAGCACACTGGGCCTCAGAATCATGGGCCGTCAAAATTCACAGCCTCTTAAATTTCCCATTTAATTAAAAAAATTTACATGGAAATTATGGGTCTTTACAACATCGTGGTATAGTTTTCTATTATATGAATTTTTCATCTCTTGTAATAAAATAAAATGTGTAACGAGATCGAATAAAAAAATTTCATTGTACAGTAAATAATAGTCCCCAAGTCATTTTAATTGTGGAAGAAAATGTTGAATGTGTTCTAAAAACTAAATATTACAATGTGTGATGGGTCAATATATAGTCATGAGAATTGAATTTATAGAAATATTTTCATATTTTATTTTATATTAACCACATATTATGTAAAAATCAAGATTCTTTAGAATTTATTTTATTATTTGGGCTGGTGAATTAGTAGTATAAATTATTATTTGGAGATCACGATTTTTCAATGATTGGTTGTAATTTTTAATAATATAATTAATTATTTTTTATATTATAATCATATATTTATGTGGAAAATATTAATTTTTTTATAGAGAACAATAATTTTACTATTTAGTAGTGTATAATGTTTATAGATTCAATAAATTAATCATTTGATTTAATGGGAGATGAAAAGAAGAGGGATCATAATTTCAAAAGAACATTGGAACTAGAGGCCTATAGAATGAGTATAATAAAACAACTATATTTATTAAATTTGATATTGAGGAGGTGGAAATGGTAGAAAATAATTTAAACAAGGATGTGTTTATATTGGATGTTTATCAAAATAGAAATGATCATATTAGAGTAAGAAGTGTTTGTTCTAACTATTGAATACCATTAATGTTTAGGAATAGTAATGGGAATCAATAGTCACCATTGTCTCATTTCATCAATACGGGTAATATACAATAACCATATTGAATATAAGGAATTATAGGCTTTAATTGTGGTGGAATAGTCTCTAATAATATTATATGTTGATTAATCCAATTTTTCTATAAAAAAATGATTATAAGGTTAATTTTTAACGGAATCCCCAGAAAATTAAATCAATATACTCAATATCATTTTCTATAAATATAAAATCACTGATGATCTATGGTATTAGCAAAATAGTGATTTATAGGAAAAAATTTCACAGTGGATATCGATATTATTATTTAACAAGAGGTATACTAATGAATATGTAGGGTATAACACCCCTACATATTATGAAATAATTTTATTTAAATTAATTCAATCAATTCGATATTTGTAAATATATAATACCAAAATTCTATGTGAACCATAAAATATAATATCATTATAACTTCACAATTAAATTTGTTATATGATTATAAATAACCAAATGTTAAAATGTGTATAATTTTTTAAGGTGAAGAAAATATATTTTTAGTATATTTTACATATTAATCAAAACATGTTTTCTTTAAAATGGGATTTATTGAATTTTGTTACAAAAAAATAATTTATTTATATAGATAATCTATTTGAAAAAATTAAATTCATTTTTGAAATTAAAAATAACAATTTAGATTATAGTGAATTTATTAAAAGTTTCTAAAATGTTTCATTTTTCAATGAAAAATGAAAAATGGTTATATTTATTAAAAATTTTGTTTCTTAAAGGTAAATTATTTTTAAATTTAGTTTAATTAAATGAATAGTTAAATTATATTATGAATAATCCAATTTTTTTCAATGGAATAAATTTAATTTTTTTTTTTGTATAAATACATTTTATAACAATGAAATTTTTTTCCATGTAAAATTGATTTTTATCCTGTTTGATAGATCATTATGAAAAACTTTTTTTTGAACAATATAAATTGAAATTGATAAAAGGGATTTCAATTTTCGAATTAGATTAAGTAATAATATGTAAATAGTTTAACTTAATTTTTTGTGGTAATGAATTGTGAACATAATAAAAAAAATTATTTTGCCTGACCATATTTCAAATATATCTTGTCGAAGATTGAAAATTGCACTCTTTAGAGATATTATTAGTCAATAAGACATTAATATATTTTATTCTTATCAAAAAATAAAAGTGTATCATTTATCCCAATATAAAAATGAACCCCCCCCCCTTCTCCTCATATCTATACATAATGTACCGTTTGAACCAAGAAATACCAACCCAAATACCTTCTATACGTCCCTACATTGGAACAATAATACATTTTATGTTCAAAGAACCATCATTTGAATGATTTTTGTGTAAATATAAATTCATTGTTTGAGTATGATGTATAGTTCTTAATCCTAAGTTTTTCATTTAATTTCATCATTTACCACCATTAGTTATTATTCAACCATGATATAATGATAACATAAATATATTCTACATACTTAGTTCATATTATGTGAATTTAATAACCTATATCAATCTCTTCATCTGTAAAATTGGAAATGATTACACCATTATTGTGTTTGTAAAAATCATTCCAAATGAACTAATGCAATTTGATTACTAGCACCACCTCTCATGACTTGATATAATGAAATATTTAAAGAGGGTATATATAAATATAAGGTATTTTCTAAATATTTATAATTATTTTATTTTAATATCACATATACATTCATACATTCTAATCTATTTAAAAATGATAATGTCACTCCTACATACGTTTGTACTACATGCTCTTATAGGATATCACATTCATTTTAAAATTCCACATCACAAGTATAGTAATAACGAAATTTTTAAAAAATATATAAGATACATATGATATAATAATTATTCTAAAATGGTATATTATAATTTTCTTTACTTTCATTCCATCAATTAAAAATTAAAAACATCTTTAATGTTTATGCACTTCTTAATGTCTCCATGAATAGTGTAATGCATTTTACTATCTACATAAATTATGGATGACTCTATATATATAATCAATAATTATTTTATTTATAACATTATTGTCATTTTTGTGATTAAAAAACCATTATCAATGTACCTGGACTAGAATAAGAAAAATGAGACCCTAAGAAATAACATGTTAACAGCATGAAATGGTTATTTTAATTACAAATATATGACAAATGGATAATAAATCATTGTAAATGGATAATTAATGATATTATAAGTATGTAAATTATAATTTTATCTAATTATAATCAATTTAAAATTAATATACGGGATATTACATTTCATTTTTAGCAATAATATTTTAGGGTTAGGGATTTTTCCACTTTTACTTCTATGAGATGCATGCTATATTCACCATTTTATATTTTAATTATTGAATATAATTCCCATTAATGTATTTTTTAAGATACTACGTATAAATTATGTTATATAAAAATATATCCAATTATATCCTTTTAAAGATTTTTATATTTGTGTGTTACCAATGTTGTGACGTATTTATGTTACAATCTCACTATTTATGGGTATTATTTTTGATTTTCTTTATGATTATGAAATATTATGATATATCTATTAGGAAAATCTTGAGTTTTTTTCATCCAGTTATGTAAATTACATTTTTTTATTTAATTTTCCTCTCATTATGTAATCAAGGGAAAAAATAATATATTTTTACGACAACAGACTCTGTTTTACTATTCATTCAGGAATTTACCTCTTCCATGATTATGATTTTTAAAAAAATTTATTTTCACTATTTAAATATTTTTATTTTAAATACTAATGTTCATTTTTTCTATGTGTGAATATTTAGTATAATTTTCTAAAAGGAATAATCTTATCATTCTCCAAAGAAGTGACATTTTACTTTTTTTTATAATTTCATAGGAATATTTGTTTTAATGTATATGACATGAAAATAACATTAAAAAAAAGAAAACTCAAAATTTTGAAACATAATATATAATTTTGGATGTTTTCTTTCAAATTATTTTTTTCTTTAGTATTTTAAAATTTTATATTTTTATAATATTTGATTGTAATGTGAAAAGTTTATTTTCCATTAGAAATTTAAAATATGATGATTTTAAATAATTACCCATTATAGATAAAATCCTTTGATTTTCCACAATTATTAAATGGGATATGATTGAATTATATCATAGTTATTCTTTATCTAGATTGATTCTAATTATGATTACAATATTTTTTTTAAACAAATTCATATATACTGGTTATTCTATGATGAAATAATTAATAATCATGCTTCTTTTTCATAGGTTATGATATGATGAATGGTTTACGCTATTGTGTAACCCACATATACAGTTTTCATTTTTTGAGGGGTGGTACTTGAATTATATAGATATATAATGCATAGTGAGAAGATGGAAATCTCACTATATTTACAGGACTAGTCATTGGAGTGAACCTAGTTCATTAATGGACATTTTTCACTATTATAGTCTTGACTGTGAACTGTGAATGATATAGTCATTTGGAGAGTGAACCCAATACACTATGATACTATTGGATATAAGGAATTACCACTAAGGAGATTCTATTCAATATTGAATAGTATAATAAAAACATGTATCTTTTATTATCATTATTCTATCATAGATCATGTTCTTTGATTTAATTTTTATTCAATTCATATGTACTATTATTTTTTTAGGAATCATGCTTAATATATATTTCATGATTGTTATGTTTTATAAATATTAATATACTATTTTAATACCCCTTTTCTAATTTTATGTTTATTTGATCCTTGATATCTCCCTTTTTTACCCCTATTAAGAATTTTTTGACCAGCCTTTCTTATGCTACATTTTCTCCTATTTTGAATGAATGGTATAAGTTATTATTTGTTAAATTAGGGTTTTAGTTATACAGAACATAGTGGGAGATGTTTTATTTCACTTATAAACCAATAATTAATTTATTATTATTTCTGATGACTCAATAATTCTATGATATTGTCATATATATTTATGTTATGGAATAAAATTTTTTTTTTATGAAGTAATATATATGGATGAATTTATTTTGTTTCCATAGGTTGTCTCAAACAATGGTTTTGTTACATGGGAAACAAGTATGAGAAATATTTACTGAGAACCATGGAGGTAGGACTATGTAAATTATAAAAAAATAATGTTTTGGTAATGATGAGGTATGACTTATATTAAAACTAAGGATTCATATATTAAAATCTAGTTGCCAATATTTAGACATCCATTAAATGTATTTTAAATATTATATAATTTTTTATTATAATTATGACTTCTCAAACTATTGTTTGTTATTTTAGTCAGTTTTTGTATCCTAGAGGAATCATGATATTATTTAATGTGAGTTAAAATTTAATGATTTTCCACATTTGAAACAAAATTTAACAAGAGATGGACTAAAAATTATCATTTTATTATTACAAATCATTATCTAGATTGGAATTATGTCATCCTTCCAAATGGGAATTAAGGTAACAATTTTAATTAATCCATTTATGTGGAAACAAATAAATTATTTTAGTTGGTATTTTGATGAACTATTTTTTAATAAATGGATCTAGAATACTAAATATAAATTTTCAGTTCTCCAGTTTTTAATGAATGAAATAATTAGTTTGTTGTTAATTCTCAATCCTCGCCCACATATACTACTCTATTTTGTTTCATTTATTGTATTGGTTCATTTTGGTTGATGTTCTCGTTGAGTCCTGGTTGAAATTTTCCTAGTTTGCAAATGTTTTAGAGGATTTTATTGGTGTTGAAGGGGTTCCTCATAATTAGTAGTAAATGTGTGGATATTTCATGTCATAGGTGAAGGTCGAATAGAAATGACCGCATGAATTGCTTATGGTCATCTAGTTGATCACAAGTTAGCTTGTGCATTTACCTCGGTGGGAAGAGGGTTCCACATATTTACGACATGGTTCGGAAACCCATGGGGCTAAATAGTATAGTCAGCCCAAAATAATTATAATTAAAATTCATTTTTACCCCTCCCGCCTTATACCCTAAATCGGGGAAGAATCATTTTCCACTTATTGAGATATATGTTTTATATAACTACATTAAGGAGGAAATTTTATTTAGTAAATTTATTTTAAATATTCATATTACCATATTATTGTTAATTTCTAGGAGTGTGAAATTTTTTTTTCATGTGGTTCTCGACTATAAGACATATTTTGTAGGTTGGAATATACCGATATTTTATTTCACAGTTCTGCAAAATTTTTTTATTTTTCAATGAACACACTGGTTAAGAGATTACTAGTGGTGATTCATAATATTGATATTTTGATGACATGAATTTAGGTATTGGAATATAATTTCCTCAGGTAAAAGGAAGTGGTATTGTTTAGTTGAATTTACCAGAACTGATTCATGTGGTACTTATGTTGTGAATATCCTATCAAGGATATAAATGTACAATGATTGTCATACACCAATACATACGTGTGAATTCATTTACTTATTTTGGTACCCTTATAATGTGATGAGATCATTTTCCTCAAATAAGATTAAGGCCAGTGTGTGTAGGCTTAGAATGGGTGTGTTTGTGTTTGTGTAAGGGATTCCATCATCAAACATATATAAATGTTGTAGGGGAAAAATTAATAATATATATTTTAAAAAAATAGTTTTATTACAATGAAATCCCATTGAAATATTTTTATGTCATTAATGAAAATTAAAATTTGTATTTATGAAATATGGTGCATTGAATTCACCGATTATTTTTATGGGATTTGTGAATAAGGTGATCCACCTGTATATTTATTTTTCACAGGGATCGTTATTAAAATATTGGTTTATTTGATGATAATATAGCATCATATAAAGAAAACATTTCAGTATAAAAGACTGTGGAGAAAAAAATATTGTTTTAGAAAATGGTACTATTTTGACATGATGCATCTAAGTTTCAAAACAGTGGTTAATTACATTTGTAATATAATGTAAAATATCACATATTAAGGATTAAAAAACTTATTTTATTGAAATAATTGGAGAGTGTTATTTAGGTATTAAGGTTCTAAATCATTCATAATTATTATAGGATGTTCATGCTCATTTTTCTTTGATTATGATTAGACTATCAGATTTCACTTAGAGTTGCAAGTCATCCTCATGATAGAAGAATGTCCATATAAATTAATAAATGTATATGAGATTTTGGTATGTTTTATATCTATTATATTATGTAATATCTTATTCCTTATGATGCATATTATGTAATATCTCATATTGGTATTTTGGTGTTTCGTTATGGGTAACATTATAACATTTATATTTAATATAAATTTGCATTCATAAATTAAAAGGTAAATGTTACATGAAATTTTTTATTTATTTTGATATAAACCCAATGTTTGTTAATATATTTATTACTGATGAAATTTCATTTATTGAATATATAATTTTCCATAAATTATTACTAAATTTTTTTAATTGGGAATAATAATTAAAATAGTTTTATAAAACGTCATTTATTTATTCAACATCCATTATAGTAAAAAAAATTTATAGTTCATTGAATTTATAAAATGGTTCTAATTATATTTTGGATTTATGTTTTCCTTCCATAATGAAATATTTATAACCTATAGAGTAACACATTTTATGTAATAACATTAGGAAGTATTTATTATTTTTATTTAAAAACGTAATTCCAAATATTTATAATGTCTTATTATCTTAAAATGGTTCTTAAATGATCATAATGTTGTATTATATAATTAAAATAATTATTGATGTGAAACTGTAATCATTGTATAATGTTTTTTTTATTTAAAAAAGTTTTCCTCCTTTTATGCATAAACTATAAATTCCAAAAAATAAGAATAAAATTTCTATAAAATAATTTTTTTTTCATGTGTATATTATCAATAATAAATCATATTATAATTAATTAATACAAAGAATAAAATATAATCACTCAGAAAAAAAAGAATTATATTTTTCATAATAAATTATTTTTCATAAGAATTATAATATCTAATTTAAAATGTAAAAATATTATATTTCTATTAATAATTTTATAAAATCAAATTGATTATGTTATATTTTTATCTGATCATATTCCATGGCATCAATTTAGGGATTTTTTTAAAAGATGTATTTTTTTATGAATAGTAAAAATAATGTTTTACAAGTATCATCACTTTTGATGAAATCATTATGATATAGGAATGACATAAATATTTATAAAGAACCATTATTTGATAAATATTTATTTAATGATAAAATAAATTTTGTTATGAAACACATTTATTTATAAGACAATAAATAATATTAATAAACATTGGTTAAACTAAGTATAAATTCATTTTTGTGCATTAAACAACATTTTTTCTAAAAAATTTCTAAAAATAAGTATTTTTATATTGAAATTAATTTTTTCTCATTTATAAATTGTATCAAGAATAGCTGAATTCATATTTGAAAATGAAATTTCCATTTTATGAAATATAGTCAATTTAATTTTTGTTTCTAAAAATGTTACAACTGAAAATTTCAATTTTTTGTAAAAGTATTAAATCTTGAATTGAAGTCCAAAATTATAACAAAAACTCATCTTACAAATATAAAAATAGAGGTTTGTGTTAAATGAAATTTATTTTCATCTCCATTTATAAATTCTTGATACATTTTCCTTAATCATCACACCGCCTTTTATGTTATGAAATTATTATTTGAAAAAATTTAACCCCTATAAACTATTAATGGAAGCCTTGCCCACCGCTATTATCTTATCACATAAGGATTATTATATATATTATGATCTACCAAAAAACTCCCCCAATAATAATTTAAACATTATAGAGTTTCTTGAGTCCCCAAAAATTAAATATATGAAGGCTTAAGAAGTTTTCTAAAAGAGAAAATCCAAGGAAGAGGTAACTGTTGTAACCAATTCAAATCACGTTTATCTCATATCAAACCATTTAAAATCTCTTAAACCCATAAAAAAATGTTTTAATATTTAACCTTATAATCAATAAATGGTAGTATATTTTTTGAGATATCCATTATCTACCATACTATCATCCATTCGAAATTGGAAACATTTCATATGTTACAGTGGTTCACTCCCTCCACAAATTGCATAAATCATATTTATTCATTGGATTGCATTTATGGATTTAAAACTATATTTAATGAAGAAATATAAAATGAGTGGAATTATTAGAAATATATGTAGATAAAAATTCATTATATTAGTAATAATACCAGTAAATAATTATATTGATTTTAACCACCCTAAATTATCATATCGATACATCTTTCACAGTTTAAATATATTTTTGGAAAATATTTTGATATTTATAATTTCTAATAATAAAATAATATTTTTATGTAAATAATTTATTTTCTCATAAATTGAAATATAATTATTTAACATATTTTGAATGTTCAACATATTATTAGTAATGTTTTTTTGAAATAGATATGTTTTGGATTTCATCTTGATTCATCGTACATGAACTCACATGGAGTGAACCAAGAAAATAATGAATGATCATGATAATTATATTATTATAACCTAACTATTCTTAATTTTTTTTAAAAAATATATAATGAAAAACTAATCCATCATACGAAAATAGTAAATTAATATTCAAAACTGACAAAACTGATGATCAATATTATTTAAAATAATGAAATAAATATAATAAAAATAAATATTAAGGATTAAAAAAATGGAAAAAAATTTAAATATGATTCTTCATTATATTTTTAAATATTATTAGTTTATTATATAGGATTTTATAGTTTATCTGACCATGTGGGAGTTTAACATATGGGGTTTTCATCACAAATCCCATTATTTGAGACATGTTTTTTATTGGGATTTTTGTTTAATTTATATGGTGTATATTGTAGCTATTTGAAATATAATATCATTATAAATCATTATTCAGGGTATTTATGGTTTCATCTCACACTCTCTATTTCTTTTTGTATTTATTCAATCGATATAAAATTCTAAATGGTGTTTTCAACTCATGTTTATTTTTATTTGGACACAAACGACCACTCTTAACTATAATCTTATATGATTATTTTATTATTAAATTTATATATTATATATTTTTTAAATATTTTAATCATCATATATTAATCTTTTTCATTAAAATATTATTTATTAATCAATTTAATAAAAAACTATTTGACGTGGTTAACGATAATTCTCACCATTTATAATTACTCTTTCTCTTGTATGTTCATATTTTTTTACTAAAAAATGTTTTATTTTATAATTATTAATTAATAATATTTATTATATTCTATACTACTTTTATTTAGTGTTTTATATTTTATAAAATATATTTTATATATCATATTTCAATATGGGGTTTTCTTTAAAAGATCCTAATAGATAAAAGGTATTTTATTTTAATACTCATATATTTTTATATTCCAATCCCAATTTATTTTATTAAACAATAATTACAAAAAAAATATATTATTGGGGAATAATCTAATGTTATATCATAGAATATATTCCTTTATCCTTCTTGAAAATCGTTTCCAGAATGTCACATGTATCATGAAACTTTTAATGAAAATGGAAAAATATTTCTAAAAAATAATGACTGCATATCCATTTTAAACTATATCTATTAATTTTATATCTAATAGGGAGAAAAGATAATGATATATATCTATTTTTTTTTATTATGTATACATTTTTGGAAATTGTATTTTATGAATCAACTTATCTACTCTTGATTTCTTGTTATATGATATAGTCCATAAATGGTATGAAACATAATTTAAGAATTATTTTTGAAGATATGCAGAATGATTGATTTCATATGGCACATATTTGTATGTTATATCATAATGGGATGCGTGGGGTCTTATATATTCAACCAATGAATTGGATACTATTTACATATCCTAGGATTGTGTGGTTATATTTTTATAATTTTATTTTGATCCTAGCTTTATGTGTAGGGAATTTTTTTGTATTTGTAATGTGATATATGAACGTTTTTTATGCTTACAACATTATGTGTACTATTATTTTTCATAATAATTGTCTATAATTTTTTATATCCCATTATTTTTCTTTTTATAGATTTCTACGATATGATATATTTAAATGTTATATTTCTGTTTTTATTTTCACATTTTACAATTCCATTGTATATGTTTTATAATTTCCAAGATGGTCTATTTATTATCCTATGATATCATCCCATTATATATAATGGTATATCATTAATTATTTTTATATTTTATTTTCCTATGATCACATTATTATCATATTTCACCCATTATCTTATTTTCTCACATGTTTATATTCTAGTACATGATGACTTGTAAATAATTTTTCCCATAGTGTTTAACCTTAATTATTCTTTTCTTTCCCCTTCCATCTAAAATTATATATATGACTATGTATATATGGTTTTTAATGATAAATGTGATGAATTTTTTAATTCAATAATTAGTAATAAGATGTAAATGTAGCTCATATACAATAAAACTAAACCTTTGGGATCATGGATTGTGATATTTTTTTTGAAATATTATGATTAAATTATGAAAATTATGTAAACGATATACATGTTAATATTGGTTAGTGTACTGATAAATGTGTCATAATTCATTATGAATGGGTTTAAAAATATATTACATAATAAACATTACTATGTAACTCATGATTTGGAATTTATAAAGGCGATGTTTACTATTTAGCTAAAAGAGAATTATTTTCTTGGTCATTAATTTATGGTTTATTTAGATATTATTATTTTACGATATATATTCCACAAGAATGTTTTAGATTTCTATTAGATAATTTAGGAAATTATTTTTCTATATTATGAATATGAAATAATATATATATTTAGTAATGTTAATTTAGTAAAATTATTATTGGATCATATGTCGTTAGGTTTGTATTATCACCAAGATAGTGAGGAATAAAAAGTATTGGAGTTATTAGCATCCTTATAACAAAATCACAATGATATAAATATGAATAATTCATTTATCTGATGTTATAACATTACTATTTGATTTTTTTGGGTGAACATTCTAAGGTAGAAGACAATAAATTAGATTAATACAACGATTAAATTTTCAATAAGAAATATCATTATAATTTTACCTAAGATGAGGATAATTTGGATTTCTCTAGTGAAATTTATGCATTTACTAGAGATTCTATTGCAAACTATATATTTTAATGGTATGATTTTAATATGAATAAATATAAAAATAATGTATCACAATTGTTATCAATGGAAATTTTCCTTGTGGGTTTCAATGTGAATCTTTTTATTTTTCTCTATAACTACCTCATATTCTAATGACTTTTCTCTAGAAACCTCATAGGGTATCCAAGGATATTCATCAATAAGGAATAACACCAGTTCTTAGTAATAAAATTACATATCTTCATAGTAAGGGTTTTATTGGGATATGGGTTCGATATCATGGAACATCATGTATTTAATGTTTTAAATAAAATCATTTTGATAAATAGTATAATTCATTAAACATAATAATTTAATGGTGGTATAACAACCATAATTTATGTGATAGAGATATATGGTCCACTTTTTTTTTGGTATGTGGTGCCAAATCCACCAAGATATGCTATGATGGTGGGGTGGGGGGGTGCTCTCCTCAAACCTACATCAAGAAGACATTGGATTAAGAGGAACCTCAGTAGAATCCTTGGTGGTTTATCATCAATTTTGAGATTATAAATGGTGTTTTATTGTGGACCTGGTGATTCACATTATTGTTATATCATATAGCTATGGAATTAGTTTTGGAGGTTCCTGGTTCACCTAGAGAATGTTACCTATTTTAGATCATCCACACAAATACTTGTAATGGTATTTCCGAATACACATGGAGACTAATAATAGTTGTAATGACACGAAATTTCCATGGAATTTTTTTTCTTAAATACATGGGAATTTAACAAGTCCGTGGTTTCTGAGGGCGTTTGATTCTGAGGCCCGGTGTGCCCGAAATCAATTATTGATGTTTTACTTGGGTATGTTTAGTAAATGTATGAGCGGGTTTTTATAACTTTTAACCGGTGCTTGGAATAGAATTCCGAGGGCATGGTTGAAATCACAGTTTCAATGATTGCTATGTGATGCATTCACCACAGTTGGGATTTATTGATAGTTGAAGACAGTTTTTGGGGTTTTTTAATTAAATTGAATAAAGTTAATGATATAACATTATTTTATTTTTGTGGTTGAAACTCCAAGGGGAGGATAGTGGTGGGGGCCACCACACCATAACCTTCAATGAGAGGTTATGGTGGTTGAGCCCACCTGCACATAACATCCATTGGGAGGATTATTAGGTGGGGACCAGATGAGCTTTACACATCTTCTAAACCCCTAATTAAATAGGTGAAACTCTTCACTCTCCCCCTTCATTTAATGAACCAACTCCTCCAATTTAATTAATTAAATTAACTTAATTAATTTGGAATCATTATGAATAGTTTGAATTCATTATTCCAACATTATTATATGTGATGTATTATTATGGTGGGGGTTGGCATAATCCTTGTTGGGAGAATTAAGGAGAGGAAGAGCCTTTGGGTGGGACTTAAGAGGGAACTTCATCCTCTCAATGAAGAATGTGAAGAATGCTCCTTCTACCAAAGATCAACGAACACCATCTTCCTCCTTCATCAATCAGGCAAAGAAAGGGAACTGTCATCCATGACTAATGTCGATGCCATCCTCACATTCTACTTTCCTGACGTCAACGAATCGACGCCACCATTTTCCCACGAATTCGTTATTGAACAATCGTCAAGCAAGGTAATGGGATTTTAGATGCTTAGTTCCCATTCTGCATCATTAATATTTTTTTAATGTTTATGCCGAATGTTATCAACATAACATGTGGGGTTCAGATAGCACCAACATGGCCAACCCTTCCCCATTTGTTTGATCTTGTTTGTTGATGATGTAGGAACGGACCGAGGTGAACAACAATGGATGGTGGTCGGCTGGCCGTGAAAGAAATCGTTCGTGCAAAGGTCGTCTGGTCGCCATGAGGGTGCCACACCGCCTCGCTACACAGAGGAGAGCCTCAACCACGACGGGCCGTGGTGGAGGCGCGTGGAATCATCGCACCACGTGAGGGGCAGCAGGTGGTCGCTATGGGAAAGCATGGGTGTGGTGATAGCGCACCACGTAGGAGAAGACCCGTGGTCTAAGGCCGCGGTAGACAGGGTAGGGCGGCCGGCTGAGTCGATCGTCTGTGCACACTATATAGGTGGGACCCTTATGGTACTGTGGTTACAGGGGCTGGCACCATGTGTCGGGTGTTGCGAACAAAGGGGGAGGGTAAACCCCCCCCCCCACGGCGTGGCTAGCCGGGCCACACGGCATGGCCTGCCGGCCGCCGGTGCGCGATACACAGGCGGGACCCTTCGGGTCTCGCAGTTACAGGGACTAGCACCATGCAATGACATTTACAAACAAAGGGGGGGCACTGCCCCCCCCCCCCCCCCCCCCACAGCGTGGATACCCGGGGCCCGCGGCGGCCCGCTGGTTGTGGCCAGCCGGCCAGGCCACACGACCAGCCGTGCCAGGCCACACGACCAGCCCGGCCAGGTTGTGCCACATTTGGGTCAGCCCGTCTCCGAGCAGGGCCTCCCCTTCGGGTCGGGTAAGACCCACAGACCGAGTCGGACCCTATTCGGGTCCCCGGTGGGGTCGGGTCGGGTCAGTCCAATATGGTCGGTCCGGACCCGTACCCATGAGACCCGATTACACATAATGGCCCAAAACAAGGGCTACAGGTGTCCGATCGATGAACCATCTACGAAGACCGAAATCATGGAACTATATGTTTCCATTAGAATATCCCACTTGTGTTTTGGACACTTTTGGGGTACGGTCGGTTTGGTTTGAACCTAAAAACCAACTGGGCCCCTGGGACGGAAATTCCAATAACTCACAGACCAAGTGTCCGACTGACGTGCCATCTATTGCATTGAGACCTTTATGATGTGGTTCTATTTTGAGATACTACTATATGAGACATCATGACACTTAGATTATCGACTAGTAGCTCTTGGAGCATATACTCTTAGAGACAAGCTGAAAGAGTGCGGAGACCATGTAGCTAACAGACCTGAGGACTGCATGACCGATTCGACTCGGAGTGATTTGACTAGACTAGTTTGGAGCGCATGGTATTTGGAAGCAGACCCATGGTGGCAGAGTGCTCGTTATTTGGTGGCAGACCCAGGGTACTCGACAGGAGGAGTACCTCTATAGGCTATTAGGGGGAGCACCCAGTATTTGGCGGTAGACCCACTACTGACGGAGCGCCAGGTAGTTGGCTACAGACCCGTGGTACTCGACAGGAGGAGTACCTCAGTAGTACAAGGTTAGTGATAGGTTCCTCAGTGTCGCAATAGGCCCACTGTACTCGATAGATTAAGATTTCTCCAGCAACCGTGGTTTCTATAAGGAATATCATGGTTTGAGATGATTCAATTACATTTCTGTTTTCCCCATGATTGAGTTTGATTACATTATAACAAAGGTATATTTATGGTAATATACCTAAGTAATGGTTATCCGTTGATTTCATACTTTCTGTTTTATCCTTGTTGGATTTTGGGAGACCTTTAGGGTCTCGGGGTCCCTACTGAGTATCGTTATACTCACCACAACACTGGTTATGCCAACAAATAATTGTGTTGGATGCAGATGATGAACAACTCTGACCGAGGCGAAGTGTGCGAGGACTGGATGGTACTCGGAGGTGGACCTCACAACGAGACAGTACTCGGAGGAGACAAATGGACGTGGAGCGTTGAGGAGGCTATTTGAACCTAACCTTCAGGTGGGATCCGTGGTGGACTATCCAGGAGATGCTAGACATCATCCAACTATTTCTCTTTTAGTTGTACATGTTTTGTCTTTCCCATGTACTTTATAGTTGAGTTTGTATTCTGGACCCCTTTACATTTAGTACACTTGTTATACAGCTTTTACTTAGTGTTTCCGTCCACTTGTACTCTATTTGTGTGTATTTACGATTTATAAAGGAAATGCCTTCCCAATATTAGGGACTTACACCTTTCGTTCTAGTCGTCATCCCCTGGCCTATGGAAGGTGGGCTTGGGGTAGTCAGGATACGGGCCCAAGGGGACGGGTCGTGACAAATTCATATCAGAGGTGTCAGTTCAACTACATAACATAGGACTCTGATATTTCTTTTCTGTGTAGAAATAGTGTTAAGGATAATGAGGGTGGTTTTCAGTTTAGGGAGTCTAATGTTGGTGCGACAACCGTAGTATCCATTCACCTAGACCCTGACTACTGATTCCTGACATATTACATGAAAACACTAATTGCTTGTGTGTTTTCACAATTTTTCATTAAGTCATCTCAAACCAGTTTAGCTCACCAGGTGCAGTGTTTTGACTTTGTCGGATCTTTTTCATTTATGATGCCTCCCCGCGGATGAAGATCTAGAGCCCTGAGAGTTGTACGCACTGAGAGACCACCGAGGGATGGGGCCTCAGTGTAGGGCCCCATTTTAGTGGAAGCACCAGTGGTACCACCACTCATTGGGCCACCGATTCCACCTACCCTAATATCAGGCGATGCATGCCACTTGAGCACGCTGCATGAGTTCCGGCACTAGAGGCCACCCAGGATCCAGGGAGATATGAACCCACATGCATCTGAGGATTGGAGGGAGGCTGTGGAGAGAGTCTTCAGGATAGTAGGGACACCAGTAGACCAAATGGTGATCCTTACTGGCAGTCTTCTTCAGGAAGCTGTAGGTAGATGGTGGAGCATGATGCTCCAGGTGCACGACGAGGAGACAATTCATTGGGTAGACTTCGAGAGCTTGTTCTGAGTAGAGTTTGTACCAGAAACCCTTCGAGTGGTGCGGATACATGAGCTACTTCATCTGCAGTAGGGAATCATGACTGTAGCTCAATACTCAGCTTGGTTCATCGACCAATCACGCTACTCCACTGATATGGTACGAGACCTGTTTTTTTGGGGCTCAGACCATTGAGTAGGGACTTAGACGAGAGATTAGAGCTTCAATTATCTTCCATAGTATACTGAATTAGATGTGGGTGTTGGAGCGATCCCTCTTAGTGGAAAGTTTCCTTACTTTGCAGTCTCTAGTAGGGAGACCCACTACTAGTTGGCTTAAAGAGGGGTCTTCTATAGCTGGTAGTAGACAGATGACACAGATGTCCAAAAGGACCAGACCCACAGGTGGTTGACTTCATAGCTCAATATTAGTTTTTGCAGGGCACCCAGAGTGGATACAGAGCCAGACATCCTAGGAGTAGACAATGTTACTCCTACAACGAGCTTGGTCACATGGATCATGACTGTCCAACCTTCTGTACTGATGATCAACAGAAAGTTTAGGGACCTCCCAGGAAGAGGAAAAGGATTGATCGAGGTGGTCTGCAGGGTGGAGGCGGACATTGCAGAAGAGCTGGACATGCAGCTGGCAGTGGACTGTGACACTAGGTGATACCTCCACCACCACCAAGAGATCCACCTGGCCGAAGGGAGCCGATGGATCGGGGAGAGCTCAACTTCAGGAAGCTAAATCCAACAACCATGGCACACTAGAGATGATACGGGGTACGATATGTGTCTAATCCACCATAGCTGATGTTATTTTGGACACAGGTGTCAGTCACTCTTTTATTTCCACTACCCTCGTTCGCAGCTCTGAGATTCTGTCAGATTCATTGGATAGATCATTCCGACTAGAGACTACTATGGGAGCAGACTCGAAAATAATGCACGGGTTCCAGCACTATGAGCTTACTCTAGTAGGTGAGAGCTTCGGCTGGGATCTCCTCATAGCTGTGTCGAGGCCTTACGACGTCATCTTGGGGATGGACTAGTTATCTAAAGTTCATGCTCAGATCAACTGTACTAGGTGAAATTTGTGGTATGTATGCATGGATGGGACCAGCTCCACCATCACTGGCAATAAGGGAACCTTTACAGTGCAAGGAAGACTTACTCAAAAGAGGGTGCAGTCGATCACTCACTAGTTGTCTTTCCTTACCCTCAAAGTAGTTGATGTGGAGTGTCCAACATATCCTGTAGTGGTGGACCAGTACGCGAATGTTTTCCCTAACGATGTACCACCAATAACTCCTTGCAGAGAGGATGAATTCTATATTGACCTGTACATGGGGATGACACTGATATCTACTCCAGCATATCAGATGGCTCTCTCTGAGCTTCTAGAGCTGGGGGTACAACTAGAGGACTTATAGGGGAAGGGATTCAAATGACCCTGTGTTTCTCCCTGGGTAGTGCTGATTCTGTTCGCCAAGAAGGAGGATGGGATCTTGAGGCTCTGTGTACACTATAGTCGCTTGAACCTGGGGATTGTGAAGAACAGGTACCCACTTCTAAGGATTGATGACCTCTTTGATCAGCTCAAGGGAGCATGATGGTTCTCGAAGATAGACCTGAGATTAGACTATCAGCAGCGTAGAGTTCGTGATGAGGATGTGCCGAAGATGGCCTTCAGGTGTCGGTATATCCATTATGAGTTCTTGGTTATGCCCTTCGGAATAACTAATGCTCCAGCAGTGTTCATGTGTCTCTTGAATAGGATATTCCATCCTTACCTCGATTTCTTTGTCATAGTCCTCTTCGAAGACATTCTGATCTACTCGACTATTGAGGAGTAGCATGCCTACCACATACATGTTGTAATAGACACAATCCAAGAGCACTAGTTTTATTGTAATCTATCTAAGTGCTAGTTTTGGATTCGAGAGGATCACTTGTTGGAACATGTCATCTCAGAGGTAGGAGTTGTAGTGGATCCAGCAAATATTAAAGCAGTATTTGCATGGGAGCAACCCAGGAGTGTGACAGAGGTATGGAGTTTTCTGAGCATGGTTAGATACTATCAGAGGTTCATTCCAGACTTATCTAGAGTCTTATCACCACTATCAGCCTTGAAAAAGGAGGTTAAAACCTTCATGTGGTTGGAGGGATGCCAGTAGAGCTTTCAGGAGCTGATGTAGAGGCTGAGTAGTGCCCCCATCTTGAGGCTTCCGTAGGAAGGCGTAGGGTATGTAGAATACTGTGACACATAATGGAATGGACATGGATGTGTCCTGATTATGGATCGAGCTATTATCGCATATGGTTCTTGGATGATGAGACAGCATGAGCAGAACTATACTACCCATGTCCTAGAGTTAGCAGAAGTAGTCTTTGCCTTTACGATGAGTCATCACTCTCTGATGGGTGAACGTTTTATCGTGTACTCTAATCACAATAGTCTTAGGTATATCTTCTTTCAAAAGGACCTAAATCTGAGACAACGACAACATCATGAAGTCCTACTGGACTATGAATTCGAGATAGTCTATAATCCTGGTAAGGGGAATGTTGTTGTAGATGCGCTCAGCAGGAGGACTGGTATTCTCCTACTAGGAGCAGTGACAAAATAGTTGGCTACCTTATGGATATCCTTTGTAGAAAGGGATGGAGAAGCCTATCTATAACATCCTAAAGTCACACCTCCACTTCGTCAGCGAGTTATGGAGGCGCAGCGTAGGGACGCAGACGATAACATTGGTGGCCAGATATGATGAAGGCACTAACTGAGTTTGTCTCATGATTCCTCACTCGTCAGCAAGTGAAGGTAGAGCACTAGTTACCAGTAGGCTTGGTTCAGCCTTTAGAGGTCCCATAGTGGAAGTGGGATGGGATATCCATGGACTTCAGGACGGGTCTTCTACATACATATAGGATTGATTACTAGATTTGGGTGATCATTTACCGACTCACCGTTTCGGCCCACTTCCTACTGATCAGAGAGAAGGTGTCAATATAGAGCTTGAGATGCCTCTATGTGTAAGGGATTATGTGGTTACATAGAGTAACTTCTTCTGTTGTCTCCAACCATGAAGCATGGTTTACTTCCTGGCTATGGAATGGGTGCAGGAAGCCTTTGGGACATAGCTTCACTTGAGCACTGCCTTCTATCCTCAGTTAAATGGTCAGACCGAGAGGACCATCCAGACCCATGAGGACATGATCCATGCATGCTTCCTAGACTTTGGTCATAGCTTGTAGGATCCATTTCCTTTAGTAGATTTTACCTACAATAACAGATATCACTCCAGCATTGGTATGACACCCTTTGAGGCCTTGTACAGACAACCTTTCAAATCGCCACTGTGCGGGACAGACCCAGGGGAGTCAGCACTAGTGGGACCAAAGATGGTACGAGCTACCGAGGAGAAGGTGCAGATCATCCAGGAGCAGATGAAGACTGTAAAGAGTAGGTAGAAGTCATATGATGACAGGAGACAGAGACCTCTTGAGTTAAAGGATGGCGACCACGTCTTCCTACGAGTCTCACCTCGATGAGGTATATAAATATTTGGTAGAGGCGGAAAGATATCTCCAAGGTTCATCAGACCATTACAGGTCCCTAACTGAGTAGGTGAGGTGGCTTACCACTTGGCTCTTCTTCCTTAGTTTCACTGGGTGCACGACATATTCCATGTATCTTAGCTGATGAGATACGTGCACGACCCATCTCACATCATTGACCATAGGGAGATAGACATCGATGATGTGGTGTCATTCATGGAGATTCTATTAGAGATTGAGGATCTACAGGAGATAGTCTTACATGGGCTGTAAATACCTCTAGTATGTATTCACTGTCATAATGGGAACCTCCAGGAGAGAACATGGGAGTTGGAGGTTTAGATGCATCCTCCGTACCCCCATTTGTTCCATTAGTTCGGTTTGTATCTTACAGGGATGTAAATCCCTGAGGTTGAGAGAATTTAAGGACATATAATTTCCATGGAATTTTTTTTTAAATACATGGGAATTTTATGAGTCTGTAGTTTCTGACGGCGCTTGGTTCCGAGGCATAGTTTTCCTGGAATCAATTTCTGAAGTTTTACTCTGGTATGTTCAGTAAACGTATGAGTGGGTTTTTATAACTTCTGAACTGGTGCTTAGAATCGAATTATTTGGGCAATGTTGAACTCGCAGCGTTATTGATTTCATAGTGAGACCTTTAATGCTGTTTCATTTTATCGATAGTGGAAGATAGTTTTGGGGTTCTTTAATTAAATTGAATAAATTTAGAGTTTTAACATTATTTTATTTTAGGGGTTGAAACCTCTTAGGGGAGGTTAGTAGTGGGAGCCACCACACCATAACCTCTAATGAGTGGTTATAGTGGTGGGGCCTACCCGCACATAACCTCCCTTGGGAGGATGTTATGGAGCCGGGGCCCGCCCTCATATAACCTCCCATGGGAGGATTATTAGGTGGGGCTCATATGATATTTAAACCTCCTCTAAACCCCCAATTAAATTGGTGAAACTCATCACCTTCCCCCTTTATTGGATGAGGCAATGCCTCCAATTTAAGTAAGTAATGTAACATAATTAATCTGGAATCATTTTGAATTCTTATAATTCATTATGACAACATTATAATATGTGGTGTATTATTATGGTGGGGGGTTGGCATAATCTGTGATGCGATAATTGAAGAGAGGAAGAGCATTTGGGTAGGACATGAGAGAGAAATTCATCCTCTCAATGAAGAATGTGAAGAACTCTCCATACACCGAAGATCGACGAAGACCATATTCTTCCTGCTTCGACTGGGGAATGAATGGGAAGCATCACCCATGAAGAATGCCGATGCCATCATTGGCTTCATCTTTCCCGACGTCAACGAAACCACATAGCCTTTTTCCCGTGACATCGTCAATAATTAATCGTAAAGCAAGGTAGGGGGATTTGAGTTGATTTGTTTTCATACTATGTATTTAATATTTTGGTAATCATTTTGACGAATGTTACCAACATAAAATCTGGGGGTTTGGACCGCACTAACACGGTATACCATTCCCCCTCTGGTTGATCTTGTTTGTTGATGATAGAGGAACAGACAGCGGTGAACAATGACGGTCGGCGACGGGCCTTCCGTGAAAGAAACTGGCGGCATAAAGGCCACCGGGTTGGCAAGAGGGTGCAACACCACCTCGCTATGTGGAGGAGAGTCATGGCCATGATAGGCCGCAGTGGAGAGGTGTAGCATCAGAGGGCCGCATGGGGGGAAGTAGGAGGCTGCGACCAAGGCAGGCCACGGCGGATCGGCGCAGTGCCGTCGCACAGCGCCGGTGGTGCAGGACCACGATCAAGGTGGTCCACGGTGGGAGATCCGGGGAACAACACTGTCGCACCACACTGAAGATTACCCACTGCCTAAGGTCGCAGTGGATAGGGGAGGGCGGCCGTCTGAGCCAGCTGCTTTTGCGCACTTTAGAGGCGGGACCCTTTGGGCCCTAGGGTTCCAGGGGTCGATGCCCTGCGCCGGACATTACGAACAATGGGGGGCACAGAACCCCCCCCCCCTCCGCCCCCATGGTGTGGCTCGCCAGGGCATATGGCCGGCCAGCTGGCCTAGCTGCATGGCCAATTGACGGGCAACACTAGGCCACATAGCCAGCTGGGCCAGGCCACCCCCCCGGCCAGCCGGGCCAGGACACATGGCCAGCCGTGCCTGGCCACAAAGGCAGTTGGTCCAGGCCACACGGTCGCCTGGTTCGGGCCACACGGCCAGCCGGGCCAAGCCACATGTGGTGTTCCTTTCAGATACTTCTACGTGAGTCTTCATGACACTTGCTGTATTGACCAATTAGTCGTGGAGCGGATCACCCCGAAGACAAGCACAATGAGTGCGGAGACCTAGTGGCTGACATACCTGATGACTGCTTGACCGATTCGACTCGGAGTGATTTGACTAGACAAGTGGGGAGCTCCCAGTATTTGGTAGTAGACCCATGGTGGAGGATCACCTTGTATTTGGCGGCAGACCCACAATAATTGACAGGAGAAGCACCTATTTAGGCTATTAGGGCGAGCACCTGGTATTTTGCGGTAGACCCACAGTGGATGGAGCACCTAGTAGTTGGTAGTAGACCCACGATACATGACAGGAGAAGTACACCAATAGTCCAAGGATAGTGGGAAGCGCCTCAGTGTCGCAATAGGCCCACTATATTCGATAGAGGATGAGTTCTCCAGTATCTGTGGTTTTGATAATGGAAATCATGGTTTGAGGCGAGTCATTGAACTTTGAGTTTTCCTCATGATTGAGATGGGTTACATGATAACTTAGATATATGTATGTTCATATACCTAATTAATGGTTATCCATTGATTTCATACTTTGTGGTTTATCCTTTTGGATTTTGTGAGACCTTGATGGTTTCAGGGTCCCTATTGAGTATCGTTATACTCACCCATGCACGTGCTATGCCCCCACCTTGTTGTGTTGGATGCAGACAACAGATGGTGCTGAATGAGGCGGAGTGTGAAATAACATGATGGTACCCGGAGGTGGACCTCGCGACGAGATGGTACCCAAAGGAGACAGACAGTTGTGGAGCACGGAGGAGGCTATCTGTACCTACCCTTCAGATGGGATCCATGGTGAACGATCCAGGATCTGCAATACACCTTCCAACTGTTTTTCATTTAGTTGTACATGTTTTGTCTTTTCCTTTTACTTTATAGTTGGGTTTGTATTCTATCCCCCTTTACTTTTAGTAGACTAGTTATATATCTTTTAATTTGTGTTTTCTTCCCCTGGTACTCTGGTTATATGTGTTTACGATTTATAAAGGCAATGCCTTCCCAGTTTTAAGGAATTACTCCTTTGGTGCTAGTCGCCAGCCCCTGGCCTATGGAAGGCGGGCATGGGGTAGTCATGATACGGGCCCCAGGGGAAGGGTGGTGACAATAGTTCTATTTTTCCCACCTATTGATTGATGAATTTGGTGCACCATCCACGAATTTATGGGTACTGTTATAATATCATCTACCTAGATTTAGTTATTCATCACTCAAAATGTGTTTTCTAGTACACCATTGATCTGGGCATCATTATAGAACGATCAAATCTATGGGTTGTGATGATGATTCATTATTCTACCTGAATTTTTTATAGTGATAACTTATTCATTTTTATTCTAATTTAAATTGCGATGAATCTGTCAACCCCAATATATGTTCACACCATTTTTATACTATCCCATTCTGCACTGTTTGAAGATTGAATTTTAACACAAGGTTTGGAGGTTGATACCCCCTTAGGGTAGAAGGATATTAACATAAATTCATTGTTATTTAATAATATTGATCATTTATAGTAATTTATTTGATTTATTTAGTAAACAATCAATGGTTGAAAAAAATTTATACTCCTACCCTCCTCATATGCTATTTTTCATGTGTTGGAATCATGTTTTGTGACATAGTTTTGGTAAATAGCCATGTTAATTATGATGATGGATATAGTAATGCATGATTAGTGATGGAATAGGGGATAAGGATAATACTACATAATTATTTTGGGGTGTCCACAAACACTTTTCCTTACATTAGGACATTACTGTATATGATCCTCCCATGAGATAATATTTTCTTATTTTATAACATACATAACATATATTGTATCACATTTTGATATATAATGTTTTGTGATATATAAAATTAGTTATAATTTTGATTTAATATATATGTTTTATTGTTTCTATATTTTTTTGAGTGATTCATGATATTTATCTGACTGATTTTTATAGTTATCCTTGTTTGAGGTTATATTATCCCCACGTATCATATATCAAATGTCACCAACAGTCAATATCCATTTTCATATGTAGAGGCATACATGATGCTTTTAGTAAACTAGTTTTTTAATAGTAGAGCTGAACGATATTTGGGACATTATATAATTTATCATAGACATTTATTTTTTTGGAATTAAAATTTAGGATATATTTGATCAGATATAGGATACAGTTTGATAGTGGTTTATAACTTTTATTTATGGGAGTTTATTCTGCCTATGAATGATGTATAGGTTATGGGAGATGGGGATATTTTGTTTTTGATTTTGAGTATTATTCTTTTATTTTAAATGTGATATAAGATATATTATTTTTTGGGTTTTATAGTTGACACAGTGGTCCATGAGAGAATAAGGGAATGCATTATTTTTGACATATTGGCATCACATGATATTTTTTACATTAATAGTAATAATGTTGTAGATTCATATTTTGGATATGATATTAGGTAAACCAATTTAATGTCTTGAAAAAATATAGTGAGTTCTCTTATATAATTTTTTAGAAGAACTCAACATAACTGGCCAATGATAAGTAACTATTAAAGAGAAATATTATGAATTAAATGTGATCATATATAAAACATTTTCTAACCCGATAGTGGCATTTAGGGAAAATATAAATTAAATACATTTGAATCACATTAATTATATAGTCTGTGTGTGTGTTTGTATTTATATAGGGTACTGTATCGTTTTCTTATTATTGTATATCATAAACAATATTATCAATATATATGATTAAAATGAGAAATGAGTTGAGTTATCATCATTAAATGGAAATAACACCATGATGACCCCTATCAAACATCATGATGGTGTAAATAATAACACTACATTGTATATAGATTTAGATATATGTTTTATTATTTCACCTCTAATTCATGAGTACCTAAGGGAGAAGATTCACTACGTTTTATTGCTTTTGTGACAAGGGGTATTGATGTTCGGTTTGAAAAAGTCATAAATTTCAATCTTGATCTAGCTATAGTATCCACTAGTATTTATATGTTATGAGAACCATATGATTCTATGTTCTAGATAGAGTAAATTTGGACTTATTTTTTTTAATCTATTGTGTAATGCCCCGACCATTGTTACCCAGAGTCGGTGCATTATTACATAACATTGGCATGATACAGGGAATAATGTCTCGCACGACCGACCAATTTTGTATCATTGGAAGTGCTAGATACATTCATAAGTTTTACATTACATAATGAAATATAAATATCAAAAACAAATTTTTCATATTTTGAACACACTTATATCCTTAGCCTATCCCGACAGGTCAACCATAAAATACATCTTCATATCCTGTGAAAAATAAAACATTGAAAGGGGGGAGCTCTGATGCTCTGTAAGGATAACAATATAGCTGAAACTTTCATAAATAAGAAGAAACATTTAATTAAATTTATAATACTGAAAAAAACCCTTTTAAACAAAACATCAGCTTAATATGGAAATGATAAAATCAAATAATTTCATTTACATATTAACATGGATATTCTACTTGTCGAAAAATCACATGAAATGTCAATAGTCACATTCATATTGATGGAATGCATAATGCCAAACATTATAACCACATAGTCAAGGCCTTGTGCCAAGACTACAAATAAGATTTTGCATGGCCTTATTCCAAGACAATAGTTTTTCTCATGAGACCTACTGATGCATCGAGTAGCTATAGTGGGCTCCACCCATCACAAACTACGTAAAATGCATTCCTTATAAGAAATGTTTTGAACATAACATATACATTGGTATTAGAACTAGCATATGAAATGTAAATACAATATCCATAAACCATGAATGGTATAAATATAACACATCAAAGGTCAAATATATCTATAAACCATCAAAAAATTATGTATTTTTTGTATCATAATAAATCAACATCAAACATGTTTAAAATCTATCAAAGTATATGGACATAAAGGAAATAAAAACTCATTGAGAGAAATAACTCTTTCTATTTTGATGTAATTTACATTTAATATAATTATAAAAGAAATAAATTATTTTGGAAATATTCTTGTATGCTTTAATGGGATGCTTCAATGATGTTATAACTGCGGAAAATAGCCACACCCACTGTATAAGTTAAAAAAACACATTCTTACCATAACATTTTCAAAAAGGACCTAAATTACCTAGTTCAGATAGTGAAATTAATATTCCTTTCAAAAATTATATTGTCAAATAAATGTATAAATGACTTTAACCCGTAGTCTAGTAAATAGTAAAAATGTTTTGAATTACATTTTTTTTAGAAAACACAGATGTGGATGATAAAGAAGACCTATCAGATACTTACGTAAAAACAAGCTCAGATAATGAAGTGATTGTAGAATGAACCCTTACCTAGTACTTTTCATTATTAGAGGGTATGTTAACATCCTCTATAATATTTAAAACATTTTTATTAAATTATTAAATAACTATATATATAAATATGATATCGTATAAGTTCATCTAATGTTTAATTTTTAATAATATTTCAATAGGATCATCGTTTCTGGTGTCAACTGATTCATTTTCCTTTATATGATTGGTTACGTAAGACATGTTTGGTATGGAAAGGAATTATATTAATCATATAAATAACTATATTATAATCATAAACATTATTTTTAATCATAAAATGAAAATTATTCTTGAATTATTATGATGGATAATTAATATCAACTTTTTCGTGGAGGCGGTAGTCCACATGCATCCACGAGTGACAATGTCATTATATTGATGGAGAAATATTATGTAATTGGATGGTATATCATAAAAAATAATCATTAACATTTTGTATCTATTATTCAAATCATACATACTCATTATTATACCCATCCAAACAATGATGTGTTTGAATAACAAACAGTACCACGACGTGGAGACGGTAATCCGTACATATGAATGTATAGTGAAATTACCATATATAGGATGGATATAATTATGAATATCATTGAACCATATTTATATTAACATCACATTATGTATAATGTACTGGATTTAATATTTTTGTAAGGAAACAACGAAGAAAGTGGAAGTGGAAGATGAAAATAACTTTAAAGAGGTGATGAAATATTTACCACTTCTTCGGGTTATTCCATTTGATTTGATCATAAGGGCTACATAGGTTGTAATTATGACCAAAGGAAGGCCTCTAGGATGAAGGGAGGAATGTTTGGAGAAAATATGGGTATGGTTTGGATGAAAGAAAAGTTTTTTGAGGTGTGAAATTAATAGAAGGGGAAGTGCCTTTTTATAAGAGAGATAAGGGTCACTTTAGAAAAAGATTGATATATTATTTTATAACAAAATCATTTTTTTCGGTTTCTAATGGCTCAAAAATGATTTATTTCGATGAGAAGGTGGTTATGGGTTAAAAAAATCTCAACAAAAATGTTTTAGATAGGATTAGGTAATCATATTAACCTTATCTTATATATTTAAATATTAGTTAAATAGTTTGATATTTTCCATGTCTCTTTATATTTTTATATTACATGGTTAATAAACATACTATAAAAGCCATAAAAACCTAATGTGGTTTATATTTAATATATGTAACCTTATATATGTCCTTTGTACTATCTCTAGATTTTTATTAATATAATATCAATTAATAATATTGGATTTTTATTAAAAACTAAATTATATCAATTTTTACACTATTTAGTATTTGATTTTCTTCAATGGAATTAAAACATTCTATATTAGAATAAATTTTATTTAACTAACCCCAACATGTCATATTATCCTATAAAATTAATGTAATTCATCATAAGCCTCATTTTAAATTTATTTGGATACTTATAATATCATTTATTTTAATATTTCATTAATAAGGTAATTACTACATCATCATTATGTCATAAATAAATTATATTATATAAAGTCTAGAAATTATATATATAATATTTTTAGCTTTCTAATGAATATTTATAGTCGAATTTATATTCTATGTAACCCTATATTAAAAGTGGTTTAGTTATTAAACATTGAATTTATCACCATGAACTCTTCTTTAAATATAATAATAATAAATGTTCAAATATAATACATGTGGACCAATGAAGATAATATATTATTCATAAGTTAGTTTTTTTCCTAAGTATACATATCCAATAGAATTAGTACATGTGTTAGGATAATTATGATATCATTTTTATCTTTAATTACCCTATTTACTTTTAACCATGGTAAATAAATGTCAAAAATTACTATTTACAAAAAAATTATTTTCATCTTATTGAACAAGATTTTACTTGCTGATATTAACTGTTTCACTCAGCATTTTGATATTCAACTCACAGAAGTGGTAAAATTATGGTTTATGAAAATTTTCAAATGTCTCTAGGAGCTGGATAAAAGATGGTAAAAAGATCAGTAAAATTTTTATATATCTAAACATATTATAATATGACTCCAATGAATTACATTGGACTTATATAGGTATTATGTATATATTTTGAACTAAAATAAATTTAAATTAAATGAATAATTATTTATAATAAATTATGGTTTTAAATAATAACTTAGTATTTTTCAGTATTCATCAAAAATTAAATGTCTTTATAAAAATTCCAAAAATTCACCCTATGCAAATTTTGATATTTCGAATCCCAAAATGAGTCCATTTTGAAAGATAAAATTTATAGAATTTTTAAAAATGGATATTACTATTCATATGGGCTAGTTTGATTGGTCGCAGTGTGTTAGAATCTCAATGTTGCGTAAAATGCATGAAATTGCATTATTCAAAGTGAAACATATCATGGATGATTGGTGTGTTACATTCTTCTCATCTTTGAATAATTTTATCATTGAAATTTCTTCAATAATAATGTTCAAAAATATTCGGGTGGTTCTTAATCAAAATTTATCAGGTTCCCACATTGCCTCATCCATATTATGGTATCTCCATTGAACTTTTACCAGACGAGTCATCCAGTTTCTCAGCACTTCTTCTCTTGTATCAAGAATCTTGACATGATGTTCACAATAAGAATGATTTGGTTATATTTAAATTTCCTCATAGGTGAGTACATGTGTTAGGTAAAGCATGTATTTTCTCAACAGTGATTCATGGAACATATTTTGAACTTTATAAATACTTGGAGGCACTTCCAAATGGCAAGCTATAACCCCCATTAATTCGAGTACATCAAAAGGTTCATTGTACAATGGATTTTATATACCCTTCTTACTGAATCGTGTAACTCTCTTCCATAGATATACCTTCAATAAAACATGATCTTCTACCTGAAATTCCAAATCCTTCCTTCGGTTATCGGCCTATCTATTTTTCCTACATTGGGATGATTTGATGTTGGTTTGGATAACCTTCATCTTTTCCATTGTTTCCTTAACAAGTTCAAGGCCTAGGAGTTTTCTTTCACCAAAAACATCACAACAAGATAGTGTGTGACATCTCTTTCTGTAGAACACTTCATATGGTGTCATTTGAATATTAGAATGGAAGATATTGTTAAGGGAAAATTCGACCAGAGGTAAATATTGATCCCACATACCATTAAAGTCCCATGATAAAGATCCGAAAATGTATTCTATGGATTGAATTGTCCGTTCGGATTGTCCATTAATTTGAGTGTTGTAGGCAGTGATCAAAAGAAGTTCATTATTCAGGGCTATCTGATGACAATTTTTTAGTCCTCATGTGAAATAGGGATCATGATCAGAATCAATAATTAGGGGTACTCCATGAAGTCTTGAAACTTCATTAATATATAGTTTTTTTAAACGTTCTAGTGTTAAATAATCTATCATAGCAGGAAAATGTGTTGACTTAGTAAGATGATGATCAATGACCCATATTTCATCATTTCATAAAGGTGCCTTTGGTTTCCCCATGAAAAATTCCATCATAATATCAACCCATTAACTCAGGTATGGGAAGATGATTAATGACTCCTCTAGGATGTCATCTTACAGATTTCACTTGTTGGAAAACCATACATCTCGACACAAAATCAAGAATCTCTCTTTTCATGTTGTCCCACCAAAAATGTTATTTCAACTCTCTAAACATCATAGTGATACTAGGGTGTATAGAGATATTTGGGCTATGAGAATCATCAAAAAATTCTATTTTTAGGTCAGGTATATCGGGAACAAAATGTATCATCCCAATTTTCAAAATTCCATCTTCATATATAAAGTCAATCAGTCTCCCATCATTCACAGCTGTAATTTTCTTTTGAAATTCCTCATAATCAGTCTGAGAACATTATATAATTTCTAGTATATATGGTTCGGAAATCATTTTAAAATGTATTGATGATTCACCATCCATGGTCATTCCCATTTCCATATTGACTAGATCTATGAAAATATGATCCCTTTCAACTCTCATCTTTCTCAAAACTCCATGATCCATTCTACTCGAAGAATATGACACCTTATTTTCCTTCCCCGAGTGGTAGTGTATAATGAAATCATAATTATTAATTAGTTCAATCCATAATCTTTGCCTCATGTGGAGTTAATTCTGTGGAAAAATTTACATCAAACTCTTGTGATCTGTATATACCTCACATTTTTCTCCATAGATATAGTCTCTCCATATCATCAAAGAAAAGATTAAAATTTCTAACTCAATATCATGAGTGTGATAGTTTTGTTCAAGAATTTTTTTCCGTCGTGATTCATAGGCAACAACTATATCATTCTCTATAAGGACACAACCATGTACTTTAAAAGAAGCATCACAATAATTAACAAACAGATAATTCCTCAATGGTCGAGTCAATATAGGAGAATTGACTAATATTCCCCTCATTTAATTGAAACATTCTTCACACTCATTTGTACAAAAAAAATTAACCCCTTAATGTGTGAGCTTAGTTAATGGGGTTTCCAATCGGGCAAAATTCTGGAAAAAAGGTTGGAAATATCCCGCTAAACCATTAAAAGTGCATACCTCAGTTATACTCATTAGTGTTGGACATTCATGGTTTGCCGTGGTCGTTGAAGGACCAATAGTGATTCCATCATTAGAGACAATATGGCCAAGAAAATAAATTTCATGATGCCAGAATTAACACTTTCTAAACTTCTGATATTATTCATTTCTTTTAAGAGTGCATAGGATAATGCGCAAGTAATTTTCATGATCTTCATAGATTTTGGAGTATACAATGACATCATCAATGAATACCACTTCAAAGTCATCATGATATTCCATTAAAACTCTGTTCATTAGATCCACGAAAATAGGGGTGAATTAGTCAATCCAAAAGGAATTATTGTAAACTCGTAATGCCCGTACATGGTTCGAAATGCGGTTTTTGGAATGTATTCTTCTTCACACACTACTTGTGACATCTAGATCGAGCATTAATCATTAAAAATATTGAGCTCCATGAAGTTGATCAAATAAGTCATCAATTCTATGTAGGGGATACTAGTTAATTATTATTATAGCATCAATCTATTTATAGTCAACACAAAACCTCATAGATCCATCTTTCTTCTTAACAAAAAGAACATGGGCTCCCCATAGAGAAACACTGGGAGGAATAAATCCCTTATTACTCAATTCCCCTACTTTTTTCTTTTGTTCCACTAATTCCACAGTGCCCATTCAATAAGGGGACTTTGATATGGGCCTTGAACCAGGAATTAAATCAATAGAAAATCCAATTTC
Source organism: Viscum album (assembly GCA_963277665.1). Taxonomy (NCBI): domain Eukaryota; kingdom Viridiplantae; phylum Streptophyta; class Magnoliopsida; order Santalales; family Viscaceae; genus Viscum; species Viscum album. The sequence goes on along the minus strand of OY728152.1, from coordinate 61,991,612 downwards.
TTATTATAGAGGATATCCATGTAAATCCTCGGGAAACACACCAAAAAAGTCATACACAATAGTTACATCCTCTATTTGAACATTCCTTTCCTCACCAATAGTTATTTCATTCTCTTCCTCCCTAATAATTGAATTTAATTGGGATATTGGGGGTGGATCTAGATAAGAATCTGGTGGTGAGGTTTCTACTCTAAAGATAAGGTATACATTATCATCATCAATAATTGTAACCTCCTTTCTCTTATAATAAATTTTTTCATCATGGTCAGAAAGACAATTAAATACCAAGGATTATATCAAATTCAATCATGGGTATGATGATGAGATCAACAGATAAAGAACATTTATATTCTCTAATAGGGAGTAATTTAGAAAACATTTTTCCAATCCTACTTCCATTATGAGATTTAACTAACGACTCCCTTGTTAAAAACAATTATAAATATCTAATTTCTATAGAAAACAAGGATGATATGAAACAATAAAATGATCCAGAATCAAATAAAGCATATTCTAAACTTGAGGAAACAATTAAATTACCTGCCACCATGACTATCAGAGCTTCAACCTCAGCAGTAGTGATCATATAAGCTTGGCCTTTCTCCCTTGTCCTTTTCTGGGGTAAGTTTCCTTGGCACATAATACATTCATATACAGAATTCCCATTTTCTCTACAATTGTATCATTTAACATTGACAACCTCGTTCCACCCCTTACAATCACGAGCATGGTGGCCTTTTTCACCACACTTGTAACCGACTCCCATTCCTTTCAATCAAGTAGCGGGGTGTTTCCTCTCACAAATACCACAGGATGTATATTCCACTTTTACCTTCTTCCCCTTATTCGCATTTATAGAGTGTTCAACAAATATATTCTTCTCCAGCTTTTCATTAAAGTTGTAAGACTTAGATAATTATTTTTCTGTCTTGATAGCACATGAGACCACATCTTCATATGATAAGAAGAATTGTGATACTAAATACCTTCGTAGAAATTGTTTTAACCAATAAATGAATCGATCAATATTAATTCTTGGGTTACATATATATTCTACTTCATTCCTTTCTAATCTTATGATGTTATCCTCATAGATTGTGATATTATCGTCCTCCTTTTTCCACATACTAAGAAATTGCTATTCCATATCCGCTCAATGGTCATGAGGATAGTATTTTTCTATGAAAATCTCTTTAAAATCCCTCTATTACATTTTTGATACTTATTTATCTTCATTTGTGTTTTATATTAATGACCACCATTTATATGGATCTCACGTGAGGTGATAAAATACCGGGAAAAAATTTTCTCTTTCGCTTCTCCAAAAAGCATGAAATATTTTCTCTAAGGAATTTATTCATTTCTCAGATACTAATGGATTTTTCATCCCATTATTTTTTTTGGTTTTTTCCTCATGAAGCGTTCAAGCATTGAAACTCTGCGTTATCGATTTGGGTGGTTGTTATGGGTATGGTTATTATTCATAACCTAAGTGAGTTGTCCTAGTATGTTGATAGCTGGTCAGCAACAGTTTCTTCACTAGATCCACAATAATTATCTTGAGAAGGATAAAAATCCTGATATGGATTACATGGGTTGATACAGATTCTAGTCCTTCAATGAGGAACCATTTCAAAACAATGGCATACTCTAGATTATTTTATGAATCACAATACATAATTACATAATAGTAAAATAGTTATCATAAATTGAAAAGTTTATGGATATAATCCCTAATCAAAAAAATGTTTTCTTTGGGGATGTATATACTCATAAACCATTAATAATGTTATGTAAATAAAATGATAATTATATTAAGAATATCCCCCAGTTGTGTTGTACCCATGAGTGTTTCAAGGCCCGTTGTTGTGCACCAGTTCCCTATTGAGTCTATCTCAAATCTATGTTTTTGGGTTTTACCCCTAGGTACTTCTATGAAAAAGCCTCCTCAAAATGTTTGTATCTAGAAAGGGATGTATTTCTTGGAATACTCACAAAATATCTACAGTACCAAAATTCTAGTTAGTGCTTCTATACTAATCCTTTATGACTATCATAGGGTAATGTTCTCTAATCATAGTTTTTCTAAATCTTCCTTCTATGATTTGTACTAATCTTTCTCTGATACCAACTGTAACACCCCGACCCTAGTTACATAGAGTTATTTCATTATTATATAACAATGGATTAATATAATGAATCATGTCCCGAAAGACATATCAGTTTAGTAGCCATGTAAGTACTTGATATATTTATATGTTTTACGTTACTTTGTGAAATAGAAACCTCAAAAAAAATTTGTCCCCTTTTAACACACTTATATCCTTATCCAATCCCTATAGATCAACCATAAAATACTTCTTAACATCCTGGGAAAAATAAAACATAGAAAGGGGTGAGCTCAGATGCTTAGTAAGGGTGACAGTATAGGGTAAAATTCCATAAATAAGAATAAACATTTAAGGCAATGTATAAGACCAAATCAAAATCCTTTTAAACATAAACATCTACATAATATGGAAAACATAAAATAAAATACTTTCATTTACTTATTCATATGTATATATACTAGACAAATAATCACATGCAACAAAAATAACCACTTTCATAATGATGGAATGCATAATTCTGGACCTCATGACCACATATTCAAGGGTTGTGTCAATATTGAAATTAATATTTTGTCCAAGACTATTTACAAGACAATAGTTTGTCTCATGATATCTACCGATGCATCAAGGAGCTATAGCGGGCTCCACCCGTAACATACTATGTCCAATTCATTCCATGTATGGAAATTATTTAACATAACAAAATCATTCGTATTAAAAATAGAATACGAAATTTCAAAACATTATTCATAAACCATGAATGGTATTAAAAGAACACATCCATAGTAATATATATCACAAAACCATTAATACAATTTGAAAGATCTGTATCATAACAAATCAACATCAAACAAGTTTAAAATCAATAAATTGATGATGACATAGATGAAATCCAAAATTTTTGAGAAAAGTATTTATTTATATTTTGAAATCATTTCAAAGTCATCTAAATATAAAAGAAAACAGTTTTTAAAAAATATTTTTATTATCTTTTCTTGGAAGCTTCTATGATGGTATAACGGCTGAAAATCGCCACACCTGCCATATATGTTAAAAAAGACATTCTTAAATAAATTTTGTAGAAATGATCATAAAGTAAATTAATTGGAAAATGATGAAAGGATTAATTTAAAAAAATATATGGTCAAATAAGGTTATAAATAACATTTACCCATATTCTAGTAAACATTAACAATGTTTTTAATTAAATTTTTAATATAAAATGGATGTGGATGATAAAGAGGTCCCAGTAGATACTTACGTAAAATCAACCTCGGAGAATGGAGAGATTGTAGAATTAACCATTACCTTGTACTTTTTGTTAGTAGATAGTATGACATTGTCCTATATAATAGTTAATATTTTATTTAATTATACAAGAAATACATACATAAATATGATTTCATATAATAAACTCTAATATTTCCTTTTTAATAATCTGTCTGCAATGTCATCGTTTCGAGTGTTAACTAATTCATTTTCCTTTATATGCTTGGTTACATAATCCATGTTTTTTTTGATAGGATGTATTTGATTTATATACAAAATAATAATAAATTCATAAATATTATTTTTAATCATAAAAAGAAAATTGTTCTTTAATGATTATGATGGAGAATGAATCTCATCTCGTTTGTGGAGGCGGTAATCGGTACATACGCAGAAGCGATGATATCACTAAATTGATGGAGATATACTATGTAATTGGATAATATATCATAAATAAAAAATAATTGACATGTTATATTTATTATTTACATTAGTTATACTCATTATTATAACCATCCAAATAATGGAGTGTTTCAATAAAAATGTACACCACAACTTAGAGACGGTAATCTGTATGTACGCACATATGGAGACTTTGTGAATTATAGGATAGGTAGAATAAAGAACATGGTTGTACCATATTTATAATGACATCACAGTATGTAGAAGGTACTATATTTATTATTATTTTTTGGAAAAAATAATGAAATTGGAAGTGGAAGATGAACAATACAAGAAAGTGGTGATGAAAAATATTTATCACTTCTTCGGGTTCTTCAATTTGATTTGATCAAAAGGGCTCTTTATGATGGATTTATACCCAAATTGTGGAATCTAGGATGTAGGAAGAAAATTTGGGAGGATATTTTGGTTGTTTGTTTCCAATCTAAAAGGTTTTAGAGGTGCCAAATTAAGAGAAGATGAGGTTCCCTTTTATAAGAGAGGTGAGGGTCACAGTAGGAAAACCTTGAAATGTTATTTCATAATAAAATCATTTTAAATTTTTAATGGCTCCAAAATAAATTATTTGTTGGATAAAGGTGGTATGGATTGAAATATTATCAACAAATATATTTTATAAAGTATTAGAAAATCATATTAACCATATCTTTTATATTTAAATCTTAGATAAATAGTTTGACATTTATCATGTTTATTTGTATTTTTTTATTAAATGGTTAATAAACATACTATAACAAGTCAATAGAACCCCATGTGGTACATTATTAATATATATAAACTTATCGGAGTCCTTTTTCTGATCCTTAAGGTTTTTGGGAATATTATTTCATTTAATAATATAGTATTTGTTTTTAAAACCAAATTATGGCAATTTTGACACTATTTAGTATTTAATTTTTTTTGAAAGCCATAAATACATTATCACTTCGAATGAAATGTATTTAACCAACCCTATCATGTCATATTAACCTATAAAATTAGTAAAATTCATATGAAGTCTCATTTTACATTTATTTGGATATTTATAATATCAATTATTTTAATATTTCATTAATAAGAGAATTATAGCATCATTATTGTGTTAAAAATAAATTAAAATATTTAATGTATAAAAATTATAAATAAAAAACTATTATGTATAAAATCATTATATATTTTTAATTAGTTATTATAGACAAATTTATATTGTGTGCTACCCTATATTAAAACAGGATTATTTATTAAACATTGAATTTAACTCTTTCAACCCTTTATTAAAATAATAATAATAAATGTCCTAATATAATAAAAGTGGAACAATGTGGATTATATTTTATTTAGAATGATTTTATAGTCTAATTATACTTATACAATCAAATTAGGACATATGTTAGGGTAATTATGATATCATTTTTACCCTTAATTACCATAATAACTTTTAACAGTGGTAAATAAAATTCAAATGATACTATTCACCAAAACTTATTTTCATCTTAATGAACCAAATTTTACATACTGATATTAACCTTGTCTCTTGAATTTTTAAATTCAACTCACAGAAGCGGTAAAATTCTGTTTTATGAAAATTTTTAAATTCTCCTAGGAGGTGGGTAAAAGACGATAAAAAATTCAATAAAATTATTATATATCGAATCTTATTATAAAATAACTCCAAATAATTCCATAGAAATTATATAGTTATTATTTATATATCTTGACCTAAAATAAATTTAAATAATATAAATAATTATTTAAATAAAAAATCAGTTTTAAACAATAACTATGTGTTTTTCCCTATTCATAAAAAATTTCAATGTTTTTAGAAAAATACCCAAAATTCATCCTAAGATAATTTCGATATTCTAAATCCAAAAATGAAATCCATTTTGAAAAATAAAATTTACAAAATATCAAAAAGTGGGTAGTACTATTCATAATGACAATTTTGATTGGTCGCGGTGTGTTAAAGTCTCGAAGTTGCGGATAATGCATGTTATTGCATTATTCAAAAGGAAACATACCGTGGAAGCATGGGGTGTTACATATTGTCATTCCCTAAGAGTCGGGATAATATTGAAATATGAATGCATTTATGTTTACTAAATAACCTATTAGATGTTTTCTTCTATGGTGAACAATATGTTGGGATTTCCAGGAAGGAATTTCAGTTTTCATTGAAGATAATTTCATCTAAAAGGTTGTAAGGATTTCTAAATTCATGCACTTCAGGAATATAAATAAATTATTAATGGTATTAATTAATAATTATAAATTACTTAATGACTACTATTTTTTTACATCAACATTCAGGTAATGATAGTTCTAGGAGTTTTTATTTTGAGGTTGTCCTCATTCATTCAATCCAAGCACTGCTATATATCCTACTCCTAATAGAGGTTAGGAATCAAGATATGAATATGGGGGTGAAATTGGGAGAGGGTAGACCATATGCGTGTTATAAATATTATTTAGGGTCTAAGAATTTGTCATTTTAATGTATGAGTTAGAATATTTAAGACTCTAACAAGGGTGGAGGTATGACGGAATGTTAAGGAAATAGTTTACCACATATTACAAAAGGGATTGGATTAATGAACTACTATCAATGCAGTTAGAATGGGAAATTATGTCCTAATTCTGGTAGTCAGTGGAAGGATTTACACTAAAACAAAGATATGGATAACACAAAGAGGTATAATGGTATACCACTATGGTTTTCTACTGATAGTGGTACTTGATAGACTTAAGGAATAATAGTTAAGACCCAGTATTAATAATAGTATGTATTTTTGGGATTCTCCACCCACTCAGTTCGAAGACGATGTCTATGAGCCTGAGTCATGGTTAGAATAACTAGTAGGGAAAGAACTCTTATGTGACATAGTTGATGGGAGAATAGGTCATGGTTTAGGTTATATTCAGCCATTGAGTTGACTATTTATTTGCACGGAATGGAGACATATATATTTTGAGGTATAATTTTTATTGAATCATACCCAGTTTCCATTTTAGTTATTATATGTGTGTCAAATCCTTTTATATCTATGAATTTATTAGGTGATCTATGATTACTCATGTAATATTAATATAGATTTTTTTTTATTTATAAACAACCAATGGTGTGGTCAATGGTTATACAGATATTTTCATAGTTTCCTAATGTGATAAGTGGTTATATTTTTGTTTGAAACATCTTCATGTTGAAGATGTAAAAAATTATTGTGATCGGTATGATATATTGTTTGGAATAATATCAATAACCAACTTACTATAATAATTGATGGGTATATTTCAATAGATTATAGGTTTGTTGTTATATATATATATATATATATATCAATATGTTGAATCCAAATGTTGGTTGTTTAAGAAATGAATAACAAAAAAAGTAGGATTATGACATAATTATGTAGTTTTTATTAGAGAGATAAATAGGAGTGATGTTTGATCATTCCTCATATGACTAACTTATTATAGAATTCTATTATTTTTTATTTCATACCAATTATGAGATCATGTTTAATATCATATAACATATGATGTCCGTGGATATTACACCTTATAAGATTGGTCCTACATATATAAATAATGGAAACAACATAGTATCATTATTTTTTAGAGGAAAATTGTATAATTTACCAGAGAACATCCCCTTTTGGTGCTCAATTTTTTTAATAATAATGTAAATATAACAATATATTTGTATGAAAATTTCTCAAGGATGAACCAAATTATAGTTAATAAAATGTATCTTATTCCATGTATCAATGACCTATTTGATCAGATAAGGGGATCTATCTAGTTCACCTAAATATGTATTATACGAGATTATATTTAGTTGCATGTAAGGACATCATATATACCTTGTAATTTATTTGTTGTAGGTAAAAACTGGTTTAGTATCTTTTGATTTCATTCTATTTGATGAATGAATTTTTTATAAACATGATGATTATAGTCTTACATAATTATCTATATTAATTTTTGGTTGTATTAATTGATGATATTAATTATACTCCCAATAATAGGATATTCTTTCTTACTACTTTGAGATTGTTCTAGGTGCAGTAGTGAAGCATCGTATATATGTTAATCTCATTAAGTTAAAATATTGTATTACTGAGGGGCTCTTTATGGGGAATGTGATATCTGTGTTATTTGAAATATTAGACCGAAATTAGGTCAATCTTGTGGTTTTTTATAATTATCCTAATTGTTATTTTATGATTCCTAGTTCATTGGGTTGGTAATTCTCTTGTAGATGAATATTCTAGATAACCCCATTTCGAATAACTATTAGAAACACAAACCCAGAATGGGAGAACATCATTTGGATATACTTTGTGAGATAACCTTTCAATCTGTGATATTGACGTCGAATTCTATTATAATAATCACCCTACCAAATTTTGGTATGGAATATTTAGTAAACTATGTTGTTTTTGGATTCAAGCATGAAAATGTTATGATGATTGAAATGAGAGTCGAAATTTAACATAAAAAATGATAAGGTAATATCATAAAAACTACATGATATATAAAATTGAGTGTGAATTTTTGGTTCACATTTAGAGAAGATTTCATCACTTCCATTTTTTGGGGATAATATTGGAGATTACAGTTAACAGAATATCATAACATATACATAATCTTAGTTGGAATAAATCCTTATGTAGAGGAGGTCGGGAGAGTACCTTCAATAAATTTTCTTGGATATTGTGAAAAACCTATGTAAAGGAAATATAATGGATGATGCACTGATTAGGCAGAAATTGGAACTATTCATGTGGGTGGATAGTAGTAAATTGTTGGTGATGAGTCTATTCACCGAGATATAACACGTGATTCAAGAGTATCATTACATATTGAACCTATCATCCATTTTTATTGTGTCTTCAATACTTGAAAGAATAATGGAGAATATGATATATGACATTCATTTTCTTGTGATGAGGTAAAATATATATGGTGGTAATCCACCACCAAAATAGTCTATTAATGTTTATGATTCCCCATATAGGTTGGGTAATGTAGTAGTCCCTACAAGAATATACCAAGTTCCAAATGTGGGATCCACATTCCTTAAGATGGGTAGTCCACTCGGGGCTTACCGAATTGTATCATTAAACTTAAAGGTAGTGTTGGGGCATTGGGATTTTGGAGTACATAAAAGGGTATGTTTTAGAATGATTTATTTATCAATAAGTTAAGTCATTGCATCAGTGACCCACATGTATTCTTCCTTCATTAAATATTACTAAATTTAAGAGGGATAATTTGAGAGTGAAATTAACAATAGGATTTTCATGATAATATCATAGAAGTTATTTTGTAATAAATCATCACTTTTAACTATCCATGTCACCTAGGTTAACGACCAACATCACCCTAAGAGAATTTTCAATCACATAAGTTAATAAGAAGTTCCATATAATGAAATCAAGCTCACATGTAAATTATTCCACCATCTAATGAGGGGTAATAATTAGTGTATCATGTAAATAAGATTTTACATGGAGAATCTATGCATATGATATCCATGGACAAAAATATAAAAATAAAAATGAAATGGTAACACAAAATAGACATATAAAATAACATATTTTATCTCTATTTTTTCAATATATAAGGTCAAAAGAATAAATATATTTAAGGGTATTAAAAATTAAACTAGTTATAAATACCAAGGTATTCATATTTTCTGATCGGTAAATATCCCTAAACAATGAAATTTCAGTGATCTGTACTGCATAGGCAAATCTATATGACCCATTTTCACTCACCATATCACATCACACCAATAGTGGTGCAAGATAACAATATTATTTATGTAAATTTAACATAGTTTTTTATATTAAAAAAATAGATTCATAAATTTATGGTAATAGTTTTTAGATATTTCTTCCATCTAATTTTGACCATGAAATTTTTAGGGTAAGAAAGTGTTAAAGTGGGAATAATTTAACAATGTGGTGTATCTGTTCTATTTAATTTTATTTATTTATGCAATATTTTTTAATTTAAGATACATCAGGCTCAAAAATAGAAGTATTTTGTGTTTTTATTCAAAATTATAGTTACTTCATTTTAATAGTAAACTCATCATTATTTATATGAAATTTTTACAAATTAAAAATTATTTTTCAATTTGGTTATACTTTATTAGTGGATGGTATTTCAAAATATACTGACTTAACTACGATTCAATGAATCTTAATGTGTGTGGGATGGTTAATCATATTCTTAGAAAATGATTAAGGGAAATGAAATAGCCATAATCATTTCCTCTGTGGTGTTTTCATTAGTGTCACACTAATTTTTAGTGGACTATTTGGGAATCTATATAAATTTATATAATGGCATGTCCATATACACTTAAAATATATATTTATATAATTTCTACAATTATGATTTATGATTTTATTCCTCATATTCCATCCCATTCTATTGGTGGACCAATATGTGTGCATCGGGAGCCTCCTCTTCTATTTGACTCTAAATGTTTTCTCCATTTATTCAGATTTCAGGTGATTCCTTTGTGGTAACCCCTTTTCCAATACTTTTTCTCTTCCCCTGCTTTTCCACAAGTCAATCTATCATTATTGTAATTATTTTTGTATCCCTATTCATTTTATATGCGACAATTAGGTTTTAGGTTATTTCATAAAATGTTTTTTGACATTTATGGATTTTAAAGGGTGATTCCACATTTGATTGTGTGTTCGACCAAAATGGTTACATGTTTCGATTGATTTTCACATTGAATGAGGTATGTGTTTATATACCATTCCATTATTTTTTAAATATATCAATTTTTTTAAATTTAAAACACATTTTAAAAGAAATTTTAATTATGAAAGTAATTAATGATGTGTTTTCAAAGCGCTCCCTATGAATTTTAATATATTCGTAATTTTTTCTCCATGATTTCCAAATTTTATATTAAAAATAAATTTGTTTTCATTAAAAGTGTCTGTATAAATTATTACATGATTATTTTAAATTGTTTTTCTTGGTAAATTGTGGGGTTTGCCCCGATTATAGATATCAAATGAAGAAACCCATAATTTTTTTTAAATTTTTGTAATATGAAGGTATTTATTTCTTATTGGTTTATAAAATTTGTTTTTAGCATGAATTTATAATGGCATGGAAGGAATAATTTATTTAGTCGTTGAAATTCATAGATGATACATTTTGTATGTTGGGAAATGAATATTTGAATATTTTTTAAAATTATCTTTTCACCCCTTATTTTTATTCTTCCCGTTCTGGGTTGTTCCAGATGATTGTATGAATTAGAAATGTGGTGAATCATGTCAGTGTGTTTGAAGAGAGTTTAGATGCATTTTTTTTATATTTTCATTATTACAAGAATTTTTTCACATCCACTTTAGTTTCATCATGAAAACATGGTCACCTATGTCTGAGATCATAATTACTACTACATTTTTTCATTGAACACATGGGAATGTTTCCTCACAAGACATGTGATACACTAGTTCTAGTTTGGAGGATCCCTTGATCATTCTAATTTGGGTTATTTGGGTGGTTTCTTGTGTTTATAGTGAAAATTTTGTATAAATTATTTCTATGATTTAGTAATATTATTAGGATCATCAAACATTAGGACATAGGGTTTCTAATATGATAGGATCCCATTAATTGGTGGTTTTATGTATTTGATTTAAACTTATTGATTGTTTTTATACATCGTTGATTGTTTCTATGTGGAAAATCTCACACTGTATTTGTTAAATTTTTTATATTCAATCTCAATGGGCGTTCTAGCTTATGTTGTCTTCATATTAATCTATCATATATTTAATTTTAATATGTTTCAATTAATATTTTTAAAATTTTCACAAAGATAACAAATTAAATGATTGTAATCATGTTTTGGTATTTTAATTATTTATTAAAATAACGAGAATGGCTTTTATTTATAATTTAAAGATGTATAAAACCCCGATTTCCATGGAATTTGAATGTGTATTTACTAAAATAAAGCTTTCATTTTTAATAGAGTCATATATTTTTGTTTTTATTTAAGTTATAAGGGAATGAAATTATTTCATATTTAAATAAAATCTATAATTATTGAATAATTAAATTAATGTAATTATATAGACCCATTGGTGAGATCTTTGTTGTCATTTTTATCTCAAAACCTACATACACAAAATCATGTTTCTTTATATAATTTTATTATAGGATTCCAAATAATGAAATTATTCTTCTAGGATGAGTTTTTTGGGGGAGGATGTTTCAGGATGTCGTGAGTGTTCATGTGATATATAGATTTTGTTAACAAATTTTAGGGTTTTTAGGATTATTCTAGGATGTTGGGTATCTAAAATTTGACATCTTGTTTTTAAATTTCTAAATTTTTGTTTAATAATTTTTTTAACTCTATATATTTATACTTATATATTATATTTTTTATTTTCATTGGGTTATTCGGGGTTTGGAATTAACTCTTTATTTTTAAAATTTATTTCACATTATTTAATGTCCACTTTTTGTTGTAAAATTTCAGAAACATTTTTTGTTTGATTCATCTATAAAATCATATTTCAGAAGAAATTATTCCAAATATAATATTATATTATGCATAAAAAATAGTTTCCAGCTCACCAGGATTATAAATTCCGTTTATTCCTACTATAGTGTATGCCAATGTGATGTACATTGTTAGGTAAAGTAAAATTGTCCAAGTTGTTTTGTGGGTTATCATAGATTAGATGATCATTGTCACGAATTAAATATTATTAATAACCTATGACATATGATATATAGCATTATTTGGGATGGGATTTGGCGGTTTTATGAAGATCCTCAAGGCAAGGATGGATGGAGTTGGAGTTGAATTGTAATAGAGGGCTCCACTTCATGATGTGAATCATGATTCACAGTGTGAATAAAATTTATATAAGAGGTCATGGAATGGGTTGTGGTTCATGACATAATGAATTATCAATGGTACTTATGGGTTTAGTCAAATTGTGGAACATTATGTGAAGGCATGTATTAATGTGTCAATAACATATTCATTGTTTTGTAGATTAAGGTTCATGTCATGGAGTATTGTTTACAATATTTAGTAGCATGAGTTATTTTTCTATGTTTCTTTCTCGGTGAGGTTCTTTGTGAAAAGGTCCTTGTTAACATTATTCAAAATTTTTTGTGTGATATTTTATTTTGACATGAATTTTAGATTGGTTTTGAAAAAAAAATCATATTTTCAAACATCTTTTTTAATAATGATTTGGAAGATTCTTGTAGGATTCATTCTGTGAGGTATTATTTCATGTATTGAATTGTATTTTTTTATTTGAGCTATAAATTAAAACCCCCCATATGTTTTATTTATCATGATTTATTCAAATAATTATTATAGATATCCCTAGATATATACTCGGAGTGTAATCATTCTCTCTTCAACATCCTTAATGAAAAATCTTGAGAGATTGAATTATTAAAATTCATCATAGTTCCCTCTTATTACATCATTAATTATTCTTTTATTTCAGGCATATAAAACATTTTCATAGATATATGGTTGGATATCATGAGTTTGTGTCATGTTATTGAAAATATATTATGTTTTCTAGTATAGAGAGATTTGATATTTTGGTTATTGTTTTTCTATTTTGTATTTGTCACCCTCTCATTTAGAATGATACTAAAGGAATATATTATGGTATAACATCCATGTTCTCTACTTAATTATTTACACTGTGAATTTATCATCCATTTTTAAACATTTTCTATGATATTGTATATAAGATAAAAATGATAATGAACTTGATATAATTAATTGAAACACATAATGGAGTGTTCAAATGTGATTATTTATTTCCATGTTTTGGAAACATTATTCCTCTTGAAAATTGTATACAAACTATATTTTGTCTTATATAGTTACATAAACATATGAGACTTTGATTTGAATTCTTTATTTTACTCACAATTCATAACAATCTATGGACCTAAATTTGGATATGTAATGATAATGTGTAAATATAGAAATTTTATGGAATATCCCATGAAAGAGATAATGAAATTTCAGGAAATATATCTATAAATTGATATTGTTATATATACTATAACTAAAAACATTATATATATAATAATGTGTTTTACCTTACAAATTAATTTTTTTTGGGATTTATTTTGTAATTCTCCGATAGTGGGGAATACTTCTTATTATAAATGTTTTGGGTGTTAGGATGTGGTATTTTTGGAATGATATATGTTGAGTTTTTTTGCATGATGTTGTTTTGATTTGGTTGGAATACTGTGTGGTAGCCTTGATTTTTTTTCTTGGAATCCATGGGATATAGTTAGTAATAATGAATTTATAAATAAATGGACAGAATAAAATAATAAATAACTAGAAATTAAAAATGTGTTATCTGATTAATGAATTAGACATTGAAAAATAAATGAAAATGAAAGTAGTTGTTGATGGGAGTTGTTTTTCATTAAATATGGCATTTAATATTTGATCATTATATATATTTTTTGTAATATTGAATTTTGAAAAATGAATAAATCTATGATTGAAATGGGAAATTGTGTGGTGTGTTTGAGTATGTTTTATAGTTAGTTTCACTTTGCAGTGAAAGATTATATTGGTATATTTTGTGAGGTGATGTAATCTATGCTATTGTTTTCTAATTTGAACCCTTTCTCCATGTGATGTGTGATAATATATATATATGGAATTGAATTTTTTATTTCATATAAATCTATCCCAACAATGTTTTGTAATTTTTATAAAATGGGATAAATTTTTCTTGTGGGAATGGGTCGTCCTAAATATCAATGTTTGTAACATAGAAGATGACTAACTACCCAAACTAAAAAAACATCCGTCAAAAGTATTGTATATTGGAAGAATCCAGTTTTGGGTGAGTACCTGATAATGATTCTTTATGTGTAGGAGGTTATTGGTGATGAGAAGATGTGATATTTAGTAGGGGTTATGGATGGTTGTAGGTGTTAAATATGTTTTTTGTACATCACATTCTTGTTATCTTACTACATTGGCTATGATGATGTGTCTAGATGTTTCATAAGATGAATGTTTATATGGTATTATCATGAGATATATGGATATGTAGTAATTACAATATGGTATATTTGTCTATAATAGAGTTTGATATAGGCAAGTATAAAACCCAAACTACATAAAACTAGTTTTGATATGTGATGAATGATATATGATGAAAGGATGAGAGAGTATGATGGTTGAAATTGGGGAGTGAGAGAGGTAACACAGTGGGGAAGTGGGTCTGAGGTGCCGAATCATATGTTTTTCAGGACTTATTTTACTACAATGGAATTCTTATTTACGGAATTGTACTTGGTGTGGCTTCAATAGTTAGCTAAACTATTTATGTTTATGTTAGTTCAATGGTTGATTAACAAGTATATTAGTATGATCTTCTAAAAATTTTAGTACTAACCTTGGATATTGTAACATCCAAGCTTTAGTCAGGTGTGGACTGTTTAAATATTTTTTCTAAATCAATATGGAGACCTAGGGAACATGTAGGCACACCCCACTACAGGTCCCTAGAAATCATTTTAATTAATTGAATGACTATAGAGGTTATATGAAAAATGTAAAATCACTATTTAGTGTGGTGTTCTATATTAAAATAAATAATTAAATATAAAAATAAATAATTAAATATAAAAATAAATAATAGAGATTTAATGAAATTTCAATGAATGAAAGAATAGGTAAAATGAAATTTATAAATTATATAGAAAGCGGGCTATAGAAAAATAAAATAAAATAAAATGGGAGATTCCCGTTTTTATGTATTTTTATCTTTTTTTCATTTCCAACCTTTTTATATTATTTTATTTTCAATTTTATTTTCTCTTTTATTTTATATTATGTTTCTCTAATTTTTCTTTTAATTTCATTCATTTTTTCTCTTCTCTTCCTATCCTCCTCACCCTCACATCACGCTTCCCTCTCCCCTAGGTGTCACAACCAACTAAATCTCATTTAGAATACTTTTTTGAATCCATTAATCGTCATTTTTCATCATCATTAGATGTGGTGTAAACCTCATGGCATGGATAAACATACACATTTGGAATCGTAAGATTTTGTTTAGTATCCTCCATACAGTTTGTCGTGGTAAGATTTTACCCTATTTTGGGGTTTTTCTAAAACAATACATTTTCATCAATTTTATGTCCAATCTATTCATACTAAAAATCTTATAATCATCTAAGACTAATATG
This sequence comes from Viscum album, assembly GCA_963277665.1. Taxonomy (NCBI): domain Eukaryota; kingdom Viridiplantae; phylum Streptophyta; class Magnoliopsida; order Santalales; family Viscaceae; genus Viscum; species Viscum album. The sequence continues at coordinate 61,975,521 of OY728152.1, read as the reverse complement.
TAAGGTTTCTATTCCCTTTCCATCAGTTTCATTGAGATTTATAAAAACACAAGGTTGTGTCTTTCGTTGATGCCTACCGATAATAAAAAAATACTTCCCATATTTTTAATTTAAAATTTTCACATAATTGTTTCAACACTATTTGTCCTAGATTAAATTTTTTAAATTGTTACAATGTGATCGGACACCCCTTTGGGTGCGCCTATGTGGCTGGCATAAATTCTGTTAGCATGTTCCTTTAATTTAATAAACTTCATGTGTTGCGTAGCCAAATTTTGTTCTGTTTAATTTAAATAATTAATTTATATTAATTATGAACCCTAAATTTGTTGGATATTTTTTCATTTTTGTTTTGTTTTGTTTTTTATTAAAAAGTGAATTTATCTTCTAGTGCGTATATGATATCTTTTCTTGTTACATTTTTAGGCTGAAATATTAAACTAATACCTTGTGTTTCTTGGGTCTATCTGATTAGATTACAAACTTCAATTATATATGCATGCTATGCAATATCTGATGCTGTGAAACATTAATTAAATTCAGCATGGGGAAGGAAGTTGGGTCCCTTATTAAGGTTCATTCTTAGACCCTGCGTTCTTGACTGGTTAACACTATGTGTCATGGGAAGGTGCCTTTGGATTATCTATAACGAGACTTCCTTGAGGTTTCTAATACTCGTGAGTGACACCGATTCCAAAGGGTCCATCAGGGATAGATCTGTTCGAAATGTGGCTAATCCATCATTGGGTGATGTCTGACCCCTTGTTGCGAGATTGGGACATACTCAAGGTAAATCCATGCATCGAGTGATACATGGTCTTTCAAAATATTTCCATGGATTGGCATAGTGGTATTGGATAATTTGAAGGATATTATATAGAGATAACTTTAGGATGATCTCAAACTCCAACTCTCGACTAATTCCTTAATAAAGATTCATCAAAGGCTTATATTGATGTTGATTTGAGTATTATAAAATTTCAAATATTTTTCTGGTGTGTTGAGGAACACCTGGATGACACATGAAATGGACACCAAGTAAATTCACTTGCTTAGGGGTATGACTTTTTCTTGTTTAACCATTCCTCATAGGCTTTATATATATTTATCTATTCATTCTTCCTAATGTTATATTCCTCAATCACTCAGGTTTGGATGAAGCATGTGATTTGGTATGTGTGTTGTTAGGAACTCGGACCGAGTTGTTTATTTATTTTATTGAACTTAATTAATTATCTGAATTCCTCATATAATGGCACACTAAATTTTATTACTGCACAAAAAGGAAAGGATTATACACTATGGGTACTAGCCTACTGGGATTTTATCTCACACCCTTCTCGGGTGTTGTTGACACCCAAGTAGATGACATACTTATAGGTATTGAAAAAGGGAAGTGTGCTGCTTCTGAAGCTTGATTGTTTTGTGCTTCTTAGGATGAAGACCGGGGTAGAGGACTGAGCCTTGTTCATGATCATGTTATTGTTTTTCTTATTTAATTTTACATGATAGCATGCTTGGGTTTCTGTTTTATGTGCTTTTAGTTTAAATAATCATCATGGAATGATAGTGTTTTATTAGATTTCCCACATGATTAATATTCAGGGGGATTATTCATATTGAATTTACTACATTTTATTTATTTATATGCTTTTGATATTTATATTTAATTATTGTTTACTTCCAATCTGATAATACCTCTTAAACATGAGGGAATTTTATCCCCTGTGAACACTAAAAGGCTATCACAACTAGTCCCCTTCCTCTGGAATTCAGGGAGATGCGCTTGAGGTTATATGGCTATCCCAGCTCGAGGACCCTTCATGTGGCTAAAAAGATGATGATGCTATAAAGTCATATCAGTGTTGTTTTTTATTTTGAATTATTATTTGGGTTAGACATGAAACTAGGATATATAGATATGGAAGATACCCTTTTCTTGCATGTAGCTAACCCATGGAAAGGGGAAACCCAAATTGATGGGTTATGATTGAAGTTATTGATTATACTAGATGTTGTAGATATGATTTCTCCACTGGGTGACTCACTTTTTTTGGGTTGTTATTTATGATGGTATTGTTGAGATAATGGGTTTTTTTCCATTGCAACCCGACGATATGAAAACAATACATTACATGATTAATATTAGGCACCATGGGATAAAAATTTCATACATATTTTCATTACATATCTACATTTAGAATGAATTTTCCTATTTTCATGTGTCTATTATTGTTTTTTGTTGTAAAATTATTGGAAAGATCATTTGTTAAATATATTTTGTCATATTTTTTATAATATTAACCTAAAATAACCTATAAATCAAAAGTAATCCATGTTTAGTAATCCTTCTATGTTATCTCTTCCATATCGAAACATGGATTTTGAAGATTCACTATTTTAAATGAAGGTTTTACTAATGCATTTTCACCAATAGTTTTATCAAATCATTGGTATACTATAAAAAGAGAAACCTTCCTCAAAGGATTCTTCAAACCACTATCATTGGGTTTTTAAAATGAATATTTCCCAGTTGTAACTCAAACCATTTGGAAATCATGAAATTAAAAAATCATTACCAATTATTTTAAAAAACTGTTGGTAAAGAAGAGATTTCCCAACGGTTTTTAAAAACAGGTGGGAATGGTTTCTCCTAATTACACTGCAGCCATTCTCCCCCACCACCATGATTGTAGACCCTAATCAAAACTTATCTCAAATATCTCTCTTTACCATAGGATACAAAACTACTTACACTCAATAGAGACAAATTAAATCAACAAATTTTTTATTTATATGCTTCAAATTAGTAATTAATACCTTAGTTTTAATGTTTTGCATCTATTTTATTTTTTCTATTTTTATTTGTCCTAAACCTGTGTTCAGTGTGGTTAGTGTCATGGAGTACTGAACACATTTATTTGATTTTTATTTTTTTTCTACACTTAAGTTATCATGATTGTGTGAATAATGAATATTTGAATTCTTCATACCCTTTCCTTCTATGGAGAGTTCATGAACCATATGATCTATATAGTGCGGGTGATATGTATCCCCACTAAACGATGGTAAATGGTAATGGATATAAGGATGGTCCATGTGAAGGGATTTTGGACGGTTGGGGTAGTGGTGTAGGTTGTCTTCCATTTTTTTATGTGGTGGTATGGTAGTTTCAATGGATTTTTGTTTAGTTGAAAATTGGATTTGGATTTTGGATTTACAGTTTTTATTCAACCAATAATTAGATGTGTCGTGATATTGGGGATGAATTGGTTATCGGTTGGGTGATGGAATGAAATTGTTATATTGGGTGTATTGGGTATAGGATATTTTCCAGGTATTTATGGATATTTTCTCCCATGAAAAACCCCTAACACCACCCCCGGGACACCCCCATTTGACACCCCCACACACCTGCACACCCCACCCCCTTGGACAACTCCAACCCCCTTGGACAACCCCCAGCCCCTGGAAAACCCCACCCCGATGGAGAGCCCCTTGGACACCCCTCACCCCTTGGACACCCCCCCACACCCTGGGCACCCCCATTCCCTGGGCACCCCCACCCCCTAGACAGCCCCACCTCGTGGACACCCGCATTGTACAACCACCGCTCCCTGCACACCCCACCCCCTTGAACAGACCCCAACCCCAAGACACCGCCACCACATTGGGTAGCCCCCATGAACACCCCCACCCTCCTGGAAACCCCCCACCCCCATTGAAATCCCCCTCCACCTAGAAACCCCCACCCTTGGGCACCCCACCCCCTAGATAGGGACCACCCACCTAGACACCACATCCCCTTGTACCATCCCCCTCGCACCCCTGGACACCACCACCACATGGTCACCCCAACCCCCTAGACACTCCTACCCCTGGAAACCCTACAACCCCTTTGAAAACCACACCCACTTGGAACCCCCAAACCCCTCCCCACTCCAATGACACTAACCCACCTCCAGGACACCAACCCACCTCTTCTATTCTAGGCACAATTTTTAAAATGGAAGTAACTGTTTAGGTGATTTACCATTTCCCCAATGAAATTACTTAAGTGACCCATAGAGCATTATAAGTTGAATTTGTCTTGTTTTGAAAAATTGCTTATGTTGTTTGGAATGGAATGGAGAATTAATGATGGGTTCTTTTTTACAATTTATATAATGGTTTTAAATAAAATTACCCTAAGAGGGGTTGTAGTTGGGTATATCCAGGTGGGGGGGGGGGAGTTCAGGTGGGTTTGGGTTGTCTAGCAGGTAGGTGGAAGTATGGGGGTAAGGGGATAAAGGGGTATGTGGGAGGGGGTCTGGGCTGTCCAAGGAAGTGTGTGGTCGGTGCGTGGGGGGGGGGGGGGTCATGTTGGGGGTGTCTAGGTGGCGGAGGGGGTGTGGGATGCCGAGGGGGTGTGCTGTCAAGGGGTTGGGGGTGGGTTATCCAGGTGGGGGAGATGGTGTGGGCTGTCTAATTGGGAAAGGGTGGTCTGGGATGTCCAGGGAGGTGGTGTCCAGCATGGGGGGGGGGGTACTATCCATGTGTGGGGTGGTGGGCTGTCCAAGTGGGGGTGGGGTGGGCTCTCCATGTGGGGGTGGGGTGGGGGTTGTCCAGGTGGGTGGGGGGGTGGGCTGTCCAAGTGGGGGATGTCCTGGTGGGTTGGGGATGGGGATCTCCTGGTGGGGGTGGGTTATACAAGGGTAGGGGGCCGCAAGGGTGAGGTGTACGTGAGTGGGCCTCACAAAGAGGGGGTGGATTTCAGTGGTGAAATGGGATATGTAGGTGGGGGAGGGGGTGTGGGCTATACCGGGGGGTGGGTTGTCCCAATGGGGGTGGAGGTGGGATGTCATGGTGGGGGAGGGTTGTGGGTTGTCCAGGGGGATGGGGGTGTGTGTCCAGGTGCGGGTGGGCTATCCAGGTGGGGTGGGGGGATATCCATTGGGGATGTCAAGGTGGGGTGGGGGTGGGCTGTCTAGGTGGTGTGTACGGGCTATCCGGGGGGGGGGGGGTATCAAGGGGGTGTTAAAATGGGGGTAGTGGGATGTAGGGGTGTGTTTGTGTGGGGGGGGGGGAGGGGTGTCCACTCAAATACTCTAAAATAAATGGGATTGGCATAAAACCAATGTATTGTTTCTTTCACATGTTATGAATTTTCTTGAAGTTCCATCCCAACACTCACACTTCCCTTTAAAGGAAAATTGATCATAGAAAATAAATCTCACTCGGTTTCTTATCCACTACCCATATTGATCTAAAAAAAATTAACTTTAGTACAACTCTATGTCTCCTAATTATTTAACATGGTTCATACTGCCATGAGTAGTGTCCAATAGAAACATGGCTCATATTCCTAAACGAAATACATATGATCATATTTGACACACACACAAAATTTTTAATCATAAAAAATACTTTATTTACACCTTGTATTACAACATAGAATTAGATCTTATCTAGCCTCTCTAGGCATTAATAAGCCACATACCTTGATCACTATTATGATGGGTGTTTATAATTAGGATTGTTTTTTAGAATTCTTTTATGATATTTGGAGTAGAAGAGAAAATCCAATGCATGTTTGATATTTGGAGGGGTGATTACAATTAGGAGTGTTATGATTTATATGAATGATATTCATGTTTTACACCAACAGTCTTCTTGGTCACCTATAATAGGCTTGTAGTTAAGATACAATTGGATAGAGATTCGATTCTATGACCCGGGTTTGGGGGTTCCCCCTCCCCCTTCAACAACCCCCAACCCCACCCCCAGCCCCTAGACACCCCCAGCCCCTAGAAACCCCATCCCATTGGACAACCCCCTATAGCCCCCCACCCCCTTGGACAACTCCCCTAGACACCACCCGATCACCTTGAAACCCCCCACCCCTAGACAACCCCACCCCTACTGGACAGCCCCCACCCATGGACACCTCCCAACCCCATAGACACCCCAACCCACTAAATAGCCCCCACCCCCTTGACACCACATCCCCATAAACACCACCACCCCCTTGGACATCCCCACCCCCTAGACACCCCACACCGTGGACAACCCCCCTCCCCCTGGACAACCCCCAAGCCCTGGACACTCCCACCCCACGGTTAGTGTATGTGATCAATCAACTAATCTACTAAAATATAAAATTTCTTCGATATAGAATTTTCTCAACCCATAAATAATTATCCCACACAATTGTACATGATCTTGTACACTCATGTAAAACTCTTCAAATGTATTTTATTATAAATATAGTATTTTTATGTCTTTTATATTATTATTCTCATATAGAGTAGTGTGTTAGTAATAGTTTCATATAATGTGAACAATTATTGTTTACATAAATATATTTTTGATGAATCTTCAGTCATATTGAACTTATTTTGAAGAAATGTCTTATATCCATTTTTTATATAATTGATATAAGTTGGATGTACGAAACCAATCAGATTTCATGTTTTTTTCAAAAAAAATTGGAGTGATTTTTTGATTTTGCATTTCATAATGATTTAGATAGTGGTCACATACAACGCCCATGTTAAAATTGTGTTGGAAGTCCATGTTTGAGCTGTGAAGAAGTCCACTACCACATAAACAAATATGGATTTCATGCAAACAACTATGTTTGGTATCACAATGGGGAGACAATGAAATTTAAAATTGCAGATGATCCAAATGAGAGTACAAGAATAGAGAAATTTTTATATTACTAATTTCTGTTTATTTGTCATCATGAAAAATAAAGGATTCCGATCCAACAAGGCGTTGATATGAGATCAAATTATGTGTCTAATGAAAATGGTAATGATGTGAGGGTGAAAAAAATGAAATGAAGCTACTCGGACTCTAGTATATCGAAACTGAAGTAAAATAAAATAGATGGAATATTTAATCTGATAGTTTCATAGGATAAATGTAAAGAATTTCTAATAATGCCATAGATAGGAAAATGTATGTTTCTATGGGGTCATTGAAAAAATAATAATTTTGGATTATTATTCTCATGGATGAGTCACGATGATGAAATTCCAGTGGTTTGATTCAATGACGCTGTAGAGAACATTTATTGGTGATTGTGGATTTTGAGTAATTGATTTGATCTGTAGTTTTGCGATCGATGACCCATATGTATGGGAGTTAATGAAGAAACATGTTTTTTATGTCAAATACCATCTTCTACATGAATTTGGGGACATTATTGATGTACATCCAGGACTATTTTTGATGATGGTGATGATGAAATTGACACCATCCCTACTATAATTCGAAATGATCCATTAAATACTTTTAATGACTCCAAATATCTAGATTTTATGAGTTGACTGCAAACATGATGTTGTGGTGGGAATATATAAAATCACCCATCCATGTTCTCACTTAGTTTTGTTTAGCTCAATGTGTGATGCGATGGTTGGTACTATCCCAAATTATTTAATTTTTATTACAAATAGGTTGTATCTTACTTGACATTTATGTGAATTTTAAATGTTAATTAGTTGCATTTTTATTGGAATTTGATTTTAAAATTTGTAATTTTACATTCTTCCAACCTAAGAAAGCAACATTTTTAAATTGGAGAAATTTTGATTTCATTATTGACCAGGTATAAAATTAGTGTAACTCTAAGACCACCCTTTAATATTTCACAAGATAATAAACATGATGGTTTGTGTTAATATTCCAAACATGTATAGAAACATGCATCATCTACCTAGAATAATAAAATTAAATTTTTACATAACATTGACAATTGATTTACCCCTAATGAACATAATGGTTTGTCTTCTTATCAAATAACCATCCTACTTGAAATTAAATTTTATTATTACATCTTGTAAGATATATTTAATTCATTATATATCTATTAAATATCACCTAAAAAATGGATAGTTAAATTATCCATGAATCCCCATATTCCCCCTCAATTATTTTGTTTTTAAGGTTACACATTATTTATCCATATATAATTACTTCTATATTTTTTTTTCAAAAGCTGGAAATGAAACCAATTGAAGAGAGGTGATGGAAAAAGATGATGGACCACAATCGCCGCATGGATGAGTTGGGATTTCCACCACTAGTGCCTATAGTCAATAATTTATTTCAAATATATATATTTAAATATTATATAATTTCATGTGATCAAATTTTTAATCAATTTTAGGATCCACTAGTTAATTGAAAATTATATGATGATCAACCTTGTAGTGGTCCTAATAATTAAGGTGTTTGTACAAGGTTGTTGGTATAAGAGCTAGCCCATATGGTTGGCGTACCTGATTAGAACCTTCCTATCCCCCTGAAATAACATTTATCCTTCATTATGATCCCATAATGTCATTAGGAACCCATGGGATATTTAGGCCTCCCATGTTTTCACTACTATTTACATCTGAGTCTCCTCACCTGTCTTTACCATATTCAATGAAGATTTCCACTCCCCATTGAGCATTTGGCCAGTCATTTGTTCCATCTTATTTCATATCTACTTCAATCCCTCTGATCTTCTATATTCCATCTATTCCGACTCATACTCCACCAGGGTCTGCCCCTATAGAGCATACATTGGGTGAAAACCACCCTGCACATGGTGTTCCTTTAGTTTCTGTGGATCCAGTGGTGCCCATAGATCAGAATTCCACATGTATATTTATAAAAACCTAACAAATTTTTTTTAACAATATTAATTTTTATTAAAAAATATTTTTGTAAAATAGTTGTTTTTATTTCATAACAGATATATCTACTAAGAGGAGGTGGGGGCGAGGGTGTACATAGTTGCATGCGGTGTGGAACTATAGTAAGCAGTTTATGGTGGACTACAATGAAGAATGGAAAATGAATTAAAATACATGGAAGCAATGTTATAGTTTTTTTGGCGACCCTTTCAATATAATTTAACATCATACATGTTGGCCCACTCTCATGGAGACAATTTCCAATTGATGTCAAGGATAATTTTTGGGCAGATATATGCGTAAAAAAATTAGTTGTATTTAAGGAAATATATTATTATTATTATTTATATTAATTAAAATTTTGGTGTTGGTTTCGTTTTAATATCTCTGAGTGTGAGGGTGCACTACCAACACGTCTAAAAGATTTAGGTGTGGTTAGGAGAGAATAAAAGAATGAGTAATGTATTGGATGGCATGATATAGATGCAACAGATATAGAGGTGGTCCTTGTCATTGACAACAGTCTGGTAGAAAAATATCAGAAGATGATTACTCATTGGATGACTACCCAGTTTAAGGTACTAATCACATTTGAGGTATTTAAATGAAAGTATTCATGTTTTTAATTAATAATTTCTCTTGTAATATTGAATTTTATTTAGGAATCATCTGGAAGAAATAATAAACCATTGATTCTAAATATTTCCTCCACACATTGTGATGTACTACGACGCCAAATCATAAGAGAAAGAAGGTATGATAGTTGTTTATAATTTTTCTTTAGAACATTCACTTTATATTTTTTACTATATTATTTATTTGATTTCTAATGTCGAAATTTCATTTTAGTTGTGAAATTAATTATTGGAAACCTATTATTAATTATGGTTTCCTATATTAAATGTTTTTGTAGTGGAAAAAAATTGAATATTGAATGGAGTGTGCCTCAAGAAATACTATTTTACTCGAATCGAAGGAAGAAAGATGTAAGTGAGGTTATTGTACCGACATAGCATCAGATTGTATGTTTTAATTTGTTTTTTTAAAATTTAATTTACTATTTTTTAACTTAATATTAAATTTATTATTTTAAATGACTGCTTTTGAGGCCCTTGATGCCCAGGAACCTGAAACTTTTGGGACAAACAATCCCTTACATCAGTCGTTGGGAGATGAGAACCATGGTAGATTACACTGCCGACCATGGAATAGTATGGTCCCAATGAGGTATTGGTCATCCTATGGTAAAATTTTTAGTTCCACCGAGTTCTAGTGGGTTATGGTACATACAAACCTACAAAAAAATGGCCATAGATACGGCATAACTATTTCCAAGGGAAACACTACATTTACAAAGCGTATTGAATTTTTACATCCAAAACTTCCACTAGAGGCCATAACATTTTGTGATGAATATATTTCATCAGTGAATTCTCTATATGGTGAACCAGTTGGCAGTTCTAGTGGTGGTCAAAATGATCGTGAGCAGGAGGCCCAGTCGGAGGAGGAGGAGGTCGAGGAGTCTGAGGTGGAGGAGGAGTGCGAGTAGGAGGGCAAGGCGGAGGATGAGGCCGAGGAAGAGTATGAGTGCAAGGAGTAGGGAGTTGAGGAGGGTGGGGATATTGATGGGGATGATGATGAGGATATGGGTGAGGCTAATGACGGTTGTGATCATAGTGATGGTGATGATGGAAACATTGATCTGTTGAATTTTTTACTTATATTTTAGACATCTGTGGTTATATGATCTGTTGTTCTTTAATGTATGTGTGATTAGGTAGGTCACGTTTTATTTATTTTTTTATAAATATATAATAAAACATTACTTGATGAATTTCATGGACTGATTAACCACTCCCCTGGACACCCCCACCCCTGGAAATGCCCCTCCCCTAAACATCCCCACCCCTTGGAAACCATGACCCTGTGGACAGCCCCCCCCCCCCAGGACACCACACAACCACAAGGACAACCCCACACCTTACAAAACACTCTACCCCCTTGTACAACCCCGCTAACCTCTTGGAAAACCCCCCATAGACACCACCCCACCACCCGATCACCCCCACCTCATAGACACCCCCACCCACATGGATAGACCCCACCCCACTGGACACCCCCAACCCCCTGGATAGCCCTCGACCCCCTGGACACCACCCCACCACCTGGACAGCCCCCTCACCACACCTAGAAACCCACACCCCTAGACACTACCCCACCCCTTAGACTTCAACACCCCTATGGACATCCCTCACACCCCTGGATAACCCCCACCCCCTGGACACCCCCACCGCCTGGACACACCCTACCCCCTTGGATAGGCCCCAAACCCCTTGGACAGCCCCAACCCCTGGACACCCCCACCACCTAGACACTCCCACCACACCCTAGACACCCCCATCCCATGGACAGCCCCCACCCATGGACAACCCCCCCCCCACCCCTGGACACCCCATACCCCCTTGGATAGAACCCACAACCCCTATACACCACAACACCACGTGGAAACTGCCATCCCCTACACACCCCCACCCACATGGACAACCCCCACCCCCTGGACAGCCCCCTGACCCCCCTGGACACCCCACACCCTAGACATCCCAAACCCCTTGTACATCTTCCAACCCATAGACACCCCAACCCCATGGACACCCCTACCATGACACCCCCACCGACCCTAGATTCCATCACCCCCATTAATAACCCCTTGGACCCCCCCCACACCCTTGGATATCCCCAACCCCTGGGACAACCCCCGCCTAGAAACCACCTAAACACCTTGACACCCCCATCCCCTAGACACGCCCACCCCCATGGACATCCCGTGCCACCAGATAACCCCCCCCCCCACTCACACACCCCCCCTCCCCATACACCCTTAGACAGCCCCTAACCACTTGGACAACCCTCACCCCCTCAACACCACCCCACCACCTGGGAAACCCCCACCCCACATTGACAAACCCACCCTCATGGACAGCCCCACCCCCTAGATAGCCCACTAGACACACCCACCCCATGGACACCCCCTATACCCTCGGACAGCCCCCATCCCCCTAGAAATCCCCAATTCCTTTGACATCCCCAACCCCCAGGACTGCCCCAAACCCCGAGACACCCCACCCCATGGACACCCCTTTCACCTGGGACACCCCCTATGCCCTTGGACATCCCTCAACCCCCTTGTACAACCCCCAACTCTCAAAAAACCCCTTCCCATGTACCCCCACCACCCCCTTGATACCCCCACCACCAAGACACCCCCACCCCCTAGACACCCCCAACCCCATGGACCGCCCCTATCCCTAGATATCCCCTTACCCCCTGAACACCCCTCACCCTCTTGGAAACCCACTACCCACATGGATTTTCATAAACCATTTGATCTTCTACCCCATGTCACATTACCCCTTACTACGACATGTCATACAACATTATCTTACTAATCAAATCTCATCGGAAATCACCCCTGCCTATGAACAACAATTCCAAATTCAAACCCAAAAAAATGATTTTTATATGTAAGGTTTATTACCTTCCTAATTATAAATTCAATTCATTATGTGTTATTTTTAATTCAATATTGCATTTATTGAATTCATAATTCTGTATTGCATAGGGCAATTGCTCTAAATTCTAACTTAAAGTATTTATTAATTTAATTAACTTATGAATTACATGTTAATTTAATAAGGGTATAAATTTTTTTGTGTATTTTTTCTCTAATTACTATATGAATTTTTTTGTTAATTTTGTATTTGTGTACCGGGTTATAAAATATTGAACTGCAGGTATGTGTGTATTTAGAATAGGTGAAAGTTCAATTCATTAGGTGAATAGAGGAGAATTCCTACTACTACTGCAGGTGCATAAAAGATATTCCAATGGTTTAAAAACATTGGAATATGATTTAAAAGAAAACATATTCCAATGGTTTACAAAATGTGGGTACAGATTTTATACCTAACATTTTCCAGTGGTTTGTGCCAACTGTTTTGATAACAGTTGGTATAAAAATGGATTTTGATATTTCCAACAGTTTTATACCATTGGTAAAAATTTATACAAATATATTCTTGTAAATTTTGGTATATAATATATCAAGCACCAATATCTTAATGGTTCTCACAGAACATTGGGGATATGTCTATCCCCACAGCTCCACAGGTAACAGTTTGGACAACCGTTGGTATATATTTTTTTAATGGTTGTCTGGACCTTACTAATGGTTTGAAACCATTGTTAAAGGATATGTTTCCAGTAGTTGGGATAATCTATTATGTATTTTTAAGAGGTAGGCTATATACTTAACCTCTTTTTGGGGCATACATGTTTTCCTATTCTTCATTACATTTTTAATAAAAGTGTGTGTTTTGTTGTTATAGACCAATTCTGTCATGATGGCCTGGTGTCATGCCTCATGAGAGTGTAAATGAGATCATTCTAGAAATGGCCTATCCCAATCCACTAGTGGTACCTCTGGTAGTGCCCCTTGGGGAACTACCTCCTCCCGACCATTCTAGGGACCCTGAGGCTCAGTTTAGGGATGGTCTCCTTAGGTTTATGTAGTCAGATTAGAGTATTCCCAAACCTTCCACAACTATGGATGACCTCACGAGGGACATTATTTCTTATCAACCTCCCACTATCTCATGGAGTGGTGTCCCTCATGCTGTATATTCTTGGATAGAAGCCATAATGTCTATCTTCGACCATCTCAAGACAGTTCCATAGAGAATGGTGATGATTATATTCCACATGCTTCGTGACTCCCCCAAGAACTGGAGGGATGTTGTTTCTTAGGCTGAGCAGAGAAGGGGCATGTATTTGGACAAATTCCAAGCATCTTAATATGATCACTTTTATTGAAAACTCTAAGATATGATTATGCACGATATTTACTACATCTTATGGAAGGCTATATGACTGTGTAAGAGTATTCAACTCATTTTATAGGGCTTAAAAATTTTTCCACATATTTTATTGGGAAAGCAAAGAATACTTTGAGACATTTTATGTATGGAAATTACTATACTATATTTTCACAGCTTAACATCTTCCATTTTACTACTATAACAAATATCGTAAATCAGTCTCTACATTCCGAGCAAAATGTCATGGATGATAAACCGGTGATCCAAGGTGGTTCATTTACGTGATAGGGTGAAAAATCTTATGGCAGCTAGAAACACCATTTTGAATTTGCATGTGGGGGAAATACATGCTAAAAAACATGTTTAGAGGGCCCTTTCACATGTTATTAGTGCTTCTGAGATGGTCACAAGAAGCCATGGTGTACGAGAGACCTAAATGGTGCTGAGATTGAAGAAATTTTGATCACCCTCACCGGTTTAGTTATTCCATCACTTTAGAATCTAGTGGCAGAGGATCCTCACCTGAACCTCTATTAGGTGTGGGATCTATGACTCCACAGCAGGCTGGATGATCTTTTTTGACTAGCCAATCTAGCCAAAATAATGGTGGAGGTCGTGGTAAAAGAAATCAAGTTCCCGATAATTAGTGTCAGTAGAGTGGACCCGCGTAGGCCAACCATGAAGTGTCTTGGAGCTGTTGTTCATGTATCATGAACGTAGTGAAAACAACACCAGAGGAGCGTAGTTCAAGACCATATACAGATAGAGTTACTATTATAGTATCCTCTATATTATATTCGGTATTTTTTGATACTGATGAATCATACTTCTTTTTATCTGCTGCTATTGTTGAATGTCTTAATTATCCAATGGAGAACCATTTCTTTGTCATGTACCTCAACACTTTTCTTCAGGTCGGAATATAAGGAATATGTCAGTTCCAAGATTACCCCTTGAGATAATTGGGTACTGTTTCATTTGTAATTACTACATCCTCAAAATGTCTGGAATCGAAGTCATCTCAATATGAACTATATTTCTCCTTGTTGTGATCAATTGGATTTCTATCACCATTAGGCATCCTTTACACCCCCTGAGGGTGACACATATATATAAAAATGAAAATGGGATATGCAGGCACATCGATATAAGCCTAAATATGTATGGGAGGGAAGATTGACTGCTCAGTTTTCAAGTCTCTTCCTTAGCGATCAAGGAATGTCACTGGTTGAATTCCCTCCAGTGGTGGATCTTTTTAGAGAAGTCTTCCCTGAAGATTTCTCTAGATTACCTCCAATGAGGGATGTGGTGTTCATTATCATTCTTGTGATTGGTGTGGTAGTAGTGTATACTCCTCTTTATCTGATAGCACCAACTTTGAAACAAGAACTCAAAAAGTAGCGTGAATCCTCAAGGATAAGTGTTTCATGAGACCTAGAACATCTCCATGGGGTTAACATGTTCTTTTCACCAGAAGGAATATGGTACCCTCAAGTTATTCGTGGATTATCGATGACTCAACCATCTCACTGAAAACAATTAGTATCCATAGTCTCGTATAGATGATGTCTTCGACTAGATCCCGGGAGAAATAATTTTCTCCAAGATTGATCAGAGGTCGGGATATCACCTAGTCTATGTGCGACCATCTGGCATACCACATATGTCATTACGAAGCAGGTACACCTTGTACAAGTATCTGTTTAGGTCATTCAACCGGATGAATTCCCCGATAGTCTTCATAGCTATGATGAAAAAGGGTTTTTACCTATATCATGATTCATTTGTGGATGTCTTCAAAGATGACATCTTAGTGTGTTGGCGTTATAGACATGACCATGAAACCCATATTGAGATCATGGTGAGTACACTGAGAAAGAATTAACTATATTTTTAGCTCCGCAAATTCTTCATTTGGATTGATATTGTTCACTTCTTTGGTTATATTATATTTTTAGAAGGATTATCAGTTGATCAAGAAAACGTGAGCATCATAGTTTTATGGGAGCAGTCTAAGAGTGTCCTCGACATCTACATTTTCTGGGGACATTTGGGTTTTTAGAGACATTTCATCAATGATTTAACCCCCATAGAAGTTCCTCTTACCTTCCTGACTAAGAATGGAATATAGTATATCTAGTCACAAGATTGTGAAAAGTATATTAATGAGTTGATGAGAATAAATACCTAAGCACCGATACAGATTTTTTCTGAACTAACTAAAAGATATATTGTTTATTGTGATGCTTCAAGAATCAGACTGGCTATGGTTTTGCTGCAGGTGTATTGATTCATGACTTATGGAACCTAGATGCTGGGACCTCATACGGGGAAGTACCCTAGACATGATATTGACTTGACATTGGTGGATCATGCTCTACACTGTTGGAGACACTACTTTTTGGGTGAATGATTCATTGTATATCATGATCATAAAAGATAAAAATATATATCCACTTAATAAGACATGAACCTGAGGATATGTAGGTGGTTCGCATTATTGTTGTTTTTCAACAATGAGATTGATTATACCCCTGGTAATGGAAATTCTGTGGTAGAAGATTTAAGCCAAAAGACATAGACACAAGCTTTTAAGGTAGCTAGAAGTAAGGGGAAAGTGATGAATTTGTTTTCTATGATTTATCAGGTGGTTCTAGAACCATATGTGCAACATGTTATAGTAACTCTTATTGTGAAATACTATATTATTTATAATGTCTCCAAGAGACAGTTGATTGAACCTAAAGGGCACCTTTTGTGGGAAAACATGACAGGAGAGAACAAACATGCTAGTTTGGTTATTAATGTCACTCAAACTCTCCATTATCATGGCCACGTATGGGTACCTTCTGCTATACGAGAATAGATGATGTAGGAATCTCACCCATCAATTTTGGAAGTTCATACTATGATTAACAAGATGTATAGAGACATGTGTTGACAATATTGGTGGCTTTGTAAGAAAAATCAAATGGCGGGTTTCATCACTCAGTGGTCCACCAGCCAATAGTTGAAGGCAGAGCACCAGTGACCTGCTGGACTACTACAGCAAATGTCCATTCCAGAATGGAGACAGAATCACAAAACCATGAATTTTGTTACATGATTTCCTAGATCTCCTTGAGCTACCGATATTATAAGGGTGGTTGTTGATAGTTTGACCAAGGATTCACACTTGTTACCTATTCAAGAGACCTTTACAATAAATTAGTTGGGAAGGATGTATATCTGGAGGATTGTGTGACTTCATTGATTATCTCATTCTATTGTCTTGGATAGATATTCTTGATTTACTTCATGTTTCCAGCAATGGTTCCAAATGGGACTAGGTTCACAGGTACTTCTGATTACTACATATCACCCTCATACCGATGGGTAATCCGAGAGAACTATACAAGTGTTACAGGATAATTTTCAGTACTGTATCCTTGATTTTTGAAGTTCATGGGTGAAGAATATACCTGTTGGGGAGTTTACCTATAATAATTTCTTCCAGGTGACAATTCAAATGGCTCCATATGTGGCCTTCTATAGAAGATCATGTAATTAATCTTGATGTTGGATCGAAGTAGGTGAGGCAACTCAGATGGTTCCTCATCAGCTTCAGGAGTGTTCTGAGCAAGTTCAGCAGATTCAGAAGTTTATGACTACAGCTTAGTCTAGACAAAGGTCTTCTACCAATCATCTCTACACACATCTAGAGTTCGAGGTGGGACATCAAGTCATTTTGTGTGTTTCTTTGAGCTTGGTTCAGAGGAATATGAGGATACATAGTATGACGTCACTGAGATATGTCAAGTAATTCAAGATAATATAGAGAGTTGGGTTGGTATCCTATCGGTTACTGCTACCACAGAGGTACCATGCCATGCACAATTTTTTCCATGTATCTCAACTCCAAAAATATCATCCAAACCCATATCATTATGTTGAAACTGAAGAAATCGATCTTGAGGAAGATGCATCCTTTTCAGAGCCTCCAATCCATATCATCGACCGTAGAATGAATGTATTTCAAGGAATGTCAATTCCTCTTGTTAGGGAATTCTGGAAACATAGAAACATTTAGGATGAGACCTGAGAGTGAGAGAAGGATGTATGTGTGCAGTGGGAGGATAATTTCGTTGACGTTGTTCCACTAATGTATGAAGGGGAAATAAAGGGGTGAGTTGTCTTAAGGTGGTGAAGTTGTAACGTCCCAAATTTATTCAGGTATGGAACATTTACATTTTTATTGTCTGAATACTTAATGTGACCCAAGGCTTACATTTTCACACACCTCTATGAGTCCTGGGAAGCCTTATTAATTAATTAAATGACTGCATAGGTTTTATGAATAATGTTAAATCACGCTTTACCATGATGTTTAGGACTAAAATAATTAATTAAGGATTAAAAATAAACATGAAAAAATTAAATAAAAATTAAAATAAATAATGAAGGGATAAAAAGAAATTAAGAAATAAAATATAAAGGGAGTTGTTTAAAAAATAAAAACTATTAAAGAGGGAGATTTAATTTTTTTTTAATTTTCCTTTCCTTATTTTTGTTATATTTTGTTTTCCATTTTTTCTTTTATTTTATATTAATCCTATTTTTTCCTTTTGTTTTCATTATTTTCATTTTTTCTCCTCTCTTAATATCCTCTCCCCCATGACGCACCTCCCTCTCCCCTATGTGGCACACCCCCAGCTCCTCCTTCAGAAAACCATCGTGACTCCATTCATCATATGTTTTATTCACTGTCATGATCCCTATAAACCATTTGGAAATGATAAAATTTCACATTTTTAATCATTGGATTTCATTGAGTATCCTTTGAATAGTTCATCGCGGAAGGATGTAACCTATTTTGGTGTTTTTATAAAATCATATATTTTCTTCCAATTTATGTCAAATAAAAGCCTACTATGGATCATAGAATCTCTAGAGAAAATATGTTATTGTGTCTATTGGCTTTCCCTATATTTCATTGTGATTTATAAAAACACAAGGTTCTACTATGTGTCGGTGCCTACCAAATTTGTGCAAATTCACCCAATATTTTTAATTTAATTGTTTAGAATAATTGTTGCATCCCTTTTTGTCATTAATTATTATTTTTAAATTGATGAAATGTTATTTCAATCCCATTTGTGTGCATCGATGTGGCTGGTATAAATTTTTATAGCCCGGGTTTTTAATTTAAATAAAAACATATGTTTCAAAACATATTTTTGTTTTTTTAATTTAAATAATTGATTTTGAATAATTAGGAACCCTAAATTGATGGATATTTGGTAGTTGTTTGTGATGATTTATTTATTTATTTAAAATTTGGTTTTTCTTATTGTGATAATAAGGTATCTTTACTTGTTATGTTTTTATGCGGAAATATTAAATTATATCTTGTGTTGCATAGGTGTATCTATATAGATTTCGAAATGAATATATATATGAATGTTAGGTCAAATTTTTATTTGTGAAAATTTTATTAAATTTATGGTGGGGAAAGAAGGTGTGTCCCATATTAAGGGCCATGCTTAGACCCTCTGTTACTGACTGGTAACCACTTCAAGTTGGGGGGGTGTCTTTGGCATTTCTAGAATTAGGCATCGTCATTCATTATAATACTTATAGTGACACCAGTTACAAAAGGGGACATGGAGGATGTATCCATAGGTAATGTTGCTACTCTAGCCTCATGTGATGCTTGACAAAAATTTTGAGAGCAGAAAAAACTCATGGTAAATCCATTCCTTGAGTGAAACATGGTCTTTCGAAATATTGCCTTGGACTGGCTCAGTAGTATTGAATAAATTGAAGAATGTTACGTAGCCGCACCTTCAAAACGTGATCAAACTAAAAATCTCAATTTTAAACAAAATATTGATGCATTTATGGTTTATATTGATTCCACTTTGAGTCTCTTGAAATATGTGAAATTTTTCTAGTTTGTTGAAGCACACCTTGTTGAAACATGACTTACACCATAAGTTAAAGCCCAATCATGGGGGTTTTCCCCTTAATTATTATAAATTTCTATCCTAGGATTTATATATATGTATATTTGATTTGTGATTACAGGTACTTTCTTCATACTTCCATCTTAGGCTGATTTACGTGATTATGGACGGGTGTCGTTGGGAACCCAGGAATATTTATTTATTTAGTTCATCGAACTTAATTAATTATCTTCATTCATTATATAATGGAACAATTAATTTTGATACTAAACAAAATGGAAAGGATTCGATGCCATGGTTGTCGGCCTACAAAGATATTATCCCACACCATGCTCAGGCATCGTGGACACCCTAGTTGATAACATTCTTTCTGGTATTAACAAAGGGAAGTGTGTTACTTCAGATTCTTTATTGGTTTGTGCTAATTTGGATAGAGAACCAGGCATAGGACAGAGCTTTTCTCATGATATTGTTGTTTCATTTCATATTTTCTTTTAGTTGATAGAATGATTGGGTTTCTTTTTTTCATGCTTTTATGTTTAGATAGATATCATGGGATGGCATAGTTTTGTGAGCATCTGAACATGATTATTATTTAGTTGGATTATTAAAAATTTCTTTTTCTGTAGATTATAAATTTATATGCTTCGACAATTTAATATTAATTGATGTTTACTTCCTCTGTGATAATACCTTTTACATATGAAAGAATAGTATCCCCCATGGACATGAAAATGGCCCTCGTTACTAGTCGGAAGCCTCTGGCATTGGATTAGATGCTCTTGAGTTTATGTATCCAACCCAGCTCGAGGAACCTTGCAGGTGGCTCTAGGGATGGGGATGCTATAGATATGATACTATTGAATGTAATTTTTATGATTACCACATGTATAAATAGATAATTTTTTCATTTCGTAGGAGAGTTTCGGTGATCGATTGAGGCATTACTAGCATGGAGAATATAACTTTTTTGGATTCATGACTTAGTTATTCTTTTTCAATTTCAATTTTGGGACTTCAAATTAATTACATGAGATGGCTATTGGGACGGTAGTAATGATATATATATATATATATATATGATATGATGAATGATTAGTGGGTTCTATATTATAACCATACGATTAATCATGGTAGTGCCTGCCATTGTGTGTTTCATACCATTGCTAATAGTTTCTAACCTGAAAACTACTAGTGGTAGGATTCAAGGGATAATGCCAATCATGATTATCATCCAAATAGAGGTATTAGATAATGGTGGGGATGTTTAATCAATATTTTATAACTATTCTAGGGTAACCCTAAAATTAAATAGGTTTTTATCATCACCAATAACTACTTTATTTTGTTTTTCAGTTTTAGTTGTATCTCCCATGCAATCATTTGTGTTTTGGGAGGTTATTTTCTTTCATCCAGGTTTGGTTTTCTTTACATGGGAGGATAATCATTTTAGATGTATATAATTTAACATAAAATATTTTTAGCTCATTTAATTTTTTCATTTATGTCCATAGAGGCATCTAAAGGATCCTTAAGGAATGAAATGATGGTGCTATTGTTCAATTTTGGATATGGATTTTAGAAAAGTACTAAGAGAAGTTAGAAAAGTGTGTTTTGATGCATAAAGATATAAGGATATGATATGTGGTGGGTTTTTTTGAATTAAATGAGGATTGAAGATGATTTATTTCCTTCACATTCATGATACCTTACTTCAATGTTAATGTGGTTCTGACTAGATATGTGATGGTTTCAAAGTCATTAAGTCTGTGGAATGTTTTATATGTATATAGAATTATAATAGCTTCAGTTGTGGGATCCTATTGAAGGTTGGGATATGTGTGGTTTCTACTCATCCCACATCAAACTTTCATTAAAATATTATCATTGTTAAATATTTAAGGTATGTTGGAATATAATGTTTGACATGGGGGAATGAAAAGAAATATTTAGTAGGAAATTATGTGTAAGGGACCTTAATCTATATTCATATAATATTTCTTTTATTCATTGATTTATTATTTTGTGATAAAACCTCCTAATGGTAAGGATGTTTAGTTGAACTATTTAGGTGTATTTTAGTTCATCCATTGATTCATTTAGGCATTAAAATTTTATATATTTGATGAAGAATTTCAAAAACTTCAAAAAATTCTCCTACCTATCTCTAACCACACTATATATCATAATCTCTCAACACTAACCATATCCACTAATTTGGATATCATTGGATGATACAAAAGTTAGTCCCACCACCAAAAATCTTTTATAATTTTTAACGAGATAATGATTATGGTAAGGAATTTCAAAATAATAGAATAAACCTATTAAGTAGAATATATGGGTTTGTTTTGTTTATATAATATATTCTACATCAATGGGATTCAAAGAAGCATCATATGTGATCTTGATTCAACTTTTTTCATTGGGATTCTATAGGTTTCATAAAAAGGTGGTTGATACCATGGTACATTTTAGCACTACAAACCATCCATAGATATATTAAGAGTTTCATTGTATTTTTTTCTCATGGAGGACATGCTATGGGAATGTTCCATGATTTCATTATTTCATAAAATTATTATAATTTACTCGAATTTGTTTACAATAAAAAATTTATTTTTGTGTAAATTTAGATGAAATCATTTGATTCCACTAATGGTAGGTTATCCTGATAACTTTAATGATTTGTAGAGTAATGATATCCATTGTATATCAGAATATGTATTGTACATGATTCATGTTAGAAAACAAATTAACCATGATGTAGAAAACAACCTATTAGAGTAAGAATAAATATTATTTTGATAAAAACATCCTTCCACTTATGTTAAAGGTGGTGAATTGTGTATTTCTCTGAGTGATTCCTCATTAAATAAATAGGTATATTTGGTTGAATGGGATGTTGTCACCCAATTATTTTCGGGCCATTTGACGTTATTATGAATATTGATACCATGGTTTATCTATGAGTATTGGAATTAATGTTTTTTATGTTGTATTTTATGTTTCTTAACTTTAGAGATACCTACTGAATGCTTCACAGATGATCTGTGTTGATGAGATTGAGCTAGAGTTGAACTCATCATATGAGGAATGCCTAGTTAGGAATTTGGATTAGAGTTATAATACTATGTGTGAAAAAATATACTCTCTCATGCAGGTGATTTTGTATTACACCATTCCAAACGTTCCTTTATGTGGTGGATTGTTTCTCATTTAGCAGTGGTTTAAACATCTCAGAAATGATTTTTGAGGGATTTTGAAAAGCAATGCATATTTTAGTGTCCCAAATCATTTCAAAAATATTTTAAATGATTTTGTAATTCATTTCAAGAATCTTTTATAAACCAACACAAATCAATTATTGTAATTTTTTAAATATTTTAATTTTTGTAATCATGTATAGTTACCTTTTACTATTGAATTTTGCATAAACATGTGTCAGGTGATATTTGAATATATTACATTCTATTTATTCAAAAAATCCATTCCCATTCCATTAATTACATTATGTGGTGGTTAAATAGATTTTAATACAATTATATATATACATATATGGACATATATATTTGTGCATATTCATTTATTTAAAATTGATAAATACAAAAATACAAAAATATAAATTCATGTATAAATATATAAATGCTAAATAGATATACAAAAATATATAAAAATACAACTATATATATAATTGAATATCATTATATATATATATATATAATTATATATAAATATGCATAAATACACACACATGAGTATATATAGAAATAAAAATACTTATAAATATATATATACATGTACCCAAATACATATAAATACCTATAAATTTATATAATTATAAATAGATATACAGAAATATATATAAATATAAATGAATATATGACTAAATATAAATATATATATTTAAAAACCTAAAAATATACATATAAATATATGAAATACATATATATATATATATAAGAATAAATACATTTAGACATATATATATAATAGATAAATTTAGATAAATATATATTAAAATACACATATATATATACATAAGAATATATCATTATATATATACCTATATATAAATATAAAAAAATATACATAAATATTAATACCTTTAATATGATTTTTATTTCATTATTTGGATAAATAGAGTTTTAACTAGGTTGGGTGAGAACCCTTACATGATCTGTAATCCCAGAATATAATGCATGATGGCCCAAAAGAACAAAGGCCTAGTGAAATTACAAAATGGCCCAAACAAAAAAAGCCCCATGTCATTTTCCTACCATCCAAACACTTCAGTTTCACCACAATAGTTCTTCCACAACCCCATCAATGTTTCTATAACATGTTTCTTGCACTGGCAACCTTCACTACTACTATTGGATGGTTTCACCACCGTAGATCCCTAAATGATCTCCCCACATCCGACTAACCTTGATAATTACTACCACCACACCACCTGGAACCCAATCAGGTACATAAAAACATTGATACATTGATCAAGGTTTTAAGACATGATGTATCAAAGTCATAGTGGTCTAAATCCCAATGCATATCCCAAAATCCCATTTTTTATGAATAGTTCCATTGATACGTTGGGCTCTACAATAATTGGTATAGTTCCTACTCTTCTACTATACAATATATAATCTATTGTAATACCTAAATTCTGTATTACCAATACATATTTGGAAAGAGGATATATATTGAACTACATGGTACCTTTACTACTTTATTAATCCCTCAACCACAATACAATTACATTTAAGTATATATATATACATAAATAAATGTAAATATCAAAAAATATAAATTTATTTACGTGTTTTTACATATATATATATATATATATTATTAACTATAAATATTAATTTATATATATATACATGTATTTGTTTTTCTGTGATTATATAAAAATGTATTCATATAAGAATAACTACCAATTAATAATTAGTAAAGAATAAATAGATAATAATTATAAATTAATTAAAATATTTTTATATTATGTAATAAAATTTTATTATTTCTTAAATAATTACAAACGAATAATTACATATATTATTAATTTTAATAAGTTAACTTTTTTTCAAAAATAATAAAATTAAAATCAATAATTACTAATCAATTATAAATATTTACAAAATATTAATATTTGACATAAAAGTTTATTAAAAAAAATTTCATTATATTTGTAATGGTTATAAAAATTCACAGTTGATATTAAATAAATAATTTGAAAAAGAAAATATAAGACGTTGAATTGGTTTTAAATGCCTTGAAAACTAGAACATTATATTGTCGTAGTTGTTTATGAACCCACACAAAATATAACTGTGTATCTAAAATTAAAATTGAAAAAATAAAAATGAATCTCTTAACGTTAGTTTTGAAAACTACCAATAAATGCAATATCTATTCTATGGAACATTCATATCTATGTGGTGACGTGGGAGCCAGAATATGGTATATGAGTGTAGTTGAAAAATATTTTTGACAACTAGCCATAAATATTTTCAATAGTGTAATAGAGGTAAGATGTGTTATATGATGAAGACAATGTAACATCCTTTATCAATTTGAGTTTCCTATTTAATCTAGTTTTAATCAAACCTCATTTATTTAATTGGATGAAGAATTTTACAGATGATTTTGGGGGATTTGGGGTTTTATTGTTGGAGAACAAACATAATATTTTGATATATCTCTTTTGACATATTTCATGGTGTATGTAGTATCTTTGGATCAGATACTTGGAGGAGGTGGTTGTTTGGGAACTAGATATCGGTGGGCCATTAAGAGACTAAATATTACAATGATAGAACATGTATTGGTATTTGGGAATCAGTGGAGTCTAACATGACACTCTTTATAATCTATTTTCATTTTTTATTTATTTTAATTTTTTAATAAATTATGTAATATCTTTAAAATGAGGACCCACCATCATTTTTATCATGGGAGGTTAACCCCATTAAGATAATTTTTATGATTCTTATTCATTTTAGTTAAATATTATTCAATAATTATTGGATTCAAGTCTAATATTTCTTAAGAGACCACATATGGTATTATTATAACCCACCTCCCCTCAATTTACTATTTCTTCTATTCGTTCTTTGTTTTCTGTTGATTATAATTAATTTGATTACTTTTTTATCAAATTAAAATTTCTACCTACTATTTTTGTATCAGTTTTTGATTTTAATTAATACAAAATATTATAGACCTTGGTTGGCGGTTCCCTTGATTAATAATTTTTAATTAGTCATGTAGTTCGGGTTATATAAAATTGGGGGATTGATCCTTCTTTTCATTACCACAAAAATAATTTCAGTTGAATTTTGGAATTTTTATGGTATAAAATAAACTTTTATTCATATAATAAATCTCTTGATTGGTGTTAATTGACCCATTTGTCACATATAACAATTTTCCATGTGGTAATAATGTGAAATAATCACGTTCTATGAAGGTAACATCATATTCATGAGGCCTATCTATTGGAAACTCATGTGTATATCCTATAATATTCTTTAGTACTGAATGACTTTTTAACACATTTGGATTTAGATAGAATGTCTTATTTTTGATACATTAAGTGGTTTAGTGTATTTATAGAATGATTATTAATTTATTAAAAGTTTTAAAATCAATTTTTAATTTAAATGTGCCAATTCAATAACCCCAGTAAATTTATGGTATTTTACTAATCCCAATTGATACAAAAGTGGAATAGGCTTGCCTCAATCAATATCCTTACACTATCATATTGTTGTAAGCCTATGTTATATGAGGTGGTATGATTAAGTCATGTAGTGACCATGCTCTTTCACAGTGGAGATAAACACGATCTAGTATTTTACAATAAAATGGAAGTCTTTTTTCATGAGTTTTATAAAAATTATTTTTCAATTCATTTATATATATCAATGACTTTTCAGACATTAAATAAGCATTTTCGGGGTCTTGGAATGAATTAATGGTTATCTATGATTTTATCAATGTGGTTCATATTCTAGTATGTGAATGATGAACACTATGTTGATGATGGATTATTACATCGAATGATGGATTTGGTAAGGTTGTTGGAATATATTTACATGGAATATTTATGTAAATACAAAATTAAAAAAATATGGAATTATTCTGTATAGGATATTGTTGATATATTGAAAAATAGTTTTTATTATTTTCCAATAAAATATGTGATATCAAAATAATATTTGGAAATAATTTGTACACAATAGTTTTGAAACATTATTCAATTAAAGATGATTATTTTTTGTGGGGAATCTCAAAATACATCACCGATGTAATTGTAATAGAAGCATGATTTTATCACCTAGTGAAGACTAAGTACTACATTGTACTCATATTATGATTCTAAAATAGATCATCCAATTCATTCATAAGAAGACATGACAAGGGAATATATATTGGATTTTGAAAGATCATTGGTAGATAATTTAATATTAGTTGATTTTACATATAATAAATATTATCATTATTCATTTGGTATGACAAAATATATTTATTTTAACTGGAAATGATGTCATTCCATTCCATTTTGGTTAATTTTTGTTAGATAAAAATTATTGATAAAGAGATTGTTCTAGACATCATAGAACATGAAAAACTTATTTGGGATCTCAGGAGGACTTCTCAGAGTATATTGATATATTTTATAGGATTATGGATAATAAAATATTATTTTTCAGTAGATGAATATTCATTCATACCACTTTCTCTTTGACAGAAATTGTGATGTTTTAGAAAAGGAATTCATGAATTTCCTTGATTCATTGGACAATTTATTATGTCGGAGTGCAGTCAATACATAGATTATAGATAAGAACTACCTCCACAATTATAAAAGAATAATTAATTATTTCATATGCACTAGTTTTTTGAGTATTATCATGACTCATTAGAATTAATTTATTTGGATGATCTTGACAATGAGAAAAATATATATTTTGTTCACTATCTAAAATTAATTTTGGATTAGTAAGATAATTATAATATTGATTCTTTTTTCCCTTAGTGTGAATCATCTAGAAACATGTCATAGTAGAGGATATTAGTTCAAATTTTTAATATAATAGGAGGGTTCAATTATAATATTTTTAGATGATTATATTATATGTTTATGATAATTTTATACTAATAATGATGAGTTATATAATGAAAATTCCTATTAAATTGTTTTATCATAATGATAGTTGGTGATCTCGGTTATGGTACCAACATTTTAAATGGGATATAATTATAAATACCTTACAATTTTTATATGGGGGAGTTTTTAAAATTCATACGGTTATTAAGATCTTTTTAAATATATTGATTAAAATAATAAATTAATAAGATTCATAATAAAATTTAGAAAACTCCAATATATTTGGTATATGATTTACAACCTTGGGTTAATTTTTCATCACATTCAATAGTAATAATTATTTTTTGAATAAGTTAATTTTTAATGGAATATATTTTACATTTTACTTTTAATGAAAGACCATAAGGCCAAATATATTTGTAATCGGAAGTCCATATATAATATAAAATGAATTAAATTAATTAAGGATTGAAATGAATTAAATAATGATTATCAAACTAGTTAGAAAACTATATGAATGAAAGCCTATAAGAAATTTATTATTTTTGGTTGATACCTCTTGTGTGTGACTATTATCTACTTGAGTTGATTTAAAAAACCACAAGTGATGAAAACATATACATGATGTGGTGGAATTGGAACTTTAGTGTTCACTTGAGGCAACTAACATATGACTTTAATTAGATGATTTTAATAGAAATTAAAAAATACATTATTAGTATTTTTAGTCCATTTAAATCAAACTTATTATAGACAAAGTATTTGAATCACATTTTGTATCTTCCTTTCCACTGAGAATATTCATCTTATTGTAGAATATTTCTCCTCATATCTGAATTAGATGGATGCTAAAATAGAATAATGTGTTAGGTATTACATTAGTATTCTGAATAAATGGTATCTAATGATGTTAGATTAATTTTTTAAATAAAAAAATGGACAAATAATTTTTAAATCTTTGATAAATGTAGGTAATAATCCCTCAATATTGACGTTTCAACATTTTTGGTATATGATCATTGAGAAATCATGTTGAATAAGTTCCCAATAATGGAATACATTTGTATATTTATAAATGAATATAATTGGAGGAGTTTAGATTCTATGTGAGAGTATTGTTCAATTTTTTTAGAGAAAAGAAACAATTATTTTCCTTTTTATGGTGATTATCATAAAATGTATATAGACATACATAGTGCATTTGGGAGGACAAAATTATGTTAATGAATTGAGGTGACACATTATTTAGAAATGAAGGGTTTCATGTATTTATCAGTTCCACCAATAAATATTTCACTATTCTCTTAAATAAAAAGAAATGAATGGATAAAGAGGTTCTATGATAATTTTTTTAAAAATAATCATGTGATTTTATTTCTTGTATAAAATTATTAATTCCATTAAAAAATAGCTGTGAAAATAACATTACCATAACAATTTTCTATGAAAATGTGTTTTACGTGAAAATCAATTGTGCACATTTTTTTATAAGAACCTTAATGAAATATCATAAGTATACATGTTTATGTGGAGATTATCAATAATAATATGAATGATTTTAATGAAACACAAACACTAGTTTAAACCAATCTAACCTAAATCAGATGAGGAATATTTTTATGGACTAATCAGTTCATTTAAATAAGAAGACCAATGATTTCTATAAGTCTGAGAGATAAGTGAGTCCTAAAAATAAATGGTTGAAAATTTTGGAGAGAGTGAGTTGACTCAGATCATTGTAAAAATGTACCATTCTTATGGATTTTGGTACTTCAAAAGATCAAAATTATATTCTCCTTGGACTGTACCATTTGTGTGAACCGTGTAAAATTTTTTTGTGTTGCATTGTTACATTCATTATCAATTTATATATACTATGAGGGAGAGATGTACTCTAAATAAAACTAGAAGATGTTATGTAGAATGTGACATTTGATTGAATTTACAAACCCTCACTCATCCCAGTCTTGTATATTGACCTTTATTAGAGATAACCTATAGTATATTTGTTAAATGATCACCTTATTTAAACTCTAATTTTAGTGAAATATAAAAAAAATTTAAATACCAAATGTATTCTCATCATGGATGGAAATTACTTTTATCATGGGAATAATTAGAAACAATAATGTTTATAATATTTATGAATTCATTCTTACATATATAATATTTATGGGGTTATTTATTGAATTATTTCCATGTATTATAATTTTATTTTGGTAATTATAAAATTATTAATTTAATTCCTCCCTTATGAATAATAAAATTTATACTAATCATGTACCTTTTGAATAAAAATATTATTAATGTATTTATTGAATTTCTTAATATGTTTGTTATGTGTTCTATGATCTGATATTAAGTAAATATCATTTTCATTATAATTTAGGTTATAAGAAAAAATTATAAAATATTCTATGTTCCTAATTATTTTTAAACATTAAATTAATCCTCAGATATTTATAAAATCTAAATCAGTGATATATATAATATTACGTATATAAATGAATGACCATAAAATTTTTTATTTTTACAAAATATAATTATCATTGATTTATTATTATACAGTCATAATTAGGTGGAAAATAAATTCTATTCATATTTTCATGCATACAAAATTCATACTTATACATGATTTAATGGTTATATATTTTTTCCGTATGCATAATCTTTTTTATGGTATATGTAAATGATGTTCAGAAAAATTAATACGATTCTTATATAAAATATTTATGTCATATAATGTTTCATACAAAAAAATCATACATTTTTAAATTTTATGTATACAAATGCTTCAATAGTTTCATTATTCTAGAAGGTTTGAAAAATTACCTATTTTAAATATCATTTCATATATTAATTAACATCTTATTTGTTATAAATATTTATTTTCTTTAATTTCCCATAATATAATATTTATTTATTTAATTAAATAAAAATTTTTCTGGACTTATTTTATGCCAAATTGAATGTAGTTTTAATCAATTATAAAAGATTTATTGTCATGAACTTTTAAAAGATATTCACATGTTTCAAATTTGAGAATTTTGAAAGTTAATTCTTTGTTAATATGTAGATTTTATGAAATTTAAAAGTATATTCATTACAAATTAGTTATAATACATTAGATGTATAGTTATAAAAGCTTTATTACTTATGTTTTATGTGTTATGGATTATCAATGGTCCACTCAGCTTAAAAATATATAACTAACATTGAGAGAGAGAAAATTGTGTCTACATCAGAAAAGATAATAATAAAATCAATATCGATTTATGTAAAATATTCAAAGGATGTGGAATGATATATATTTAGTACTACAGAACTACTTCTATATAACTATGGTTACATATATTTTCTCTATAATAAGAGAAAAACATATTAAATTAGAAATATGTAATCATTAGTAATAATAACATCATCATACTAATATTGTACTGCTAAAAGAGTCAGTTTTTACCTCACCACTATGTGTCCCTTTTGTAACTATTTTTTGTGCTTCTAAATTCAATCAATATTTTCTCTGTGAATTATTTTTTGTTTAATATCGTTCATTAAAAATCTGTACCATAGTAATAGGTTATAAAACCGTACAAAATTAAAGTCATGGGTTATTCCTGATGGGGAAAATGAAATTTCATTGGTTATTACATATCCAATAAATGGTACTTAATTTAATTGATACTCACTTCATGTAATGGTAATGTTGTTTTCTCCAAAAATTTAAAAGCAAGGTTTTGTTTGGTGCATCATTGAGTTAAAATGTAATAATATGGTTTTCCCCTCTAGTAGTTATTATGGTAGAAATAATTATTTTTACTCCATTAATATGATTGTTCACATTATTAGTGGGTTCTATACATTAATTTTGTGAGTGTGACGAAAATATGTATGATAACTTCAATATAAACTTACAAAAAAATGCCGTTTTAAATTTTATATTTTCCACTCCATATTAAATTAACACTAATAAGTAATTAATATTTTAAATGTTTAAAATTAACACCAATCTTCTGTAATCCACCATATTTCCATTAGGCCCAACAGAAATTTATTAGATCTTGGAATTTTAAAAGTTTATAATATATGTGTTATATATATTTTAATTTCTAACTACATCTGAGATATATCGATTTATGAAAATTAACTATTTGATATTTAATTAAAAAGTTGAACTCATTTTTATACACTGAAAATACCATCATTTTTAAAAGAAATAGTTTTTGTATATTTGTATTTTTAGGTGAAATATTATATTATATAACTATGTATTTCACATTAGAATAATAAATAAATATTTAGAAAATAAATAATGAAAGATACTGACAATGTTTCTAGTTCTAATTATTTTAAATACGTATATAACAATAATATCATGATTAGATGTTATTTTTATATTAACTAAAATATATTCAATCACATTTTTCTATGTAAAACCATACCTAAATTGATACTAATTATGTTTATGAAAAATTATTTATAACTAATCATGGAATATGAAGGGAATAATATCAAGATTTCATAAGGGGTGAAAATGAAACTAAGAAACAAATTATTCATTAACATACATTAATTTAAAATAGATGGAGTGTTTTAGGAGAATCTAAAGAGAATACAATTTTAGTTGAAATAGTTTTAGAGTAACATTCTGAAAAATGGAATCTATAGAGGATAACAATAAACAAAAGTAAATTTTTATGGAATATATTATTCATAGGAATATTAGTTCATTATTGTAAAATAATATTGAATTGAAAAAACTATCCTATGATAATGAATGTTGAAAATTAAATGCTTCTTCTTAAAAATAAAAAATAATTGTTACTACAAAATCCTTATATTATGAGTTATAAGGAAATGAGGTGTTTTAAGATATTCATATATTAAATGGGTACTTATAGAAAAATTAAATGATGTTTATGAAGAATCAGAATAAAATATTCTATAAATGATTGGGGAACAAACCATAAAGGTAACACTTATTCTAATGATGTTCTTGAAGTAATCTATCATAGAGGTAGATGAATGGGGAATATAATACTCAAATTCCTATAGTTGATCAGAAATAACATGAATAAAAAATGATAAGAGGAGTATGGGAGTTTTATTAATATTTACAAGAGTGAAAGATTAACTATTATACTAAAGGAATTCAATAGATCAAAAATAATTATTTGTTAATGAAAAAATACATATAATTGGAGTGAATTTTAAATATCTAAGAATTTTTTAGGACTAGAAAAATTATGATATATGACACATTTATGAGTGCTTATGTATGCATGGATAAACTGACCCATTATTAGAGATTTTATCTAGCACTGGAAAAGGGATCGGTTAACAATTTTTTAAGAAGCCTCGATAAATGGGTTCTATTATTAACACTTTTCTAGCACAAATAAATAATACCATTATCAGTTTTTTTTCAAGAGATAATAATGGGTCATACTGTTGTGGTGTGTTGTTGAAAATATAGTACACAATTCTAGAAAAAATCTAGATCAAATAGAAAATAGAGAAAAAACATATTATTTAATTGAAATAAAATTTAAAATACAAATAACATAAAATAAAACTATATTATTAACTATATGGTTTCATATGTAAAATTTCATGAGTATATAGAATTCATCACATATAGTAAAAAACAATATTGTTCTTTTTTCAATGGCCCAACCCCAAATCATTCTATTAGATTATGAACAATCCACAAAAACTCAAGAAAAATAATATAACAATATATAAATATAATTCTTATGTTACTAATACAATAAATACTGGAATTAAAATAAATGATAAAAATTTGAACCAGTACATATAAATTGTGTCATTCCAACAACAATTTTTATTAGATTGAGTTACAATAGATTCACCCATGTCACACAATTCTTGGTTGTTCTCAAAAGTTGGTTTTCTCCAATTGGATGACATCTGCTGAGATTAAAATTCATTATAGATGTGAGATAACTCATGAGAACTTATTTTATTTGAAGATTCCAAATAAATTCACACCATTTTATGCTAGTATTTATGAACTATCTCTATTGAATTTATATAAATAATTATATGATAGAAAATGATAAAGAAATTTATTCAATAATCACAAATTAAATGATGAGAAAACAATATATTATTTTGAAGCTTTGTTTTTTCATATATGGCGCGTCTTATAAACTAAAATTACACATATGTATTTTTAAACTGAAATTTGAGTCATAATGACAAAATATTGTGTCATTTTGATGTACAATGAATTTATATAAGTAAAAAATTAATTATCGACTCTTTTAAAATTATTTAAAAATAATATGACCGTTTCTTTTCAATTTTTCCTAGTAACATGATATTAAAATAAAATTAAACTATTATATTGGAAGAAAACACGATGAGTCATATCAGCCATATCATTGGTCAAATTGATGTTTGGTCTATTCATAGACATCACAAATGAAATATATACCATTTAGATAATATTTGAAAATAATCCATGCCCATTTTCTCAGTTTTATCTAGTTGATGTGTCTTTAAAACTAAAATTAAAATATTATATTTAAAATATGTGCATCGAGTCATACCAAAAAAATCATGTATAATATTGGAATGTGGAAAATTTTTACAATAAAAAATTAATTATGGATCATTTTTTGAATGATAAAAATAATACGAACTTTTTATTTTATGTTTTTTGTATGTGATTCATGTTTTATACTAAAATAGGAATAATATATTGTATACACGAAAATTGAGTAAAATCAAAAACATCATGTGTTGGTCATATGTGAAATAAATTTATAAATGAATCAAATTAATTATCCATCAATTTTTAAATGATTGAAAAAAATCCTTTCTCTTTTTGTTAGTCTTGGCCTATCACGTGCATTTAAAAAAAACTAAAACCATTATATTGAATGAACACATATATTTTTATACCTTTAAAATCATCTTTCAAATTAATTTATGGTTAATTATTACCTGTTTCAAATGAATTATGGACCCTTTTCCAAATATTGTAAAATTATTCAATCTTTATTGAAAGGTTTTGGCTATAAGATGTGTATGTGAAACTAAAGTGAAACTTTTATATTGAAATCATGTAAATTGAGTCTTATCGACCACATATTGTTTCATATTTGACTGTGGTCAATTCCTACACATTAAAAATGAACTATAGATAATTTTTACTAAATGGGGACAACAAAATGAGTTCTTTTTTATTGGATTTGGATTTGTTATGTGTGTTTTAAAATAAAAATAATCATATATATTGAAAAAATGGACATCAAGTCATACTGAACAAATCATTTATAATTTTGATGTGTGGTAAATTCCTATGGAAAATAAATTTATTATCACTATTTTTCTTAATGAATCATAATAATTCAAACATGTTTTCCTTGTTTTGGATACATACATTTTTTTAAACTAAATTAAAGACATCAAATTGAAAACACATGGTTTGGCCCATATTAGTCACATCATGTTTTATATTTTTTGGTGGTCAATCCATTCAAATCAAAAATGAATTATGTATTGGTTTTCAAATTTTTTTAAATAATTGGATCTAAATTTTTAATTTGTCACTATTTAATGTGTGTCTTAATCTAAAATGACACTTTTATTTTGAAAAAATGTACATTGAGTTATAACAACCACATTTTCAGTTGAATTAGAATTGAGTCTATTATTATAAGTGAAAAAATAATTAAGGATCAATTTCTAAATGTTTTGTGACAAAATGATCTAAATTTATCAATTTTGGAGAAGTAATATGGATTTTAATATAAAATTGTTCATTTTATTGAAAAAATTTACATTAAATCACACAAAATTAATCAGGTATCGAATTTATGTTAGGTAAATTCCTCCATGTCTCAAATTAAATATAAATATTTTTCATAGACATTGTTAATAATTAGAACAGTTTTATTAGATTTTTTGTACTATCGTGTGATATCTTATAAAACAAATCCTTTATATTAAAAAGCACAATTTGAGTCATATTGGTCACATTATATGTTAATCTTATGGGTGGTCAACTGCTACACATCACAAATGAATTATGGACAATTATCTTAATGATTAAAAAAATCTGATCTTTTTTTATGGTTTGTCTATTTCATGTATGTTTTAAAATGAAATGACACTTTTTAAAAAAAAATGTAATTTAAGTCATATCTACCACATTGGGTGTTATATTTTTGTTCTATCAATTAATGTACATGAAAAATTAATTATATATTTTTATGTATGTTTTTAAACTATCTAATCTAGTTTTTAATGGTTTGGTGATGTGACATTAATTTTTAACAAAATTTCACCTTCTTATTAAATACATGAACTTCGAATTAGACCAACCAAAATGGCTGTCAAATTGACGTCAAGTTGATTTCTACATGTCAGAAATGAATTGTAGATAATTTCCTTAAGGCCTAATAACATTCCATGATTGATTTATCTAGTTTTATAGTGCTAGATTTTATAAACTAAAATGACATATTTATATTGAATATAATAACATTTATTAAGAATGATTACATCAGGTTTTATATTTATGTGTGGCCTATTTTCATACATTACAAAAATATTATAGACCGTTGTCCGAAATATTGAAATCGATTTGATCTATTTTTCATGGTTTTTTCAATTTGAGGAGTTTTTTAATCTATAATGACACATTTATATTAAAAATAATTGGATCGAGTCATACTGAGCACATAATGTATTATATTAACATTTAGTCAAACCCTAAAGGAGGAAAATGAAATATGGAATTTTTTTTCTGGTTTTTGAAAACAATATAAACTTGTTCACTATTTTATGTGACATCCGTTTTAATCTAAAATGAAACATTTTTATTAAATATATCAACTTTGACTCATTTTAAAAACACCAGGTGTTATATTGACATGCAGTTAATCCCTACCTGTTACAAATGAATTATCTATTATTTTCCCATTTTTTTTAACAATCTGACATTGTTTTCTTGATTTTGGATATTTGATGAATACATAGATCTAAAATGAAACTTTTGTATGGAGAACATACATATCGAGTGAAACCAATCACATCATTTGTGGAATTGGAAATTGTTCTATTACTACATTTCAAAAATGAATTTTATATCACATTATAGTTGTTGTAAAACAATACATGATCTATATTTGGGGTTTGGATCTGTGATACGTCTTTCTACTTAAAATGATACTTTTTTTATTCAAAACATACACATTGAGTGATACGGACCACTTGGTGTGTTTTACTGATGTGTGGTCAATTTCAACTTCTAAATAATGACATAGAGATCATTATAATAATTTATTAAAATAATATGAATTTTTTTACATGGTTTTGATATTATGAAGTGTATTTTTAACCATTGTGTAAATTTTAAAAAATATGTATTAGATATAAATGATTAGTAAATTTAAAATAAATTATATATAAAATGACTAAAAAATAAGCTAAACAAGTAATCAAATGATAACTCCTAATGATGTTTATATACATTCTGACACAATGTAGACTTCACATTATTTTCTTGACAAATTGATTTAATCAATTAATATTTTTCATGAGAAAAACGATAATAAAATTATATTATCAATTTGATAAAAAAATGTCACTAACCAAGAAGAATTATTTGGTCATAGCCCGAAGTAAATCAAAATAATAATAGGAAATCACCAAGATTTGATATTAGAATACATTCTGAAATAATGTACTCTACCCACACATCTTTAAAAAATTTAAAATATTATTTGGAGATTGTAGGATTTTGGAAATCATGGATGTATTGGGAAAACATATATAGAAACCCAATTAAGATGTATTTTTATTGAAATTAGAATTTTCTTAGAAAATTACCTATTAGAGGTTGCTAGTATTTTGTGGTAATATGTTATCTGTAATAAATTTTTAATGTATTATCTTCAATCATTTCTCTTATATCTCTTCACAAACTATAGAAACATTGGCCTAATTTTTTTTAAAGATTTATTGATTCTCAATATTACTCTATAAACCATAATATGTTTCAATTAAAATAAATACATTGGCTTATTAATTATCTTGACTAACATCATACCATGATTTTCCCTATATATATATATTGATTTTATTATCATGAAAACATTATTGTTAATAAAAAATATAAAAAATGTAATTCAATTTTTTTCTTTAAATTATTTATTTAGTTTGTTGAAAATTTAAAATATACATCATGTGTGGTAGGATTGATGAAAATCATTGCATTGGATAAAAATATAAATATTTGGCGTAACCAAATTCCTTGAGATCATAATCTAGATCATTATATGAAGGAAAACCAAATAAGTAAAGAGAAAAAAATATTTAATATAAATTGATTTCATAATTTTCTCCCTGGATTGTAGGAATCAACATGGGTATCTAGTTGGTTATTTTATTCTTGATCTCCCTGGCTAGATCAGTGTATTTCTTATCCAATACATACACATAAAAAGAAATTGTTTCCCTAAAAATGATAATGTTATTAATGAATCTAAAAAATTATTGACATGATTTTACAGATATATAGTAGTAATAAAAATTAATTAAAAAATTAAAAGTTATTAACATTAACAAACATATTTTATCAGTTTCTAGATAGACATATTATGAAACTATAACAGATATAAATATCCACAAGTGAGACTCCTATTCAATCAAACATGTGAATATAATTTTTAATCATGAGACCAACTGATTTTACAATGAGATATTTAAATATTTATTATTCTAATTGAATGTAGGAAAATATACATATTTAAATATAGTGTTTGTGTGAACCTGAAATGTCAAAATATGGTACACTAGAACTGGTCGGGAGATGGTCCACATAGATGGTCTTTTTGTTTTCATGGGTGATTCACTGGATTATATTGATCAAAATTTAATTTTTTTATCATTTCATTCATATGTAGTACCATATCTCACATCAGAACATTTTTCCTAAATTTTTACAAATTTTCCTTTTGAAAAAAAACATGGAAATACATCATGTATCATTTGAAGATTATACATCCATATTATTATTGTTATGATAAAATTATTGACAATTTTAATATTTGGATCGACATGTCGAATAAGAAAACACATCAATACAAAAATGATACTTATATCCTTACTTTCATGTGATATTTTAGGAATTCCTAGTTTTTTAGAATTTATCAGGGTCTATTATACACTATACACCTTGCAACAAGGTGGTTCATGGGTAATGATTGATTGAAATAAAATAAAACTTTACCCTATATTTCATTAGTATAATAATGATAACTGAAGTTTCCATATTTACATAAAAGAGAATGAGTAATGAAAAAACCAATAACCACATGTAAGGAATGTAGTTGAGGTAATGACTAACATCAATGATAGTGGGGTCATTTGGTTGTTCATGGGCTAATCATTGTTCCACTATTGTTTCATTTTAATCATTTCACACATATTGGTTTACCAAACTAGAATGGACAATAATATCTCAAACATCATCTATTTGATCCTGAAATACATTATTCATCAGATATGTAATGTCTTGTAGTTTTGGATAGTAGTAAAATGATTGTGGTCATACTTCAAAACCTACACCACTAATGTGATGAGGTCGTTTTGACAACATCAAAGAAACTGAAATTTGTTTTTCATAATCTAAGGTCTCTATAGATTCTTAATTCAATCTATATAAAAATAATAATAACATACATACATACATATATATATATATATATATTATGTAATACTATTATAAATTGTAATGAATTACTATTATATAATACATGTACATGTTTCCTATACATCTTTGCAGTTTTCATCAACTAGATTAACCTTTTGATTTATTAGGGCCTCCTTATAAAGCAGATGACATGGGATACATGTGAATTCTGATTTTGATTCATCAATATTTGTATAAATGAAGTAAAATATTTTATTTCAAATCTTATTAATATGTATAGTGGATTTATAATATAAACCACTTTCATCTATAGAGATACCTACCCCAACCATTCATTGATATATGGGAATGTTGGTTTGGATTCACATTATTAATATTCAACTCTCATTTAATATTTCTTAAAATAATTTTATTTATTCAAATTGGGTAAAATTAATAATACCAATTAATATATTATCTAATGCAATTCACCTAAAACTATTTCTCATTGAGATAATGGATGAAAACATCCCATGCCAATTTCATTATAATTGTTTTGTATGTAACTGTGGTATAGGGATTTCTTCCTATCCCCACCCATAATATTTATCATGGTAAAAAGTGTTCACAATCATATATATGATTTTTTAGTGGCTATTAAAGACTAGTTAATACATATTTTATCTAAAATTTCCTAACTTTTAAAGGGATAATAATAAGTTGTGTGAATTTTATATTTTATAATTTGTTAGTAAAATAGTAAAATTGTATCATAATATTTAATTTATAAATTACCAAAGGTTTTCCTTCATTAAAAGTTGGTCATGGGTCCATTAATCAATATCAATTTCCATTTTCTTTCTTATTGTGTCCCAAATATAACCACTGATCATTAAAATCATGGGATCAACTGGTTTTTAGTATATAATATTTGCAACCAAAATAAATTATACCCTTTATTATTTAATTGATAATTTTAGTAGAGATAGTAATGATATATTGTTCTTAATTTATTTTCTCAATATGTTTTTGATCTCTTAATAATTAAATAGTTTCATAATCCGCATCAAAATCATCTGTGTGAGTGTTAACATCGTCATGTACATAATTAATTTTCAGTATGAGTAGGGAAAACACATTTGATGATGTAATTCCAATAAAAAACATATTATATAATGAAGAAAATCATATTTTATTAACATTTTTTATCCTATTTATTTTTCCTCTATCTTATTTATACAAAGGTTTAATTGATTTGGATCCTCTATCAATAATAAAAATTCCATTTTTTGGTCTAGTCTAATGTGATATACATTGTATAGATTTGGAAGAAAATGACATGATTTTGAACTCCCAATTAATGGTTCATCCTTGATTGAATTTTTCTCTGGATATAGAGTTGATTTTGTTTACAGTGGGACAATTGATCCAGTCTAATTTTTCAGATATGTGACATAAAATACTAGAACTATTTGTGAATCAATTATGAATAGATCATCCTTAATCCCATCAATACTAAAATTAACCATTAGAATGCCGATTTTATCAACTGTTACTTCAATCATGCTTTCATCCCATTTGAGACATAAAATTAGGACTTGAAACACTAAACAATTCAACTCATATATCAATTCGATAATGTTGAAATATGACATATTTCACATAAATTCGATTCCTATCCATTGAACCAGATAATCGAATCCATTCCTATACAAGAGTAATTCTACCATTGTGCTTCACACGTTAGTAAACATGTTCTTTTATATAAGACTCGTAATTACAAATAAAAATATAGGGTATAATATTCTCATTTGGTGCACTGGGTATTTCTTGATTTTTTTCATCAATTGGTTTTACATTTTCACATAAATCTATTTAAATATGAACTCAATAAAATCTAAAAACCCTTGATAATGTGTGTTTGAAAACAATCATTCATCACTTGATGTATTCAAGTGACTAAGAATTTATTGCTAGGATTAAACATATAGATCATCATCTTCACTATTATATAAAATATAATGGTGATCATTCACTCTCATTGTGATCATAATTTTGAGAAAATATATTATATAAATCAATTCAGATATCAGGTATGTACAATGATGTGACTTT
Source organism: Viscum album (assembly GCA_963277665.1). NCBI lineage: Eukaryota > Viridiplantae > Streptophyta > Magnoliopsida > Santalales > Viscaceae > Viscum > Viscum album. The sequence continues at coordinate 61,934,134 of OY728152.1, read as the reverse complement.
GGGAGACAGACTACCAAAACATTTATTAGTTAAAAAGTTTGGAAATCAATAAATTCTTTTAAATTATACCATTTTCTAATAAAACATTGTTGGTTAATTCAATTCATGATGTACCCTTTCAAAATCATCATTTACCATTCAATGGGGTACTAACATCAATAATGGGAATGATTTTCTAGTATACCATTCTAACAAAGGGAGGCATCGTTGGGACTATTATGTCAACTCATGATGGTGAAAATAATATCTATAATTCACATAATGTGAATGAATCATTTTTATTCATCATCAGACTATTTACTAGCATTATAAACATAATTGAAATGGTTTTGAGAAAGAAGAATGGTCTGTTTAATAAATTTCATTCATTATAAGGAAGAATTCAATGTAAATAAATATGAATCATGTCTTCCATAAAAAGGGGATTTTAATTTTGATTTATACCTTATAAATTGAAATTATTTATTAACAAGATAATATTGACATTTGATGAATACCCTTATTCAACATTTACACTATTAAGGAAAATGAAATTTTTTATTTTTTTGTCACAATTGATTTTATTCTATTAGAGGAAGAAAATTACACATGTTACCATTTATTTGTTCAAAATCCACCAATTTCCTCAGGCATAACATGTACATGCATGCATTAATGTAATATATTTTTCCACGAATATTTCGTAATGTTCTAGTAAAACTACCATATAAATATTTTTCTAAGTCAACGACAAAAACAAAATGTCTAACATAAAAACATTCCATTTTCAATATTTTAAGAAATATGAACTCTTTTTTCTATCCTAATTTCTCAACGTTTTTAGAAAATGGTATAATATAAAATGATTTAATATATTTTAATTTATTTCAAATCTCATCATGATTAAATAGATATGGTACTTTACTTCATTTAAAATTCCAATAGAAAAATATATGATAGGATTAGAATGTACGTCATCAAGGAAGAAATTTATAATGTCCTAAAACCAAAGTTTTTATTGAATATTTCAAACAAACTGATTTTAGGAATTATTCAAAAATGGGACAACCTAAAATTCCATTAATTATATATACAAATAAATTTTCATAAAAATGAATGTAATTTATAATCATATAAAATTGGTCCCATAATATGAATTTTTAACTTCTATGAGTATCATACATTGTAAAACTTGTGTCACATATAAACTCCATTTCTTCTATAAAAGGATCAAAAATGAAATAAATATAATTACAGTGTTTTTTTTCTAGATATATGTAGATACAATATAATGTATTTTCCCAATAGATATAACTATTGTGGTAGTTATAATTGACCAACATAACTATCCATGTACTTTAATAATGACTCAGTACAACAAAACGATCTATTCCATAAAAAATATGGCAAGAAATAAGTGCCTCAGATATTTTAAAAATTATTGATACTCCGAATAAAATTTAAACCATTTAGGGGAGCGTTATGGATGACCTACTATGTTGTCAGAAATTATTATATCTGCATACTATTTTAATTTTCTGATGGATTCATCAAATCCATATAGTGTTCTAAATTGTGTATTGATAGGAAAGTACAATATATATTTGGAATGTAATTTTTTATATATTTTTTATTGATTGAATCCATATTTTAGAAATTTTGTGAGAATTTAATGGTCATTGAGAATACGTAAGAAAAAACCTGGAAAAGAATTAATTTTTTTAACAATCATATGCACTAATCATAGAATTAATATAGTTTCAAATGTTCAACATGGAATTTTATATTCTTGTAGGAGCATATCATTATTTTGACCAACTATTTTTGTATTGATGATGTATCTTCATAACCTTCATGATATCAAATTATATATAATCAATACCATTGATAATGTTGTGTATTTATTTCAACTAGTATATAATAGTCTCTTAGAAGAACAATTTATCTTCAAAAATAACTTTGGATAATCATGATGTTTATTTCCAATTTCCATTTTTGTTTCTTCCAAACGATCTATATCACCATTTTGATATTTACTTATATCAAATGATTCCAACACCAATGTATCATCCCAAACATTGTTCATGTTTATTTTTTCCCATACTTAGCCTAACAATCAACCATTGATGAATTCAATAAAAAAATGGTTTTCACTCAATGTCTAAATCCATGATTGATGCACATCCCATGACCAAATAATCCTTTTAGTGTAGGATTTTTACACTTATACATACATCGAATGATTATTTTTTTCTCAGGAATCTAATGATGGACCAATAAAGGTGTTATTAAAACTCAGTTGGCCACCACCAACAGTATCTACCAAATATTCAATAAAAACCGATAGTGTATGTCGGTACATAATGAATTACATAATAAGAATAAGATAGTTGAGGTTCAATTAACTAATATATTATATTTAATCACATTGATCATTTGTTCCTAGGGTTAACCATTTCATAAAATACACATCACCCTTTTCCACTGATGTAAACTATTCATAATGGGATGTATTTATATCCCCACATCACTAGGTAAATAATTACACAAAGAACATATAACACATAACATTAAGTGTCAGTCCCGATATTCATATCTAAAGCATTTTTTTGGGCTATAGAGCCTCAGTCTAACTCCCTAACTAATGCAATATATTGGTTTTTATTAGAGCCTCAGTTTATCCTGACCATTGGGAATAGTTCCTCAAGTCCATTACCACCCATCCCAATAATCCATATTCACATTCTTCTTCAAGAATTTTACCCATATAAAATTTTCAAACCATACCTCACTGAACACATTTAATATTTTCAACAAATGGTTCATTCAATAGAAATACAAAATTCCCATAATACCCAAATAAAACAGTACTATCTACATGCCTTTACCGATTTACACATATACAATTTACATAAAAAAATCATTTAAAACATTTATATGATTGTAAATTCCCCTTATGTTGTGTTATTGACTAAAAATAATCAACATAAATTTCATTTCGCCATCATTTTTAATATAATAAACACAAATCTCATTAGATTACTTTCATAAACCCATGTTAACTTGATAAACATTACTAAAATATGTTCTATCTCACAATCCAGAAAATTTTTATTTAATTACCCAGTCTTATGTTCATGAATGAGTCGCTCCCATGGGGGACCTCTCCCTTATTCTAATCATTATCAATGCATCCTTCAGGTTTATCTTGGGATAAATTCATCTGTTATCCAATAAATTCATCATTTTTAACATGGAAAACAAATTATATAGCACAATGATACATGTGGATAGGTACCTTTAAAAAATTTACCCAGAAGACTATTGGATATAAATTATAAAACACCTATATCAACAGTGTAGATAAATTTTATCACATTCGTGGAATTATATTCAAAATCCAACACCCATCAAATCATAAAAAATGTATTCTTTAGGAAAAGATTTTTTTACAGATTTAGACGTACAAAAAATATGTTAAAATCCATAAACTAGAAAAAAGAATAATTTGGAGTGTTATACACATCAAGAGATTCGATCTGCAATTAATGACCCTCCAAAAAGCTTATAAATTATTGACATCGATGTTTTGGAGAAAGGGTTCAAAACCCATTGGTACACATGTATGAATGGGATGAAAATTTTCAAAAATAAGAATTTAAGTATAAGGTGGAAAATTTAAATTTTTTATAATTTTAATGAGGGGAAAAGTTTATCATCACTATTGTCCAAACCATTCACTAAATTCGATCAAAGTATGGGGACAGGTCAAATAGTCTCTTTGAAATCCTACACATATTTTCAAATGATGAGGTATCTATGTGGGACAGATCTTTGTAAGCAGAACTGGTTTGGTCACTCCCCATACATAGTTTTACCAACAGTGAACCACCACATCTAGGAAACCTCAATTAAGGTGTGTGATTACAACTCATCGTGTATCAAACATGCAACATTAAATGGAATTCTTTTTTTCCATTATGTCATGTCTTGAACCCCTGGGGAACCACTAAACCTCTACATAAACTTAGGAAACATTTAATTAACTATCTAGAATGGGTTTAGAGAAAAATTCAAAAAATTGTACCTCATTAAAATTTAAGGATCATACATGATCGATCAAACATATAATCCTTCATGAATATATGTGTAAATAAAAATGAATATATTTTCATTATATATCTTACGTCTATAAAAAATATCATAAATTCTAAAAAATATCATAAATTTTTTAATGAAATGTAAGTTAATTAAAATGAATGAATTATATATATATATATATAATTAATAATATATTAATAATTTATTTAGTATATTATGTATTTAACAAATTTATTTAATTTTATTTATTATATAAATTATATTATTTATTTAATTATGTATATATATGTAATATTTTTGAAATTTATTAATATGAAACTAAAAAATGAATATACTATTTTTAAATATATGTATATAATAAAATAATGATTATATTATTAATTTGTATTTTTCAACATAATTTAATTTACATTATTAAATATCAATAATTTATATATATCAATATTTTTATTTATATTTAAAAATATTTCTTTACAAAATGAATATGAATTTAATTATGAAAAAAAATATATTAATACCAAATTATTTTTTAAAACTAAATAAATAAAAATTAAAATTTTTTATTATATATATATATATTAATTTTTATTTGGATTTTATTTTTAATATATTAATATATATCAATAAATAAATTTTTATATGATATAAAAATATAATTTTAAAAAAATTATTAATTCAATTGGAACTCAACTTGAAGGGCCATCTCGTTAGGAAGAGAAATAGGGAAGGCATACAGAGTAGAGGTTGGGAGATACTATTTGATGATCATAAGGATAGAAAAATCCCCCATGACCCTGTACATGTTTTCACGGACCTATATAAGTGAGGGTAGAGTGAATGTGGGGGTACATCCCCATAACATTCTTCTCATGTAATGATGTTGTATTAATGTAAAAGAATATGTGGCTGACTAGAAACATTATGGATGTCTTAATAGCGTGTTAGGATTACCATTTATTCAATGAGGACAAATAACGATGATAATTATTAGCGCACAAAATTTTGATGAAAATGGGTCAACTTAATTAGTAGTTCCAAAAAAATGATGATAATGAAAACACTTTATCTACGGTAAAAGATTCACTAATAAAGGGAGAACATTATGATTAATAAAAAATTTATCATATAGATTTTATTTTAGTAGTGATTTTCACTAGTGATGGTTAAATGTCGTTTGTAATAAACCCAAAACTATAGTAGTTATTCCAGTGAATAATTTATTTATACAAAAGAATTATTATATTTTTCATAAAAGGATTCATCAAATCAGAATCATAATTTAGACAATGAATATTATAATTTTTTTTCTTAAGAACATAAAATAGATGAAATATATAATGAATAAAATAAAAATATTACATTTTTAATGTTTTAAGTATACCGTAGGAACATTAGAATAGCTATAAAAAACTATCATGGAAAACGAGATCACACTTTAAAATAATGAAATGTCACAACATTATACTTATGGTTCCAATCCTAATACCAATATTTAATTAATAAATATTCCAAATGAGAAATAAATATATGGCTTTTATTTATGAAATTAGTGAATCATAAGAAATAAAATTTAATAATATAGTTGATTAAAATGAAAAGATGAAAACTAAAATTCAATGCATCATTAAATATTTGTTAAAAAAATTTCATGGGAAAATTACTATACAATGGGGAGAATAAAATTATTAAATATAATAAATGTGGGTATTAGTGAAATATCTAAATAATTGGTGTCAACAGTTACATTTTTATATCATAAAACGATAGAATAATGTAAAAATAATGTTCCTTGAGATTATCAGAATGTCTTGAAAACAAAAAATAATTTATATATGAATCCCAATCATCTAAATTAAATAATAAAAAATATAATAAATCAATTTGGTTTCTAAATAAGTCATTGTCTATCCCAAATCAGACCTATGTTTTTACGAGTTCCACTATTTTCATACATTTTCATTTTTATGATATATGCCATAAATTTATAAAAACCAAAACATAAAATATAGTATTTGGATATTCATAAAAAATTATATGTAATTATTTAAATTTTATATCATTCAATAAGTTTTATGGTGTTATTTTTACCCAAATTGATTATTCAAAAATAATTTTTAGAGGATGTTGAGAAACATATAATTTCAAATATGTTATCAGTTTTATTGTATTATACATTGATGGGTTAAAAATAATTTCATAATCATTTCCCATTATTTTGATAATAAAAAAAAATTAATTTATAAAAAAAATTTCTTATTTTTTAAACAGATGAATAAATTTTATTTTCATCAAATCAGAATGATAACATTAATTTTATTGATTGAGATAAATTTTAACGCCAAAATGTTAAATGATTATGTGTTATTATGAAAAATAAAATATTATCTCTTTTTGGATATAGTGATTAAATCATAATTATATAATGAAAACTATCTGAAAAACAACAGTCTTTGAATATTCCATATTTAAATATAGAAAACAATTTAATTTTTTAAACATTTCTGACGGTTTTAAACAATAAAGGGTCCTTCAAACCAACCATGGAAGTTAATATGGTAGTTAATTAAAAATTTTATATATTAGTATCCATTTATACTACTAGTATTAGTAAAAACAATATGTTTTTCTAATTATTTATTATTTTATTATATTTTTAATGGTGTACTTTTTTAATAGAAATGCAAATATAATTTTTTTTATTCGTTATTTTTTTACAAAAAAGGTTATTTAATTTATATGATTATAAGTGACAGGGAAAATATATTTCAAACTGATAATTTCAAATTTTATGTATTGATAATGATTATCCTTTTAAATTTCACTCCATATGACACCACAACAAACTAATTAAATGGTGATGAAAAATAGGAAAATATATGAAATTAAGAGAACCATATTGAATTAATTTAATATTCAAAGATATTTTTTTGGAAGAATATCACTACATATATTTATATGATTCAAATAGTGTTCATTTATGAACAATTATTATTAAAACACAGTATGTAAATTGGTATGTAGAGGGCATACATATTTTCATTTTAGTGTATTCTACTATAATAAAAATATTTATAATAAAAAAATCCCATCGTTTTATTTTTAAATATTATTAATGTATATTTTTAAGTTATTTATTCTATATGAAATTATATATTGTTTAGAAAAAAAATTCAATGGTTTATGAAGAATCTATATATATGAAATTTTATAATGATATTTAAAATTAAAGGGATAATCATTTGAGATAAATTTTAGAAGAATATTTCAAATATATTTTTATAATGGTTAAACATATATATAATATTGGGAATATCTAGAGGAATATTATATATCATGAAATATTTATGGAAAATGTATAATTATCACCATTTATAAATATTAATTGAAAATTAAAATTCAGGAATTGAATCCAAAAATTAATTATAAATATTTTAAAATTATTTATATTTCATTCCTAATATTATTCCAAAAAATCAAGATGAATAATTATATGGCTCAAACTAAATATTAGGTATACATGAAGGGATAAATTAATTTTCATGAAATAAATATTTTAATTTATTAAAAAACCTAACGTTATTATTATAATTGGTATTAAATGTCCTTTTAAGTATATACCTGAAAAAATTGGAAATACTGAAATAAATTAGTATAAAATGTAGCATTTGAATATATTTAGTATCAATGGATATAGTAAGATGAAACTATTTCCTTAGTTTCTATACTATTCTTTATGATAATATTATTATCATTTGACCTTTTTATTATTTTATATTATTTAAAATGTGTGTGAAAATTTATTTAAAAAAATTATTTTTGGGGAATTTTATATTAAAAAATCAACTAATTTGGAAAATGAAAATTTTCTTAATTTTAGTGCCCATGTATGAGTTTCATTTTATTTTCATTAAGTCGTTTTGTGATCGGTGAATTAATGTGATGGTGATAATGGTGAATCATGAAAGATTTTTATCATCATAAATTTATTATAGTGAATGATTCACTGATCCTCAAGCATATGAATTGTAATGGATAATTTCTATTCTTTTTTATCTAAGTCAAAATGCCGTATGTGTATTAATTATGGCATTGATTTGATTTTTCAGAAGTTGGATTTGATTTGTAAGAGATTTGGTTGTTATAAAAAGGTAATGAAATATTATTATACCCCAGTTAAAGGTAACTATGGATGTTAGTATTGATGTAAAGTTATTTCTGAGAAACTGAAGGCTGCATGAAGGTTTGGAGAGAGATACATGATGGTCAATTGTAAATAATGCAAGTTATGTAAATTTGAATTAGCATTCATGTATGGGTATGATGAATTTTTCCCAATTTATAAAATGTTTATTAGAAAAAATAATCTACAAAACATAAAAGATAAATTGAAATTTAATGTAAGGGTTATAGTGAATTGGTTAAGGCAATACTATGGTAATTATGGATCACTTAAGGCCACATTAGGGAAAATTTTAACCTACTAATTTTCCATTATATATTTTTGTAATTGAAAAACATAACAATATTATTATATATTTAGATTTTTTAAGGATATATTTTGATTCATATTCAACATAATTGGAAAATTAATGATTTTATTTTGATAATGAAATTTAATTGATCTTAAGGGATTCGTAAACACAAGGAGTTCAAAACTATCATGGTACACTTCGAGTGAATAACATCATACCAAATGTGATACTACAAAGGCGAATACCTCCACAAAGTAACAAAATCTTTATTGGTTTTTGGATTTTCATAGTGATATTTCAATCCAGCTAAGGGAAATGATGTATCAATCAATGATATCCGATTTCTATTGGTTTTCATGCATTCACATATGTAGAGGGATATTTTAAAGGATTCTAAATGAAACATGTTTTGTGGAGAAAATGTGGTTGAGATTATTCAAATGCAATATAATAATAAATATCCTTTCTTCATGTGATTTAAAATAGAAAAAAACAAAGTGACTCGATTCCTGAAGAAGGAAAATGTGATCACTATAAATTTATTAAATATTAAATAAATAATAAAATCAGTAAATAATTGTTATATTATATTCACTCTTATCATGGTGAATAAATATTTTTTAGGTACAGATGAAATAATTTGTGAGGAATATTTTTATAACTCACAAATATATATATATGAGATTATTCTAAAATCCTATATACATCATAATTTTTAAGAGAAGTAATTTGATAAAAATTAGGAGATATTTAAGTAGGAAATTATTTATTCTGAAAATTTTATCCAATTGTTGAGGAAGATCCAGATTTCTCATGATCTTGTGAGAGTGATGAGACCAGTAATCCTAAAAACGATCATTAGTAGATGATTATATTAAAGATAAGTACATGTTCATTCATGTTGATATAGTATTTCCATAAATTATGATCATTCACTAAATTTAAATAAGAAACATGGAGAAATAATGATGTATATGTTGTTGAGGATCAAAAAAGAATAGAATATATGACTCGAGTTTATAAAAATTTATAGGTAATGAATAGTGTGTTTTGAGTAGAACAATAATCTTTTGTGTAGATTTTTAATGGGGTTTTAAATCAAAATTAAATATTGAATTTTTATTTATGGTTTATAACAAATAACTATTGTGTAACTGAATTTATATAATATAGTATCCATCATGGGGAATCGAAAATAATTTAAGGTAGTAGGCCTTTCAACCTAAATATATTAGTACATGTGACATTGTGCTCTATAACTCCACTTAAACCAAGTGAGGCTGAGATATAGAAGGGAATGATGATCAACAATTTTACTAGAATCATATAATGTGTAAATCCCCAATACCAGAAGCCCAAAACTAGTGATTTATTTTAATACATTGGCAAGATTACAAGGAATCAAGTGCTGAATTATTAATCGGTTTAGTATTATTATGAAAATATATTAAATTCATGAAAATTACAATACACATTCTAATATAAAAACACAACAAAAATAATCCTTTATGAATTACCGTCATTCCCCAATATTAACCCTACATATCAATCATAATACACTTCCATGCATCTTATGAAAATAAAACATAATTAAGGGGTGAGCACAATTGCACAGTAATGGGAAATAATCCAATGAAATATATAAACATTTAAGGATATATGTATAATAAAAACCAATGTCTTTTGAAGAATAATCATGAACATAATATGGTAAAAATAATTCAATCATTACCATATAAACATGAACATTTATATTATACTAGTCAAATAACCTCATTACTAATTTCATACTGAGGTAATGCTTAATGCTGGACATAATAACTACTAAGTCAAGGACTTGTGCCAAGAAAATTTAAAATTATTCAATGAAATCCATGTGCCAAGATATTATATTGTCTAATGAGACCTACCGATGCAACGATAGGATATTATAGGCCCCGCCTGTCACTTTGTCAAATTCATTCCTCATATTAAAAGGGTGAAACAAAACATAAATATTTTTTTTAAAATTAGCATAATTTTTTTTAAAACATTAACCATATAAATGAATATATAAAAATATTACATCTACATTCAAACATATCATAACTCATTCAATAAAATATGGATTATTTTTTATAATAAATTAACGACAATCAATAATAATATCTAGTAAAGGATGTTGACTTAGTAGAAAATGATCAGTAAAACTCTTTGAGAGAAATATCCATTTTTCTTGAAATAATTCAAAAGTCACACAATTTAAAAAGAAAGTAATTTAATATATATTTTTGAAGAAATTTTCCCCATACAACATTGAATCTTTTTAATGGGATTAACATTTTAAAACAATCGTGTTTATATAAATAAATCCTAAAAGTCATTTTCAAAACATGGAAATTTAATAAACTAATTTCAAAAAATATATCCTTAAAAAATATAAAATAATGATATGGTTAACGATACCCTACTATAAAACCATACAATATTCCTTTTTATGAAATTTTTATGAATCATGGTCATGGATGAAAAATATTTTGAAATAAATATTTACATATAAACATTATCTAATCATAATGAAATTGAGGAATTAACCATTACCTTAGATATGATACTCTCTATATGTGTTTGAAAATATTGTATAATGTTTTTAAACATATTATTAACTTATATAGGTATATTAATAATATTTATGATATCATATATGATTAATTTATTAATTTACATTACAATTTTATTAACAATTCCAAGTTAATGCAACATTTCAGGAAATATTGCATTGTTTATCATAAGTGTTTCGACTTGTTATTCTTGATTATATTACATAGATCATGATTTACATACTTCCATAATTTATAATATGATTTATATATCATATATAATAATAATAATAATACATAATATATATTGGTATATAAAATGGAATACATCGTCAACGGTGACGGTAGGACGTACGTACGCATGGACTTTAACTTCGTTTTAATATCTTATTGAATAGAAGTAAGAGAATGAAAAATATTTACCTTCATATATATATATATATATCATTAATGTAGACTTATTAGGTAATACTTTTAATAATTATGAATAACATATTTATTATAAGATTTTTGGATGGTTAAATTAGGAAATGAATCTCATCGCGTTGTGGAGGTGATTGGCTGTACGTACACACGTGCGATAATATAATTTAGTTAATGGTAAAATGGAATAGAATTTAATGGAATATTAATTTCTAAGAAGATATATAATTTTATATTCATTATAAAAATCCACTATATTAATCGTTATACCCATTGAAATAAAGTGTACATGAAAAACAATTTACACAACAGTTTGGAGATAGTAAGTTGTACATACACATGCATGATGGTATTGTCTTTACTAGGATTGTTAAAAAGATGAAAATTGTTGTCCCATAATCTTAACAAAATTGTATCATATTATAGATTCTAGAGTTATTATTTTAGTATGGTAAGAACATAGTAAAATGAATTAGAAGACGAAATGAACGTTGAAAGAGGGAATAAAACAATTACTTCTTCTTCGGGTATTTATTTTTGATTTGAGTGAATGTGCTCCTTAAGATGGATATATTCAAAATTTTGGGCAGATAAAATGATTTAATGCAGTTTGTGAGGTGAAATGGTTAGGGATTGGCCTATCCAAAAGGAATTATAGTTGTGAGTTAAATAGAATGGGAGGTTCATTTTTATAAGAGAGGTGGGGCACATTAAAATAAGTCCTAAAATATCAATTTATTATAAAAATAATATCCATTTATATTAGCTATAAATTGATCTATATCAAATATAGGATGTTAAGGGATCAATATCCTCTCAAACAATAGATATTTTACTTGTTTATTTCATAAAATTATCCATATATTTTAGATTTAACACTTTGTAAAATAAGTTAACTCTAACCATGTCCTAATGTACATGGTTATTCTCATTACTATAAAATTCCAATAGAACCTAAAGTTGTTAATTTTTGAAATTTTAATCACTAAAAAAGTTATTTGGCCAAAAATTAAAATTTTACAATCTTTATATCATTTAATAATACTTTATTCGTTTTAAAAACTCTATTATGTCTATTTTGTCACTATTTAGAAATTTATTTATGTCAAAGCCATAAAGACTTGATTCCCCCAAAAAAAGGAATCTGATAATCCCAAATATGTAATTTTAATCCATGTAATTTTTGGATGTCTTAAAAATTTTCAAATAATATTTATTCTTTTATTTAAAAATTCATTTATTTGAATTAATCGGTAATAAGGTAGTCACTGCATCATCACTGTGTCATGAGTAAAAATATTTATTTATTGTCTAAAAATTATAAATAAATTATCATGTTTTATAAAATAGTTTTATATTTATAATTAATATTCTTATTCAAAGATATCAATTATATAACCCCATATAAAAACAGATTTTTTGAAAGATACATGTTTATGTTATATTTTTCTATAATTTAAATTAATTATTATAAAATGTCATTTTCACATCCAAGTGTCTATATGGGGTCCCAAAATCAACCCAAGGATGAAATTGGTCAGATATATCTCATCCAATTGGATTCGATCATTTTTTAGTGTAGTTTAATATTATTATAATACTCCATTTTACCCTTATTTACTAGAATAACCCTTTATCCATGGTAAATAAATTATTCATTGAAGTAACTATTCATAGTATCAAAAAAGGTTACCTATTTAAAAAATTTGGAACATAAGATTCCAAATATGTAATCAAAATTTCCAAATTAAAAACTAAGAGTTGAATGAAATTAATTTAAAATTAATTACCATGGTCAAAACTACAAAACTGTTCTGAAGAAGTGAAAACTATCAAAAGATTAACCAGTGTTTATGTGCAATTTAAATGTAAAAATTCTTGTAGTGAACAAAATTAAATTAAATGTTAAAAATATAATCTAATTATTCATTATAGAAACAATTATGTATAAGTTCTGACTATAAATTATTTTAACTAATATTTTTGTATTCCATTAAAATTTAGTATTTTCCAATATTCACCAAAATATAAATGTTATCAGAAAATTACCAAACCTTTATCCAAAATACATTTTTATTCCATGATTATAATGAATAATTTATTTACATAACATTGAATATATAAAAGTGTCAAATATTGGATGTAAATATATTTTCCATTAAATGTTAGAAAAATTGTATTTTTTATAAATACATGTTTTATCTACAAATTATTCTTTTTCCTTCTACTAGTCTATCAAACAAAAAAGATGAATATTAAAATTATATGGGATATATAAAATTAAAAATATTGTTAATATTATTCGTAACTTCTATGAAACCACTGGATAGATAATTCATGGTGTGCATGAACTCAGTGTTTTGTACGTCACACTCTATTGAATTATTTTAAATTATTTTGTACCGTGGAAGATTGGGGTGTTACATAATGAGTAAAAAAAATAAAAATTCACAATTTTTTTTAATATGTAATATAATCTCGTATTAGTGGTACTTGATCAGTTCTTTTTCTATACAAGTTTGATCAGTGTGTGGTTCACTCAAAAATATCCACAATGTGTTGAGGATATAGAATTGGAATGTTATTAACACCATGTTGTTTTAATATTCTATGTAATAAACAACAATAGTTAGAGGAGTAGTATGTTTTCTTACTTTTTATGAATTTAAATATAATTGAGAGATGGTTCTATTGTATTTTTACCCCAAATTTCCTAAGAATTTTCAATGAATAATATTTATTAAATAAACATAAAGGTTGATAAAAAATAAAATATTTCATCTTGATCTACCTATGTAAGATGGTATGGAAATATTTAACCAGAATATATGCTTCTAATGAAAATTAATTAATATTGGGAAAAAAATATGAAGTTGTTGATAATTTCAAGGAGGAAAACCATCTTTATTATAGCATAAGTTTTATCAAAATAAAAATGGATAATGATGGAGACATTGATGGCTATATCGTCCAGGAAAATTAGATATTAAAAAATATTTGAGGATTTGCTGATAATCATGATTATTATATCATTATAAAAAAGATCATGATCAATATTCCATATACGCTAGATCCCAAAATATTTTCTAAAGAAAAAAGTTAAGGATTGAAAACGAATGAGTTATATAATATACTCATTGTTTATGAGAGATTAAAATCACATACCAAAAAAAATAATGAAAAATTTGAGATAGAAATTGAATATATGTGAAATGTAATGTCATGCAAGAATATGATATGGATTCACATGACCTACATATTCATGATTATAATTATATTAATGACACCATTTACCTAATTCGATGTGCCTTCAAAAAGTAAATGTAGAATAGAGAGGGTGAATTTTATAAAATTATTGAATTATGAATGCATTGGTCACTTTGAATATAATATTCTGAATAAAATTGATTCTGAATCTAAATTGGAATAGGATAATGAGAATCATAATTATTAGAAAATGGGAATGAAGAAGAAGAAGCATTACAAAATTATGTATATTAATTCAATAAGATTTCATAAGAAAGATTATTCACAATCATGTTATTCTTAATATGACGATATAAATTTATTATCCCTTATTAAGATAGGCCATAATTAATTAATCATTGTTGAAGGTAGAGATGAAATTTCATAGCATGAATAGTAGATTAATTGTGATTTGGATGTATTTATTGAGGAGATTACAATGATGAGGAAAATAGGGAATATTTTCTATGAGATAATAATAATATATCTAAATAAAAATATCAGTTGATTAATAAGGAATCCAGTTACATTTTTGAGATAATGATAAACAAGTTAAATATAGATAGAATGGAAAAATATTGAGTTATTAATAATAGATTCTTCGTAATATAGGCAGAGGTAGTTGGGATGAAATCTATTTTTTTGGGTTCAAACTGATTTATTCAAAATGATGGAATACTACACAATTGATACAAATAATAAGATGGATTCTTCTCAAGTTAGTGAGATGAATGGTTTTAATTTTTAATCAAAATATAAAGAGAATATTTTCCATGCTTAATATATTATCCTGAATATTATATGTTATAAATCACTGTAAAAAACATGACTAAGAATAATCATGAAATCCCAATTTTAAAATTATGTTTTCCATGAATGAAAACATCCTGGTAAGTCAAATTACGATCTTTTTCATAAAGCATAACTCAAAACAAATCTTTAGAGATTCAAACAAAAAATAAATTTTTTCCCAGCATTTATATGAGGTATGGAAGGAATAGATACATTTCATTCACATAGTTGTCTAATATTTCATTTCATAGAATGTGGTAAGGACCATGATTAATCATTAGTGTAAAGGTTATCAATATATATAAAATGACATTGGTACTGACCAATGTATCAAAAATTTCTTCATAAAACTACAATTGCCCCATTATCGCAAATCTAGTCCTAAAACATCATATTAATATTTTTGAAATTATATTAGTAAATGGTACCCAATTTCAATGATCAATAAATTAAAAAATATATATGAAATATTGTATTAATTATAAATATATGTTATATTTATATTTAGTGTTTCTAGAGATATAAAAAAATTGATCATATTAATTCCCAAGTCCTTACGTAATAACCTGTAATGACCCGTAAAAATCAAGGAAATGTTTTTCTTAATTTTCATTGGAATTTTACAAGAACGCGGTTTCTGACAGCACCTGATTTTGAGGCCTGGTGTGCCCAGAATCATTTTCCGATGTTTAGCTCGGGTACGTTTAGTGAACGAACGAGCTGGGTTTTCTAACTTTTGAACCGGTGCTCGAAATCGAATTCTGAGGACACCGATGGAATCGCAGCGCAGGTATTCGCTTAGAAATGCCTTTTCCGGAGTTGTGTTTGCTCGGGTGTGGTTTTTAGTTTTTGGGATTAAGTTAAGAAATAAAATAAAAGTGGGGCGACAATATATTTTATTTCACTTAAAACCACTTAAGCTAAGTTATGCGGATAAGGGGGAACCAACAATATCCTACCCACTTGGTAGGATATTTGTGAGTTGGGACCCGCACGAGCCCCACAGTTTCTTCCCTCCTAAGTAATGCACCCGCAAACCCCCTCTTTAATGAAAGTCAACCGTGCATTTTTCTGGTTAAGAAACGCCCCATTAAATTGGGTAGTTAAATTGTTACAATTAATTCTTTGAATTAATTATTCGATTCTTATCTTTGAATTTCAATTTATTGGCATGGGAATAAAATAAGACCAACACTAGGTTTGTTGAGGGGTTTCTTGTTGAGAGGATTTGGAGAAACTCTAAATCTTGAAGATCTTCATCATCCTTCATGAAGAACGTGAAGAACGGGAAGAATGCGAAGAACGCCGGCCGCCGACGAAGGGCGACGAAGAATGCCGAAACCTTAGAGATCGATGATGCGACGTCGTGTAACGCGACGCCGACGATCCACCTTCCGCGACGCTTCTTCGGCGACAGTCCTTCCCCCGCGAAAATCTTCAATCAACAACTGATTGAGGTAGGGGGTTGCGGTTCTTTTAATTCTTCGTGAATTATATCCTCGGCTTGATTTCAAATGGTGCATTCTTAATCTTGTGATTTTATACCCACTACATATGTTTAAAATATTTGTCGGAAGACTTTTTAAAACTGCTAACACGGTGGGTGCGGACCAACGAACAAGTCCAAAACCACGGTCTCTTCGTTCTTGGTGAGCGGATTGGCAGGCAACGACAATGCAGGCCGCACTGGCGATTTGAGGTCCTCTAAGTGATGGACGGGCCCCGAGAGCGCCATTGGAAAAGACGACACACAATTCCGACCCCTGGAAGTCGTCCGGGGGTCCGCGGAGCGGCCCACCGGTGCACCTCACCGGCACGGCCGTGCCGGCGGCAGGGGGCGGCGATGCCCGGAGCGCCGCCGGGAAGAGCCGCCACGGCTGAAGCTGCGGTCCCGTGACCATGCGGGACCAGAGGTAACGGGACGAGGCAACCGGCCATGTCCTCTGGCAAGGGCGGCCCCACACGGGGCTGCGGTCTCTCCACACGGTGGCAAGGCGCCCCCCTCTCCGCGCGGCCGTAACGGCCGAGCCGACCCGCTTGCCACCAGGCTAGTGCCAGCCAGGTCACGCCCCGGCCGGGCTGGGCCCAACAGCCAGGCCGGGTCGCGCCCATCCGGGTAGGACCCGAACCTGGGTCGGGTCGCACGGTTCGGGCCGACCCAGGTGGGTTGGGCCGGGTCGGTCCGGGCCCAAACCCCCCATTTTCGGACATTTTTCGGTCTGTTGCCCGTAACGTGAGCTACGGGCCTCCGATCGACACACCTTCAGTTGTGATGCAATCCCTGGATCGATACGGTCGTTTCGGTATATCGCACTCAAGGTTTCGGAATACTTTGGTTTCGGCAGGGTTGGTTCATACACGAAAACAACCGAGCCCTCGGAGCAGGAACACTCATAACTTAAGCTCCGGACGTCCGATTAACATGCCATCGACTTTGATGGATTCCTCTTAGTGAGACAGATCTTTTGGATCACTCTGCCTGCTGTTTGGACATAGGTGGAGTACAGTCGGGTTGGTTTTGACATAAAAACCAACCAGGCCCCTATGACGAAAAGGCCAATAACTCTCAGATCGGGCGTCTGATTGACACGCCGTCTGCGACATTGAGTTCCTGTTGACGATATGGAACATTTTGATACATCATCTTTGGACTATGTGTCAGTTGATTTATCATCCCCTCGGCTCGTGGAGCGGACCCTACCAAATGAGTTTGCTGTGTGCGGGAACCCTATAGCTGGTTGCGACTATGACAATGACGACTGTACATAGATACTCAGTGGATTCGACGTAGACGACTACAACACTCAGCGATCCTTTGTGGATCAGTGCTACAAATCCTGTGTGGGTACGATCCTGTGTGGGTCAGTGCTCTGCGGTCCTGTGTGGACCAGCGCCTACAGATCCTGTGTGGGTCCGATCCTGTGTGGGTCATTGCGGGGGTTTGGTACCTATTGATCCTATGTGGGTCAGATCCTTTGTGGGACATTGCGGGGGTTAGTTACCTATCGATCCTGTGTGGGTCAAATCTTTTGTGGGTCATTACAGGGGTTAGTTACCTATTGATCTTGTGTGGGGTCAGATCCTTTTTGGGTCATTGCAGGGGTTAGTACCTATTGATCCTTTGTGGGTCCGACGAATTAGATGAATCAGTGGAAATATCTGATCATCTCTATCGTCTTATGAAGAAGTATGCCTATGTGAGCTGAATCCTGTTTTTCTTTCCTATGTGGATTGTGTTGTGCTATCCTGTGTGGATTTACATTTTGCTTTCCTGTGTGGACTGTGTTGTACTTGGGCTCGTAAGTTAGAGCGTATTGGAATTGATGGCATAGGTATATGTATGGGCATACACCTAAGTGGTGTTGAATGTTACTTCGTGATTGTATCTTTCCTTTGTGGATTATCCTTTGTGGATTCTGGGAGACCTTCGGGGGTCTCGGGGTCCCTACTGAGTAGCTTATACTCACCCCTTCATGAGCTATGCCCGCACTACGTTGTGTTGGTTGCAGACGACGGAAAGCACTGATCATGGTTGAGGCTTGTGGAGCAGGACGGTACTTGGAGGTGGACAATTGGGCGGGACATTCTCGGAGCGGACGACTGGACCCGATGAGCTGTGGAGGCTATTTGTACTCACACTTTAGGTGGGATTTCTAGTGGACAACTCGACTTTTCGGCTTTACTTTCAGTTTCTCTTTTCCCTTTCCAGTTTTACTTTACTTTCAGTTTGGGTTTGTATTCTGGCCCACTTACTTTTTCCACACTAACCGTTGTACTTAGTTTTTACTTAGTGTTTACTTCTACTGCTTGCTTGCTCTTTGGTGTTTGTTTACTTTACAAAGGAAATGCCTTCTCTTTTTACCGGTAATTACACTTTGGTGCCAGTCTCCAGCACCTGGCCTATGGAAGGCGGGCTTGGGGTAGTCACGGCACGGGTCCCGAGGACGGGTCGTGACAAATTGGTATCAAAGGAGTTCAGTTCTACCACAGAACATTGGACTATGATCTTTTTTCTATATGAAACAACAATTTTAAGCGTATTGAGTGTGGTTATCAGTCCAGGGAATCCAGTGATGGTGCGGCGGCCGACGTATTCGTACACCAGGACCCTGACTTCTGATTTCCAACTTAATGCACAAAAACATTGATTGCATGTGTGTTTCAAGTTTTCTTTGTGATTTCATGGTGTCAGGTCACCAGGTATACAGTTTGACTATGGTGCAACTGTTTAATTTCAGGATTGCCCCACGACAGCAGCCAGCTAGGGTTCTGAGAGTTGTGCATGATGACAGCCCACCGAGCGACGAGGCCTCGGTACAGGGCCCTTTGATAGCTAAGGCACCGACGGTACCTCAACCCGCCGAGCCACCGATGCTTCCAGCACCAGCCGCTGATGATGCACGTCGCCTATGTGCACTGCACGAGTTTCAGTGCCAGCGACCGCCCCGGTTTCACGGGGAGATGGACCCCCAGGTATCCGAGGATTGGCTGGAGGCAGTGGTACGAGTTTTCATGTAAGTAAGGACACCATCAGACCTCATGGGGATCCTCACAGCGAGCCTACTACATGCGGCAACATGCAGATGGTGGAGCATGATGTTCTATGTGCACGATAAGTCATCTCTTACCGAGACAGACTTTGAGAGACTCTTTCTCTTAGAGTTCGTCCCATCCACCCTCCGTGCGGTGCGCATCTAGGAGCTTCTACAGCTGCGGTAGGGAATCTTGAGGGTCTCCTAGTACTCGGCGAGATTTACCGATCTCTCGCGCTACTCGACAGACATGGTATGTGACCCTTTCATCCGGGCCCGAACCTTTGAGCAGGGATTGAGGCATGATATTAGGGCATCGCTGATCTCCCTCAGCATTCCGACTCAGGAAGGAGTGCTGGAGCGAGCTCTTCTGGTCGAGAGCTTTCTTGGTGAGTCCACATCAGCAGCGAGACCTACCACAGGGCGACAGGTAGCATAGTCTTCTATAGCTGGCAGTTGAAGGATGACTCATGCGTCCAGGCAGACCAGACCCTCAGGCAGACGACCTCAGGACACTGGCTCAGTAGTGTGGGGCACACAACGCGGAGCCAGTCTTTCGAGAGGCAGGAAGTGCTACACATGTGGCGGGCAGGGCCACATGGCTCGTGAGGCCCGACCCGTCGTGCCAAGGAGAAGCAGATGGTTGAAGGGCCACCCAAGCAGAGGCAGAGGGTCGACTATGGAGGTCCACAGGGAGCAGGCGGACGAGGGAGAGGAGCTGGCCGAGCAGCAGGTGGTGGGCGACGCTTTGAGGCTCTATCACCACCACCACCAGGAGTTCCACCCCGACCACAGGGAGCTGGAGGGCAGAGACCGGCACAACTCTAGGCGACAGAGGCCGACGAACACGGCGCACCCGAGATGATTATAGGTACTATCTGTGTCTATTCCACCCTTTTTGTAGTTCTTATAGACAGAGGAGCGAGTCACTCTTTCATAGCTGATGCCATTGTTCTGTGCTCGGAGATTCCTACAGAGTCGTTGGCTCGATCCTTACGGCTAGAGACTCCTAAGGGAGTAGACTCGACGATTACGCATTGCTGCCGGCAATGTGAGCATACTCTAGGAGGCGAGATATTCAGCTGGGATCTTATTGTAGTGGCTTTGAGGCCTTACGACGTCATCTTGGGCATGGATTGGTTATCTACATTCCATGCTCAGATCACCTGTATTAGGCACATGGTGCGATGTGTATGCACCGACGGGAGCAGTTTCACCTTCACCGGCGAGAGGGGAGCCTTCGCAGAACTGTATGGACTTCCGCAGAGGAGAGGACAGCCCATCACACATCAGTTGTCTAGCCTCATTCTAGGAGTAGTTGACGTGAGTAGTCCTAGTTTTCCTACAATGGTGGATCAGTATGCGGACGTCTTCCCCGACGACGTTCCAGGACTACCTAATCATAGAGAGGTAGACTTTTATATTGATCTATACCCCAGGACAGCCCCGATATCCACTCCAGCATATCGGATGGCTCCCGCCGAGCTTCGAGAGCTACATGTACAGTTGGAGGACTTGCAGGTCAAGGGATTCATCCGACCCAGTGTTTCACCATGGGCTTCCCCAATATTGTTCACCATGAAGGTGGACGGGAGTTTGTGACTTTGTGATGACTATCGTCGCCTGAACCAGGTGACAGTAAGGAACAAGTATCTGATACCGAGGATTGATTACCTCTTCGATCAGCTCAAGGGAGCATGGTGGTTCTCAAAGATAGACCTCAGGTCAGGCTATCATCAGCTCAGAATTCGGGATGAGGACGTGCAGAAGACGACCTTCAGATGTCGGTATGGCCACTATGAGTTCTTGGTTATGACCTTTGGCATAACCATTGCTCCGGTAGTGTTAATGGGCCTCATGAACAAGATCTTTCAGACATACCTCGATCGATTTGTCGTAGTCTTCATAGAAAACATTTCGATATACTCGACGACTGAGTAGGAGCACGCCTACCACTTACGGGTTATACTAGACACACTCCGAGAGAACCAGATTTATTAATAACTCTTGAAGTGTCAGCTCTGGTTATGTGAGGTCCACTTCTTGGGGCACATCATATATGAGGCGGGAGTTGTGGTGGATCCTACAAAGATTGATGCAGTGCTAGCTTGGGAGGCACCCAGGAGCGTGACGGAGGTGCGGAGTTTCTTGGGACTAGCTGGATACTATCGTATATTTGTGCCAGACTTCTCCAGAGTTGCGGTACCACTCTCAGCTTTGAAAAAGTAGGGGAAACGCTTTATGTGGTCAGACAGATGTAAACAGAGCTTCCAAGAGCAGAGACAGAGATTGACCAGCACCCCTATCTTGAGGTTCACGGAGGAGGGAGTAGGGTACGTAGTCTACTACGATGCATCAGTGACCGGACTCGAATGTGTCCTGATGCAGGAGCGGGCGGTGATCACTTATGGATCACGTCAGTTGAGGCCGCATGAGCAGAACTACGCTAACCATGACCTGGAGTTAGCAGCAGTGGTCTTTGATCTGATGACATGGCGACACTACCTGATGGGCGAGCACTTTACAGTTTTTTCTGACCATCAGAGTCTCCGGTACATCTTCTCTCAGTAGGAACTGAACCTGATACAGCGGCATTGGATCGAGTTCCTCCAGGACTATGACTTTGAGATAGTCTATACTCCTGGGAAGGGGAACATAGTATCTGATGCTCTAATCAGGAGGACGGGCATTCTGCTGCTTGAGGAGGTGACAGAGAATCTAGCCTATTTGTAGATATCCTTCGTGGTTAGAGATGAGGCAGCCTTCCTTCAATCTCTCACAGTCACCCCTCCACTACTACAGTGGGACAGAGAGGCCCAACGTGGGGACGCTGACTGTGAGACGCATCGTGCACAAATATCCTCCGGACAGGCACCTGATGGTTTCTCATTTGGAGGAGAGAACGACATCCTTTTCAGAGGACGTACCATGGTACCAGTTGCTTTACGGGAGGAGTTGCTGAGAGAGTATCACACATATCTTTTGGCAGTTCATCCTGGAGTGGCGAAGATGTACCACGATCTCAGATGACAACACTGGTTGCTGGGCATGAAGAAGGATGTGGCATAGTTTATTTCTCGATGCCTCACCTGCCAGTAGGTGAATGCAGAGCATCAGGTACCAGGAGGCTTGGTACAGCCCTTGGAGGTCTCAGAGTGGAACTGAGATGGGATATCTAAGGACTTTGTGACTGGACATCCACGCACTTCCAGAGGTCACGACTCTATCTGGGTGATTGTCTACCGACTCACCATGTTGGCTCACTTCTTATCCATCACAGAGCAGGGATCAGTGGAGAGCTTGGGACCTCTCTCCGTTCAGGAGATTATATGGCTTCACGGTGTGCCATCATCTATAGTCTCCGATCGAGATGCTCGCTTTACATTCCGGCTTTGGAAGGGGTTTCAGGAGGTGTTCACGACGCATCTATGTCTGAGCACCTCCTTTCACCCTTAGACAGATGGTCAGACGGAGAGGACCATCCAAACTCTCGAGGACATGCTCCGCGCATGTGTCCTCGACATTGTTCACAGCTGGGAGGAACACCTACCCTTGGTGGAGTTCGCGTACAACAACAGCTACCACTCCACCATCGGGATGGCGCCATATGTAGGTTTGTACAGCCGACCTTGCAGATCTCCTTTATGCTGGACAGACCCTGGGAAGTCAGCACTTGTGGGACCAGAGATGGTCCAGGCCATGACAGAGAAGGTCCAAGTCATCCAGGAGCGGATGAGGACAGCTCATAACCGGCAGAAGTTTTATGCTGATAGGAGGCGGAGTCCACTGGAGTGCGAGGATGGCGACCATGTCTTCTTGCGGGTCTCATCTCGACATGGATTATAGATAATTGGCCAAGGCAGCAAGTTTTCTCCACGCTTCATCGGACCCTTCTGGGTCCTCACTAGGATTAGTGAGGTGGATTACCACCTGGCTCTACCACCTCAGTTGCACCGGGTGCACGACCTCTTCCACGTATCTCAGTTGAGGAGATACGTGCATGACCCGACACATATCATTGACTATGGGGAGCTGGACGTTTATGATGGGGCGACTTCTGTGGAGGTCCCGGTGGAGATCGAAGATCAAAAGGAGCGGGCCGTATGTGGACGGTCGATTTCTCTAGTGCGCATCAGATGGCAGCACGGGAACCTACAGGAGAGTACTTGGGAGCAGGAGGCTCAAATGCGTGCTCAGTACCCATATTTGATTTCATAGATTATGATGTATCATTACGGGGACGTAAAGCCCTGAGGTGGGAGTGATGTAAAGACCTGTAAAATTCAAAGAAATTTTTTTCATAATTTTTTTTGGATTTTTAAAAGAACGCAGTTTCTGATGGCACCTGATTCCGAGGCCCGGTGTGCCCGGAATAATTTTCTGAAGTTTAGCTCTGGTATGTTCAATGAACGAACGTGTGAGTTTTTCTAACTTTTGAACCAGTGCTCCGAATCGAATTTCGAGGACACCAATGGAATCACAGCGCCGATATTTTCTTATAAACGCCTTTTCCGGAGTTGCGTTTGCTCGGGTGTGGTTTTTATTTTTTGGGATTAAGTTAAGTAATAAAATAAAAGTGGTGTGACAGTTTATTTTATTTCACTTAAAGCCACTTATGCAAAGCTAAGCGGATAAGGTGGAACCTGCAATATCCTACCCACTTGGTAGGATATTTGTGATGTGGGTCCCACACGAGGTCCACTATTTCTTCCCTCCTAAGTAACGCACCCGCAAACCCCCTCTTTAATGAATGTCAACCGTGCGTTTTTCTGGTAAAGAAACACCCCATTAAATTGGGCAGTTAAATTGTTACAAATAATTCATCGAAGTAATAATTCATTTCTTATCATTGAATTTCAAATTGTTGGCATGGGAATGAAATATGACCAACACTAGGTTTGTTGAGGGGTTTCTTGTTGAGAGGATTTGGAGAAACTCTAAAGCTTGAAGATCTTCATCCTCCTTCGCGAAGAATGCGAAGAAAGAGAAGAACGCGAAGAACGCGAAGAACGCCAGCCTCCGAAAAAGGGCGATGAAGAATGCCAAAATCTCGGAGATCGATGACGTGATGCCGTGTCCCACGACGCCGATGATCCACCTTCCACGACGCTTCTTCCACGACATTCCTTCCCCCATGACAATCTTAGATCAACAACTGATTGAGGTAGGGGGTTGCGGTTCTTTTAATTCTTTGTGAATTATATCCTCGGCTTGATTTCAAATGGTGCATTCTTAATCTTGTGATTTTATACCCACGGAAAATGTTTAAAATATTTGTTGTAAGACTTTTTAAAACCGCTAACACTGTGGGTGCGGACCAACGAACAAGTCCGAACCCACCTTCTCTTCGTTCTTGGTGAGCGGATTGGCGGGCGAAGACAAAGCAAGCCACACGGGCGATGTGAGGTCCTCGCAGTGAAGGATGGGCCCCTGGAGGGCCATTGGCGAAGACGAAATGAAATTCCGAGCACTGGAACTCGTACGGTGGTCGGTGGAGCAGCCCACCGGGGCACCTCGCCGGCACGACGGCAGGTGGCGGTGGCACCCGGCTCGCCGCCAAGAGGAGCCGCCACGGATGAAGCCGCGGCGGTAGGCCGCGGTCCCACGACCGCGCAGGACTTGATGGAATGGGATTTGGCAACCAGCCGTATCCGCTGGAACGTGCGGCCCAACATGGGGTCATGGTCTCTCCACGCGGGGGCAGCGTGCCCCCCGCTTCGCTCGGCCGTAACGGCCGAGCCGACCCGCTGGCCACCCGGCCAGCGCCTGCCGGTTCGCGCCTAGGCAGGGCCGGGTCGCGCCTATCCGAGTCAGTCCTAGACCCGGATCAGGCCGACCCAGTTCGGGCCGACCCAGGGGGGTTGGGCCGGGTCGATCAGGGCCCAAACCGCCCGTTTTCAGACATTTTTCGGTTTGTTGCCCATAAATTGAGCTACGGGCCTCTGATCGACGCACCGTCAGTTGCGATGCGATCCTTGGTTCGAGACGGTCGTTTCAGTATATCGCACTCAAGGTTTCTAAATACATTGGATTTAGCCGGGTTGGTTCGTACATGAAACCAACCGGGCCCTCGGAGCCGGAATTCTCATAACTTAAGCTCCGGACGTCTGATTGATGTGCCATCAACTTTGATGGATTCCTCTTAGTGAGACAAATCTTTTGGCTTACTCTACCCGAGGCTTGGATGTAGGTGGAGTACAGTCGAGTTGGTTTTGACTTAAAAACCAACCGGGCCCCTGGGACGAAAAAACCAGTAACTCTCAGACCGGGCGTCCGATTGACGCGCCGTCTGCGACGTTGAGTTCCTATTGACGATATGGAACTTTTGGATATATCAAATTCAGAGTATGATTCAGTTGATGTATCAGCCTCTCGGCTCATGGAGCGGACCCTCTCGAATGAGAATTCTATGTGCAGGAACCCTAGAGCTGGCTGCGACTACAACGACGACGACTGTACAGAGATCCTCAGTGGATTCGATGGCGACGACTACATCAGTCAGCGATCCTTCGTGGATCAGTGCTACAGATCATGTGTGGGTCCGATCCTATATGGTTCAGTGCTTAGCGGTCCTGTGTGGGCCAGCGCCTACAGATCCTGTGTGGGTCTGATCTTGTGTGGGTCATTGCAGGGGTTAGTTATATATCGATCCTCTGTGGGTCAGATCCTTTGTGGGTCATTGCGGGGGGTAGTTACCTATCGATTATGTGTGGGTCAGATCCTTTGTGGGACATTGCGGGGGTTAGTTACCTATCGATCCTGTGTGGGTCAGATCCTTGGTGGGTCATTGCGGGGGTTAGTTATCTATCGATCGTGTGTGGGTCAGATCATTTGTTGGTCGTTGCGGTGGTTAGTACCTATCAAACCTTTGTGGGTCCGATGACATAAATGAATCAGTTGAAATATCTGATCATATCTATCATCATACGAATAATTATACTTGTGTGATATGAATCCTGGTTTTCTTTCCAATGTGGATTCTATTGTGCTATCCTGTGTGGATTTATGTTTTTATTTCCTGTATGGACTGGGTTGTACATGGGCTCGAAAGTTGGAGCGTACTAGAACTGATGACTTAGGTATATGTATGGTCATACACCTAAGTAGGGTCGAATATTACTTCGTGATTGTATCTTTCCTTTGTGGATTATCCTTTGTGGATTTTGGGAGACCTTCGGGGGTCTCGGGGTCCCTACTGAGTAGCTTATACTCACCCCTGCACGGGCTATGTCCACACTACGTTGTGTTGGTTGCAGACGACGGACAGCGCTGATCGTGGTTGAGGCATGCGGAGCAAGGCAGTACCTGGAGGTGGACCATTGGGAATGATGTTCTCGGAGTGGACGGTCGGACCCGAGGAGTTGTGGAGTCTATCTGTACTCACCCATCAGGTGGTATTTCCAGTGGACAGCTCGACGTTGGAGCTTTACTTCCAGTTGATGTTTTCCCTTTCCAGTTGTACTTTACTTTCAGTTTGGGTTTGTATTCTGGCCCACTTACTTTTTCCGCACTTACTGTTGTACTCTATTTTTACTTAGTGTTTACTTCTACTACTTTCTTGCTCTATGTTGTTTGTTTACATTACAAAGAAATGCCTTCCCTTTTTACCGGGAATTACGCTTTGGTGCTAGTCGCTAGCCCCTGGCCTATGGAAGGTGGGCTTGGGATAGTCACAGCACAGGCCCCGAGGATGAGTCATACATAACCTTCCCATTTATACACATCATTTAATATTACATATTAGGTATTCAACAATATACATAACATTTATCACTCATAAAACCATTATAGGCCCAAAAAAGTTGAACATCAATTTTTATAAATTTGGTTAAAGTATAAAATAATAAGTGTTATCTGAAATTATCAATATTGGTAAAAAAATTATAATTAAATTTAATTAGTGATCATAATATGAGAATAAGTGAATGAGTAAATAGTAAAATTTTATTACTCTAATATAATAGAAATACTACTCATCAAAACCAATATTATTAATCATGTGGCATGGAATAATGTTTTAATCAAGAAAAGAGTAGTAGGAATCAATAATCATGATCAAAATGATGTCAATATTTACAAAAGGAAACATAAAAAACACATAAAAATGATAATGAAAATATTTTGTAATTTTGGAAAATTATCCTAATATATCCCTTATAATAACAATTATATATGAGATTACCTTACAGGGTTAATACCCATAATCTATCAAGAGTATCCAATTAGCTGGTTAACTTCTTAATATTATAGGAGTTACTTATTTTCTGATAAATCTATCTTCATTATCAAATTCATTAAAGAGATATATCATTATCACATATTATTATATGATTTATCAATCTCACCCATAATCAATTGAATTTCTAATTACAATAAAATAATTATTTGAAATGAAATCATTCTTTTTTTAACCATAATAACAACCATTGTTCTATTATAGTAACATTTTCCCATTAAAAAGAAATGTGTTCACTAAAAATATATTGGATGAACCCATAATACTTATAAGTAATATATAATGATATTTTAATGATACTGTGTCCCAAGATTATCAGATATAAAATCAAGGTGTTTTTTATTAATTATGATTTTTAATAAAATAAAATAGATTATTAATACCATTTCTAATGAAAAATACCATGATCTCCTTTAAAGACAAATTTATAAAAAATAATCACAATATTTTTTGAAAATAATATTATTTGAAAATAATATTTGGGACATATAAATGATTTCTTAGTGAAAATAATGATCCTCATTATGGAAAAATAAACTCATTTCATTAATGATAAAATTAACTATTCTTCTCAAACTGTTGTAAATGGAGTGAAATGTGGCCCATGTACAAAATGATAAAATGATTCCTCTTAAAACCATAAAAAAGATCAATGGTCATGTAAAATAAATAAATGATATAATTTATGATTATAAATAATATATATATAATTCATTTTAGAAAAATATATAAATAATTTAATTATTTAATGATCATTATAACCTACAAACAACATTATTGAATATTATTTATTTAATAATGAATAATATAGGATCTAAAAATGTAAAAAATATTAATTATTCCAAGATATGAAATTCGATATAGTTCATGAAATCTATATCATATGATTTCCTAAAAAAATTATTGAACAAAAAATACCAAAAAAGAAATGAAATTGTAACATAAATCCATCAGCGATTTGGTAAATTTTTGAGTAAAATTTTATTAAAATAATTAACATTATTTTTATATATAAATCCCCATAATATAATAATATAATATTTTTAAAATAATCATGGGTTGGTAATTACAGTATTCAATGAAATCATAGTGCATGACATGAATCATGTCCCAGGAAAATGATACAGAGACAAATAAAAAACATGAAAGAGTGTAAAATTTGAAGTTATAATTAATCTATGAAGTGAAAATGTTTAAATATGTTAATCCGGATAAAAACATGTAAATATAGAATAATATATTTTAGATATAAATTCCCCGATATCAATTAGTTGCATAACGATAAAATATTCCACAATGAAGGGAATTTGAGACAAAATGCCTTACTATTAGTCCATACCTGCAATGCTTGTAAACTAACTGTTGAATAATAAAATTGATAATATTATTTTATTTATTAGTTATATTTTTATTATTTATTACAATATCATTATTTAATTTCTTAATGAAAATAATTATTTAATTTCTTAATCAGTTTCGGCTATGTCTTGTGTTTTGAGGAAATTAGGGACATAGTTGCAAAACATCATCGGTGTGTTCATCACGGTCTAGTAGAATATTATATTATTATATTTAGATAAATAATATTGAAATAACATTAATTTAATATATTAATTATACTTTTAAAAATAACCATTAAATATGTTTTTTTATTGAATTACATTACAATCATACAGATGGTAGTAATTATGTACAAATGTGTATGTTTTTATTTTTTAATAAACAATAGAAAAAGAAGGTAATTTTTTTATAATTGCATAATTATTAATAAACCAAAAAGAAACTATTATCACTATACATTATATATATTTAACATCGATGTGATTAAGGTATGATAAAAGGATCGTAGTGTTTCTTGGAGGTGGTTATCCACACATATGTACAAATGATGATATCAAAATTCAATAGATGGAATGGTAAATAATATATGATAGAATACATTTATATAGTATTTGTTATGTCTTTTATTTATTATAAATACATAAAATCTATAACTACAACCATCTATGAGTGGGGGTGGTGGAAAAAGAATTAAATTGTTATGTTAGGAAGTAGTCTTCTGTACACACAAAAGGTGGTTTCATTTCCAATTTGATGGAAAATGGGACTAAATTGGGTTGTACTAAAGTCAAAATAACACTTCAATGTATATATATATTTTTATAATAACATTTATTATTGAATCAATAATATTTAAAGGAGTTGAAAATGAAACAAATTTAAAGTGGTCAGGTTAGATGATTACATCTACTTTGGAAGACATAATTTATATCATTTTTGATGGAAAATTTATTCGTCTTTTAAGATGAATATAAGGTATAATTAAAATATTTTTATTTTAAGAGAATAATTTGTTATGTTTTGTTCAATAGAGTGCAAAAATAGTGTCATAATAAAGAGAATGAAAGGGTGTCCTTTTATAAGTGAAGGGTGGTGAATTTTGGTAAATTCATGAAATATTACAATATAACATATTTAAAATTCATTACACTTGTTTTCAAAAGGATATATTTTAAAATATAAGGAATATATTTTAATAATATTAAAATACAATCATTTTATATATTTGATGATATCAGTTTAAACAGTATATTTTCGATTACCCCTTATTTAACCAATTTTATCTTTAACCACATTAATGTCATTATCTATATTAATGGGTTATGAATTTAATTATAAGGTAAATATTTCATAATAAATGGGTAAGGGATGAAATTTGATTCATATTATCCTCATAATGGACCTATTGAGATATTTGCATCAGTTTTAAATAGTTTAATATAATAGTTTCTAACAAAAAATATTATTAATATCATTTTTAACATGATTAATTTAGTTTGACACTGTTGATAAGATTATAATAAAGCGTTTCTATTTTAAATAATAATAATCCCCTAAAATTTTTTACTGATCTAAAAAATTAATGTGATTATGGGAATGATCCTAACAATAACCCTTTCAGTATTAAAAAATAAATACATGATTTCGTACCATTTCTATAATAAATATTTTGTAGCTGAATATGAATTTTAGTTAACGATTTAACTAATAAATATTAAAAACACATCATTTTAGGAAAAATAAATTTAAACTTAAAAAATAATAATTCCAAACAAAAATTATTTTAATTAATTTAAAAAAGTATTAAAAATATTAAGCGAGAGAGAATGATATTTTAGAATTTATGAATTACAAAAAAAAGTATTAACGAATAAATCAATGAAAAAAGAAAAAATATTATATTTAAGATATTAGGATTATTTGGGATAAAATATACACATTAAAATAAATTATTTTATGTTATTTAGTCTTTTACAAACTTGGATAAATACCCTAATATGGGGTGAATCCAGGAACGATAGATTAAAAAAACTGCCATTTCATATGTTATTTCGCCAATAATGAAAACAACATCCACTCACTTTCTTAATGAAATTCATGAATGTAAATTAAATCTTTTAAGAGACACAAATATTATACAAGGATTGCCCTGACTAGGATATATCCAAGGATCCAACAATATTAATGTGTCGATGTACCATATCCAATAATGATCCATTAAAAATTAAATGGTTCGTTATAGATCACTTTTAGGCCAATGATCACATATTTTGCAATGTTTAGGGTTAGATCACTATCATCTGATGGGTGTATCCCTAAGTCTCTTTTTATTGATCACTATCAGTTGAAAGGATCAATTTCATTCTCTTCCTTTTCTCACTCCTCTTAAAATGATCCACATGGATTTTATGAAAATGTATGACCCTTAAATATCAATAATGAATGATTCCTCAATTTAAGGAATATTATTAGTTGATGGTCTTTTTGGGTTTCTACTTCAATTTATTGATATAAACATAATGGAACACCTCAATTTTACTGGAAAATAGAACATAATTTCCTTTATTGTAGATAAAGAAATTAGTTTTTCATTGTAATTATATTTAAGATATTACATGTCTTTATTTCCCCATATTTAATATCAGAGTGAATAAACTCTTTCATCAAGTATTTTTTTAATGGTCTAGTTTCTCTATCATATTCCTTTTCATCTAAATTGAGATATGAAAATGGTATAAATCATAGTTTGATGTACACTCCGAATTTCATGCACATATGATTCTATCATAATACGATTGTGTGACACCATGGAGCAAATTCGTAGGGTGTGAACCTAGTAATAAACAATATCATGTGACCAAAAATTGTTTCATATTTCATGATGATAATTAGTTCTTATTGTGAGATCTATTTGGATATTTGCACTATTACATGTTAAGAGAACTATTTTTTTTATTTTCAATGAGTTCTTGGTGCGAGTCTTCTTTATCAATTCATCTTTAGTGTGCCCACATTCATTCTTTGTGTAACACCCTATTCAAATCATACACAACACTTATTCAATACAAAATGGCTGTAAAAATTTACGTGAAATCTGTATGATCCTCCATCACACGATATCTCTGAAAAACTCTTTCATGAGATCTCTAGGAGAACCTTCTTCTAAGATGTTACTTCCAATCAGTATCAGAATATTCAAATCATCAATGTTTAAGGACATGTAGTGGGTATTTATAGGGTTAGATACAATTCATTAACTCTTTAAAACATGGATAACTATCCACCTCATCAGTATTATATGCATTACAAGATCTAGGTCTGCATTCTTCTCATGCATTTCGTGAGATTTATGGAAGATTCATATTCTCTGATTGCATGAGATACAGGGACGAGTCATGATAATGCTTTACATAACTTCCAAGTGTGAGATCGTATGAAAATATTATGTTCGACATGACATTCCATCATGATATAAAAAGTAAATTATGACGGTTTTCCAAGATCTCATCATGAGAACTAAATAAAATCATGATCCCCATCTGATATCCCAATGTGAGACTCAATGAAAATCAGGTGCTTCGTGTGATCCCATCGGTAGATAAGAATTTGATATTGAAATTGTTATTGTTGTTGTCATCCATTTATTTTCATGATCCATTAGGATATCCAATTTAAATAATGAGAACATCCTGAAATCTAAAATGAGAGATCAATTTTGTTATTTAGGCTTCAAAAGATAAATCCATCATTCATTATTTGTGATATTATTTTGAAATTATATATATATATTTTTTCTTTTACAACCAAACTTTATCAATGACCTCGAACTGTGTAAAAATGACAATCAACCTAAAATTGCAATCATGAGGATTTTCCATGATAATATCCCCCATTTTTTTGTTGATAACTCTTAAAAACAAGACACCATATTAATTTTACATCAATATTCTTTAAAAACTATCTTGTTATGATCAAGGATTTACCCAACACACCATCTAAGCCCACATTATCCATACTCAATGTGATAAAAAAGGGAAGCTTTCAAAGTTTATCAATAAAAAAATTCCTTCAAAAAACTCTCAACTACTTTCATCATGAACCACATATGTTTTGATATATAAACATTGATTTATCATCATTATAGTCGTCATATTAAAAACACCACCTACTTCACATTATTTTATACAACAATTTTTATATTATATTCTATATTAATTAATAAATTTTCTCCCGTTACGTCCATAATTTATCCCCTTTTCTTGAAAACATTATGATTACTTTGTTGTGGTATAAAACAGGGTAACAAATACTGATTAGAATATTGGGTAAAACACATCATAAAAAAGGGATACAGGGTCTTGTACCTATTTGTTTTCAATTGTTGTGAGTCGACTAAACTCAAATATCAAGTCGATGATGCTCAAATGATTCATTCAGTAAGGCCTTCATCAGAATGTCTACAACCTATAGTTTTATACACACATAATCAATTATAATAAGCCCCTGCTCCTCCTTATCCTTGACAAAATGGTACATTATTTAAATTTCATTTTTCTTAAGGGAATAAGTATATATTTTAACTATGATTTATATAACTTTGAATATCAAAATAGATTCATATTGGGGACATCACATCAACTCCCATATAATGAAGCTACTTATTCATCCCCCAAAACAACATGATTGCCTATGTAGCCAAAATATATTCAAAATATATGCTACTGAATGATATTCAGTCTTGTTTCTATCTTATTTAATAAAAACAAAAACCTCCAAGGTTGAATGTACTACCTATAATTGATTTTCAATTATGTACTAATTCAGAGTAATTTGGATATGTATAGCCCAATAACTCTTGGTGAGATTTGACACTATACATGAATCCAAAATCCAAAATGTTATTCATATAAAAGTATACTCATTTCACTTCAATAATTATGGTTTTCGTGGGATTTCATTGATATTATTCTACATGTAATCTGTAAAATAAAAAACATGTCTTTTCACTTTCATGTATAATACATTACAAATCATTTTTTTGTATTTGTTGAAATTAAATTCCTTTTCATTATCATGTCATGGTATTATCAATAGAGCAGTCATCGGAGACATAATATACATTGATTTATCCAATAAAAATCATCCCAAAGACTCATTGTTATATTTATATTGAGAAATTAATGTTTAATTATCTCATAGTTTCACATATTAACCGTGGAAAACCATCAGTTCACCAATAGTTTACATTTTGAACTCACTTTTCCTGAATGATCAAAAATAGAATTCACTACACTTCATCTAATTCAATAGAAATTATATTATCATCATATACCAGCATCATCATCATTTGATTACTGATATTTTCCACATATAGATTTTCCACATATGATTATGAAAATTAATCTTCTTTTGAAAGTATATTCTTCTTTTTGAAAAAATGTTACATAGGCTAAAGATTTCATCCTATTAATTTTCACTTATTCATCATCATTATCCTGAATATTTCCAGGGAACCTTGCTACAAAATTTCAAACCCATACATATCTCAATCAGTCTAGTTGAATTTTCCCATTGAAAATTGATTTTCCTCCTAGAAAATTGGATTAATGTAATGAAATTAATTCATCTATGTCTTCTCTTCACAAACCTTATTTAATAGTGAACATCATCAAGGGATTAAAATGAACTTCTTCTAAAAATACATTTTCTATTGAATCAATATCATCATTTCTCAAATCGTATGTTGTAAGGGTATTTTGTAGTATATTCAGTTTCTTCTCATTTGGATAGTTATCTTGCAATATAGAAACACGTTGATTTAACCAAGATGATTGTCTACTTATGATATTCTTGAAAATATTTGCATCATTAATAATTTCTCCAATACCACACAAGTCATCGTTAATAACAATTGAAAAATCAAATTATTAATAAACATACTCATTTGGGTGCATTATATGATCCCCATATTTGTCTTATAGAACATATATCATTTCATCTATGACTTTTTACTCTCCGAAATAAATATTTATCATGTTTTCCCACATATAATGTGATGACACACATGAAATCGCCTTTACATATATAGAAATAGATAAGGATACCCTAAAGCAATTATTTCTTTTCTGTTATCATCCATCTCACTTGGATCATCTTTCAATAAGGAACCAATGTTGATACTTGCTATAATTCCACGATTCGAAACCATAAATACACCCATTTCTAATTATTAGAAGTATTGCTTCATATAATTCATCCATAATTGAAAATTGAATCCATTTAAGAATGGACTCCCATTGTAATTGAGAATATACATCTATTCTATAGAGAAAGAATTGTTGATTTCATCCTTCATCTTTGATACCAATTTTTTTTCTAAACTATGTTACATACCATTAATAGGGTGAATATGTATAGGATAGATTAAAACAAATTACCATAGTGATATTGTTTTGTCATTAATGATATCAATATTCTCTCCCATTCCCTTGTAAATTTTTTTATTAGAAATTAAAGCATGCATGAGACATAACAATTTTAATTTTTATCACCCTAAATGGGAAATATCCAAGGAGCATACAATGGAAATGTTTTGATAAACCAAATCCAATATTTCTCACATCCCAAATACCATGTTAAGGAAAGATCAATTCTATTACATGGCATATTGACATTATAATACATTTAGTTAACTCACTACATTCCTAAATTTCACATTGATAATAACTTTTGAGGGACATCTTCAACTGGAATGGATAACTATCTCTCTCATACCATTCCCACAGCTCTGGAATGGAATGACACACAATTTTTGGACACATGGGCCCCTTCAGTATTAATAATGAATGCATTCACAATTATAATTAGTTAATTATTTTATGGACGTTATAGGTTTCCAATTAAATTCTATAAAATCAAATGAATGAAATAATCCAAATTTCAAAAATCCCAGTATAGGATTATCATTTCTTTTGACACAAGAATCACATTTACATTGGATAAATCTTCATGAAATTCCTTGTATTCCATTCACTACTATGAATGTCACAGTGAATAAAATCATTATCAAAGTATTCTTTAATTGTGATGATCCTTAATTATGTTATTTTTAATACATAATTGGAAATGAAATGCTTATATTCATAAGAAAATGTAGGCACAAAACACCATGCTGTACATTATAGAGTGATACTCCTATGTGAGACCCTGGTGCATAACCTATTTTTTGAGATCTTCGAATGAAACCTTGGCCTAAGACCATGGTGCAAGAACCATGTGTGAGACCCATCTGAAATTCTTATATCATGTTGATTGTATGTTCTAGATGTGATACAACATTCATGTTTTTCATTAATCTATAGAGAGAGACTGATTTGATGCATTTAAGGAGATCATATTGTGAATCCACTTTCGTGAGTCGTCTTTTGGGAGTCCACTTTCACACATTGTACATGAACATTTTTATGTAATTTACAACATTAATAAGATGTTATTAATGTAAAATCGATAATTATATCTCTCTAAAAACCTCTTATATGAAATATATTGATTTACCTCATTCGTGTGATCTCTCAACGATCCTCTGTCTGGAGAATAATCTACAAACATTCTTCCCAGATAAGGATTTAGATTAATATTTTAAGTGAAACTCCATAAATTTTTAAGGATGTATCATGTGATATTTATAGTCTTAAATCCACTTATATAACTCCAAAAACTAGGGAAAAACTTACACCTCATCATCATCACATGCTCTAAGAGATCCATGTGCGAGTTTTTCTCATGCTTTATGAAACATCTGGGTACGAGCACTAATTTAAATTTACAGAAGATCCAAGTGATATCTCCAAATAAAATCAATACTGTGTCATGAGATTTTTTCATGATATTCGAAGAAAATCATGAAAACTAGATAGGATCTCAACGAGTGATCGAATGACAATAACGATCCCAATGTGAGATTCTATCATAAGAATCAATGAAAATCATTCACTTCATAATATTACATCATGAAATCTCCAGTAAATCATGTGACTATCACTGTTTCTCACTTATAGATACTATCATGATCTATAGATATATCCATATACAATAATTAGAACTACATGATATATCAATACATACCAATTCTGAATTTTTTCCTCTATGAAATCAATCCATCTGTCACGACCCATCATCGGGGGTTGTGCCGTGACTTCCCCAAGCTAGCCTTCCATATGCCAAGGGCTGGCGACTAGAACCAAATGCGTAAATCCCGATAACTGGGAAGGAATTGCTTTTATAAAAGTAAACAAACACCACAGAGTACAAGAAGAAGTAATACACTAGGTACAAGTTAAAGTGCTAAAAAGTAAATGGGCCAGAATACAAACCCAATTGAAATGTACAGCTACACCGGAACGAACGTACAACAGAAAAGACAAGATACTGGAGGAATAGAAACAGCTCCTGGGTCGTCCACCTCGGATCCTACGAGAATGGTATGTACAGATAGCGTAGCTCCGGGATCGTCCAGCATGGATCCTACCTGATGGGTAGCTATAGATATCCTCCTCGACACTCTCACCCGCCAACCTTCTCTGAGTACCGTCTCATTGTGAAGTCCACCTCTGGATACTGACTCATCTTAATGTCCACCTTCGGATACTGACTCGTCGTGGGGTCCACCTCCGGGTACAGACTCGTCGTGAGGTCCACCTCTGGGTACCATCCAGTCCTCGAACACTTATCCTCTGTCAGCGCTGTCCGTCTTCTACATCCAACACAACATGGTGTGGGAATATCCATTGAATGGGTGAGTATACGATACTCAGTATGGACCCCGAGACACTCAAGGTCTCACAAAATCCAACAAGAATAACCACAATGAAGGATCTAAACATATAACCTTTACTTAGGTATAATAGCATACTTATACCTACGTAATCAAGTAACCCATCTCAATCATGAGGTAAACACAAAGGTCATTGACTTAGCTCAAACCAGGATTTTATTCATGATGTTGAAACCACTGCTGCTAGATAACTCCTCCTCTATCGAGTACAGTGGTCCTGTCATGACTCTGAGGTGCTACTCTCTATCCTTAGACTATTGATGTACTTCTCCCATCGAGTACTGCAGGTCTGCTGCCATATATCGGGTGATCTGCCTGTTGTGGGTCTGCCGCCAAATACCGGGTGCTCCCCCAAATAGCCGTCAGAGGTACTCCACCTGCCGAGTACTGCGGGTCTGCTACCAACTACCAGGCGCTCTGTGTGCCATTGGTTTTCCGCCAAATATGGGGTGCTCTGTCCACTAGGCTAATCAAATCACTTTGAATCAAATCATTCAAGCAGTCATCAGGTCTACAACTACTAGGTCTCTGTACTCCGTACGCTCGTTTCCAGAAGGTTCTGATCTACAAGTCAATAATCAATACTCTAAGTATCACAAATTCCCAAGTGGAAGTATCACAAAGGTCCGCCACATCACAGGGGTCTCAACGCAATAGACGGCGCGTCATTCGGACGCCCGGTCTGTGAGTTATTAGCCTTATAGTCCCGGGGGGCCAGTTGGTTTCATTTACGAACCAAACAAACTGTATATCAATTGTACCCTGAACTCTCATAGGGTATACTCAAAGGGATTGTTTCTCAATGTGATTACCAATGTCGTAGATGGTTCGTCAAACGGACGTCCGGTCTGAAAGTTATCAGCTTTTCCATTCCAGGGCCCGGTTGGATTTTGGATAAAATCCAACCCAGCCATATTCCATATGCATCCAAACCTTAGTTGAATTATACCAAAATTTTCATCTCACTAAAAGGAAACCAACATAGTCGACGGCACGTCAATCAGACGTCCGTAGCTCAAGTTATAACTATTTCCGCTCCGAGGGCCCGATTGGTTTCGATTTCGAACCACCCTGTCTATACCCCAACTTTTTCGAAGTGTTCAGTGTAAAACTTTTAATGACCTTCGCGATCCAAGGATCCCAGGGCAACTGACGGTGCGTCGATACCCCCTTGGTCGGCCCGAACCGGGTCAACCCGACCTAGGTCCGGGTCCGGCCCATTTGGGCGCGGCCCGAACTGGATGGGCGCTGCCCGCCCCCGCACGGCCCGGCCCGGCTCGGCGTGACCTGGCCCAGCGCGGTCGGACGGTCCGGCGCAGGCGGCCCGGCCCGTGCGGCCTCTGACCCAGCTCGGAAGCCGGTCGCGGCTCGGCTCTCGACCGAGTGGGGGGCGATGGGGGGGGTGACACCCCCCCCCCCCCGTTTCCGAAACGGCCGACCTTTTGCAACAACGAGACCCGAAGGGGTCCCGCATCCAGGTGGCGCCAACGGCTGGTTATCCGGCCGACCCTTTGAAGACCTCCACAGCTCCTGTCCGACCGGCGCGGCGCGACGGCACCGCACCCCCTCCATTGCGCCCCCCTCCTTGATGCAGACTCATTCGGCCTCACCGGCGCGACGTGTCGGCGCAACGCTCCACCATTGCGGCCCGCTCCGGTCGTGATCCTCTTTTTTAATGCATGGTGCAACGACACCGCGCTGCCTTCATCGCAGACTTGCATGGTCGCAATTCCCTGTCGATCACCGCACGGTGCACCGACACTGTGCGCCTCCACCTCCAACATCAATAAGGTTTAACAAAAAAATAGAGGAGAAATCGGCCGTGTTTGTGCAGTCTAATATCCTCTCATAACGTTGATATGATGTGGCCAAATTTTAATCAACGATGGTCGAAGATAAAACTTGAACAAAAGAATTAACCCTTACCTTAATATTCGCTGGTCGATGATGATATCGCGAGAGGGTGGATGCCGAATCATTGACTTCATCGCAAAGGTGATGATGATCGTTGGTGTTTGTCGCTTCCTTAAAGGCCTTTGATCCTAGATCGAGCATCGATGTCTCGATAGAGAAGATGGAACCTCGGTATTCTTCGACGAAGAGGCGTCATTCTTCATGGGAGGAAGATGTTCTTCAAAACCCCAGAGATGTTTCTCCCATGATTTCCCAACACATATGTCAACCCAATTAAAATAAGATTCCTCCTTATTTTAATTTAACTTGAGAAGCCATTCAAATTTTGAAAATCAAATCTTCTTAATTAATTAAATGTAGAGTTATTTAATTAGTTAAGAGGTAGGTTGGAAAATTTAATAAAGAAGCTGAAGAGTTACATAATTATAGGGGGGTTTAAGAGAGTTAAAAGTGAGTTATGGGAATGTGAAAGGGTGGGGCTCGTGTGGGCCCCACCTCACATTTTTCCTCACATGGGTAGTTAGGTGCCACCCCAACACCCCCATGTAGGATAAAACCACCTTAGGCATAAAAAATTAAAATTGTTTCACAATTTTATTCAATCCTCATTTAATCCACAAATTTTATCTTATCCAGATGCCCACATTAAATTACGATAAACATCCCCTTAAGAAATTATCAGCGCTGCGAGTTTATCAGTGCCCTCAAATTTCAATTCCGAGCACTGGTTCAAAAGATAGAATAACCCGCTTGTTCGTTCACTGAATGTACCCAAGCCAAGCTTAGGAAATTGATTCCGGGCACACTGGGCCTCGGAATGAAGTTCCATTTGAAACTCCACACCCATAAAATTCAAATGAAATTAAGAAAAAAATATCAATGAAATTTTTGGGTCTTTACACCATCATTCACGCTCCTCAGGATCAATTCAACATTCTGAAAATTCATGGATTATTATAACTAGACTTCAGAAAAACCACAATCCATTGAAAAAAACCGAATCAACTAAAAATCACCATAATTATGGATTTATACATAATATTTAGTAAATTTTAAGCCTTATAAATTTATATTTAAAACTAATTAAAATAATTCACCATTATCATGGTAACAATCATTTACAATGGTTACTGATCATATTGATCTAATGTTATATTGATATTATTGAATAATATAAATTATCCAAATTCCAAATCTCAACTTTTATTTATCAAATTACATACATATAAATGTTAGAATTTAATTTATATTAAAAATGAAAAAATAAGGAAAACAATGGTTTTCCAAAAAAATGATTTTTAATTATAAAAATAAGTTTTACAAATAAAAATATAATATTAATAATAATGTCATTTATTATATTGTTTTCAAAAAAAATTATACTATTTGAATTTTAATCTGAATAAAAAATATAATGTTTGTTTTTTTACTTGAAATGAAAATAGAATTTAAATGGAAATCAATATTTTTCACTATTCAATGAAAAAAATTAATTTCATAATATTTTAAAAAATTAACTCGAATTTAATTTTTGTGAAGATAAATTAAAATATATTATCCTTCTGTCTTATAAAATTTTCATGTCTTCTATAATTTAATAAAAAATATTACCTCCAAAATATTAATAAAAATCATTTTTCAGAGAAAATATTTTGTGTACAATAAAATGAATTTACTATACATTGAGTACCTATTTCATAAGAGTCGATAAATACATTGATATTTAGTAGGAGCTGTATATAATGGATAATTTGGATAATCTTATTCATAACCACAAATCAAATTACTAGGTTATAATGTCAAAATTTGAATAATAACGTTTCACTGTTTACTTATACACAATGTGGCAGTTAGTATACAATATCAGACAAAATGTTATTATAAAATAGCCAAATATTATAATATCACATATTTATCAAATTTCATCCTTGAAATTTGAAATTGATCTCGGTAATAATGTTTTATCATTTTGAAATATCTTTCTAGATGTCTCACATTATAAAAAGTGTTAAATAAATGGCCTCTTGAATAGAGGGTAATGTAACTACCAAATATATCTTAATAAACATATAACATGGTTTCTAAATAAGATAATAATGGTGTAAAATTAAATTTTGGACATTGTGGAAAATGTATTGTTCAAAAAATATTAAATATTTATAAAACAAATTATCATCATAAATTTAATTACCCTAAAAACATAAAACATTTAATTGTTAAAAAGATAATAAATTTATATGAAATTAATTTAATAGAATATATTTTTTTCAATATAATTTTCTTAGTTTAGAGGAATTAAATTTTCCTCTAGACATCGAATATAAGGAATCCTAATTATATGAAAATAATAATTTTATATTTTAAAAAAATTTCAAGAGTATCAAATAATTTTTCCAAACAATGTGCATCGAAGATGAATATTACATGGCTGTAAGACAAATGTGAACTTCTTTATAATAAACTTTTACACTAAAGTATAAAACCATATTCAAAATTTTATTATATATTAAATAAATATTTTTTTATCAAAATGTAATATTATATCAATAATTTATAAACCACCATATGGAAAAAAATTATATATAACTAAAATATATTCATAATACCAAGAAACCTTCAACATATATCATTTCATAAATAAAAAAACATGAATACAAAATTACCTCAAAATCATTATAATTTAAAAATATTTTATCCTCAATG
This sequence comes from Viscum album, assembly GCA_963277665.1. Classification (NCBI taxonomy): domain Eukaryota; kingdom Viridiplantae; phylum Streptophyta; class Magnoliopsida; order Santalales; family Viscaceae; genus Viscum; species Viscum album. The sequence goes on along the minus strand of OY728152.1, from coordinate 61,890,983 downwards.
TTTATATCATATAATTAATATTATTTGACTAAAAATGTAATACCATTGTTCTAAAAAAATCCTTCATGTTGCACCTATGGGGAACATATAACTCACAAAAATAAAACACCTCCAAAAATATTAATAATAATATTAAAATATCACCACAAAAAACATTGAATTATGTTTATATTCCTTTTATATTCTATTCAAATGTAATATTATCGATCGAAGATGGTATAAACAGATCTTATATTATCCTCAAATGAAAAAATCATTTTCTAAATTTTTTTCTATACATAATTATAATACTATTAATAACATCCCCAGACTCACCCTCCTAGATCTATAGTTAACATATCATATTTAAATTTCTATCATAGATACTAATAAATGTTAACCAATTTCAACCATAAAAATTTAAAATCAAAAAATGAAAAAATTTATGATAGAAAACCTAATGAACTCTTAGTTTTAGAGTTTTAAATAATGAGCACAATCTTTAAAAAATCAAATCAAATGTTTTTAACTAGTTATTGATCCCACTTATACCATGATTTTAATATTCAATATTTACCCAAAAAATATCCCATTTAATATCGACCCATTTCTCATTCTATAAATATATCATTGAATATAATTATATATAAAATTGGGAAAATTAATCATTAGTACGGTGATCAAAAACATTCAGTAAGGGTAAAAATAATCACTAAAAATACATTCTAAACTATTGATGTATATGTGAATAAATGTATAAGTAAAAAGTCATTGATCCTAAAAATAACATTAGAGAATTAATAATTCAATAAAACCATGTTAATAATCATCTTAAATGAAATAAATGTTAAAAAATGGACGTATCATAAAAATAAATAATCGTGATCCACGTGAGGTCAATATTGATCATTGGAATCATTAAAAACCTATTACAGTCATAATCCAAACAAGTTTTTATCTTGTAAAATTTTATTTAGTGAACCAATAAAAGAACCCATATAGAAGGGATAAAAATATTTTTAATAACCATAATCTCTTATGAATCACATGTTAACTGGTTAACACTTTCATCCCAAAGTAGTTACTTATACTCAGTTTACTCTATCACCATTTCCCAATAGTTTGTATAAATATTCCCATCTCACCTGTAATCATGAGATATATCGGGCTCATCCATTATAATAAAAATTCTCATAGATCCATAAAAAATCATAAAAAAGAATTTTATTACATTTCAACAAATCAAAATCCTTTTTTCTTTTACATATTTATTTACGAATAAAAAATAAACAGGTTCTATAATAATATATATGGAAAAACAAAAATATATCATTATATAGAATAAGCATGGTAAAATTAAAACATATACACAGTTGAGAACAAGTAAATCCAAGTATTGTTGTGGTTTTTGAATATAAATAAAAGTAAAAGGACATTAAATTTTTAGGTGGAAAATACTATTTCCTATGGAAAATAAATTTTCAAAACCAATAATTCACAAAAATATTGTGAAATAATTATATGTGAATAAAACCATAAAATTATAGAAATTAATATAGTAAAATTAGACTAACATGAAAATACATTCATTCTATTTACATTATAAAAAAATAATATATTCAATCTTTTCTAATGAGAGAAAAATATGAAAAATATAGATAATTTTATAAAATTTATATATAAATAATTTCATAATAAGTTCAATGATCATGTACAAGTAATTAGAAACTAATTAACATTTATTTAATTAAATTATTGAAAGAATCATTCATAACATGGAAATTAAGGATAATAATTCCCGATTAATAATATTCCAAAATATAAATTATATTATTAAGAAAACATTTTCCCACCATTTTTTAATTTGAAAAAATAATTAATTGAAATAAATAAAAAGATATAGATTAATAAAAAACATGAATTTAATGATTTAATATTTATAAATTCTTTTATAATGAATAATGAACATAATTAAATGGATTCATGGCATAGAATATGAATCATATCCCAGAAAAATTATTCTGTAATAAAGAAAAGCTATTCAAAGGCAATAAGATTTTATGATCCAATTAATCATTTAAGAGATTAAGTTAACATATATAAATCGACGTTATACACAGGTAAATAAAAAATAAAACCAATTAGAGATCAATAATGATATGATAATTTCATAAAAATTTGAATAAAGTTGAAGTATAACCCATTAGGTTTAAATTGTTTTGTCAAACACCTTATTGCATTGTAACATTCATGTTACATAGGACTGGGTAAATTTTTTTGAATTATATAATTAAATACAATGAACTTTAATGGATTCATTATATAAAAGTTTAACATGGTTGTATATTCACCATATAACAAAAATTAGGTGAATTTCAATAAAATGCACCTTATTTAATGGAAATTGAGAAATACTCCATTTCCTATAGTCCTAAAATTCCATATTCGAACTATATTCTAATTATAATTAATATAAGCAAATTATTTTCTATTTTAATAACATATTACACAATTATGATTTTATCATTAATGTTTTTTAATCATTTTCTCATGGACATTTTTCATTATGTAGTGGGTAAATTCAATTTTGTTTATGTTGGAGGAAATTTGGTTCTTAGTTAAAAAAATTCTTCAATATGTTGATCTTGGTAAAGGTGGTAATGATTAAATTATATAATGTGTATTTATAATGAAATAATTTCCACATATATAAATTTACTATACATATAAAACCATCAATGAATAATGGTTATGATAAATGAATTATGATACAGTAATGGAGATGGTAGGCCATTCATACACCTGACTAACATTTATATTGTTCAATGAACATGAGATAAATAAGATAGGTATTATTTTGTAATAAAATAATAATTTTTATATCTTAAATGTCCTATATTATCATTTAATGAACTATTTATAACATTTCTGTGATTCAGTAATGAACAAAGAATCACATCTCTTCGTAGAAGAGGTATTCCACATATACACACAAATAGAGTTTTTTTTATCAATGGATAGAACAGTAATAACATAGATAATATATTATATATATTGGAAAAAAATAATTTCATGATAATAATAAATAATAAATAAATCATTCATTATAACTATCGGTGATAGATGGTGATGTAAAATTAATAAAATAGATTCATGAGGAAGTAGTCCTCCCTATAAATGAAGGATGGATTAATTTCATATATAGAATAAAATTTGATGTAAAAGAGTTATAAAATTTTCATAGTAAAACTTATGTATATATGATATATTTATGTTATTATATCATCATGTTTTTAATGTTTTGAAGGGGGATAAGTAGAAACAATTTGAAAGAGTTCAAGTTGGATGATAACGAGTTCATTGATAGAGCACTCTTATATCCATACTAAAGCTCTCTAAAATGTCATTTCCGAAATTAGAGAACATCAAAATTATGCATAGGGTTGTTTAGAAAATAATTTTTATATTTTTTTTTGAAAAATATATTTTAATTGTCTTTATCTATAGAAAAGATGGGTGGCCTTTTATAAGGGAGGGGAAGGGCATTTATTAAAATTTATAATGTATATAATTTGTGTATAAATCATGTGAGATGGTAAAAAAACTAGAATTAATTCAAATATAAGGATTACATTATCTTAATACACTCAAATATCCTTGTTTATATATTTTTAGATATCTTTTTAAAATCTGTATTTTTGTTTAACCACTTGGTTTATCAATTATAACCTTAAATGTGATAATTAATTTTTCAATATTAATGCGTGATTATTTTTCTTATAAGGTTAAAATTAGAATATAAATAAAATAGTGGTTAAAGTTTAGTCCATTTTCATCCAAATTTTAATATATCATGTTTTTATGAATTTTTAATATAATCTAATAAAATATTATTTAACATAAAATGTTATTAATTCCATTTGGAATATATTAATTTTGTATGAAGAAAAATATATGAAGATATTTATGGATTTTGAATATAATCCATTATAAAATATAACAATATTATATAATGATATATGAAATTTGCGGGGCACAATAACTGACACAAAAAAATTGGAAAAATAAAAGCTAAATACCCAAAATTAAATATTTTATAATTTTGGATAATATACATGTATAACATGATATTAAATATTTTTTTTAAGTTATTTGAAAACTTATCACAATATTTCTAACCATATTAACCCATATTACCATTACCGTTGTACTTTTATTATTATGGTTTCTATTCCTATTGACCGAAAACTATTATGATTTTATAAACTATTATGAATTAATTTTATTCCAAATGTGAAATAACTTTTATCCAATTAATTCCATATATATTTAATAATTTAATTAATAATTAACATCACAAAATGTGACAAAAAAGGATTGTCCGGAGAAATCCATTTTTTTGCATAAAAATATCATAATACTAAATATGAATTTAATGATGATTGTATAAAAAAAATTAGGTCAGTTTTAACAATAAGTAAATAATTTAATTTTACAAATAAATCAGTATAAAAAGTGAATTTTGCTATATAAGAAATGAAATGATAATATTCAATAAAAATATTTTTTTAGATATTCATTTCAAACCCATCCTTTATGGAATAATCTAAAAAAATCCTTATATAATTTTGAAATACTGAATTTGAAAAATCATTCATTTTTTGGAGACAATACTTTTATGATTCTATTAAATTAATTATAAAATTAAAACCCACAAATAAATAAAAAATTAATTTGAGGAAAACATATTTTTTACCTGTAAAATAGCATTACTAAAAATTATGTAGATATTTACTAATAAATAAAAATTTTAAATTGAGTATGAATAATATATATTTCATAAAAAGGTTAATCCTTTTATTAAACACCAATTCAATGTATATGTTATAACAATTATATTTAAATAATTATATTGGGGTGTCTATTAATGATGAGAGGTGTGTGTCCAATACATTATCAAACATATTCTTATTTTAAAATATTTAGATATTACAAATCCAAAAATAAATTTGAATATTTCGAATAGGTTTGTGTATGTTGTGAATAGTAAGTTCAAATATTTTATCCATTTAGTAATAGATTGTAGGGATATGTTTCATATGTTAAATTGAATAATTGTTAGTTGATTATGAAATAGATGTCATACATTTCTATGGATGTGGAAAAGGCATGTTATAAGTCTAAGGTAGATGAAAATTTCAATAATGTAATATAGATATTATTTATTAAACAACTCAAAAAGGCTAAAAAATAGTGAAGGACTAAAAAAAGTACTTTAGACAATGGAAATCTTGTGGTGTTAAGGGAAAATATAGGTGTACATATGGGTTCAATGATATGTTGTGACAGAAAAATTCACAAGAGGATTTGTGAAATTTTATAGTATGGTATAAATGGTAATAGAAAAATTATGAACCTATTTCTTTCTCAAGAGGAAACAATAAAAATAAATTTAAAATGGAAGGGTAAGGATGTTTCAATGAAATAATATCTCATGAAAAAAAAGAAACAAAAAAGAAACATTTTAGGAGGAAAAAATGAGTGAGAAATGTTTTCAGATTATTTATTGGAAACAAAGTTATGTATTTTAATGAAAATATTGTTAAAAGTTATGATAAAATATCCAAACATAGTGTTACTTAAAAAGGATAGACAATGTCCCTTCTTAATTATAGTTATTCTTGCATATATATGAAAACATTTTGTGAGTTAAATTGATAAATTCACTACTATTACTGAGGGAAAACAATGAATATGTTCATCATGGTACATTACAATTTCTATTATGTGAAGGAAGTGAATACTTGTAGTGACCCATGCATATAATATAATGAAATTTTTTATTTTTGTATGAGTATTCATTACATTACACACAAAAACTCTAAAGTATCATATTCGTATAGTATCATTGAAGAATATAAAAACAATATTATTATTTTATAAAATAATTTCAACATCTCCCACAATGATATTATAATATAATTATACGTTTAGGAATACCTGAACTTAATCATCTATAAAAATTTTGGGAAGTAAACATATGAATGGGTGGTATCAGATGTGAATAAAGTATAACAATGATATATATCAATCTAGTATCGTATAAATGTTATTATATAATCATAAGTGTATGTGATCACGAAAATAACCTCTGACGTTCATAAAAAATAATTCATAGATGAGAAACAAGAATCCTAGAATCAAAATTTATCATTCCAAAAACATAGACATTAATGTGAGAAATCATCATAAAACAATCAATAAGAATATTATCATGTTAAAAAAATTAATCATCATATATATTGAAAAAAATCATATTTCATGGATAAATAACAAAACCCTAAACATAATGTATTTATAATCATCGCATGTTTCCTACTAGTGTTAGAAAGAACCTTTTTCCTATATCGGGTCTGGATTAACCTATTTCTTCCAATGTATCATGTCATACCTATTTCCTAGAGTGTAATGGATCCACTCCTCAAACAATTATATTTACATATGTTCTACTCCGGATACAATCATATCTGACAAATTCCATTATATAACTAGGTTCACAACCGATTCTAGTTCTTTCGATCTCATGAAATATAAATATTTACCAAATGCATTAGAGGAAGATGTAAGTCCCACACATCACAAAAAAAATATTTTATGTTTATATTCTTCAAGATTCTAAAATATTCATCATAACATAAGAATTAAAATTATCTATGTTTAATAAAAATTCCCCATTTCATAAAATGTAGAAAAAAAGGTGTCATAATAATTTCATCATTTCATTATATCACATCCTATGAAATGAAGCTGTTTTCATATTATTTTTATCATGAAATAACCCAGGGTAGTGAACGATTCTGTTAAAAAAATTCCTAATAGTCACAAAAAATAATTTAATGAATAAGAATGATATAATGAGATTATTTCCATAGTAAATGATTATTATATTCAATTTATTTCATATTTGAAAGAAAAAGAGTTTAAATTACCATAATGATTAATTTTTTGTGGAAAATAAAATTTATTGGAATATAACTTTTTAAAATTAAAATTTTATATCATAGTATGAAAAAGTAGTCTTTTAAAATAATATTTAAAACATAAAATTAAATATTAAATGGAAATAATTTCCATGATAGTGGGAAATTTCATTCATTCCCCACTCAATAAAATATGAATATCTTTCATAGTTTCACTAAATGCCAAATGAGCCTAGTTTGCAAAAATATGATGATTACATTTAAATGATTATGTAAAAATTAAGAAATGTGTAAATATATATTTACTAAATAATTTTAATAATTTTTTTTTTAAAAATGAAAACTATTTTAGAAACCAAGGCTGTGAATGAAATCTAATTTTCGAGGGAAGAGAGAAATAATGCCAAATTTTCTTCAAAAACACTTCTCATTTATTTTAACTACCCCACTGTTTAAAATGGTAAAATAACATGAAAAATTAGATAATAACAAGATTATATGAAAATTAAACTCTCTTAATTAGTTTTATATCATAATATATCAATATTTTATAGTTATTCATAAATTTTCATGATTAATGATTAGGTTGTAAAATGAAACCCTTACAACTTTAGTTACAAAAATTTTTAAAACCCATGATGCAATATAATTAATTTAAAATCAAAATGTCACGAGGTTAAATATATTTATGATATTAAATTTAAAATATTTTATATATAAACTTCATCAATATTGAATACTGGATAACATAACAGTTGTCTCAGGAAATGAAAATTGACAAAAAAAAAACCCTTGACCTCTTTTGGAAACATTCAAATCGTAATCCACATAAGTGAGCGATAATAATATATATTAGAAAATCAGAATATTTTTCTTGGGAATGATAATAAAATGAATTATTAGGAATTATATGAACAACATAAATTAAATTAGTGTGAAATATGGATTGTGTCTCGTAGATGTAAAAAATGTGATATTAATATGTTACCATATTGGTAATCATATGAATCTTAATACCCAGTAATGCATAACATAAAATAAGACATTAAATATAGTGAATATAATGATATTACTGATATAAAATTTAAAAGTAACTATATATATACACACCACAAAAATATATATGTGGTGAATTATGAATAACACTTCCTTATATAATAGTGATATAAATAATCCCTTACTATAAGTATCAAATTCGACAATACACATTCAAAACCAAATTATAAAAAATATAATTATATTATAAATATATTAAATAACCACACACACAAAAAATCACACACACATTCACACATGGTTATATATATTTATATAAACCATATATTATTTACTTATGAACTTTATTTCCAATTTATTAATAATATGTTGATAAAATATTTTTTTGAGAAATAACATATTTATTTTTCATGTATTTTTGATTTGGTATTATTACCCTTTTTAATTTAATTATTGTTAAAAAAATATTTTGATTTTTAATCAATATATTAATATCATAAATATTATTTATACTTGTGTTTATATTGTACTTTTAGAATTAGATATATAAACTGAAATACACAGTTCATAGAGATGGTAGAACATATGTAAACTGTAACATTATTTCCATATTCTCAATTTATTGAGAAAATTAAACATATATAAGATATTTTAATTATAATTGTTTTATCATTTCTTATATATAACTTATATTCATTAAATTTACCCTTAATACCATAAATGCAATGTGTTTGTAAAAATTAATCCGATCACTTTATGAGTTTGTAGTTTGTCGTATACATGAGTGACAACATCATTTTACCAATGAAATTGAATGTAGAAAACTTATCATATATTTTTTATATTAATTTAATAAATATTGAATAGATAGGTGAAATACATAATTAAATTTTTTATTTAATTATTATGAAGGAAAACAAATAATATTGGATTGTGAGGGAGTCATCTTCGGAAATCACGAGTGACCGTTTCATTTTCCATTTGATGGTACTTGACAATGATATATATTATAACCTAGATTGTATAACATATATGTATATATGTATATATGATATAATTTAATAATTATATATTACTTTTTATGATATAATTTAATATGAAAAAATAAGAAAAAATGAAGGGACTTAGTGAAAACAATTACCTTTACTTAGCGTGTATCTTTGGTATATCTTATTCAGCACCCTAGTATTGGTCTCTTGGGGTGATCATAAATAATATAAAAATTATTAAGATGTTTGATAGGGTATTAGGATGAGATTTTTGAGAAAAAATAAGTCTTTATATGCGTGAATAACTGAATATTGGAGGTGGCCTTTTATAAGTGGGGGAAAAGAACCTACTTGGAAACTACTTAGAAATTTCCCAAAATAGTCAAAAATTAAAAAATCATTCAAATGAAAAATCATCCAAATGAACTAGGATTAGAAATTGTTATTTATAAGATATAAATATGTCTATATTATCGTATTTGAACTACTGTTTGGTCTTTTCTGCCATTATATATTTAGGTAAACCCCTGGTAAATCAATTTTGACTATACTGCAGTTTTATAATTACAAATATTTTTATGTTAAATATTATATAAAATTATTTTTACTATGTTAAATAATATAAATTATTATTATTTCAAATATGAAATCCAAGATTCATAATTCTATTGAATGTTGTGTAAAACATAATCATAAAATTAATCCCTAATATGTGACGAGAAATAAGGTTTACAAAGTGAAAATGTTGACAAGTTTACGGACAATATTTATCAAACTTTTATATTAAATTAATTAAAATTAAATAATTAGTATATATATACATGTAAAAGGAATTTTTTTTATATTTTCAAAAGTGTTATTAGAAATGAATGTATTTAACAAAAAAAATTTATCTATTCATATAAACATTTATCTATTAATAAAAATATAAAATTCTCCGTAAGATACCATTGAAATGATAATAAAAAGAAGAATTAATTTGTTTCTAATTTTTTTAATAAATTTGTTAAAATCTTTATTTTAATTCAATCCCACATATGTGATGAAAAAGGCGGTTTTTGAGAATTTTATTTTTTATGCCCATAAAGAATTGATATTACCTATATTTTTAATAAAAATATTTTCATTAATGTGAATGAAAAAAATTTAAAAGTAATCTATAAATATCATTTAAAAATTTTCTAATTATATATATTTTTAATTGAAAACATTTCACCATAAATTTAAAAAACCCCCTTTGGCGTCGCACCCCCCGACACCTGCCTTTCTCAAAACATATAGCCACCTTTTATAGTGATTTCCACTACCCTACCAAGATCTTCCACCCCTCCCAACATCCTCAATGAAAGACAGATACCCCATATTTATATGTATACCTGTATTTGTTCTCTAGACCTCCCATATATGATTGAAACACTTTACCAATATACCATGTGTGTTTTGTTTTACATTTAACAAATTTTGTATTTATTTTTATATATTTTGAATTTTTTTATATAGATACACAAATTAATATTGATTTAAACTTATTTTATATTATTATTAATTTTTATATATTGAAATATATTTTAAAGAATATAAATATAAATTTTTATTTATGATTATTAATAAATTAAGATATTTATATATAAATATTATATATACTTATTTTTGAATTATTATAACGGAAAAAATGGTTAATTTTTAAATTTAAATATATCGAATAATAAAAATAATTTTCATATTTTTAAAAATACATTTCTACATAAATTTGTTTTTATATGTATTTAATAATGTTTTTTAATTAAGAAATATAAAAAAAATTCATATATTTAATAATAAATTGAAATACATTGTGAAAAATGATAATATTTTAACACCATAACATCAATATGAATGTAACTCCTTAGAAAAAATTCAATCCCCAGGATAATGGAAACAATATGTAATTAAACTAGGCTAAAATTCAATCTAATGTTACAAAATTATTGTACCTCGATAAAAAACTATGTTCTAGAGGCATTCAGGGCCTATTTATCCTTAGAATAACATTGTTCGAGGTACCCCTTGAACAATAAGGCATATATCTCATTGAATGCTTCTATTCAAAATGTGTTTGAGACCAAATAGACACCCACAATAATAGTTATGGTTGTTTGATGTTTAACTTATGTTATCTACATATTTTAGATATTTTATTATGTTTTGGATTTTTTTATTTTCAAATTTTTATATAATGACTATTAATATAAAATAATTATATTAAATTTAATAAATTTTTTTTACTTATTTTATAATCCATTTCAACTAAATAACTTACTTATTAAGTTTTAGTAATAATTTAGCATTATATAAATCATATTTAACAAATATATGTTATATTTATATAAATATAAATATATTGATATGAACAAATTGCATATAAAAATGTATATTTTTTATAAAATATAACCATTATCTATGCTAGTAATATATGGGGTATTTATCACCACTTTTAAAAAAATCAATAACAAGGACCGCACTTTGACATTTCTTTTTTACTAGCACTAATAAATCCTCCCTCAATCGACATTTTTTTAAGAAACTTTAATTGAAGGGTCTTTATGTACTGATTTTTTAAATATCATAAATACCCCCATAATAGCACTAAAAAAAGAGATATTAAAGACCATCCGTTATCAGTGCTTTTTCTTGTACAGATGGACGATTTTTATAAACGAGCATATAGCTAGTAATTGATAAACCTGGTTTTGCAGCAGTTCCAAAAATTGATGATGGATTTTTTTTAATTCCAGATAAAAAGTAGGATAATGATATCTAAAAGATAACTATAATCTATCCCTTTTATCTATTGTTATCATAAAAAATTGTTATCAGAAGTTATCCAACATGGATAAATATTTTTGTAGAGAAATAATTAATTATTCTCAATAACATCTACAAAAGTTATGCACAAATAGTTTAATAAATTGTTAAGTATATAACCCTTAAAAAATATTAAAATCCCAAACAGTATAGTGAACATCACAAAAAATAAAATATGAAAATATCATTAATCCCCCAAACAAGAAGAAGTAGATCTTAGTTGTCACATTCCAATCATGTGAATACCATAAACATGTATTCTCTTAAAATATTTTAATAACATGAATTACCAGAAACAAATATTGGAATCATTGATTCATCCCTATTCCATAAATAAAACATACATTCTTTGATATATTCCTTATATGAAATTATTTTTTAAAATATATCAATGATATAATAAACAACATTATTAACTAATCAATTATTTCGTTTGAGGTCATAAAAATTGTACAATTTACATTATCGGTATCAATAATCTCATTAGACAAACAAAAAAAATTTCTCAGCAAGATGAACATATTGAGGGATAAATATCAATAATCATGTGTCTCAATAAAATATAACATTTACATTAAATCACATTTCTAGGTCATGAGTATCATTAAACACATTCTTGAAAATACTTAATGATTAAATTATGTTGATCAATCCTTATAAATTTCATAATATCTAAATTCTATAACATAAAAACATAAATCATTTTACATCATTCTCAAAACATTGACATGAATTCAACATATTATCCCATAATACCTCATTCCTTTCATATTTATTTTGGTTTATATTTATCATTTTCATAATTATAATTAATCATATATCTAAGATGATTTTCAACTTGATCATTCCACCTAGGAAAACGATTTTTAAAATTCCCAAATATCTCTCATTTATAAAATTCATCCATTTATAATACATTAGGGAGAACACCATTAACATCCTTTTCAGGAAATCAATTTCTCATTTTTACATTGAAATCAATTTATTTATCTTAGTATTATACACAATAAAAACATATTTCAATTCCTCTGAGACAATCACATGGGTGAATCTTTCAAAATTCTAAACTTATAGGAATTAAATTCTCTTTTCCTCCCTGGTCCCCACCACCCAATAAATCAGGGAACTATATTTTTCTCATATATGTTTAATTTTTTAGATTTTTAAGGTTAATGTTTCTAATCATGTATCATGATAACAAATTAGGTGACATTATAATATCCCTCACTTCATTCAGCATTCCATTTAGTTTATGATCGACGCAATTTGCAGTAATATAATTTATTTTATCAAATATCTCCTGGTTCCCTTCATTGACTAAAACCAAAAGTAATATTGTAGGTAAGAATAGTAATATCTGGAAACCACATAATCCCGAGAAACAACGTATACGATGTCAAAATCATGATACCGTCTTTTTAATGCATTTATATTTCTGTGTATTATAGGTCATTAATAGATATAATCTATATAAATATGTCATGATGTTTCTTAATGTCATTGAAAATTACCAAATCATATCACTAGAGAGTTTGAAAATAGTTTTGTAGAATGGAACATTTTCATGCACCATGTGATGATCAACTCTAGATAAATATATAAATTTCGTAATTATTACACCTAAGAACATCATTTGTAGAGCCACCTCCACTTGTAGTATCTACAAAGGGATTTAATTTGATAGAAACCACTAATCCTTTACCAAAATTCCATATTATTTTATTATACTTTGACATATTCATATTCTTGTATAATTATATATCCAAAGGTAATTGTATAAAAATTTAATTAGGTGTTTCACTAATATTTTCTCAAAATTTTTTAAAAATATATCTAAATCAATAATGAATACCATATATAATGACAGAATCTTATTGTAAATAGATATTTGACCATTTTGGATAAATATTCAATACATTAAATAGACACACGCCTTTGGAAAAAAATGTTATAGTGTATTTTGAGGCCATAAAAACAATATTATTATTTTTGAAAGATGCTCAATGTCACACACAATAATATTATCACACATTAATCCTATAATGCATACCCTACCTAAACCATTATTAATAACATGTGGAAGGGAACAGAAGAAAGGGTGAGTATGAAAACCCCTCATTTTATTACACACATAAAAATTATTTATGATATAAAATAATCATTTGATTCAACTTAAAATATACAGAGGTCTAGTATGTTTGGTGCTATGGAACATTACATAACTTTTGAAAACATGAAACATAATATCATTAGAGAAATAATGCATTACATGACCACTTAATTCCCTCGTACTTTGCATTGCATGGGATTACCTGATGACATGCATAAGAAAATGGTGTTCTATAAACTCTAGTAAGGGAGTAAAATATGCATAACATGAAAAATACATTACATGCTAGGCAATAGGAATATCAAAGTAGAATAAGAGAAAGATGAACATTATGGCAACATATTTGATGATTATCAAAAAGTTAAATCTGGCAACGACACATAACATGGTATTAGCATGAGCTATGGCTCATTGCACTAAGAGCATGTGTAGAACCCTGTTTCATATGAATTATAATGATTACGAAAAAGCATATATTTCCAGAACATAATTCTTACAGTATTTTGTTACATCACAATTGGTTCATTATGGTACCATAAAATATATTATATATTTAAACAGAATTTTATTTTTACCCATAAATTCATTTATCTCAAAAAAATTATGAAAAATTTACCATTGAATAATTTCAACTCCTTGATTTTAAAAATAATAGTCATTATATATAAACAATTTCAAAATTTGTGAATTTTTAAATTTCATATAAAAAATGACATTTATGAAAAATTCTTGGGATTTGATAAAACTGGATAACAAAACATAATAAAAAAAACATTGTATTCATAAAAATTATACGGTTATTTATATATATAAATAATTATTTTAGTAATAAAATTTTATTAAAATATTATTTAATTGAAAGATCCATCAATTCATCATAATAGATTTCTTAATTGAATATTAACTAAAAAAATTCCTATTTTCACTTTAAAAACTATTTATAAAGTAACAATAATAAATTGAATTTATATTCATTATTATATAAAAAAATGCACATATTCATAGTTCTATGATATTATTAAATAAATCATTATAACACTTGTATAATACATAATGCTACGGTGTGTGATGATGACAGACTATTAGGGTGGCATGGAAAACATCACTCATGTGGTAATCTCTATTAAATTTCACTTCTCCCATAGATGGTTCTGTTCAAGAATAACATGTTGAAGCGCATCTTGGTCTTGGTTAAGAGAGATTCCCAATAATGCCACATCCTTTATGAGCACTGACAAATGGGCCTCATATGGTGCAATTATATAGGATGAGGACATCGATTCCACTTTCTGAGTATATTGGATTTGTTAAAGAATCATCTTTTAACTAATCATGTTATAACTATTTTAATGGCTATATTAGAAATGGTCAATATTCTTAATAGTATTTTAAAAATCCAAAAAGTGAAAACCAAAGAAGTGAAAATGTTATATAACAATTTTTCATAATAAGATATTAAATTATATTAAGAGGTACATTCATTAATAAATGTTCTAGACATTACAATATTCCCCCATAAAAAATTTCATCCTCAAAATCATTTTTTCCCACACTAAAGAAGATGTGGGTAACTCTTCTTTGTCACTTCCTCTAATTCCCACATTGCTTCAAAAAATTTGTGGTTTTGCAAGAACACCTTGACAAGGGGCATTGACTTATTTTGTAGAACATATTCTCTATGATATAAGATCTTCAATTGATACTCTTAATAGGAGTGTTCATTCCACAATGGTACCACCTCTGGATTGAGAAAATGTGATGGGTAAGGTATGTAGTTCCTAAAGAGTGATACATGGAATGCATCATGTACTTGAGATAAGTTTGGTATGAGTTCAAGTCGATAGGCCACTTCTCCAATGTGATCAAGGATCTCAAAAAGGTTTATGTACCTTGGAGAAAGCAATCCCTTTTTTCAAAATCTCATAACTCTCTTCCACCATGATTTGCGGAGAAATTTCCTGTCATGGACATCAAACTCTATGTATTATAAATGTTTATCAGCATAACACATTTTTCAAATCTGAGCAGCTTTAATGTACAGATGGATTGTCTTAACCTTCTCCACCATTTCCTTAACCATCTTTGGACCGAGGATTTTTTTCTCCTCATCTTTATCCCATGGTGCTGGTGTTTAGAACCTCATCTCATAAAGGCCTTCATAAGGATCCATTTGGATGAATTAGTGGAAACTATTGTTGTAAGAGAAATCGACTTGAGGGAGATGTTGATCCCATCCTCCTTTTACATCCATTGAGCATTCTCTAAACATGTCCACTGGTGTTTGGATATTATGGTACAATTGGCCATCAGTTTTTGGATGATAGGTCAAACTGATATTTAGCTAAGTATTTAGACTATGTTGAAGACTCTTCTAAATCATATTGGTGAATCGTATATCTCAAATGGATACAATTTATAGTGGTAACCCTTGCAACTTTTCATGTCTCTGTTGTATATCTGCACCTGTTGATCCGGTGTGAAATCCTCTTAAATTTCAATGAAGTGTGCATTCTTAGTAAGATGATCCATAACAAACTAGTGATCATTGTATCCTTTTTAGGTCTTCATAAGTCTGATGAAAAAGTCTATGGTGATGTTATCTAATTTACATGTGGGTATAATTAATTATTTCCTCATCACTTTAGACATCTGCATCATAGACATCACATGCTGATATACAAGGGACATTGATGTATACTCATTGATCTCCTTCTTAATGTTATATCACCAATAATTCAATCAGAGAAGATGACATGTCATTTGGTTTCATGGGTGAATTGAGAAATTTAAACTATGTGCATCATCCAAAAGTACCTTCTTGAACTCCAGATTAGATAGAACACATATTGTTGACATAAATCTCACAATTCCATCTCTATTGATATTGATATTCAAGGATTTCAATTTTTTGATAGTTTCCACTTTCCTCTGAATTCCCACATTTTCCATTTGATAATTATATAACCTTTCATAAAGAGACTGGTGAGAAATCATTTTTGAAAGTATTGATGATGATCCCTTCTTTATGATTTCCAAGTCCATCATCATAAAATCTAAGAAGATTGGATCCTTTTGAATTCTCATTTATTATAGAGTTTTTGGGTCCTTTCAACATATATCATCTTCCACCATGTTTTCATTCCTAGGGAGGTAATGGATTTAGAAGTCATAGTATTTGATCATCTCTAAATGGCATTGTTGGTGCATGTTCAACTATTTTTGTGTGAATATATACTAGGGGATTTCTTTTTCCGTATATATTTCACACTTTTCCCCAAAGAGGCGTTGCTGCAAAATTTTTAATGTGAAGATCACTATAGCCAACTCCAAATCATGTTTTTGATAGTTTTACTCATGAACATTCAATTTCATTGAAGCATATAAAGTAACTTTTTCTTTTTTCATCAACAAAAAACCCAGACCCTTCTTGGAAGCCTCACTAAATAGAACAAAAAGTTCTCTACTTGATGGTAGTGCGTGCACATGCATAGTGATAAGCCTCATTTTCAACACTTTGAAAATATCATAGAATACATCACTTCTAGAAAACTTAACATCCTTCTTTTTTTTCCTGGTTATAGGGTTGGAAAATCGAGAAAAATTTCTCAAGAATCAGAGATAATATCTAGCTATCGCATGGAAGAAACGAATATCTGTTAAATATGTATTCCTCGACCATCCCACAATAAAAGTTGTCTTGGAGGGATCTATTGATATTCCATTTCTTGGGATGATATATCCCAATAATGATACCTCCTCCTACAAGAATAGACACTTGTTTTAATTTTCATATATATTCTCCATTCGCATGGTCTCTAGTACAGTGCTTAGATGGTTCTTATGATCCTCCTTAGTTTTGAATATTATTAGAATATCGTCTATAAAGAGTACCAAAAAAATTTCAATTTAATAACTAAAGAATTTATTCATCATGTCCATGAATATTACTGGAGATTTAGTGAGTCCCAAAGGCAATACTATGAATTCATAGTTCCCATACCTTGTACTAGAAGAATTCTTTGGGATATCATCCTTTAAAATCCTTAGTTGGTAATATCCCAACCACTAATCCACCATAGAAAATTTTTATTCTCCACGTAGCTGATCAAACGTGTCATTATTTCTTAGAAGATGATACTTTTTCTTTATCATGATTTTTTTGAGCTCACGATAATCAATGTAAAGGCACATTGACTGATATTTCTTCTTGATGAAGAGGATTGGTCCACCCTAGGGTGAAGCACTTGGGCATATAATCCGTTTATCTAGATTCTTATGTAGTTGTCTCTTCGACTCCTCAAGCTCAACAACAACCATTCTGTATGGAGTCTAGGATATTGGAAACACCCCAATTATAAGGTAAATTGAGAATTAATCATCTATTCTAGGAGGAAGACCAGAAAATTCCCAGGGAAACACTTTTGCGAATTCCATCCCAATAGGCATGTCTTCAAAGATGCTTGATTCCATAGACTCAATCATCTAAGAAAGATACACAAGATCATAGAGAATTAATATCCACACTTGAGATTATGGTTCTAAAGATGATTAATCTTCCTCCTTGCACTTTTATAGAATCATGGGTTAATTCTCTATATGGGGAGTGATTTCCCTCTCATGGATATTTATGTTGGCTCTATATAAGGATATCCAATCCAGGACGAGAATTTTATCAAATTCTACTAGAGGGTGTATGATGGGGTTCTCCATGAATTTTATACATCAAATTGTTCTAGGAAAGGATTTATATTCATGGAATGTAATTATTGCAAAATCTTCCATACTCACAGACATATTTACTTCCATTTTTTGATGTGGTGTTTGGATTTTTCTACTAAACATTTGTGATAAAAAAGAATGTATAGAACACGAATAAAAAAGTACATTCACTATTATTGAATGAATAACTAGCATTCTTATCACCACAATGTTGTCTGGGTTCACATCAGATGTAGTGATAGAAAAATCTCACACTTGCAGCCTTGGAAGGTTTTTGTTTCCTACGAAAACCCTTGTTGTGGGGAACTGATATTCAAGGTTCCACAGTTATGTGTAGTTAGAGCAATGAAATAAAGTTTAAGAGTCAAATAGAGCATTCCTCTCCTCTGTTTCAGCCACTGATTTTTCATGTTGGCAGTTAACGGTTAGGTGCCCTTCTCTTCCACACCTAAATCATTTTCTCTTCCCCTTCAGGGAATTTCCCAGGTTCTTATTTTTGATCCTTTGGCAAGTGGGGTGCTGCATTTTCTTAGCACCATTGGATTTATCAATTGGTCCTCCAGAATTGATGTACACCTTATGCTTTTTATCCCCGTGATACTTATTAGATTCACCGACCTCTATTTCGACCATGAGGGAACATCAGAGAATTTCCTCATAGCTATCAAAGTAACAGAGTGCATGGGCACTCCATAGGAAAGGTTTCAGCCCACCAAAGACACAGGGAACCATATATTCTAGGCTAATGAAAAATCTAGCGGAAGACATTGAAATTATTGTAATGTTTCCCATGTATTCTCTATCTGATTCGTCATCTTATTTATTTATGGAATAGAATCCCCTTTCCATCTTATGTTAGAGGGTGTGATGAAAATATTTTCTGAAATACATTTTCTAGAAATAGTTCCATTCCAACACCTAGATCTCCTCTTCAGAGTTCCTGTTTTTTATCAATCACTACCATTGTTTGGATTCTCCCACTATATTATAAGAAGACAAAATAACATTCTCTTATTCAGAACATTGTAGGGTAGAGATGATATTTTCCAGGGAGTTGATCTATTATTTCTAAATTAAGGGATCAGATGATCCATTACTAGTATGGGTCATTTGTCTCATGAATCCCTTGATTGCAACTTGTTCTTCTATAGAGAGGGGGGTTGAACATTCTTCATGACCCATGTTTCTATTTAGATATTATGTTAACCGAGAAATATTGGTGACAATGTTTGAAATTCCCTCTCCTATTGGATTAGGAATCTCATTAGAAAAGTCATCACCTTGATCATTGCATTAGTTTTTATCCCGAGTCCCCATATTACCTGAAATTGAATGTAATAAAAGGAATGTTAGGGGTAACACATAATGTTATTCCTAGGAAAAAAATATACAACTTATAAAAAACATTTATTTCCTTATCTTATGAATACATAGGCTTCAATATATGATATCCATAATCTATTTCCAATCATATAATCTTAGGGGAATTTCATATTCCCTTATTAATGGTTTATATTATGCTTATGCGTCTACCAAAGCATATCCCCCATCTGCATCTTAACCAATTGTGCAGAAAGGCCTCTTGTTGTGTACCAAGATATCCCGACTCATGCCAGACACTATTTTTCAGAGTTTTCACTCATAGGTACATCTATTCCAGAGCCCCTCTACATGCTCATATCAAGATAGGGATGTATTTTCCTGAGAAAACACTTACCCAATACTCACAACATTTAGGGATGTTTTTAGTATTATTATTTTTATCATTGTGGATTCGCTAGGTTTTTCTAATCCTAATCCTGAATATAAAAAAACATATCCTCTAAAACTAACTATGGCAACCCATATCTTTATTACACACATAAACATGATATATCACATAAAATATTCACTTCATACAACATAAAATATCTAGATGTCTATTTTATTTTTGGATATAGAGAATTACATAACAACATAAAACACGAAACACAACATATTTATTGAAAAAATCCTTTACATGACCACTTCATTCTCTGGTTCTTAGCATCTCATCGGATAACCTGATGACATGCATATGAAAAGGGTATGATATAAAGCTCTATATGGGAGAAAACAAGGCATAAATTAAAGTAGACATTACTTATTAAGAAACATGCATATAGAAGGATCCTTAAAGACACATGAACATAAAGTCATGATATAACATGATTATCATAATTGGAAATGTGGAAACAACAATTAACAAGGTATTGTCATGATCCATGAATAATTGCACTAGGAGTATGTGAAAAAAATCTTTTCACTTGAATTAGAATGATTAAAACATTTTTTCAATTGATGTATCATGATACTATTCTTTACCCATTACATTAGAGTGATATCAGGACACACTATTCATAATCATTTAATTTCATGCATAAGTGTGTGACATGGAGCATATAACATTGATTTATAAATCAACATCATTTGTTACACAATTAAGGAATGTGGAATTCATACCTGAAACTCTATAATCAAAATGTAAATTTTCATAATGTCAAATACCATTGATTGAGAAATGGGAATGATATTCCCTTCACAATAACTTTGTCATGGAAAATCAAGGTGCAATTTCAGCAGCATATTGGCATGTCATAAGAATTCCTAAAAATGGTTGATGAGAGTGAAAGGGGTGTATAATCATATCTATGTTAAATAGACACTATGGGGGTCATATGGATACATTTCCCAACATATGTAATGAAATTCATATTAATAATACAAATGAATTGCATGAATATAAATGAGGAGAGATAAATCCCTTAAAGAATTTCGGCATTGTAGAGGAGTACATGGAACAAAATAATGATACTGAAATGGGTCTCAAATCATTAAAACCTATGGATGGGTGTATGGGGGATGTTAGAAATCATATCCCAACATTTTGAGTTTAAAATAAAATATCATAAACAAATAATAAAATTTGTACAGAAATGAGATAGGACGAAAATCTCTTTCTCAAATGTGTGATCCCAAAGGCTTGAGAGGGGCTTCAAAGAGGCTTCATTAGAGCATGGGGCACCTTTGGATGATTACAGAGAGAAGAGGGAAGAGTTTTTCGGAGCACCAATTTATTTTAGTTAATATTAAGTGTGATCTAGTGTGTGTTTATATTGGAAAATTGAGGGAATTCTTTATTATTTAAATTATGGACACCACACAACCAACTAATAAAAACCACAAAATAGTCTGCAGTTTTTTCCCATGGTGTTCCCCAAATGCGATAGGGAAAAATATTTTAGGAGGCTGATGGCTGACCTATTTAAAATATTAGGCACTCTTATGCGGAGGTGAGTCACATTCTCAAGGAAATAAATTTAAAAAATTAAAATGTTTTATAAGTCATAGAGGGTCTAATAGAAGGTTTTTAAATTAAATAAAAAAACCAAAAATTTCTTTTTTATAATGGTAAATCATATATTGGCTGAAGATAAACTTTATAGTATTTTTACATCACTTTTTTTTAATTGTGATATCATAAAATGTATTATATATTTAAACTGTATTTAATTTTTACCCAAAAGTTCATCAGTCTCTGAAAATAAGGAAAAATTCCTCATTGAATAATTTCGACATAGTAATTTAAAAAATAATATTCATTTTATATAATTTTTTTTTCTAAATATGTGAATTTATACTTTAAAAAATAAATATTAATAAAAAAAATCATGGGTTTTGATAAAAATGGCATTTGACACCTAAGAAAAATCCTAATTGTATTCTTGAAAATTATACGATAATTTATATTTCATAAAAATTAATTTAGTAATAATATTTTATTAGAATAATATTTAATTCAAAAATCCATTAATTTTTCAAAATAGATTTTTTAATATACTATTAACTAAACATACTATTTGAACTTTAAAAACTATTTAAAAATATCAACATCAAAATGAAAGTATCTTCTTTATTATATACATAATAATGCACACAATCCCAGTTCTAAGGTCATGTCACATAACCACTTATAACACCCACCTATGACCTAAGGGTATGATTTCCGATGGTGAAAAACTCTTGGGGCATCTCAGATAACATCACTCGGGTGGTAATCATTATCAACTTCCATTTTTCCCATAGGTGGTTCCGTACGAACATAACATGTTCATGACTATCTTGGGCATGGTTATGGATGAATCTTAATGATGCCACCTCCATTTTAAGCTCTGAAAAATGGGATTTTTAGGGATCTATTATACTAGATTATGCCATCGCTTATTCTTCATTTTAAATTGGATTGGTTAAAGACACATATATATACTAATCATTTTATCACTATTCCACGTCTATATTATCAATGATGAAAATTATTAACTGTATTTTAATAATATAAAAACAAAAAACCAAACAAGTGCATATTTTATATAACCATTTTTCATAATAAGTCATTAAATAATATCAGGATTTATTTTAATTAATAATATTTTGGGTTGTTATAGTGAGTTAAGATGCTCAACTAGGGTAAAAATAAGTGATATAAATCGACGATCATATGAAATGATATGATAATCATAATGGAAAGTGAACATGAACATAAAATAAAATATTCATACACAACCAATCATATATAATAACATGGCCCATTTCATAGACCATTATCTTTGTTTGAAAACATGTACTATATGTGTGGGAAATCATCAAAATAAAAAAATTTCCATAATAGCATGTCATAAAATTTAGGAACAATCATAAATATTGACAATTATTTCATATTACATGGTTTACTACCATGAACATCACTATAGTCAGTCAAGACATATCACATGTTTCCCATCATGGACTAGGATTCACTTGTTTCCCATAGTGGATGTAGACATGCCTGTTACCAATAGTGGACCAGGATGCGCCCGATTATCCTAGTGAAATAGTTTCCCACTACAACCCTTTGTAATAGTACCAGTCCTCTCCAATGATATTAATATTAGAAATGTCACTTATTTAATCTATTCCACTGCATATTCCAATCATTTATATCTCATGGGATATAAATCCTTACCTAAGCGTTGGAGGGGTATATATGTCCCACTATTCACATAATGAAAATCAATAATATATGTTCCACAAGATCATAAAACATTCATCATATTATAATGCATGAAATGAAATGATTTTCATAACCATTTCATCATATCATAACATATAGAGCATATATATTGGGGTTTTAATCATTTAATAATTATATTATATCATGAACAATGAAAATAAGTGGGTTTTAAAATCATTTTATCACGATATAACCCATGCATGTGAAATGGGTTCGGTAAAATTATTTTCAACATAAATATAAAAAATTTGTAGAATTAATAATAATAAATTCTTTATTTTATAACCCTTTTAAATATTATGTAGCATTAATGGATTCCATATCTGATGGATAATTATTTGGAAATGATACTTGGTACATTTTTTGTTGAAATAAAATTTTATTTTTAATAATTTTTTGAAACTAAAAATTCATAAATTAGTTTTGAAATAATTTAGTTTGAAAATAAAATTGAACCATAATAAAGTAATTATTAGTTAAAAAAAATTCATGTGGGTGGGAAATTCCATTCATCTTGTACATTTTGAAAGAATTATTCGATTAACATTTGTAATAAAATCCAAATGAAGATTATATAGAAATAAATTGAAGATTCCATTAAAAAAATTAGAAAATATTAAAACAAGTGGAAAACATTCATTAATATATAATTTTAATATTGGTGATAACTTTTATTATATGTTTTTAGAGAATGTTATTTTTTAAGAAAATATATTTCTAATTGAAAAGAAAACTAATATAGGAGTTAATTTAAAATAACATCTAAATTAATTTATGTACCAAATAATTAATAATGGGATTATTACATGAGTATTTAATGAACGACCATAGGATAATAAAATTAATGAGAATTATTGTGAGCTAGATCATGATATTTAAACATATGAGAATTAATTATCATCAATATGAATAAACAGTTATATTGTATCATTAAATCCACCCAAATTTTTTAAAATTGAATTTTATTACACCTGAATATTTAACAACAAACAAAACATAAAATATCAAGAGAATAAATAAACTCAAGATATTAAATTAAAAAGGGGATGTACATAAACCAAATCAAATATTATATATTCATAATATAAAATATCTCTTAAAGATGATAAATTGATATATAATTCCTGTAACACTTTGAAATAAATTAAATCATAAAACCCTATTAAAGGGAGTTTCCCCAATGTATATTTAAATAAAACAAATTTTAAGGATATTAGTAATACAATAAATTCACTGTTATTATATATACCACATAAAATAAATTGGGATTGAATATGACTCGGGTCACACAAATGTAAAAAAGATAGATAGAAAATGAATACCACTTTGGAAATTAATTGATTATTAATCCCCAATTAATAATAAAATAAAATTAAAAAATAAATATTAATAAAATAATGATTTTAATGATATTAAATGTTAAGGTGGATTCTTATATATACTACACAAAATTAATTAGTGTCTAATTTGGTATAATACTCATAAAGAAGCAATTAGAACTGCAAATTTGATACCATAAGTCTCAATATCCATTGCACACATTAGATCCTCCTATTTAGTAAATATATTTTTTTATAAATATATCTTGCCATATATTATATATATATTCCCTTAAATTAAAATTTTAGTAATAACTCCATCTGTGAATCAACTTTCGAGTATCAACAACTTGGTTTTTTATTTATTATCTGATTGCGTATTTTCACTAATATTTATATAATCATTGTTCAACAACATCAATAAATTTATCAAAGATATCAATATCATAAATATTATGTTAAAAACATTTTTTGGGATATTCATAAAATTTAGAGATAGAAAATGATATATATAATTCATAGAGATGGTAGGTCATACAATCGTATGAATGTTAGTTATCTTTTATCATCAGATTGAAAAAAATAAATAAAAATAGTTTTTTTCCATTAAAATATATTTATGATTTAACATATAAAATATATATGATTTATATTTATCCTTTCTAAATTCCATGCAAAATTTCAATGAAAATGAATAACATCACTTTGCAAGACAGGAGTACACCATGTACACAATCGACATTGTCACATCATCTATAAAACATTATATAGAGATTTATATTTTAAATAAAATATAAAATATGTATATTTATATAATAAATGTAATATATATATATAAATTAAATAAATTTTTATATGCATCCATTCAATATTCTGATTGAAAAAAGTGACAATATTTTTTTTGTGGCACTAGTCCTCCATAGACATGATAAACAGATTCATTTTCCACCTGATGGATGTTTAAGTGGAAATAGATAATAATATTAACTTAGTTATATATAATTATATAGGATATAATGGTGTTATTATATTTTAAATTTTCATATGTAATTTGTGGATGAAAAAGTATAATTGAATTCAATAGTCTTAGTGAAGCTAATTACATTCTCTTCGAAGAACCTCCTATGGATCTTTTATTAAGGGCACTAGGGTTCTCTTTTTGGGAGGAAAATGTTTTCTTGAAAAAATATAAGGATTGGTGGGGATGTTTTTTTAACGATTCATAAAATCAATAAAGATATAGAGTTTTGAATATGTTATTTTTTGGGGCAT
Organism: Viscum album; assembly: GCA_963277665.1. NCBI lineage: Eukaryota > Viridiplantae > Streptophyta > Magnoliopsida > Santalales > Viscaceae > Viscum > Viscum album. The sequence continues at coordinate 61,864,707 of OY728152.1, read as the reverse complement.
CCTTGTTTAAGTGGGGTAAAGAAATACACTTTGAAACTACATATAAATTACAAAAATGATTGAAAAATGATAATGAAATTCACACTCCATGAGAATAAAAATGAAAGTATATTATATATTATGGAGGATAATTTAGAAAAATTGGGTGATTGGAATTATACATTCATTTGGTCATTTATAACCCATATATTTTTAGTTTAATCCGCATTAAACACATTTTTACTTTAACTATGGTAAATATGTTTTACTGTTATCAACATTCATTATGGTCCATAATTATATTGAAAAATTTATATAATATAAATTATTAATATTATAAAAATTGAATCCATTCTCCCGTCTTCCATATATATATGTGGAATAATTTAATATAAAATAAATCTAGATGATGTGATAAAAATGGTATTTTCAATGAGAAAATATTCAGAAGTATACAAAGTTTTTAAATCAAAACTAAATATAAACATTATTAAAGTGAATTTAATTGGATTAATATTTAGATAATCGAAATAAATTTAATTTTATAATCATATGAAATCTATTTTCAATTTTATAAATTATTTAAAATAAATGGAAATTATTTATAAACCTCGTTATTGTTCATAGTTCATTGAATGTTTTATCATTTAAAAAAATTAAAAAAATTGAACATAAGATAATATATAAATTTTAATTAATGAATTTAGTTTTTTTACAAAAATTAATTTTATAAAAGTTTAAAAAAACAAAAAAAACCACAGATGTGGAATAGAGGGTTCAGGAGAAGTATGTTTTTCAATCATAAAATAACTTTATATTATCTCAATGTATAATATTTGAAATTTTATGAATCTAAAATAATACATGTTGATATATTCATAATACATTCAATTTAGATAATCCTTAAAATTGATTATTTTCATTAACAAAAATAAGGAAGTATTATGCACTTCCAAAAAAAAATTTCAGAATAAAAAACATTTTAAAAACAAAAAACAGACGTTTACTAAAATCCAATAAATCATTAATGAAAATTTAATTATGTGAATTAAAAATGAATAAATATGCTACTTTAAATAAAATAGTTTATTTATTTTACTTAAATTATTTTATATAAATGATAATATTACATAAATTTCTATATCTATATCTTCACTGAAAATATAATATTTTCTACAAAATCAAAGAAATACATTATAAGTTAATTTTGATATGATCATTTTAAAAATTTTGTTTTTTAAATTAAATTTTCCAAAAAATATATATAATCTAAATATAATATTTTTTTCATAAATATAATCAAACTTATTTTGAAGAAATATGTTTTATGAATATATTAACATTACTAAAAATTGATTGATTATGTACAAAGACATTGTATGTATGGTTATATTTATTGTAAATATTCATTGATTGGAAATTTATATTTTTATATAATAAAAAACATTATACTATTCATTGAAACATATTTAACAACTAGGTTGTAATATTCATATTTAAAATTTTATTATTAAATTTTTCATTGAAGCTAAGAGTTGTGTGTCATGACAGCTCTCAAATATTCTCATTATTTCCAATAATGAACTATAAATTAATTTTACACATAATACAAGATATATAAAAATATATATTAATTTAAAAAATATAAATAGATTTCAAAAAATATGAGGATGTTACTATGAATCTCTTTAGGGGAAAATGAATGTTCGGTTGTTAAAATATAATTTCATGTAAATATGAATATTATATGTATCATGTAAAACCTAATTTTTTAGGTAACAAAATCAATCTCAAAATCCTTATTTTTGATTTTTTCAAATATATTGTTAATAAAGAGTGTTGTTTAATGGAAATATAAGAAAAATGGGGAGTTTTATTACTCAGACATGGAGTATTCTTCTGTGTTTATTAAAGAGTGTGATTAATTATGAATTTATTGATACATCACTCTTTAGAATCATATAAAATTAGTTTGGTGTGATGAATTATAAGATTTGATTTTTGTTGACAGAATATATTATCTTGGTTATACCTCTCCATTTTTCTTCATATGGTGAGCGCATACGGATAAATATTATTTTAACTGAAAAATAGTTGCTAAGAAAACATATTTTTTTCATATTTATCTATTATAAATAATGGTCATCATTTTGATATGGAAAGTAATATGGGTTATGAGTACATGAGTTTGGTTAATTTAATATAAATTCTTGAGATGACCCCTTAAAATGGAATTTTCATTTATTTACTATAGGTTGGATGAAAGAATCAATTTGAGGACAAAAATTTATATTATGGATTTATCGTATTGAAAAAAAAAATCATAGGCCGTTAATGATCCGATTTAATTATTGTATTACATTCCAATGAGATAACATGTGTTCAGAGAAGAAATTTGATAATGATTCTTGGAGTATTGTTACCCAAAACAAATTTGGGTATTTTTTCAATGATGTTTAAGAATATTATTAGTGATGGTACATTTTCTATAACATTTCATGTAACTAGAAAAAACAATAACATATTTAAGATGGTCTTGAGATGATTTGGAGGTAGTTTGAAATGATTTAGAGTAGTTTGAGTTGCTAGGTAATGGTAGTGGAATATTTTTATTCCAAAAATAAATTTAATTTTTATGTAATGTATAATTATGGGGATATAAAAATGTATTAGGAAGAATTTTAATGGAAAATAAAAAGATACATAATGGATAGTTATGAAATAAAATGGTTATGTAAATGAAAAAATAGAAGGTTTGTTAGGGCCCTTTTAATGTTGACCTATATTTTAAAATGTAATCATTGAAAAAATGACTATCTAAAGGTAAAATTGAAATTTAAATGCTTTGTAAATATCAAAAGAAGAAATAAAGTGTATTTAATTGTAATGTGTAAAAACTAATGTCTTTGTAAGGATAATAAATGACCAATGGAAAGTCCATTATATTGTTTCATGTAGTTAAAACAAAAGACTACTGTAATATTTAATGAGAATTTTGAGAAGTCGTTCAAAATGATATTTTGATTAAATATAAAATTAATTACTATACATAGATGATGCATTTGTGTTAGTATTAATTGAATAAATATAACACTGAAATAAAAACCATTGTGATATATAACCCCATCACTTTCCATAATGTAACCATATATTTATGAATTTTATATTTTTAAAGTGGTGACTGATATTTGGGATGGATTAGAAGAAATTTTTAATATTTTTGTAGAGTTTTTGTAGGTGCACAAATAATGCATGATTAGTGAAAATAAAGAAACTATTAGAGGAAATGATGATCATTGATAATTTGGATAATGGGGAGGTATAATGTTAATAACATGGTTTGATAAAACCGTGAATCTGCCTATGATAATCATTAAAGAGATGGATAATGAGATATTGCATAGTTGGTGCATAGTTTGTCTAACTGTGTATGCCAAACCAACAAGGTACTCCATGAATTAAAGGATGAAACCTATTTACTAAATGGATTGACTTAACATATGAATTACCATGCATGGATTCAAAACAATATCCTAATAATGTATTTGGTTGAAGGATAACATATATTATCTTTTTGTTTGACCCATTTTAGTCCTACCTCTAAAATTCACACCCCAAATTCTATGAATCATTTCTCAATAAAATAAAATATATTTCTAGAGGCCTTTTAGTAGATGAAATATAGGTTCCCTTGGTAAGACATTATTAGTGGTATTATAAAATTATTTTCCAAAAATCGACATTCTTTCCTCTCTCAAATTCAATGAACAAGTCCTCCTTGTATAGATCTAAGACTTTTTATTATAATCCGGGAATGATTGGTCCTTTATTATTATATTAGAGGTTATCGAATGCTTTTTGGGATATTCAACCTGGATTTGTGGGAATTCTCACGGCATTTTTACATTCCTATATAATTCTGAAGGTAGATGGATTCACCCTCAAATCCTCTTCTTAGAACATAATGTCATAGTATAAAATTGATTAAATTTCATCTATATTATTTTGAATTGGAATGAATAGAATGGTAGGAATACAATTTATTGATGGTTTTAGAATTTATTTGGAATTATGGTTTTTTTGAAAGGTTTTTGGTTATCATTATATTAAATAATGATATTAAAATATGTATTATTTGAATTTGTTAAAATTATTTGTTGGAATGGTTTTCAATAAAAAAATAGTTTTTTGAATTGGATTAGAGTAGTTGATTGCAAATTATTTTTTAATACGAGGGTTTTTTGATTTCTTGCTTTCAATGAAACCCTAAATAAGTAGTGTGTGCCATTGGGGTACAAAGGTACTTGACCCTAGAAAAGAGGCTTATGTCATTGGGACATAATGAAAGAAGAAAATTTGTTATAACTTGGGGAATGTATGAGAAACACTTAATTACTATGGATCATCCACTCTTCCATTAATGCGAGGGTGTGTCTAAAATCATCAAATGGTTATTTTAAAATGGAATGTGAAATGGTTTAATGTATTGTTTGTTTTCATTACACTAAAAATATTTTTGTAAAAAAATAGTTTTCATTATATATATATATATAAACTATATAAAATTGTTGTATATAATATTTTATATTAAAATGTAATATCTTGTTCTATTATAGTGTCCTTAGTAGGGAAGTCATTTGGGGAAATCATATGGAGTTTCATTACTCAACCATGATTTGGATATTTGGTTCTTTACCTGATTATTTTCATATGGAAATAAGAAATGGTAATGTATCATGCATCATTAGTTGTGCATCATGATACATAGGTTGATTTTTTTGAGTTGAAGCATGGAGAATGTTTGGAACTATGGAGTTATTTAATTTTAATCCTTTGGTTTTTTTGGTTTTTCTTATGAAATTTAATTTTTTATTAATTTCTTGATGATGTGGTACTGTTTTTTAGTTTCGTTTTCATATTAATAGATTTAAATTGAGTTCTTTTTTTTATTATCAATAAGAATGTTATGGTTTTTGTTATTCAATGGTTGGTTGGTTTCTATAATTCTCAAAGAGAAAAATGCTCCCCAAACTGTATTGAAGCCCGTGGACTTTATTGTAATCATTTGGAACCTTGGGGATTTTGCTTAAGGACATGTTTCAATTCAACCTCATAAAATTCCAATGAGGAGAGGTATTATATTAAAATCACTACCATATTGATTGTTCATTGACATAAAAGTGGTATTATTCGTCTCTAGTCAAGGATTTGGTCATCATTTTTTGTTCTTGGAGTTGAATGTTATTTATAGTTAGTCTTGGAGATGGGTTGGTAGAATGCAGTACGATTTTCATTATACGAAATGTTGAGCCTAAAAATATGAATCCATTTTTTTTCATGATGAACTTAATCATACCATGGAGTTGGGTACTAATTCATTTTAGAGACATTTATAGTATTTTTAATCACATTTTCATGTGTTTAACCAAGGAGATGAGAATAAAATGAAATTTAGAAATTCCTTACCATTAGGTGAACATATTTTATTTTTAGCAATGAATATTATTGTGTGAAAAAATTATGATTATTTGAATGTGTTGAAATTATTATTCAAATATGTGATTTTGAATAATTCATGAAATTGGTATTTTAAAAAATTGATTTATTTTCAATGTATGGTGGAATTTTAAAAGTTTGTGGAATATGTAAAATATTAAAATTTGGAAATAACACTTGTGATAGTTTGATGTGGTCAAATTTGAAACTAATAATCCCCCAGTTGCTAATGAGTGAGACATATCAAGATTGTTGTCTGTATAGAAAATGGATCATAGTTTCTGTTGTAGAAACCATATAAAGGATGCTACTGAGAAAAATATTGGTCATGAGCCACATTAGAAGCAACAACGGGTTCATAGTATAGCAGTAGCCTTCAAGACTATGGATAGAGTTAATTTTAATGATGAACCATGGAAAGTGGATCATTCCATCTAATAATGAAATAATATTCAACTACTCATTCGTGGTGATTCAAAACTAGAAAATAAAGCGTTGTGGCTAAAAAAGATGAATCCTAACTTTTATTTCCAAGGAACACCATTAGAGATAAATTTTATATTGGTGACATATATGTAGTGGGATCATGTAACCAAATTATGAGATTTTTGAAATATAGGATAAATTATACCAAGGCATGCTTTTGATTATTTTGAAGATTCATTCAACCAAAAATTATATCTTCATATAATAAATATTTGTAGAAAAAAATAATTTTTTCATATTGATGTAGGATATACTCATAGTGATAATGTTCATGGATAAATTTTTGAAATTTTTTCTCTTTTCACCAAATTTTATTGTAGTGTATCCTTTAATGAATTTATATTTGAATCTGTATGATGGTTTAAGATTTTATCCAAGATTTACGTATTTCTAGTACATATTAAATTGATATTATTAATAAAGAGACGGTGGAAGATTGAGATATATCCATAGATTTTGGTCAAGGGATAATATTGATACCTATGATAAATGGTGTTAACATTAATGTTCGGAGAAATTAGAAGTGGGAATCTATTTCTAGTGTATGGGGATAACTTAAAACTAGTCATCTTGATTATTAAATATTCCTCCAATACCCATGTGAATGTACAAGTGTTTACAATTTGGGTCATTTGAACACATAAAGAAAGATTTTATGGAATCACTTAGATCTTGTATAGTTGAAACCAAATAGAGAATATTATGTGCTATTGTCGTAGTTCTCTAATGTCGGTTATTTAGGACACTTTATATATTTCAGATAAATCATATGATTCGAAAAGGTGAAGTAAGTAGAACAATACTCCTTATTAGAACAAATAAATCCATGGTGAATCTAGGAATACCAAGACTCCTCAACAGTATAAATCTAAACATTGCAATAAGTAACAATGTGCAGTGATTAAAAAGTTTTTTAGAGTTCATTATGTCATTGGGGGTGATCAATATGTAACATAAATTGTGTGAGGTATGATTATTCTAAATTCTAGCCTTATGAAATATTTTTCTGATACATATGTATCCTATTACTTTATTTATATTGATACTATAGGTTTTATGTATTTAAATTTTGGGATGATGCCTTCATTGTAAAACCATAAAACTCTTCTTGGTCAATGTAAATGTTGACCCTTTATGTGCAGTGATATATTTTAATCTTTTGATTGACATAAAAAGATATGATATTTCATTATTATTGAAATAGATTTAAACAACATAATTTGGTGTATGGATTTTTTAACTATGTTCAAGGATCACATCGATCGTTATTCCAAATGGGTTAGTTTAATGACAAATTATGGCCTAGATCATCTCATTTAGGGATACTAGAATCTAAAGGAAGGTAAAATATGAATTTTGGTGCCAATTGTTGAAATTATTTCATGCCATTTGGTTGTTCTTCCATTTTAATCATTAGAGGATATTGATAATAGTAGTTTATATATGTTGTTGATTAGTATCCAGATGTTTTTCATGAGATTTCATCTAGGTTTTCACCAACAAGAGATAATGATATTACAATTTATCTCCTTCAATTGACTAGTCTTATTTCCGTCCTGACATATCGAGTAGAACTATCAAAATTATGGGAATTGAAATTGCAGTTGGTAGATTAGGAAGGAAAATGTTTCATTTAACTATGTACGTCATTGTGGGTAGTAGCAGCCTTGTTTTTCAAAAATTCAGAAGTAATTATTTGGATTTGTTTGGATTTTGTACGATTGAACAAGTTATGATAATGAATCATTATCAAATTCCATGTATTGAATATATGTTCAATTAATATATGCGATATTACTAGTTATATATGATGGCCATTCACTCAAGATATCACCAATTGTGGGTTTTAATGGAGGATATTCCAAAATTATTTTTCAATAAATGATATGGCCATTATGAGTTTGTGGTAATGACTTTTTTTCTTATGAATACACCATTAATAATTTTAGAATTGATAAATAAGATATTTTAGAGGCACACATATTCATTTTATGTGGTTTATAGATGAAATATTTGTGTATAAATTAAATAGTATTTGAAATAGTTACACATGGAGATAGTGTTGGGAATCACGTGGGATCGCTATCTATATTCCATAAAAGAAAGGATTTATTTTATAAAAATATAGGTGTTTATCCATGAAAATGTATTCTATAAAAAATTTTATCATTGTGTATAAATAGAAGATAAAATCTATTATCTAGAAAAAACTTCCAAATAATGACTTAGAGATACATAGATACAATTGTGTAGCTGGTTATTTCTGATGATTTATTCATTATTCTTCATGAGTGGCTTCACTAAGACAACAGTTACAATAATTAATATTCCATTATAATAGAATTGGTAATGTCAATAGTATTCTTAAAGAATAAATGGTCGCCTTAAATCAATACCAATATTGAATTTTTCAAAATCAGGACTAGTATACATTTTGTATAGTGAATTTCAGGATATGTGTTGGGATGTGTTCTAATGTAGGGAGACCATGTTGATTCTAATGACTCAATATTGACATGGATTCATCATAACTTTTATCAAAAAAATTATATTTATTTTCCAATAGTAATATTTTTTTTATATCGTGGAATCATTACATATTTGGTCAGAAAATTATAGTGCTTACAAACCCTAAAATCCTGAAATATATTTTGTCCCAAATGTGTTTGAACATGAGACAAATAATAAGTATGTAGTACCTCTAAATGTTGAGTTGTTAATATAATGAATACACCAGGTAATAGAAATATGGTGGAAGTTGAATTTATTAGAAATCCTTATTCTCAATTGGAAAAAGATGCTACAAATTAATGGATGTTGATGTCAGTCCTTGCAGACATACACAATGAATGTGAAGACCAAGTTGATGTTTTATTTTTCCTTCCTATTTCATTAATTTTGGATTTGAAATATATTATTATTAAGGAAGGTACATCCTATTTAGAATGTGTCATGATGAGGTCAAAACTCATTGGAGGGGAGATCATTTTCTACTTGAGGATGTATAGGAATTCAATGTTGTGTTTTAGAAATCAGATACCCGAACTTACTGAACGTTAAGAACAACGATTTAATTCATAACTCCATTAGATATGGGTTATTCATCATAGAATATAGAAGATGTATACTGATATTAGAGAATAGTTTTGAAGGGTTGGTATGAAAATGAAGGTGTCTTAGTTTGTTTTGATATGCATAACCTTTCAGTATGTTAACCCAGAGCAGTAACGAACAATAGGTTTGTTGTAGGATTTTGGTTTACCTATTTGTAAATGTGAGTTGATAAATATTGATTTCGTAATAGGTCTCCAATTAATGGCTCAAAAATGAAATACCATATGGATTATAGTGGTTCACCAAAAAATGTTCGCTCATTTTATAATTATTCATGAATCTCAAATGGTGGAGGATTTTTAAAAAATCAATATCAAAGAAGTGGTAAGGATACTTGGAATACTAGTTTCAATAGTGTCAGGTAAAGATAATTTGTTTATGAACTGTTTCATGAAATCTGTTTAGGAATATCTACATACTCAATTGACTATGAGTACAACATATCATCGATATATGGATGGAAAATCCAAATGGATGATACATTTGTTGGGACACATGATGTAGGATAGTGTAATGGATTTTTGGGGTTCGTGGAATGAACATATACTCTTAGTGGAGTTCTCATATATCAAAATTGTTTAGGCCTTAATACATATGGATCTTTTTGTATAATTATATGGGTGTCCTTGTCGCTCTCCCCTTTTTTGGGTGGAAGCATGCGCTACTTCACTGGTTGGTCTGATCCTTTTCCACGAGACGATAGAGAAGATTCAGTTGATTATGAAACATATGGAGATAGCTCAGAGTCATCCGAAATCATACAAAGATCGTCATAGATATCCATTATCATTTTAGGTTAGTGATCATCTATTTTTGATGATCTCCCTATATATTGGTAATCATCATTTTAAAATTTAGTGAATATTATATGCTCGGTACATAGAAGATTTTGAGATACATGAATGGTTTGATGAGGGGGTTATTTATTGGAGATTCCCACACAATTCAATGATGTGATTTATTATTTTCATATATCATAGTTTTAAAAGTATCATACTCATCATAACTATGTTATTCTTTGGGATCATGTAGAAATATAGTTGATTTGTTTGTTGGTGTTGGTGACACTGTGTATTGCGGATATGAAATTGAATGTTTTTTATAGAAAAAGAATCGATCAATAGAATTTTTTATGGGTACATATTTAGATTCAGGAAGAGGAATGAGTATGTGGTAAATAAATGGTCATCGAATCGCCTAAACTCTTTTGGGAAGTCATTGGGTTTTGACATTATGGGGAACAAATACCAATTGTGGGGAGAATGTTCCACCCCTATTTCCTTTATGTAACTCAATATTTAGGTTTTTAATGTATGTAATTTGTTTTGATGAAATTGGGGAGTGATTGGGAGAATATTTGAATGTTTTTTTGTATTTATGGAAGGATCCCAATTTTTTAATAGTTAGTGATAGCCATGAAACTCCATAATAAAACTATACATATTGAGATAACGGCTAATGGGGAGGAACACAGTTAGGAAAATAGTTTCATAGAACTATGTGGCCACCAAGGAGAAATGGTGAAATGTGGGAATGTCAGATTTTACACAGTTTCTGCACAGTTTTTCTGCCTATGTGGTCCATCATTGAGAGGTGATCCTTTAAGAAGAGGTTGAATCTTGGTTAGTGCATGAATTTATAAACCTTGTGACATAAAAATGGAGTTTAGAAAAATATCCTAACAATGTTGATTTCGATCAAGATTTACCTTTAACCCGTCTTTTTGACTATTTTGGATCTCTCTCAAAAATTCATCCTCCCAATGTCTTTAGAACCTTTCCCCATAAAATCATAAGTGATATGGATTCATTTCATTGTGTTTTAAGATGTATTCCCTTGATAAGTTGTTGTTTGTAGTCTATTTCAGGGTTTTCCATAGATCTAGTTTTTTTCCCACTCACTATTTATCAAATAAAAGATTTTTGGTATAGATATAAGATTTTTTATTCCAATAATATATATATTTTTTCATTATGTTGTTTGGGTTTGATTTCGAAGGTATGTTTTTGGATATTTAATATCGTTTTGTGGGATTTTCGATGTCATTATTCATTTCATTCATAATTCCCAATGTGTGTGACTTCACCCTCGACTCCATTTCATTGAACATAAATGATTACATTACAATTGAATAAATTAATAGAATATTATTTATAAAATGGTGTATAAATCCTACTAGAAACCCTCATTTCTGATGGTTTGAATATTTTATGGAATTGTGGAATTAATCAGAAATGTGGTTGGTTTTCATTATTAAATAATGTTGATTTCAATATATGGATTAGTTGGAATTATGAAATTGGTTGGTTTGAATTTTTTTAATAAAATAATGGTTATGTTTCATGCGATTGGAATATTTAATTTGAACGTATTCTGGCGAAAATGTGTTTGTGTGAATTCATGCATTCGATGTGACCCCAAATAAGGGGTGTGTACCATTAGTGTGTATTGGGATGTGAACATAGATAATGGGCTTGTTTCTATGGGACACAAGGATATTTTAAACATTTTAATGAAAATGTTGATCAATTAGAAACCACAAATTTGTATGTAAAAGTCATTGGATCATACATGTTTGGGTGTGTTGGAAATCATGGAATGTGTACGCCAAAAACTAATGTGAAATGGATTAACGTATCGCTAGGTTTCATCCCATGGAAAATATTTTTGTCTGAATTTTTTTTTGATATATATTTTTGATGTATTTATAATTTTCTATTATAAATTATCTTATATAATTATAATAACTTGTTCTATCCTTGTGATGTGATTTGGTAAGTCAATTAGGGAAATGCTGTTAATTTTTATTACTCCCTAATTATTTATAAATTTGATTATTTTTTAGGTATTTTTCATCAAAACATAGTAAATATTAATGTATCAAACTTTATTAGGAATCCACCAAGATACATTGTCCATTATGTGGATTTGGATCTTGGGCCAAGCTTGTTGCTATAAATTTAGGTCTTTAGAGTACATGGGGTTTTTTGTGTGATCATCTGATGTGTAATGTGATATTAGTTATCTTCTATTTTGGTTCTCTATTTTAGTTTTAGTTTTTGATTGATATAAATTATATTACATTTAATTTATTATTATTATAACACGTGATGTAATGGTTTTGATTAGGGCATGGATTTTTTGGTCGTCTATTTCTCAAATGGAAAATTTGCAACCAATTTTATTTAACTCATCAGAATTTTATATCTTACTTTGAAACATTTACAGTTTCTAATAAAGAAATTTTTAATTCCTCCTAAACAGATGCTAATGAAAATGGGAGATATGTTATAAGATTCACATGTTGTTAACCACATTAATCACAATTTGATACAAATAAGAAAAAGAAATCAACATCATAGTGAAAATCAATTGGTGTTTTCAAGGACATGGTGAGTTTGTAATCCACATGTGGGAAATGATATCTCACACTATTATATTGGATAAACTATTGTTCTATCTTTAATAATGTAAACTTGGAGTAATATTTTAGTATATTAAAAATGATGCCTGATATGAGGTGATATTAAGGTCACTGTTATTCAAATACATTGTGAGAATAAATTGAATGTTTTTGTTTGATTTAAAATGAAAAAAACTTGATATATGGGGATATAATATGATGTGGGTTCCAATTGATTGATTTATTGAAAATTAAATTGTAAATAAAATCTTGAATCAAATATGATATTATTCATGTAGTTATTTTGGTAAAGAAATATTATAATGTTATTGGATAAAAATATTTTTTTAAATATTTAGAGAAATAATAAATATATATATTTAATTATATTTTGATATCCTTGAAATAACTAGGTATATATGAACTATAAAATGTTAAAAGATGGTATATATTCAATGATGATTAAAAATATTATATCAAATTTGTTAAAGTATAGAATAAGAACCACACTACTCGAGATCCAGTGAGAGATTAAACATCAGTTGTCCTAATCTAGATCACTATTTGTAAGAGATAATGATGAAATTTCAACCCCATTACCATTTGATACAATCTGTAAATCCTGAAAGACCATTCCTTTAATGTACTGAGGAAACATATAGAATGGTAGTGGTATTTATACTTGTGGGTTAATATATAAGAGACACTTCGATTGTTTTGTATAACTAATTGTTTCTTGATATTGATGATTGGGGTGTAAAACTAGTTTCTACAATTGTGAAGTGTAATTGTATTATATAAATAAATATAATATAGATTTTCTTTTTAAGTTATTTAATGAATCATTGTGGTGTGACAACATAAATATTACCTATAATACATATGGGAACATCTAACAATCATAAAATATATGATGCCTCTCAACAGAACCTCATAAATATTTGTGGTTTTTGGAACAACATAATCATTAAAATTGGGTGAGGTTTTTGTTAAAAATGTGATAATCGATCGATTATTCAATTAGTATTACTGTACATATTTAAAAGAGTGATTCATTAAAACAATACACTATTAATTCACCTCCCACTTGGTTCACATAATTGGTCCTTAGGATCGACATTTATCTTGTGTTAATGATATCAAAATAAATTTAATGTCCTATGAAATATCTATCTTCTTTGTTTGTGAAATTATATTGATTTTTTTAAATGTTATTATGAATAGAATATATGATCTTATTTTTTTATAATTTAAAAATTCAAATGAAATTTTTATTGTTCAAATCTATCTAGATGACATAATATTTGGATATTCCAATAATTTTTTGTGAAATGAATTTTTTTAATTAATGACTAATGAATTTGATATGAGTCTTATGGGAGAATAAAATACTAATTTTTGGACATCACAATTTTCAAAAATGTAGTGTAATTATTCTATAACAATATATGTATAATGATTATTTGTTATGTGATTTGGATCATAATTTTTTAAATACTCATTCATTCAAATTAATAAATCGTGTAAATGGGATATAGATGAATTTGGAAAATTATTTGATTATAAACTTTAGAGAAGATTAATTTATAACATACTGGATCTGATTTTTTACAGACCTGATTTATTAATTTAAAATTTTATTTCTGCCATTGTTTATAGGAATCCTAATGAATTTCACTATTTTTTATAAATAATAGTAAAATATATTAGTTTTGGATAAACATTTTATTTTCTAAAATACAGATTTTGAGATAAAAAGTTACTCAGAATTATTTTTTTTTTATTTTTTAATGGATAAAAAATGAATATGTAGAATTTGTAATTTACATGAAAAAAAAATTGTGTATTCGAGATATCTGAAACAAAATTAAATTGTTTTATCAAATACATAATAATAATACACTGTTTGTATATTTTTTTGATCCTAATTCCAATGGATTGGGAAAAAATAGTCTGACCTTACATTATCTTTTTTAAAGTGACCCATTTTATGTAATAATTAATGGATTAATTCAATTTTAAATAACCCTAAAAATCATTAATGGACAATGAAAATATATTTATGATGTAATTATTTTGATTCCATGTTCAATTAGTGTAAATCAATTTAGAATATGTTTCAACTGATGAACAAATTGAAAATATCTTTTCGAAATCATTATATATATCAATATTTGTGAGAGTAATGATAAACCATGGTTTTATTTCAACTATATTAGTTTTGAATTCAACGATATATTAAAATTTCATTATCTATTGGCCATTAATCTTTCTTAGTATAAAAAAATCTTATGGTTTACTAACTTGTAAATTTTTATATTTTTTCTCCTCTAGGAATTTCATCATGCACTATTTTCTCGTACCCAAGAATATTTATTCATATTAGGTTACAATCAATTTAATGTATATTATATTATATTATTCCCTAAAAAAATAGGCATAGTTATTCATTTATTCTTAATGATTTTATAATATTAAATAAATTGGAAATTTATGTCTTCCATACATTAGATTTGTGGTCTTTAAACTTTATTTTGTAATTTTACTTTTTTTAAAGGAGGATAAAAAGATTCCCATAATTTGGGGTATATCTAGTTATAATATCATTATTTTATAACTTATTATTTAATTTATTCAGATTACATATATTATTGAATTAATAAATATAGGGGGAGATATATTCTATTAAATTATTATTTGATTCATTCTACAGAAAAATGAGGTTATATAAATGGAATTAGATAACATGAAAATACCCTTTTCCAAAAAGAGAGAAAAAAGATTTTTGATTAATAAAACTATTTCAAAATTGGGGATATATGTTTATTATTTATTAAACAATAATATAATTAAAACAAAGAGGATGATATTTGAAATTATATTTGATGTTTAATTATTAATAATCATATTATTTTTTTCATTTCTACTTCACATAATTAATGTTTTTAATAATTAAAATATTTGAATTTTGTTTCATCTAACATTAGTAAGTCTATATTTATTCAAAAAAAATTATTTTATAATAAAATATTATATTTAATGTTTTTTAAATTATAGTTAATTTCATTATTTTTATCATATTATAAGGATATTTTTATTGTCTTCTTACCACATAACATAATGATATTTTGATAATTTAAAAATTTATTATATTATTTCCTTTATCATGTGTAAAATAATTATTAATACTATCTCTATAAATTTATAAGAAAATATTGTTATTAAAGTGGGATTTTAATTTTTCATTAGTTTTGTTATGTGTTTTATGAACTGAATTTCGGAACAAAATTTTTGATGAATTTTTTTAAAAGAATGGGGCCAAAAACTCATTTTATTATTAATGCAAAAACCTCTTTCATTGACTAGGTATAGGGAGACCCATTAGATTGCCCAAAGTCTATAGGCCAAGTGGCTTGAATACTAGGCTTGAAAGCCCATTTTTTTTCTCAAAGAGCCCTTTGGTGATTAATACTGCTACAGTACCAAGGATTTTATAGTACGTGCTCTAGTAATTCCACCATTATAATTCATGCAATTTGCCTCCACCTCTACTATTCCACTGTTGCTATAGTTCCACCACGGCTACAGTTCCTCTACTATAATGCCCCTTGAATATTAGTCCCTGTCTAGATTTAATCCTAGGTCTTTTGGATGCCAAGAAAGAGCCTATAACACTTGGGTACAGGATTATTGGAAAATATTTTTGTACGATTTAGTTAATAATCATATAATTAATGTATTATTTATAATTAATTAATCATTCTCAATAATAGAATCATCACATTGGCTTTATAAAATCAAAATCATCCTTATTGAAATACTACCCCTTATATTTTAAACAGCCCTTATTATTTTAATGATTAGAGAATATAAAAAATATGGATTGAAAATTACATATTCATCATTAAAGAAAAAAATAACTCTTATACATATTTCTAAAGAACACTGAGAAATCTTAATTCTTACAAAAATAATTGTTATACATAATCATAATTGCATTGTATGAGAATAAATTTTATAAAAAAATATTTTATTTACACAAATTCTAGGTTATTATAACACTTAGATCTTGTGACCACTAGATTGTTCATTGGAACAGAATGAAACATTACCAGAGGAATGCCTCCAAATATGAAAAAAAATTATACTTGGAATGAGAGATTAATACATATAAATATGGAAACTATTCCCTCGAATTAGAATCATAAAATAATAAATAAATTATGTAGCAGAAATATTAGATTAAAAAAAATTAAATAAAAAATATTATGAGAAATATAATTATTTTCATAATATTCTATGTTCATAAATAACATGCACCACTTACCCACAAGGTTAATAAAAAACAATACACTTAGAAGCCCACATCCATGATCATGCCTCAATAAACCAACCTCCAATTTACACCTAGAATCGCCATCACGATTCATTAGACATGTGATCTTTAAAAAATTATACAATCATAGTTTCCTTACAGGTACTATGATTACCATGTATGGTGTCGTAAATACATCGCATTTTGTTATAATCATGTTGCTCTAGTATACACAATCATATGAATGTTCTCACGATGAAAAAAACATGTCACAAAAGTGTTTTAGAATTCATGTGTTTATAGGACAACTATTAACCCACATGCATTAGGACATCATAAGCTAACCATGACTCTATGATAATTGATCATAACTTCTTCGATTACATTATATAATATTAATTATGATTCCTTCTCTAAAACACGATAGCAATCCCATAACCAAAATAACTGGATATGTATCATCTAAAACCCACATTACTACTCGAAGGAAAAAGGAAAAATCATTAGTCCAAATCCCAACACACTATATTATTACTCAATTTGGGTTACCCTCATCAATTACATGAATCATACAAGAAGGTAACCCTCTGACTTGGGGTAATCCACTATCATGACCGACGCCAACATAAGAAATCAATTAAACCACAACTAAATACTACTCATGGAATTCCAATTTTATTTGCACAAAATTTCACGGTATCATTGAATAGGATCCAACCAGTGTCATCTAACTCATTATAGGTCCATACAATTGGATACTATCCTGCACTAGGCCTACATCCACTAAAAATAGTCAATCAAGCTGACACATGTACCAAAAAACAATTTTCATATCCCATAAAAACCTTTCACAAATAAATTATTGGGAGGTAGTCCAAGAGATCAATCCCATCATCCTGAAGCATATCTTTCCTCAACCTATATTGCAAGAAGAAGGTCGATTAAAAAATTCGAAGTCTCTATATATTGATATCATCTCTCATGTATGACCCATTTTTTGCAAAAATACTCAATTTCCCATTGATCCTAAACTCAAGGCCTTGTAAGAGCTAAATGAAACCCTCACCCTCCCTTCTACTAGCTACCAAGGACTGTAACAAGCGATCTAGATAAATTCCCCTAGGTACCCAACACCATGAGTTGAAAAATTCCCATGACTAACATGTGATTACCATCTCATATATCTAAGTGGACATCTCATATCCTATTAAAGAGTGGATAAACTATATACCACACATCGTCTCATCTTAAAGGAATCATCCATTTAATGTAACTCAACAATCCATAACACATAATCAAAAGCATTTCACTCATGAATATAGGAATATATGAAATTCCCAGCTATGTTACCACGAATATCAATCCTATTATTATATAATTACCATCACTATGGATACTAACCTAGTCTAAATGAATATCAAATAACCCCTCAAGACAATACCAATGTATATTTTTAGCTAAATTAATGTCATCACCCCTAGGAAATAGGTATTTTAGGAAATTTAGAATCCCCGTAACTTTTAAAAAGTACATTAAACAATCATAAGAGTCCAATGTAATTTTATTTATTCTACCCAAGTCACTATTAAACCTAGTCTATATACCTATTCCCATTAAACATCCATTTATTTGGTATTCATGCATAAGAAGAAATATGATCTTTAATAAATGGGTCTACCTACCCTAACAAATGAGTTATCCCATCGATATGATCCACTATATCCTAAATAATATCTTCCATTCTCCCATGAACATATCATAATTAACCCAATAAAAACAGTTAATTAAAAAACGCAAGATTATTATTGGAACTAATGTAAAAAGTTATTATTAAAAAAATTAATATGTTTTTTACTGCTCTGAAACCACTTCCAACTACATTAATTAACCTTCCAGAACATCTCTAGCCACTACACAAGAATTTTATATAATCATCTCATATTTCAAACTAGATCCTACAGAATCAGAACCAATATCCTTGCCAAAAAAAGAATAGAAATAGGGAAACAAAAGGGGGATGAATGAATGATATAACATTCAATAAATGAATTAACACCACCAAAACGATCCATCACAATGGAGGATTGATGGATGAAAAAGTGTGTGCTATAAATGACAAAATATCCTCTCCCAAATTCCCCTTGAAGAAAACCCCCATAGGGGTCTGAACTCTAAAATAAGAGTTTTTCTTCTATATATAATATTATATGTATGACGTTTTGATGATATGATGAACATGTTTATGACATGTAAGGTATATTATCTTGTCCAATTCACCACCCAACCTAAATTCGTGGCTTGAACACATTTATGAAAGAAGGACTTTTCAAGGTAATTTTTTTTCCTTCAAGATATAGAGCCTCAAACCAAGAACCCATCATTTTGTGAACACCAATTTTCAAAGGGGCCTCCCTTTATAACATATTATTTCAAAAGCTATTTCATGGGTTACAAATAATATATATGAAAGTTATTAAAAACCAGCATCGATTAAGCAAATCCCTACTCCAAAATTTCTCTAAGAACATGAAATACCTACTATAAATAATTTAATATCCCAAAAAATCACTTTGATATTTTTTTCAGCATTAACTTCTATTCTAAACAAAAAATCTAGAAGAAAATCATATATTGAGATAAAATATCAAACCCCATGGAATGTAACAACTCTAAAATTTAAGGTTGTTAAAAAATACCCCACCATAACAATTTCTATATTCAACAATAATTTGTATCCATTAAACCATCGTTCGTAACCAAACATTATATACAATTATACATGGAATAACAAAATTACACTCTAGAACACCAAATTTTCGTATGATAAAAACTACAAATACTAATGTGTACTACTCACATGAATTGGAGTTACAAAGAAACCCTCGACACTTATAAAAATATAAATTTCACTACACCCATATCTCCTAGAAATACATGGTGTTTTAAACATCATCATTCTAAATATTATTGTGCTCTCCACCATAATAATTAACATACAATGAAAAATTAGTTTCCATGGTTCTCCACATTGTTTAATTTCCTACCTAAAAAAATATTCCAACAATACCACGACATGCGTGATTAGATTTCCACAACACCACATTTGATCATTCCTAAAAATTATAGTGGTCCACCCTATGGAGGTTTAGTTGATAAATATTAGCCACATATGATAAAGTTCACTTAAAACACCAAATAATAGTTATATACAACCAAAATAATCATGATATCATTTGAACACACGCACCGAAGTATAATAATAATCCTTGATGAAATTTTAAGGGTATATCACCCACTAACCCTTATCACTGATGCATCTTTAACAATATGAGGACCCATCCATAATGAGATCTCATTGTTATCTTATTCCCTTTAGATCTAAATCACAAATGGATTACACTATCTCCACCATAATGTAGATTCCAACACCCCAAATCTAATTAACACTACATATGACTCCCAACTAATGTATATACATATGATCTATATGAAATTGGTTATTATTACACACCGAAACATGGTGTCACATTGAACATATACCCAAATAATATCGCTAAATTTGGATCCATCACAGACAAGATTCATTACTCCATGAATGATATTATGTTTCCATAAACATTTTTTGCATTATCTTCTCTATATCAAACAAAAACACACAATATTTTTAGGATATAATTTTATATTTACCAAACATAATATCATGACATATTTGTCTTGTTAAAACCCAATAATCAATGGGAAACATCCAATTAAGTCCATTCAAAGGCTACCTAATACACCAAAATTTCCATTGTACAACTCTCTCACAATTTGGATCATTCCCCTAGAGAAAGTAATATTTTCACTGCACCATAAATATTTCATTGCATCTCCCCTCATGCATTAACTATAATATGACCCCAAAATATCTCTCATAAATAATTAATATCAATGGACACACATAGTATGATTATAACATGTCACGATAACCTATTTTCAATGTCACCTTTCACTACAAAAGGATGTATAGTAAATTTTGAAACCCAATTCTTCTTTTTTATCCACTATTTCATGACCTGAAAACACCAAAAATAGAATTTAGTCTCATATTTAACCATTACAATTAGAAATAGTCCCGTAAACCACATATTAAAAAATCCCTTAAAAATGTTATCATACATACCCAGTGTACACATTCCCTGATATACTATTTAGTTTCCTAAATATGTGCACCAACACCCCTCTTTTTTAACAATGTGTGATCCACCATCAACTATATGATAGATTCTCACCTGAGATCATACATAATACCAATCAAATCTAATGAATTTACACTTTCATAAAATACTATCACATAACTGGAATCACACTCCAATGACTCACATTCCATATAACCTAGGCATAAATTTTGAACAAAACAACCAAGCACCTCATAAATGTAAGACTCACCCAAAATTGTGTGTAATATCAATATTTTCATGGATAAACATGTGGACACCCACCACATTGGTATTGATAAAAAAATGGGCATCTACCCATATTTTTTATACTGATTCAATCGTCATTTTGGAAATTTTATGTGAACGTCATGGTCGTTGAGAATATGCACTAAACAACTTGGAAAAGAATTAATTTTTTTAACAATCATAGGCACTAATCATAGAATTAATATAGTATCAAATGTTCGACATGGAATATTATTTTCTTGTAGGAGCACATCATTCAGGTGAAAAACTAGTTCTGTCTAGATGATGTCTCTCAGTCCCCTTCAAGATTTCAAATTATATAAAATCAATACTGCTGATGATGTTGTGTATTTTGTTCAATTAGT
Source organism: Viscum album (assembly GCA_963277665.1). Classification (NCBI taxonomy): domain Eukaryota; kingdom Viridiplantae; phylum Streptophyta; class Magnoliopsida; order Santalales; family Viscaceae; genus Viscum; species Viscum album. The sequence continues at coordinate 61,843,104 of OY728152.1, read as the reverse complement.
ATTCAATGGTCTCTTAGAACAATTATTTATCGTCACAAACAACTTGGGATAATAAATAATTTTATCTTAAATTTTGATTTTGATTTATTCCAGATGATCTAGATCACTATTTTGATAGGTATTCATATTAATTGATTCAAACAACAATGTATCATCCCAATCAGTGTTCATGTTTATTTTTTCCCACGTTTAGTCAAACAATTATACCTATGATGAATTCAATAAAAAATGGCTATTCACTGAATGTCTAAATCCCTCATTGATGCACATCCCATGCCCAACTAATCATTATATCATAGGCACTTTACACTAATGATTACATAAAATAATGATTTTTCTCGGGTATCTAATGATGGACCAATAATGGTGTGATTGAAACTCAGTTGGCCACCACCAACAATATCTACCAAATATCCAATCCAAACTAATAGAGTAAGCCGGTAGATAATGAATATCATAATAAGGATAAGATATGTGAGGTTAAATTAACTAATATGATATCATTAATCAGATTCATCATTTTTTCCTAGGGTTAAACATTTCATAAAATACACATCAACTTTTACATTAATGTAAACTATTAATAATCGGAAGAATTTAGATCCCCACATCACTAGTGAAATAATTAAACAAAGAACACATAACACTTTACTTGAATCATCATTCCAGATATTCATATCTAAAGAATTCGTTAGCGTTATAGAGCCTCAGTCTAACTCCCAAACTAATGAAATATATGGGTGGTTATTAGAGCCTATGTCTATCCTGATCATTGTGCATAGTTCCTCATGTCTGTTACCTCACATCCAAATATTCCATATTCACATTCATCTTCATGAATTTAACAGATATAGAATTTACAAACCATACCTCATTAAACACAATTACAATTTTCATCTCATGGTTCATTCAACACAAATACAACATTCACACAATAAAAAACTAAAATATTACCATTTATAAGCCTTAACCCATTTACACATATACAATTTACATACATAAAGAATTTAAAACTTTTAGATGATACTAAATTCCCTTTATCTTGTGTTTTCGACTAAAAAAAATCTACAAAAATTTCATTTCGCAATCATTGTTAATATAATAAACACAACTCTCAATATTTTACTTCCATAATCAAATGTTACCATGATTAAACATACTTACATATGTTCTATATCATATTCCTTTAAATTTATATTTAATTACCTAGTCTTATGTTCCGGAATGAGTAGCACCGATGAGGGATCCCTCCCCCATTATAATCATTATTAATGCATCCTTCATGATTATCATGGGTTAAATTCATCCGTTATCTGATAAATTTATCATTTATACCATGGAAAAAAATTATATAGCACAAAAATAAAGGTGGACAACCAAATACAAATGAAATTAGCCAAAATAATATTGGATATAAATTTTAAACCACCTATATCAAATGTGTAGATAAATGTTAGCTCGTTCACGGAATTCTATTTGATATACAACACCCTTCAAATCATAAATAATGCATTCTCTAAGAAAATATATTTTTAAGGATTCATATGTACAAAAAATAAGTTAAAATCCATAAATGAGAAAAAAGAATATGTTGGAGTGTTATACACACCAAGAGATTTGATCTACACTCAACGACACTCCAAATACCTTATAAATGTTTAACATCAATGTTTGGGAGGAAGGGTTCACAACCCATGGATATACATGTAAGAATGGGAGGAAAATTGAAAAATAATACTTAAATCATGAGGTGGAAAATATAAAATATTTATTATTTTAATGAGGGGAATGGTTTTTCATCACTGTTGTTCAAACCAATCACCAAACTAGTTCATAGTGTGGGGATAGGTCGAATATTCTCTTTGAATTCCTATACATTTTTTAAAATGATGAGGTATTTTTGTGGAATAGATCTCTCTAAGCACAAATGTTTTGGTCACTCACCATATATAGTTTTACCAACATTGAACCACCGCATCTAGGAATGCTCAATTATGATGGGTGATTACCACTCATCATTTGTCAAACACGCCACATGAAATGGAATGCTTATTTTACATTCTAGCATGTCTTAATCCCCTAGGGAACCCCAGTGCCTCCACATAAACTCAAGAAACATTTAATTAACTTACTAGAATGGGTTTAAATAAAAATTCATGAAAATTTACCTCATTAAAATTCAAGGATCGTAGAAGCTCGATCAAACTTATAATCCTGCATGAATATATGTGTAAATAAAAATGAATATATATTAATTTTGTATGTTTCAACTATAAAAAGATAATAAATTCTAAAAAATATCAGTAATTTTTTTAATGAAATGTATGTTAATTAAATTGAATAAATTAATTATATATATATATATATTAATAAATAGTATATTAATTTTATATTTAATATATTATGTATTTAAAAATTTAATTCATTTTTATTTATTATCAAAATTATATTACTTATCTAATTATGTATATATATGTTATATTTTTGAAAGTTATTAATTTGAAAATGAAAAATTAATATAATATTTTTAAATTTATATATATAATAAAATAAATATTATATTATTAATTTATATTTTTCAACATAAATTAATATATATTATTAAATATCAATAATTTATATATATCAATATATTTCTTTATATTTAAATTATTTCTTTACAAAATGAATATGAATTTAATTATGAATAAAATAAAAAAATATAAATCAATATTAAATCCAAATAATTTTTTTAAATATAAACAATTAAAAATTAAAAAAATTAAATATATATATATATATATTTTTTTGGGATTTTATTCTTAATATATTAATATGTATTAATATATAAATTTATATATGAAATAAGAATAACATTGTAAAAAAATTAATTCTATTGGACCTCAACCTGAAGTGCCTTCTATTTATGAAGATAATTAGGGAAGGCATATTGAGTAGAGGATGGGAGAAACTTTGTGAAAAGCATAGAGTGAGCCAATTCCCCCATGAGCTAGTACATGTTATCACCGAACCATATAGGTGAGAGTAGAGTGAATGTTGGTGAACATCCCCCTTACATTATTTTGATGTAATGATGTTGTATAATGATATAATAATATGTGGCTGACTGGAAATTTTTTGATGTATGACTAGCATGTTAGGCTTACCATCTATTCAATAAGCACAAATAATGATGACCAATATCGGGGATTTTTTTTGATAATAATGGGTCATCTTAATTAGTAGTTCCAAATAATTTATGATAATGAATACACTTTATCTATAATAAAAGATTTAGTAATAAAAGTTTAACTTTATGAGTAATAAATAATTGATCCTATAAGTTTTATTTTATCAGTGATTTTTTCAAGTGATGATTAAATATATTATTTAATAATCCCAAAACTATTTTAGTGATTCAAGTGAATCATCTATTTATACAGAAAATTATTATATTTTTTATTAAAGGCTTCATTAAATCAGAATCATGATTCTGAAAATGAATATTCTAATTTTTATTTTTAAGAAAATATAATAAATGAAATATATAATGAATTAAATTTCAATATAACATTTTCAATGTTTCAAATATACCTTAGGAACTCTATAATAGGTATAAAAAACTATCGAGCAAAACGAAATCACACATTAATATAATGAAATGTCAGAAAATAATACTTCTGGATCAAATGATAATACCAACATATAATTGAAAAATATTCCAAATGAGAATTATATATAAGGCTTTTATTGATGAAATTACTGAATCTTAAGTAATAAAATTTAACAATATGGTTGATTAAAATGAACTGATGGAAACTAAAATTTAAAGCATCAATTAAGATTTGTGAATCTTTTTTCATTGGAAAATTATGATACAATGGTTAGAATGAAATTATTATATAATATAAAAGTGGTTCTTAGTGAAATATGTAAGTAATTTGTGTTAAGAGTTACATATTTAAATCATAAAATAATAGACAACTGTAAAAATAAATGTTCCTCGAGTTTATCAAAAAATATTGAAAACAAAAATTTATTTATATTTGAATCCCTATCATCTAAATTAAATATTAATAATTATTTTAAATCAATGTGCTTTCCAAAAAATCATTGTTTATCCCAATCAGATCACTGTTTTTACAATTACCACTCTTTTCATACATTTTCATTTATATGATATATGCCATAAATTTATAAGAACCAAAACATTATATATAGAATTTGTATATTCATAAAAACTAAAATATAATTCTTTAAATTTTATATAAATAAATAAGTGTTATGGTGTTATTTTTACATTTATTGAATATTCAAAAATAATTTTTAAAGGATGTTGGGAAACATATAATTTCAGATATGTTATCATTTTAATTGTATTATACATTGATGGGTTAAATAATAATTTGATAATCAACTTACATTTTTGTGATAATAAAATGAATTTAATTTATTAAATTGGTACGCTTATTGTTTAAAAAAATGAATAAATTTTATTTTCATGAAATCATAATGATAAAATTTATTTTATTGATCATGATTACATTTCACACCAAAATGTTAAGTGGTTATGTGTTATAATGTAAAATAAAATATTATCTCTTTCAGGAAATGGTGATTAAATATTAATATTTAATAATAACTATCTAAAAAACAAAATAATATGAATATTCCATATTTAAATATAGAAAACACTTATATTTTTTAGCTTTTCTGGTGGGTTAATCCTATAAAGGGACCTTCAAATGAATGAAGTGAATTTGGTAGTTCATTTAAATTTTTACATATCTATGTTATTGTATCCATTTCTTATACAAGTATTAGTAAAATAAATTTGTGTTCTTAAGTATTTATTATTTTATAAAATTCTAAATGATATACTTTTTAAATCATAATTCAAAAACAATTTTTTTATTCATTATTGTTTTCATGAAAACTGTTATCTAATTTCTCTGATTAGAAGTAATAGGTAAGTTATATTTCAAACTGATTATTTGTAATTCTATGTACTGATAATGAATATCCTTATAATTTTCAGTTACTATGACACCATTATAAACTCATTCTATGGAGAGGAAAAATAAGAAAATATATGAAATTTACAGAACCATATTGAATTAATTTAATATACATAGATATATTTGGTAATAATTTATATATATATATTTATATCTTTCAAATAGTTTTAATTTAAGAACAATTCTAATTAAAACACATTATGTGAATCAAAATGTAAGTGGCATACATATTTTAATTTTATTGTATTCTACTGTAATTAACTTATTGATACTAAAAAACTTCTAGTAGATTATTTTTTAAATACTATTAATGATTTTTTAAGTTATTTATTCTATAAAAAATTATATAGTTTATAAAAAAAATTAAATGGTTGATATAGAATCTATATATATAAAATTTTATAATGAAATCTCAAATTAAAGGGATAATGATTTGTGATAAATTGTTGAAAAATATTTCAATTTTATTTTGATAATGGTTAAACAACAAAATTATATTGGGAATATCAAGGGGATATTCTAAATCAAAAAAATATTTATGGAAAATGTATAATGATAACCATTAATAAAAATTAATTGGAAATTAAAATTTAGGAATTGGAACCAAAAATTCATTTGGAGAATTTTAAAATTATCTAGATGTCATTTCTATTTTTATTCCTAAAAATGAGGATGAATAATTAAAAGACATAAACTTGATTTTAGATATATGTTAATTAATATATTAATTTTCACGAAATAAATATTTCAATTTATTAGAAACCTAATGTTTCTATTATAATTGGTACCAAATGACTTTTTAGGAATATACCTTAAAAAATTTGAAATATTGAAATAAATAAATATTAAATGTAGCATATGGATATTTTTAGTAAAAATGGATATATTAAGATTAAATAGTTACCTTAGTTTTTATATTATAGTTTATGATAATATTTTTATCATATGACCTTTTCGTGATTTTATATTATTTAAAATGTTTGTGAAACGTTTTTTCAAAATAGATTTATTTTTGTGGAATTTTATATTAAAAATTTAACTAATTTTTAAAATAAAAAATTCCATAATTTAAGTGCCCATGTATGAGTTTTGTTTTTTTCATTAAGTCATTTTGTGATTGTTGAATAAATATGATAGTAATAATGGGGAATCATGGAGGATTTTTTTTCATCAAGATTTTATTCCAATGAATGATTCATTGATCCTCAAGCATATGAAGTGTAATGGATAATTTATATTCATTTTTATCTATGATAAAAGGCCTTATGAGTATTTATGATGGCCTTGAGATGATTTTTCAGTAGTTGGATTTCATTTTTAGGATTTTTGGTTGTTATAAAAACGTAATAAAATATTTTTATACCCCACATAATGGTAAATGTGGATGATAGCTAAACGTAATTATGATAATCTGATGGTTTCATGAAGGTTTTGAGGGAGATATATAGTGGTAAATTTCAAATTATGCTAGTTATGTAAATGTAAATTAGCTTCCATATATGGATATGATGAATTTTCTCCATTTTATATAATGTTTATCCAAAAAAACGTATCTACAAAAAAATAAAAGAAAAATTGAAATTTAATGTAAGGGTTGTAGTGAATTTATTAAGGCTATACAAAGTTAATTAGGCATCATATATGGCAATATAAGGGTTAAAAATAACCTACTAATTTGTCATTCTACATTTTCGGAAATGAAAAAAATAACAATAATGTAATATATTTAGAAGTTTTGGAGGATATATTTTGATTCATATTCCATATAAATGGAAAATTGTTGATATTATTTTGATAATGAAATCTAATTGATCTTAATGGATTCATAAACATAAGGAGTTCAAATTCATCATGATACACTTCAAGTGAGCAATATAAAACGAAATGTGACACTATAAAGGAAAATACCTCCGCAAAATAATAAAATATTTATTGGTTTTTGGATTTTCATATTGTTATTTAAATCTACCTAAGGGAAATGATTAGTCACTCAATATTATATGATTTGTAACTGTGTTCATGCATTCCACATACGTGGAGGGATATTTTAAACGATTTTAAATAAAACTTGTTTTGTGGAGAAAATGAGGTTGCGATTATTCAAATGAAATATAATAATAAATATCATGTCTCCATGTGATTAAATGTAGCAAAAAAAAGAGACTTGAGGACCAAATAAGGAAAATGTTATCCCTATAAATTTATGAAATATAAAATCAATAAATAAATGATATTTTATTTGCACTATTATCTTGGTGAATAAATATTTTTCAGGTACAAAAGAAAAAATTGTGAGGAATGATTATATAACTAAAATATATATATATATATGTGATTATTCAAAAATTCTAGATATATCACAATTTTTATGAGTTTTTATTAGAGAAAATTAGTCAGATATTTAAGTTGGAAAATTTTTATTCTGACAATTTTTTCATATTTTTTGGAAGATCTAGATTTCTCATGATCTGTGGAGAGTTTTGAGATGAGTAATCATAAACACAATCATCAGTATATGATTATATTGAAGATAAGTATAGGATCTTGCATGTTGACCTAGTATGTTCCATATGTATGATCAATCATTAAATATAATTAAAAATAATTGGGAAATAATGATTTATTTATAATTTTGGATCAATAAATAATAAAATCTATGACTTGGGTGTATAACAATTTATAAGTAATTAATAGTGTTTTTGATGTAGAATAATAATCTTATAAGTAGATTTGTAATACGGTTTTAAAACAAAATTAAGGATTGAATTTTTATTTATGGTGTATAACCCATTACTATTGTGTAACTGAATATATATAATATATAATCCATCATGGGGAATAAAAAATCATTTAAGGTAGCATCCCTTTCAACCAAAATATATAAGTACATGGGACATTATGCTCTATATCTCCACTTTAACCAAGTGAGGCTGAGAAAAACAAGGGAATGAGGGTCAACAATTTTACTAGAATCATATAATTTTCAATTCCCCAATCCCAGAGGCCTGAAGCTGGTGATTTATTTTAATACATTGGTATGATTACCAGGATTTAAGTGTCAAATTATGGATTTGTTTAGTAGTATTGGAAAATAGATTACTTTCATGAAAATTAAAATACACTTTCTAAAATAAAAACACAACTTAAATAATCATCAGAGAATTCCATTATTCCCCATGAATAACCATTTATATCAATCATAATACATTTCATAGAATCCTGGGAGACTTAAACTTAATAAAATGGTGATCTCAGTTGCGTAGTAAGAGAAAATAATATAATGAAAGTAATTATCATTTAATGAAATATTTAAAATAAAAACCACAGTCTTTTGAAAAATATTCAAGAAAATTATATGGTAAAAATAATTCAATCATTACCATATTAGCATGAAAAAGGATATTCTACTACTCAAATAACCACATTTAATAACTAATTTCTTTCCGAGGGAATGTGTAATGTTGGACATAATAACTACTAAGTCAAGGACTTATGCCAAAACCATTCAAAATTATTCAATGAAGGCCTTGTGCCAAGATATTATTTTGTCTCATTAGACCTAAAAATTAAATGAGGGGATATTGTTCACCCCACCCATCACATACTATGTCTAATTAATTCCTCATATGAAATGGGATAAACATAACGTAAACATTTGGTTTATAATTATCATACAAAATGTTAATACATTAACTATATAAATTAATTATATAAAAAGAGAACATCCACATTCAAATATATCTTAACTCATTCAGAACAATGTTGAAGATTTTTTTAATAATAAATTAACCTTAATCAATAATAATATCCAATAAAGGATTTTGATAAAGTAGAAAATGAACAGTAAAAGTCTTTGAGAAAAATATCCATTTTTCATTAAATAATTTAAAAGTCATATAATTTATTAATGAATTAATTTAAAATATATTTTTGTATCAAAGACCGCCATACCAATTTGATAATTTTGAATGGGATTGACATTTTAAAACAATCATGTATGTATAAATAAATCCTATAAATCATTTTGAAAACATAAAAATTAGATAAATTTATTTCAAAAAATATATCGTGAAAATATTTAAAATAATTATCTGCTTAAAGATAACCTACTTTAAACCCATAAAATATTCCATTTTAGAAAATTTTTATGAAACCTGGTCATGGAAGAAAAATAATTCCAAATAAATATTTATATCTTATCATTCTTGGATAATAATGAGATTGAGGAATTAACCCTTACCATATATATGATACACTATATATGTGTTCGAAACTCTTGTATAATGTTTTTAAAAATATAATTTACTTATATAAGAATAAAAATAATTTTTTTGATATAATAAATGATTCTTTAATGAATTTATATTACCCATTTATTAACAATTCTAGGTTAACGCAACATTTCAAGTAATATCGCTTTGTTTATCGTAAGTGTTTTGACGTGTTATTCTTGATCATATTACATAGATCACGATATACGTACTTCCAGAATGTATAATATGATATATATATATATATATATCATATATATTAATAATACTAATATATAATATATTGGTATATAAAATGAATACATTGACCATAGAGATGGTAAGTCATACATACGCATGGAGGATGTTTCTGTATTCTTATCGGATTGAATGGAAATATGTGAAATTAATATATTTACATTCATATATAGATATATATATATATATCATTATAGTATAATTAGTATGTCATACTTTTCATAATTATGAATAATATTTTTTTATATTATTCTTTGATGGTTAAAGTGGATAATTAATCTCATCGCATCGTGGAGACGATAGGTCGTACGTACGCACGAGTGACGATATAATTTCATTAATGGTAAAATGGTATGAAATTGGATGGAATATTAATTTTTAAGATGAAATATAATTATATATTCTTTATTTAAATCCATTATATTAATCTTTATACCGATTGAAAAAAGGTGTACATGAAAAACAATTTACACCACCGTGTCGAGACGGTAAGTTGTACTTACACATGCATGGTGGTATTTGTTTTTACTAGGATGGTTAAAAAGAATAAAATGAAAGTCCCATAATCATAAAAAATAGCATCATATTTTATATTCTGGTGTAATTATTTTAGTATGGTAACATCTTAGGAAAATGATGTAGAAGAAGAAATGAACTTTGAAAGATGGGATTAAACGATTACCTCTTCTTCGGGTATTTATTTTTCATTTGAACGAAAGGGATCCCTAGGATGGATCTATTAAAAAATCTAGGCATATAAAATGATGTTATGTAGTTTTGTAGGAGAAATGGATAGCGATTGACAGAACAAAAAGGCTTTATATTTGTGAGTTAATGAGAATCAGAGGTTCCATTTTATAAGACATGTTATGGGCACATTAAAAAATATCCTGAAATATTAATTTATTATAAAATTTCAATCCATTAATAATAGCTCTAAATTGATTTATTTCAAAGATATGATGCTGAAGGATCTAAATCCTCTCAACCAATAGATATTATACATGTTTAGGTCACAACATTAACTATATATATTAGATTTAACCATTTGTAAAATAAGTTAACTCTTACTATGTCCTATTGTACATGGGTAATATCATTACTATAAAATTCCAAGATAACATAAAGTGGTTAATTTATTAAATATTAATCACTAAAATAGTTATTTTGGAAAAACATTACATTTTAATGATCTTCATATCATTTAATACTATTTTATTTGTTTTTAAAACCCCATTACGTCGATTTTGACACTATTTAGTAATTTATTTTTGTCAACGTAATAACGACATGATTCCAACAAAAAAAGGAATTAGATCATCCCAAATATGTAATATTAATAAACTATTTTTTTGATGGCTTCAAAATGATCAATTTGTATTTATTTTTATGTTTAAAATTTCATTTATTTGAATTAATCCGTAATCTGGTGGTCATTGTATCTTCACTATGTCATAAATAAATATATTTATCTAATGTCCAAAATTATAAATAAATTATCATGTTGTATGAAATAGTTTTATATTTATAAATAATATTCTTATTTAAAGAGATTAATTATATAACCCCATATAAAAAATTATTTAGTGAAAGATACATGTTTGTGTTCTATTTTTCTATAATTTAAATTAATTCTTATAAAATGTCATTTTCTCATCCAAGTGTATCCATAGGGTCTTAAAAACGACTTAAGGATTCCAATGAATGGATATATCTCATGTAATTGAATTTGAACAGTTTCAGTGTATTTTAATACTATTATAATATTATTTTTTAGACTTATTTTCCAGATTAACCCCTTAACCATGGTAAATAAAATAATTACTGAAGTAAAAATTCATAGTCTAAAAAAGGTACTTATTTACAAAATACTGACCTTATGATTCCAAATATGGGATCAAAATTACCAAATACAACACTTAGAGTTTAAGGAAATTAATTTAAAATTAATTATCATAGTTAAAACCAAGAATACATTTTTTAAGAAGTAAAAACTATAGAAATATTAACCCGTGTTTATGTCCAATTTAGAAGTAAAAATACATGTAGTGAAAAAAATTATATCAAATTTTAATAATATAATATAATTTTTTTTAAAACTATGATTTATAAATTAATATTATAAATTATTTTAACTAAATTTCTTGTTTTCAATTAAAATTTAGTGTTTTCGAATATTCACCAAAATATAATTGTTCTTATAAAAGAAAAAAAAATTACCCCGACTAAATTTTTATTCCATTCTTATATAGAATAATTTATTTAAATAAAATTGAATATATAAATCTGTAAAATATTGGATTTAAAAAGTTTTTTCCATTAATAGTTGGAAAAACTAAATTTTTTGATAAATACATATTTTATCTGCAAATTTAATTTCACCATGTATTATGTCTATCAAACAGAAAAGATGAATATTAAAATTATATGGGATATATTAAATTATAAATATATTTAATACTATTTATAACTGCTTTGAAACCACTAGATTGATAGATCGTGGTGTGCTTGAACTTAGTGTTGTGTACATCACACTCTATTGAATTATTTTAAAAGCGTGTGTACCGTGGAAGACTGGGGTGTTAAATAATGAGTAAATAATAAATACTATCATTTTTTAATATTGATTATAAGTATTTATAAGTTGTACTTAATTAGATATTTTTCTATATAAGTGCAATCAGTGTGTGGTTCTCTCAAAAATATCCACAATGTGTTGCGGATATAGAATATGAATGTTATTAATACATATTTGTTTCAATATTCTATGTAATAAACTACAATAATAAGAGGATTAAGATGTTTTACTACTTTATATGTATTTAAAATGAATTGATCATGGTTCCAATGTTGTTTTACCCAAAAATAACCAGGAATGTTCAATAAAAAACATAGATTAGCGAAACATAGAGGTCGATAAAAAAAATATAAGATTCCATATTGATCTATCTCGATAAGATATTATATAAATTTTTAACTATAATATATGATTCCAATGAATTTGAATTTATATTGAGAAAAAAATATGACGGTGTAGATAATTTTAAGGTGGAAAACCTTCACACTTTTATGATATGTTTTATCAAAATAAAAATGGATAATGATGGATACATTGATGGCTATATCTTCCAGGAAAATGAGATATAAGAAAATATTTCAGGATTTGATGATAATTAGGATTAATATACCATTATAAAAAAGATCATGAGAAATATTTCATATATGTTTGATCCCAAAATATTATCCAAAGAAAATAGTTAAGGCTTGAAAACAGATGAGTTATATAATACACTCATTTTTTATGAGAGAAGAAAATCAAATTCCATAAAAAATATTGAATAATTTGAGATAGAAATTGAATATATGTGAAACGTAAATGTCATGGAAGGAGAGGATATATATTCAAGTGACCTAGATTTTCATGTTTATAATGATATTAAAGATTCTGTTTCTATATTTCTATGTGGCTTCAAAAAGTGATTTTAGAATTGAGGAGGAAAATATTAAAAAATTCATGAATTATGAATGCATTGGTCACATTGAATATTACATTCCAAATAAAATGGATTCTAAATCCAAATTGTAATAGGACGATGTGATTCATAAAAATTCGAAAAAGGGTAAGAAGAATAAGAGAAAGCATTACAAAATTATGTATATTAATTCAATAGGGTATCATAAGAAATATTATTTATAAACATGTAGATTTTAATATGATGATATAAATTTATTACCCCATGTTAATAGATGTTTTAATTAATTAATCATTGATGATGGTGGAGATGATATTACATATCATGAATAGTTTCTATATTGTGATTTGGATGAATTTATTTAGGATATTGAAATGATGTGGAAGATAGGAAATATTTTGAAAGAGAGAATAAAAATACATCTAAATAAAAACATTAGTTGATTAATAAGTAAACAGATTACATTTTTGAGATAATGATACTCAAGTAAAATATATATAGAATGGAAAAATATTAAGATTTATTAATAATAATTTCTTTGTAATATAGGTAGAGATAGTTGGTATGAAATCAATTTTTCATTGGGATAAAACTAATTTATTTGAAGTGATGAAATACTACACAATTGTTACTAATAATAAAAGGATTCATCTCATGTTATTGAGATGAATGGTTTTAACTTCTAGTAAAAATATAAACAAAATACTTTTCATGTTAAATATATTATCCTAAAAATTATATGTTATAAATGACTATAATAAAACTAGACTAAGAATAATCATAAAATACCAATTTTAAAATTAAGTATTCCATGAAAGAAAACATCCCGATATGTAAAATTAGGATCTATTTCATGAAGGATAACTCAATAAAAATCGATATAAATTTAGAAATAAATAACTTTTTCCTTATATTTATATGAGTTGTGTAAGGAATAGATACATATCCTTCTCCTAGTAGTTTAATATTTCATTTCCTGGAATGTGATATGGACCATGATTAATCTTTTTTGTAAAAATGATCAATATATACAAAATGAAATTTGTACTAACCAAAGTGTCAAAAAGTTGATCATAAAACTAAAATAGACCCATCTTTCCAAACGTGTTCTTAAAACATCATATTAATATTTTTTGAATTGATATTAGTAAATTCTACCCAATTTCAATGATCAATAAATTACAAAAGCTAAATGAAATATTGTATTAAGTTTATTCATATGTTACATTTAGATTTAGTGTTTTTAGAGATGTAAGAAAAACTGATCATATTAATTACCAAGTCATTATGTAATCACCTTCCCATATATACACCACATTTAATATTACATATTATGTATTCAACGTTATACATAACATTTATCACTCATAAAACCATTATAGACCCAAAAATTGAATATCTCTCTTTATAAGTTGGGTTAAATTATAAAATAATAAGTGTTATATCAAATTTTCAATAATGGTAAAAAGGGTTTATAAATAAATTTCAATAGTGATTATAATATGATAATATGTGGTTGAGTAAATATTAAAACTTTATTACCCATATATAATAGAAATACAACTCATCAAAACCGATATTATTAATCATGTGACATGGAATAATGTTTTAATCAATAAAAGAGTAAGAGGAATCAATAATCTTGAGCAATATGATGTCAATATTTATAAAAGACACTATAAAAACCCAAAAAAAATGATAATGAAAATATTTTTTAATTGTGGAAATGTATCTTAATATATCCCATATAATAACTATTATATTCTATATTACCTTACATGGTTAATACCCATAATCTATTAAGAGTATCCAATTAGTTTTTTTTCTTCTTAATCTTATAAGAGTTACATATTTTCTGATAAATCTATTTTCATTATCCAATTTATTAAAGAGATATATCATTATCACCAGTTATTATAAGATTTATCAACATCACCAATAATCAATAAAAAGATAAATTATGATAACACGAATATTAAAATAAAATCATTCATTTTTTAACCATAATAACAACCATTGTTCTTTTATAACAACATTTTCCCATTGAAATGAAATGTGTTCACATAAATTCTAGTGGATAAAACAATAATACGTCTATATAATATATAATTATATTAAAATTATATTGTGTTCTTAGTGTATCATATATAATACGAAAGTGTTTTTTATTATTTATGATTTATAATAAAATAAAATAGTTTATTAAATGAATTTCTGATGAAAAATACCAAGATTTCCATTAAATATTAATTTTTAATAATTATTCACAATACATTGAGAAAATAATATTACTTGACAATAATATTTGGGACATATAAATGAATCATTAGTGAAAATAAATTTTTTCATTAGGGGAAAATAAACTCATTTCATTAATGATAAAATTAACTATTCTTCTCAAACTTTTGTAAAGGGAGTGAAAAGTGGTCCATGTACAAAATGTTAAAAGGATTCATCTAAAAACCATAAAATAGGTCAATGGTCAACTGAAATAAATTTATGATATCATTTATGAGTATTAATAATATATATTTAATTCATTTTAGAAAACTAGATATAGAAGTGAAATATTTAATGATCATTATAACTTACATTCAATGATATTGATGATTATTTATTCAATGAAAAAGGTTATGGGAACTAAAAATGTAAAAAATATTAATTATTCCAAGATAATAAATGCGATATAGTTCAAGTCAAAAATATCATACGATTTCTTAAAAAGTTTCCTTTAACCAAAAATTACCAAAAAGGAAATGAAATGGTAACATAAATCTTTTAGCGGTTTGGTATATTTTTGAAATAAAAATTATTAAATTATTTAATATTATTTTTATATATAAATCCCCTTAAAGAAATGATGTCATAATTGTAAAATAATTCATAGGTTTCTAAGTATACCATTCAATGAAATCACAGTGCATGACATGAATCAGGTCTTAGGAAAATAATATTGGGACAAATAAAACCCTTGAAAGAGTGTAACTTTTGAGGTGATAATTAATCCATGAAGTGATTATGTTAACATATATAAATATGGATTAAAAATTGTAAATATAGAATAATATATTTTACTTATAAATTAACATATAACTATTTGTTTCATAACGTTAAAATATGACACAGTGAAGGGAAATTGGGGAAAAATGCCTTACCATATGTCCATACATGCAATGTATGTAATTTAATAGTAGTAAAATAAAAATGGAAATTTTATTTTATTTATTAATTAAATTATTATTATTTATTACACTATAATTGATAAATTTTTTACTGAAAAAATTATTTAATTTCTAAATTAGTTAAGACTATGTCTTGTGTATTGAGGACATTGAGGTCGTAGTTACAAAACATTATCAGTGTGTTCCTCATGGTCCCAAAAGATATTATATTATTATCTCTAGAAAGAAAATTGAAATAAATATAATTTTATATATTAATTATACTTTTAAAAATAACCATGAAATATTTTTTCGATGAATAAATTACATTACAATCATTCAGATGGTAGACTTTATGTACGAATGAGTACGTTTTCATTTTTCAATGAACAAGAGATAGAGAAGGTAATTTTTTATAATTAAATAATTATTATACCATAAAGAAAATATTATCACTATACATGATTTATATATAATATCAATGTGATTCGGGGATGATAAAATAAACCTACTGTTTCTTGGAGGTGTTTATCGACCCCAATACACAAATGATGTTATCAATATTCAATAGATGGAATGGTAAATAATATAAGATACATTATATGTATATAATAGTAGTTATGTCTTTTATATCTTATAATTACTTCAAATCCATATCTAGAACCATGGATGAGTTTGGGTGGTGGAAAAACAAATAAATTGTTCTGTTACAAATGAGTTTTTTTACACCCAAATGGTGGTTTCATTTAATATTTAATTGAAAAGGTGATTAAATTTGGTTGTACCATTGTCAAAATAACTATTCAATATATATATTTATTTTTATATTATCATATCATATTAATTCATGAATATTTAATGTGGGTGAAAAAGAAAGATATTGAAAGAGGCCAGGTCAGATGATTACATATTCTTTGGTATACATACGTATATCATTTTTAAAGGAAAATTTATTCATCTTTTTAGATGAATATAACATATAAATAATATATATTTCTTTTAAGAGAATAATTTTTTATGTTTTTTTCAATATAGTGTAAAAATAATGGTGTAATAAAGAGAATAAAAGGCTGTCCTTTTATAAGTGAAGGGTGGTGAATTTTGGGAAATTCATGAAATATTACAATATAACATATTTATAATTGATTTAAATAGTTTTTAAAAGGTTATATTTTAAAACATAAGTAATACATGTTGTTTATATTATAATACTATCATTTTATATATTTGATGATACCATTTTAAACAGTGTATTTTTGTTTAACCCCTTAGATAACTAATTTTATCTTTAAACGAATCAATGTCTTTGTCTATATTAAAGGTTTATGAATTTAATTATAATGTAAAAATTTCATAATAAATGGAAAAGGGATGGAATTTTATACATTTTATCATTATAATAGACCTCTTGAAATATTTGTATCATTTTTAAATATTTTAATATAATATTATTTAACAGAAAATATAATTAATATCATTTTTACATGATTAATTTAGTTTTACACTATTGATAAGATGATACTAAAGGGTTTCTATTATACTTAATAATAATCCACAAATATTTTATATTGACCTATAAAATTCAAGTGATGGTGGGAAAAAACAAAACAATAACCATTTTAGTATTTTGAAATAATGTTACGTTATTTTTCTACCATTTCCACAAGAAATATTCCATAGGTGAATATCCATTTATGGTAAATACTTAACTAATAAATATTAACAATATATCCTCTAATGAAAAATTAATTTATATTTATAATAAAAATAAATCTCTAAACACAAATTATTTTAATCTATTTCAAAATTTATTAAAAATATTAAGAGAAAGATTATTATATTATAGAATTTATAATTTACATAAAAAAGTATTAATAAATAAATCAAATAAAATATAAAAAAGGTCATATTTCAGATGTTAGGATTATTTGGGATAAAATATACACATTAAAATAAATTAGTTTATGTCATTTAGTCTTATCCAAAGTAGGATAAATACCCTAATCTGGGGTGAATCCGGGTACGATAGATTAAAAAATTCCCACTTCATATGTTATTTCATCATTAAATAAAACAATATCCACTCCCGTTCCTATTATAATATATTAATATAAATTAACTATTTTATGAGACACAAATATTTGACTAGGTTTACCCTATCTATGATATATTCAAGGAGCACACAATATCAATGTACTCATATACCAAATCCAATAAGGCTCCCTTCAAAAGTAAATGGTTCTGTTTAGATCACTTCTAGGCCAAGGATCACTTATTTTGCAATGTTTAGGGTCAGATCACTACACTCTAATGGGTCAATCCCTAAATCCCTTTTGATAGATCACTATCGGTTGAAAGAATAAATTTCATTCTCTTATTTTTCTCACTCCTCCTAATAGGATACACATTGATTTTATAGAAATGTAACACCCTGAAATATCAATAATTAATGCCTCTTAAATTGATGGTATATTCTCACTTGATAGTCTTTTATTTGTTTCTACTTCAGTTTATTGGTAATAACATGATGGAACACCATAATATTATTGAAAACTGGAACATAATTACCTTTATTGTAGACACAAAAATTATCTTTTCTTTAGAAAGATCTTCATGATATTCTATGTCTTAATTTCACAAAATTTAATATCGGAGTGAATAAACACTTTCAACAAGTATTTTTTAATGGTCTAAATTCTCTAACCTATTTTTTTCATCAGAATTCAGATCTGAAAATGGTATAATTCATAGTTCGATATACACATATAATTCCATGCACAAGATTCTAGTATAATACCATTTTGTGATATCATGGTGCGAAACCCTAGGGAGTGAACCTAGTAGTAAACACTAGAATGATACCCTACATTGATAACTATTTCATGCTGAGAATTAGTTCTTTTTGTGAGAAATATTTGGAGATTTTCACTAGTACATGTTGAGAGACCAATTTTTTTATTTACATGATTTCATTGTGCGAGTCTTCTTTCACAAGTCTAATTCTATATGCCAACAGTCATTCTTTGTGTTACACCATATTCAAATCATGCACAACACTTATAGAATATAAATTGTGTATAAAACATTACAAGAACTCTGTATGATCCTCCATTACATGATATCTATGAAAAATTATTTCATGTTATCTCTAGGAGAACCTTCTTCTCATATGACTCATCCAATCAGTATCTGAAGAATCAATTCATAAATGTTTAAAGACATGTAATGGGTATTTATAGGATTAGATACAATGCATTACCTCTTAAAAACATGGATAACTATCCACCTCTTCAGCACCATGTTCATTATGAGATCTAGTTTTGTGTTCTTCTCATGATTTTCAGGAGATTTAGGCATGAGTCATATTCTCTGATTGCATGAGATACTGGAGAGAGTCTTGCTAATTCTTTTCATAAGTTCCAAGTGTGAGATCTTTTGAAAATCATGAGTCATACATGAGATACCCTCAAGATATAACAAGAAATTTATGAGGGATTTCCATGATTTTATTGTGAGAAATAAATAAAATCATGATCCCCATATGATATCTCATCATGTGACTCAATGAAAATCATGTTCATCATGAGATCCCATCACAAGATAAGATGTCGATGTTGAAATTTTTATTTTTGTTGTCATCCATTTTTTTCATTATCCTTCAAGATATCCAATTTCAATAATGAGAACATCACGAAATCTCAATATGAGATCATTTTTTTTATTCACGCTCCACAGGATAAATCCATCATTCATTCTTGGTGATATTAGTTAAAAATTATATCTCATTATTTCTCCATTGAAAACCAACATTCATCTGTATCCTCGAACCATGTAAAAAAACTATCAACATAAAATAGAAGTCTTGAGGTTTTTTCCAGATAATATCCCACATTTGTTTCATTGATAACTCTTAAAAAATGATACCATATTAATGTTTCTTCAGTATTCTTTAAAGAAAAATCTTTTTATGATCAATGATTTTCCCAACACACCATCTAAGCCCACATTATCCATTCTCAATGTGATAAACAAGAGAAGTGTTCAATGTTCATCAATGAAAAACTTCATTCCAAAAACTCTCAACTATTTTCATCATGAACCACATATGTTGTGATATATAAACATTGATTGATCATCTTTATAATCATCAGATTTTACGCACCACCAACTTCTCAAACTTTTCAACTCCCATTTTTAGATTATATTGTATATTAATTAATACAAATTCCTCCTTTCCATCCAAAAAATTTCACCATTTCCAGAAATCATCATGATTACTTCGTCGTGGTCTATAATAGGTTAAAAATCACATATTAAAATATTGGGTAAAACAAATCATAACATAGGGATATAGGGTCTCAAATATATTGTTCTTAAATTGTTGGTAGTCGATTAAACTCAATTAACTAGTCGATGTTGCTCAAATGCTTCATTTGGTAAGGCATTGTAAGAATGTCTACAACATGTACTTTTATATGCTCACAATCCATCATTTTAAGCCCCAGCACCACCCTATCATTGATATAATGGTACATTATTTCTATTTTATTTTTTATTAAGGGAAGAAATATATATTTTAACTGAGATTTATAGAACATTAAATATCTCAATAGATTTAGATTTGGGATATAACATTAACTCCCATATAATCAAGCTTCATCTTCATCTTCTAAAATAACATGCATGCCTAAGAAACCAAAATATATTCCACATATATTTTACTGATAGAAATTAAGTCTTGTTTCACTATTAGGTAATAATAAAAAAACATCCAAGGTTGAATGTACTACCTAACATTGATTTTCAATTATCTACTGATTCAGAATAATCTAGATATGTATAGCCCAATAAATCTTTGTGAGATTTGACATTTTACATCAAACCAAAATCCACAATGTTTTTGATATACAAATATATTCATTTTTCTTCAATAATGTGTGTTTTCTGGGGATTTTGTTGATATTATGCTACATAGAATGTGGAAAATGAAGATCAGGTCTTTTCACTTCCATGTATAATACATTACTAATGATTTTTGAGTATTTGGTGAAATTAAATTCATTTTCATTGTCATCTCATGGTAGTATCAATAGAGTAGTCATCGAAGACATCATATCAATGTATTTATCTATTAAAAAACTCCCCAAAGACTCATTGTCATATTTATATTGAGAAATAAATGTTTTATTCACTCCTACTTTCACATATAAACCATGTAAAAATATCAGTTCACTGATAATTTACATTTTGAACGCACATTTCCTGAATGAAAAAAATATATTTCACTACACTTAATCTAATCCAATTAACATTATATAATCATCATATACCATCACCATTACCCTTTCATTTCAATCATTTTCCACATTTAGATATTAATCAACTTCACAAAATATAAATCATTTCTTCTCCAAAAATTTATCTAGTAATGAATTACATGCTCTAGGTTTTTAATTCAATGCATATAATGAAATCTTCAATTGAGACACCATTTTCACATCTTCATGAATGTGAAAACCATCATGTTGTTCAATATAAACATCTTCTTCTAGAACCACATTATGAAATGCTTATTTGATGTCCATCGGGAAGACTGTTAACCTTATTTTCAGTTCTATGAACATAAATAATATAATTGTTTATAGACTCTTAATATTTGAAAATTATTCATCAACATAAATACCCTCTATTTGGGAGTATCTGTTGGAAAAAAACATGATTTTTTTTTCAATTATTGTGCTATATTTGTTCATCTCTCAGAAGAAGATCCATTTTATCCCCATGTAATTCTTATTTTTTTGTCTCCAAACAATATCCCATGTTTTATTCGTCTCAATATGGTCAATATCATCATTAATAGACTTATACTAGTTGTCATATCTATATTTTTAATCAAAACATTCATGATCTAAATGTGATAGTAACAATTCATCATATAGATTCTTCACCCCCCTTGTCTATTCTGGCTCATTATATTCATTTATTATGTTTTCTCTATAAATTTCCCCAAATATCTTTAATCATTTTTTAGATACTAGAATATGATCAATGTATTCATTATCTTGGTATTTTTCAAAATAAGCCTCTAGAACTGGATCGTCCCATGCTTTACATATTTAATTATCACCATCTTACTAATATAGATCATGTATCTTCTGTAGATTCATCACATCCTATTGTATAGTTAAATATTCTATTTCAACTACCTTTCATATATTTTTATTGAATCATTTATATTTTTTTCATTTCATTGAGTAGAAATGAAATATATCTTCATCTCCATCAGGTTATAACATACTTTGTTTCAACTTATTTAGAATTAGAAACATATTTCTGGTGATTTAAATGTACTTCAATGTTGGATTTATTCCAAACCATAGCTCATATTTAGTCTTTTCTATTTTTTCATATTAATTCACTCTTTGATTTTATGAGTAATGACATTACTAATTTTTTTCCATTACTTTTTATAAATTTCATTCTCAATGAGAATTTTTCTAGACATGATTTTGATAATTCAATTTCTTATTTCAAATACTCCATTCATCTGGGGAGATCATACAATTAAAACATGGCACCTTATCCCATTTTTTCATGATATTCTTCATATTTTCTAATTTTTATCTTTGTTACATTATCTATTAGTATCATCAATGTTTTTTGACTTAGAATCATTTCATCTTACATTAGATAAGTCGTTCTGGAACTGAACACCTCAGACTTCTGAGTGTTGACTATAAAACATTCCATTATAGTAAATTCAACTATTAAGAGAACATAATTCCTCCTCCAATATAATAGATCATAGAAAAATGGGTCATAAAACATAAATATACAAAAACTCATGCATTTCTTTTGACTTTTTATAGTTTTTACTTACATGTATTTCGAATGGTCACCCCTTGGTGATAGGAATCACTTGTATTAGTATGATCAAATGATAACCTATTGACGTAACGAGAAATGTCACATTTGAGCAATTATTCCTTGTATTTTTTCCATTTGGTGAAAAATATATTTATAAAAAAATATTTTCTATCCTTCTATTGATAGGTAGTACATATATTCTTCTCAACTAATGAAGTAAAGAATCCCTTGCATAAAATTACACTATATAAAAACAACACTGTCTGCTTCCTTGATGACACATAATTTCATGAAAAATATTATGGATTGATTTGAATCAAAAAAATGACTAATTATTAGTAGATATTGATTGAGATAGTCAACATCCAATACATCTATATATCTCATGTCATTTCCCCCAAACCATTCTTTTCCCCAGTTAATTTTTTTTCGGACATCGTCATTAAATAATTAATAATAGAATAATTGGTAAATGTGATTATTGAAACATATTCTATGTTTCCATAAATATAATAGGTTCATCCACAATCAATGGTCCAAATTCAAGAGAGATATAATGTTTTGGATAAAATTTATGCAACTAATACATGTTCATATCACTTCATCTAATATATTGTTTACATCAGGCTGGTTATGTATTGATAATAATTATCTACCATGAAGTATGATATACTATATTTTTACTGATATAAGGAAAATAATTTTTTCCTTTTAAGCTCATTATAGAATATATTTAACTACTTATTACAATCGCATTCAGTCTACTTTGGAATGTTTCTCTTAATTATTGATGAGAAGTATTTTTCCTTGTGACTGAATCCTCAAAACATGAAACCCTGACCATCAAATGAAATCTAGGAATATTAATCTCACTAACAATGACTATATTAGTCTCATCCCCTTCGATACATCTTGGAAATGGAATATAAATTTTTTTAGTTTTCTATCCTTCCAAAACCACAACATCTAATAAGGGGTGAATGATTTTGTGCCACTTATACAGTAATAGTTCTCACTAGGTGGCTATAATCCTTCTAGTTCTGATTAATTTCGAAATAAATCATTAATCATAGTGTAGGTTTATTTGATCAGACTTCAACCATTACTGATTTATATTTTTGATCAAGCCCTATTCTAGCTGTAATGTTGGGATATATAGTATTCTTCTCATGAAATTATGTCACGACCCATCCTCGGGGCCCGTGTCGTGACTACCCCAAGCCCGCCTTCCAAAGGCCAGGGGCTAGCGACTAGCGCCAAGGCGCAATTCTTGGTAAAAAGGGAATGCATTGCCTTTGTAAAGTAAAGAAACACCACAGATCAAGGAAGTAGTCGAAGTAAACACTAAGTAACAACTGAGTACAACAGTAAGTGCGGAAAGGTAAGTGGGCCAGAATACAAACCCAAACTGAAAGTAAAGTACAACTCTAAAGGGAAAATAGCTACTGAAAGTAAAGTCGCAACGTCGGGCAGCCCACTGGGAGTTCCATCTGAAGTGTGATTACATATCACCTCCACAGCTCCTTGGGTCCAACCGTCCACTCCGAGTACGTCTCGCCCAGTGGTCCACCTCCAGGTACCGTCCTGCTCCGCAAGCCTCAACCACGACCAGTGATGTCCGTCGTCTGCAACCAACACAACGTAGTTCGGGCATAGCCCGTGCAGGGGTGAGTATAAGATACTCAGTAGGGACCTCGAGACCCCCGAAGGTCTCCCAGAATACACAAAGGATAATCCACAAAGGAATGATACAATCACGAAGTAACATCTGACACTGCTTAGGTATATGCCCATACATATACCTACGTCATCAATTCTCGTTCGAATCCAACAACCGAGCCCAAGTACAACCCAGTTCACACAGGAAAGAAAAACATAAATCCACTAGGATAGCACAACACAATCCACATAGAAAAGAAAAATAGGATTCAACTCACATAGGTATACTTCTTCAAAAGATGATAGAGATGATCTGATGTAGCCACAGATTCATCTAAGCCGTCGGACCCACAAGGGGCGAGAGGTAATAACACCCGCAATGACCCACACAGGATCATTCATGAAGTTAAAACCATAGCTATTGGGAAACTCCTTCTCTATCAAGTATAGTTGTTATACTGCTACAACCAAGCGCTTACCTCTAACCTTGGACTGTTGTAGTACTCCACCTATCAAGTAATGTGGGCCTGCTGCTACAATCAGGCTCTTCCCACCATGGGTATGCCGCAACAACCAAGTGCTCCCCCTCATAGCCTTTAGAGGTACTCCTTCTGTTGAGTACCACGGGTCAGCCGCTACAACCATGCACTCCTCCATCGTGGGTCTGCCGCTACAACCAAGCGCTCCCCTGAACCTTTACAACCAAGCGCTCCTCCGTCGTGGGTCTGCCGCTACAACCAAGCGCTCCCCCTCATAGCCTCCAGAGGTACTATTTCTGTTGAGTACCACGGGTCTGCTGCTACAACCAAGCGCTCATCCACCGTGGGTCTACTGCTACAACCAATCGCTTCCCACTGGGCAATCCGTAACACACCGGGTCATTCAATCACTAGTCGTCAAGTCTCAACTGGCTCTAGGGTTTCCGCACACAGCATGGTCATTCTGGGAGGGTCCACTCAATGATCCAAGAGGTCGATGCATCGACTGACACATAGTCTAGAGGTGATATATATCCAAAAGTTCTGTATCGTCAACATGAGCTCAATGTTGCAGACGGAGCGTCAATCAGACGTCTGGTCTAATAGTTATCAGCTTTTCCGTTCCAGGATCCCGGTTGGATTTCGGGTGCAATCCAACCTGACCACTATCCAACTAAATCCAAAACTCAAGCAAAGTATGACAAAAGTTCCGTCTCATCAAGAGGAAATCAATGAGATAGACGGCGCGTCAATCAGACGCCCGATCTGTGAGTTATTGGCTTTTTAGTTCCAGGGGCTCGGTTGATTTTGTGAGAGAACCAACCCAACCGCATTCCGACGACATCCAAACCTCGAGCAGAGTAAGCCAAAAGTTCAGTATCATCATGAGGAATCCAACAATATCGAAGACACCTCAATCGGACGTCTGGAGCTCACGTTACGAGCGTTTCTGCTCCGAGGGCCCGGTTGGTTTCGTGTACGAACCAACTCGGCCGAACCCAAAGTATTCCAAAACCTTCAGTGAAATATGTCGAAATGACTGCCTCGATCCAAGGATCGCATTGCCACTGACGGTGCGTCGATCGGAGGAATGTATCCCAATATATGGGCAAAATACCATAGAGGGGCCGAAAATGGGGTTTCGGGCCCGGACCGACCCGGCCTGAGACCCCCTGGGTCGGCCCGAATCGGGTCGACCCGACCCGGGTCCCGGTCGGCCCCGCTGGCCACGGCTCGGCCCGGCCCGACGGTCCGGCGCGTTGGCGTGTGGCGCCTGGGGGCTCGGCCGAACGGCCGAGCCGTTCGGATAGCGGGGGGGGGGGGCGGGCCCTGCCGCCTACAGTTTGTAACCGCGGCCCCCCTTAATGGGGGCCGCTTAGCTGGCCGGCAAGGGTTTTGATCCCCCGGATTTTACTTGTCTGGCTGGCCTGCCCCGGCTGGCCGGTTTCTGCTACCATAGGACCGGCGACGACCGGTCCCATCCCTGCTCCGACACCGGCTGCCCGGTTTTCGGCTGCCAGTTCCCATGCTCAGCTGCGGCCCGGTACCGGCCGCGGCCTTCATTCATCTGGTGCGGCGCGATGGCATCGCACCCCTTCACTGCGGCCCCACTCTGGCCGAGGTTCTTTTACAGTTCTCCGGCGTGGCGCGACGGCGCCACGACTTGGTGCAATTTCACGTCGCGGTGCGACGATTCCACACATTCTTTGCAGCAAGATCCCGCGCGGTGTGATGGCACCGTGTCACTTCCCTTCATACCGCAAAAATAAGAAAATAATAAAGGAGGGTGTTCGGCCGTGTTTGTGTGGTCCGGCCTCCTCCTGTAAATCGATAGCATGCGGTCCAAATATAAGTGGATAAAGAACGGAGTAAATCACGAAAAGAAAATCACATAAACCACTACCTCGAGCATAGATTGAACGGAGGTTCGTCAAAAGAGGATTCTTCGTGGAAAATCCATCGCGGAAAGAGACGTCGTGAAAGAAGACGTCATCGGCGTCGCGGTATACGGCATCGCATAGTCGGTTTCCAAGGACTCAGCGTTCTTCGTCGGTGTTCGATGTGTTCTTCGCGTTCATCGTCTAAGACGAAGAAGTTCCTCATGTTCCATAGCTTTTTCTTCCAAAGGCTCCACAACAAGAAATCAACCCTTAATAAAATAATCCCAGACTTATTTTATTAACTTGACATTAGTTTGAAATTCAAACACTCACATTAAACACACTTCATTAATATCATAAGTTATTGAAACATAAGTTATCTAATTAAATAGTTAGTTGAGGGAGTTGAGGAATGTTTAGGGGTGGGGTTTGTGTGCGCCCCACCACCCTCATAACCTCCCAAGGGAAGTTAGGTAGTTACCCAAATTCTACCCAAATCTTAAATCCACTTAGAGAAGTTAAAAATTGTAGTTAGATTTTTATTTTAACTTCCACAATTTTTATCAACCTCTCTCGTGAAAATGTAACTCCGTAAAAGGTGTTTCTAAGCAATTACCTGCGCTGCGGTTCAATCGGTGCCCTTATAATTCGATTCCATGCACTGGTTCAAAAGATAGAAATTCCCGCTCGATCGTTCAATGAACGTACCGGAGCAAAACATCAGATAGAAATTTTGGGCACACCGGGCCTCGGAATCAAGTCCTGTCAGAAACTGCGTTCTTGTAAAATTCCAAATAAAATTAAGAAAAAACATTTCCTTGAATTTTACGAGTCCTTACATCACTCCCACCTCAGGGATTTACGTCCCCGTAAAGATACATCATAATCTAGGGAAACAAATGTGGGTACTGAGCATGCATCTGAGCCTCCCGCTCCCAAGTTCTCTCCTGGAGGTTCATGTGCTGCCATATGATGCGCACAAGAGGAATCGACCATCCACATAGGACCTGCTCCTGTCGATCCTCGATCTCCACTAGGACCTACGCAAAAGTCGACCCATCATCAACGTCTTTCTCCCCATGGTTAATGATATGTGCCGGGTCATGCACACATCTTCTCAGCTGAGATACGTGGAAGACGTCGTGCACCCGGTGCAACTGAGGTGGTAGAGCCAGGTGATATGCCACTTTTCCAATCCTGCTGAGGACCTGGAATGGTCCGATGAAGCGTGGATACAACTTTCCACCTCGGACAAATCTCCATAATACAAGTCGAGGTGAGACACGCAAGAATACGTGGTCACCATCCTCGAACTCTAGTGGCCTCCGCCATCTGTCAGCACAATACTTTTACCGGCTCTGAGCTGTCCTCATCCGCTCTTGGATGAGCTGCTGAGATTTATTCATTGCCGAGAAGAGAAATCCGGTCTCATCCCCTGGATGAACCACGTTCTTCGCCTAATACAGTCAATCCCATCATGGATGATACTAACCCATACCAAGGATGACATCGTAAGGCCTCGACGCTACTACCAAGATATCCAACCGTTACTCTCGCCTCCAAGGGTTGAGTCACACAATCAGCATCAGTGTGCGGTCACTGGGTCTCCTCCAGTACGTATCTCAAAACGAGGGTCAAGTCAACCGTTTTTAAATCAGAACCTCTTAGTAACTCCATAAAGAGAGGACAGGAAGGTAAACGCCAAAAGAAAGGTGTATTTTATTACTGCAGTTCAAAGTACAAAGACACAAAACATCTACAGACAACATCAAAAACGCTATAAGCAACATAAAAAAAGTCTTCAGGCTTGGATCTAGTCCTGCTCCTTTCCACCTACTCTCGGAGCTCCATGATCGTAGGCCTCAGCTGCCTGAAGAAGAAATCTCCCATATCCACCATATCCCTGCGGTTGGGGTGGACCTCCTGGTGGTGGTGGTGGCAACACCTCGAAGCGTCGTCCACCTCCAGCTGCAAGGCCAGCTCCCCTACCACGGTCTCCTTCTCTATGCGGTCCGCCTCGATCGAACCTCTGCCTCTGCCTGGGAGGTCCTTCGTTCATCTTCTGGTCATCCGTTTGGCGTGTCGGACAGTCACGAGCCATGTGACCAACTCTTCCGCATGAGTAACACTGTCCACTCATGGTAAGTCATTGTCCACCCCGGGTGCCTCACACAAACGATCATGTGTCATGCGGTCGACCACTTGTAGGTCTAGTCCTCTTGGACCCCTGCGTCATCTGTCTACTACCCACTACAGAAGACTCTGTCGCATTCCATCTAGTGGTTGGTCCTGCTACTGGAGACTACTCAGCAAGGAAACTCTCCAGTAAGAGGGCTCGCTCCAACACCCCTGTCTGTGTCGGAATGCTGTGAGAAACAACTGATGCTCTGATCTCTCGCCTGAGCCCCTGCTCGAAGGTTCAGGCCCTGAAGAATGGGACTCGTACCATGTCTGTCGTGTAGCATGAGAGATCGGTAAACCATGCCGTGTACTGGGCTACTGTCATGCTGCCCTGCCGCAGCTATAGAAGCTCCTGGATGCGCACCGCACGGAGGGTGGCTGGGCCAAACTCCGAGTGGAAGAGGCTCACAAATTCTGTCCAGAAAGGATAAGCCTCATCATGTACCTGGTGCATCAAGCTCCACCATATGTCTACTTCCACGTGCAGAAGGCTCGCTGCGAGGATCACCATGAGGTCTGTTGGTATCCTCACTAACCTGAAAACCCATACAACTGCCTCCAGCCAGTCCTCGGTAGCCTGGGGGTCCGTCCCCCCGTGGAACCTTGGTGGTCGCTGGCACAGAAACTCGTGCAGTGCACTAAGGTGACGTGAATCGTCAGCGGCTGGGGCTGGTAGCATCGGTGGCTTGGCGGGTGGAGGTACCACCGGTGCCTCAGCTATCAATGGGACCTGTACCGAGGCCTCGTCGCTCGACGGGTTGTCATCACGTACAACTCTCGGAACCCTAGTTGGCTGCCATCGTGGGGCCATCCTGAACAGAAACAGGTGTGCCAAGGTTAACAGTATACCTTGTGAGCGGTCATAAAGTAATCACAAAGAAATATTGAAACACACATGCAATCAATGTTTTTAGGCATTAAGTCTGAAATCCAAAGTTAGGGTCCTGGTGTACGGATACGTCGGCCGCCGCACCAACACTGGACTCCCTGTACTGATAACCACACCCAATACGCTAAACACTATTTCATCACATAAAAAGATTAGATTACCAAGTTTTTCCGTAGAACCGAACTACTCTGATACCAATTCGTCACGACCTGTCCTCGGGGCTCATGTCGTGACTACCCCAAGCCCGCCATCCAAAGGCCAGGGGCTGGCGACTAGCGCTAAGTCGTTAATCCTGGTAAAAAGGGAAGGCATTGCCTTTGTAAAGTAAACAAACACCACAGAGAAAGCAAGCAGTAGAAGTAAACACTACGTAACAACTGAGTACAACTGTAAGTGCAGAAAGGTATGTGGTCCAGAATACAAACACAAACTTAAAGTAAAGTACAACTCAAATGGGAAAATAACTACTGAAAGTAAAGCCGCAACGTCGAGCCGCCCACTGGAATTCCCACCTAAAGGGTGAGTAAAGATATCCTCCATAGATCCTCAGGTCCAACCGTCCACTTCGAGTACGTCCCGCCAAGTGGTCCACCTCCAGGTACTATCCTGCTCCGCAATCCTCAACCACAATCAGCGATGTCCATTGTCTGCAACCAACACAACATAGTGCATGCGTAGCCCGTGAAGGGGTGAGTATAAGCTACTCAGTAGGGACCCGAGACCCCTGAAGGTCTCCCAGAATCCACAAAGGATAATCCAAAAAAGGAATGAGAAAATCATGACGTAACATTCAACACTGCTTAGGTATATTCCCATACATATACCTAAGTCATCAATTCTCGTTCAGCTCCAACACCCGAGCTCATGTACAACCCAGTCCACACAGGAAAGCAAAACGTAAATCCACACAGGATAGCACAACACAATCCATATAGGAAAGAAAAACAGGATTCATCTCACACAGGTATACTTCTTCAAAAGACGATAGAGATGATCATATGTAGCCACTGATACATATAAGTCGTCGGACCCACAAGGTTCGATAGGTACTAACCCCCACAATGACCCACACAGGATCGATCATGAAGTTGAAACCATAGCTATTGGGAAACTCCTTCTCTATCAAGTACAATGGTTATGCCGCTACAACCAAGCGCTTCCCTCTAACGTTGGACTGTTTTAGTACTCCACCTATCGAGTACTGTGGGCCTACTACTACAATCAAGCGCTTCCCACCATAGGTCTTCCACTACAACCAAGCACTCTCCCTCATAGCCTCTAGAGGTACTCCATCTGTTGAGTACCACGGGTCAGCCACTACAACCAAGCGCTCCTTCATCGTGGTTCTTCCTCTACAACCAAGTGCTCCCCCAAGACACTTCAACCAAGCACTCCTCCGTCGTGGGTCTGCCGCTACAACCAAGCGCTCCCCCCTCATAACCTCAAGAGGTACTCCTTCTGTTGAGTAACACGGGTCTGCCGCTACAACTAAGAGCTCCTACGTCGTGGGTCTGCTGCTACAACCAAGCACTTCCCACTGGTCTATCTGTAACACACCGGGTCGTTCGATCAACAGTCGTCAAGTCTCAACCGGATCTACAGTTTCCGCACACAGCATGCCCATTTCGGGAGGGTCCACTCCACGAGACAAGAGGTCGATGCATCAACTGACACATAGCACAGAGTTGATATATATCCAAAAGTTATGTATCTTCAACAGGAACTCAACGTCGCAGACGGCGCATCAGTCGTACGTCTGGTCTGAGAGTTATCAGCTTTTCTGTTCCAGGGGCCCGATTGGATTTCGGGTGCAATCCAACATATCCACTATCCAACTGCATCCTAAACTCAAGTTAAATATGCCAAAATTTTACTCTCATCAAGAGTAAATCAATGAGACAGACGGCGCGTCAATCGGACGCACAGTCTGTGAGTTATTGGCTTTTTCGTTCCAGGGGCTCGGTTGGTTTTGTGAGCGAACCAACCCAATGTACTCTGAATGCATCCAAATCTCGAGCGAAGTAAGCCAAATGTTCGGTCTCATCAAAAGGAATCCAGAAAATTTGATGGCATGTCAATCGGACGTCCGGAGCTCAAGTTATGAGTGTTTCCGCTCCGAGGGCCCGGTTTGTTTCGTGTACCAACCAACTCAGCCGAACCCAAATTTTTCCAAAACCTTGAGTGCGATATTTTGAAATGACCATCTCCATCCAAGGATCGCATCACCGCTGATGTTGCATCGATTGGAGTTCCGTAGCCCATGATATGGGCAATAGACCAAAGATGGTCTGAAAACGGGGATTCAGGCCCGGACCGACCCGGCCCGAGACCCCCTGGGTCGGCCAGAACCGGGTTGACCCGACCCGAGTCCGGGTCGGCCCGGCTGGGCGCGGCCCAGCCCGGCTGGACGCGGCCCGGCCCGGCGGACTGGCGCGTGACGTCAGCTGGCTCGGCCGAACGGCCGAGCCGTTTGATAGAGGGGGGGCTGCCTCCCACTGTTTGTAACCGCGGCCCCCCTTAATGGGGGCCGCTCAGCTGGTCGGCTGGGGGTTTGAACCTCCGGCTTTTCCATGTCTGGTCGGCCCACCCCGGCCGGACGGTTTTTTCCACCACGGGACCGGGAATGGCCGGTCCCCTCCCTTCTCTGACACCGGCGGCCCGATTTCCAGCCGCCGGTTCCCACACTCCGCCATGGACCGGTACCGGCCACGGGCTTCATTCATCCGGTGCGGCGTGACGGCGCTGCACCCCTCTGTCGTGGCCCCACTCCGGCTGCGGTGCTTTTGCGGTTCTCCGGCGAGGCGCGACGACGCCGCGACTTTGTTCAATTTCACGGCGTGGCGCGACGGTGCCACACATTCTTTGCCACAAGATCCAGCGCGGTGCAATGGAACCGCGTCACTTCCCTTCGTACCGCACAATAAGAAAATAATAAGGGAGGGGGGGGGGGGTCGGCCGTGTTTGTGCGGTCCGGCCTCCTCCTGTTAATTGATAGAAAGCGGTCCAAATATACGCGAATAAAGAATGGAGTTAATCACGAAAAGAAAATCACATAAACCCCTACCTCGAGCGTAGCTTAAACGGAGGTTCGTTGAATGAGGATTCGTCGCGGAAAATCCGTCGCGGAAAGAGACGTCACGAAAGAAGACGTTGTTTGCATCGCGGTATATGGCGTCACGTAGTTGGTTTCCGAGGACTTGGCGTTCTTCGTCGGAGTTCGATGTGTTCTTCGCGTTCTTCGTCGAAGACGAAGAAGTTCCTCAAGTTCCTTAGCCTTTTCTCCCAAAGACCCCACAACAAGAAATCAACCCTTAATAAAATAATCCCACACTTATTTTATTAAATTGACATTAGTTTGAAATTCAAACACTCACATTAAACACACTTCATTAATATCATAAGATATTAAAACTTAAGTTATCAAATTAAATTTTGAGTTGAGGGAGTTAAGGAATGTGAAGGGGTGGGGTTCTTGTGGGCCCCACCACCCTCATAACCTCCCAAGGGAATTCGGGTGGTTACCCAACTTCCACCCAAAGCTTAAATCCACTTAGAGAAAATAAAAATTGTAGTCAAATTTTTATTTTAGCTTCCACAATTTTTATCAACCTCTCTCGTGAAAACGCAACTCCGGAAAAGGTGTTTCTAAGCAATTACCGCCATTACGGTTCCTTCAGTGCCCTCAGAATTCGATTCCGAGCACCGGTTCAAAAGTTAGAAATTCCAGCTCGTTCGTTCACTGAATGTACCTAATCTAAACTTCGGATAGAAATTCCGGGCACACCGGGCCTCGGAATCAAGTGTTGTCAGAAACTGCATTCTTGTAAAATTCCAAATAAAATTAAGAAAAAAATTTCCTTGAATTTTACGGGTCTTTACAAATTATATATTCTATCTCAACAATTCATTGAGTTATTAATTTACAGTTTATACTATACTACATCCTTTTTTATATTTTTTTCTATGGCCAATAGTTTCTCTAGATAATTCTATTTCTTTTGCAGTTCGAAAACCACATCCTCAATCATTTTGTTGATTTTTTATGGATATTTTTTTGGTATTATTCAATCCATCGATCAAACTTTAATTCAACTAAGAGACTTTACTCACTGATCATAACTGAGTCCTCTTGAATCTAAGACATATCATTTTAAATGTCATCTATCAGTGAAAAAAATATATTCTTTATACTCCTTCATAAACAATTGGGCATCATGAACTTCCCTGCTGGATTACATTGTTTTGGTTATTCAAATGTCTACCTGTTCAAGTATAGCTTCTAATTTTACCTAAAGGTAAACATATATTTTTGATTTATTCTTTGTCATTATCTCTTTATTCACTTATTTGATTATTTCTAACAACTACTGCAATAGCATATATTTCATAATCCTTATATTCCCCCCAAATATCCTTAATCAAATTATTTTGAAGATTCATCTTCTTTTTAAAGTAGATTCTTCTTTTTGAAAAAATGTTACACAGGCTAATGATTTATTCCTATGAATTTTCACTTATTCATCATCATCAACCTAAATAATTTTATAGAACCATGCTACATGATTTCAAACCCATACATATCTCAATCACTCAAGTGTACGTTTCCCATTGAACATTAATTTTCCACTTAGAAAATTTGATGAATGTAATGACATTAATTCAACTATGTCTTCTCCTTACAACCCTCTTTAATAGTGAACTTCATTAAGGGATTAAATTAAACTTATTCCTAAAATATAATTTTCTATTGAATCAATATCATCATATCACAACTCATATGTTGTAAGGGTATTTTGTATTCTATTCATTTTCTACTCCTTTGGATCTTTATATTGCAATATAGAAACACATTGATTTAACCAAGGTGGTTGTCCACTCAATATATTCATGAAAATCTCTACATCATCAATAATTTCTCTAATACCACATAATTCATCTTCAATAACATCCATAAAATAAAAAAATTAATCAACAAACTCATTAGGGTGTATTCGATGATCCTAATATTTGTCTCATATAACCTATAGCATTTCATCTATGACTAATTACACTATAAATAAATATTTCGCATGTTTTCCCACATATCTTGTGATTGCTTACATGAAATCACCTTCAAATATATAGTATTATATACAACTACCCTAATGAAATTATTTATTTTGTGTCATCACCCATCTCACTTTGATCATCTTTCAATAAAGCACGAATGTCGATACATGATATTATTCCATGATTCGCAACCATATATGCACTCATTTCATATTATTATTAGTAGTTCTTTATCCAATTCAACCATAATTGAAAATTGTATCAATTTAATATTGCACTACCATTATGATTGAGAATATCCATTTATTCTATGGAGAGTGAATAGACTATTTCATAATTTATATTTGATACCAATTGTTTTCTAAACAATGTGAAATATGATTAATAGGGTGAATCAGTGTAGGATTGATTAAAAAAATTACCTTATAGATATTACTTCATCATTAAAGAAATAAATCTTCTCTACCATTCCAATATAATTTTTTTATAAGAAATGAAAGCATGCATGAGACATAAAAACTTTAATTTTTTTTCACCCTCAATGGGTATGATACAAGGAGAATAAAATTTAAATGTTTTGATATACCAAATCCCATATGTCTCACTTCCCAAATACAAGGTTATAGAAAGATCAATTATATTCCATTTATTAATACCAATATAATACATTGGTTTAGCTCACTACATTCCCAGGGGTCACATTGAAAATAACATTCAAGGTAAAACTTCTAGTAGCATGGATCACCATCATTCTCTTACCATTTCGATTTCTCTGTAATGGACTGACACACAATTTTTAGACACATAGGCCCCATCAATATTAATAATTATTTCATTCACAATTATAGGTGGTTAATTTATTAATGCACATTATGGGATTCCCATTCAATTCTCTAAAAAAAATGAATCAATTCCACTTTCAAAAAACCCATTATAGGATAATCTTTACTTTTGACACAATAATCACATATACTTTTGAACGATCTTCATGAAATTCCATTTATTCCTTTCACTACTATGAATGTAACAACGAGTAAAATCATTATTAAAGTATTTCATTAATTGTGATAATCCATAATAATATACATTTTAATCAATAATTGCAAATGAAAAGTTTATATTCATAGGAAAATTTGGGCACAAAACTCCAAGCCTTACATTCTAGAGTAATACACCTATGTGAGACCCTGGTGCATAACCTGTTTTTTGAGATCCTGGAATGAAACCACAGCCTGAGACCATGGTGCAAGACCCTTGTGTGAGACCCATCTACAATTAATATATCATGTTTATTTTGAGTTCTATATGTGAGACCATTTTCATGTTTTTCTAGAATCTATAGTGAGAGACTGATTTGATGAATTTCAGGAGATCTGATTGTGAATCCACTTTCATGAGTCATCTTTCGAGTGTCAACTTTCACACATTGTACATAACCCTTTTTAAGTAAATTAAAACATTTATATGATGTTAGTAATTTATAATACATCATGATATATCTCTTAAAACCTCCTATATGTGATATATCGATTTACCACTTTCTTGAGATCTCTCCATGATCCTCTGTGTAGAGATTAATCTACATACATTCTTCCCGGATTTGGATTCATATTAATATTTTAAGTGAAACTACATCAATTTTTAAGGATTTATCATGTGATATTTATAGTCTTAAATCAACATCTATAACTCCAAAAAAATATGGAAAACCGTACACCTCATCACCATCACATGCTCTAGGAGATGTTGGTGCGAGTCTTGCTCGTACCTTATGAAAGATCTAGGTATGAGTCCTATTCTTATTTTGCACAAGATCCATGTGAGATATCCAAATGCAATCATTAATATGTGACGATATATCCTCATGATATCCGAATAAAATGATGAGTATTATAGAATAAATCATCGAGTGATCGAATGACAATAATGAGCCCAATGTGATATTCTATCATAAGAATCAATGAAAATCCTTCGCTTCATAAGATACCAACATGAGATCTCATGTAAATGATGTGATTATCAGTATTTTTCACATATAGATACTATAATGATCCATAGATAAATCCATAGAAAATAATGAAAACTACATGATATCTCAATACATGACAAGTTCTGAAATTTGTGCACTATGAAATTAATCCAGCATTCACGCTCCACAGGATTAGTTCAGCATTGTTAAAATTCTTGGATTATTATAACTAGCCTACAGAAAAAAACCAAAAACCATTTTATCAAAAAAAAAACAACTAAAAATCACCGTAATTATGGATTTATACATAATATTTAGCAAATTTAAAACATATATCTTTATATTCAAAACTAATTAATATACGATACCATTATCATGGTAACAGACATTTACAATGGTTGCTGATCATATTGATATAATTTTATGTTGATATTATAGAATAATATTAACTATCTAAATTCCAAATATCTACTCTTATTTATCAAATTTAATTCATATAAATTTTAGAATTTAATTTATAATAAAACTTAAACTATATGGAAAACAATGATTTTCCAAATAAAATAATTTTAATTATAAAAAATATATTTTTCCAAACAAAAATATAATATTGATTACAATATCAGTAATTTTATTTCTTTCAAATAATTAAACTAGTTGAATTTTATTCCAAACAAAAATATATTGTTTTTTTTTACTTGAAATGAAAATTAAATTTGAACAAAAATAAATATTTTTCACTATACATTTAGAAAATTTATTTCATAATATTATAAAAGATTAAGCATAATTTAATTTTTGAGAAGATAAATTAAAATATTTTATCCTTTTATCTTATAAAATTTTAACGTGTTCTATATTTTAATAAAAATATTTTCTTCAAAAAAATAATAAAAAATAATTTTTCAAAGAAAATATTTTGTGTAAAATAAAATAAATTTACAAAACATTGAGTACATATTTAATAAGAGTCAACAAATAAATTTATATTTTTTAGGATCAATATATAATTCATATTTTGGATTATCTTTTTCATAACCACAAATCCAATTACTCGGTTATAATGTCATATTTGAATAATAATGTTTCAATGTTTTCTTATTATCAATGTGTCATTTACTATACATTATCAGACATACTGTTTTTATAAAATAGCCAAATATTATAATATCTCATATTTAACAAATTTCATCCTTGAAATATGAAATTGATCTTGATAATAATGCTTTAATATTTTGAAATACCATTTAGGAAATCTCAAATTAAAAAATGTGCTAACAAAATGTCTTCATGAATAGAGGGCAAGCTATGTACAAAAGATATCTTGAATAAAATATAACTGGGTTTCTAAATAAGTTAATAAAAGTGTTAAATTAAATTATAGACATTGTAGAAAACATATTGTTCAAAAAACATTAAATATTTATAAATAAACATTATCAATGTAAATTTAATTACACTAAAAAAATGAAACATTTTGTTGTCAAAAAGGAAATAAATTTAAATGAAATGAATTTTATAGAATTTTATTTTTCTCAATATAATTTTCCAAGTGTTGAGGAATTAAATTTTCATCTAAACATCAAATATAATGAAATATAATTACATGATAATTATAATTTTATAGTTTAATAAAATTTCAAGAGAATCAATTAATTTTTACAGACAATGTGTATCGGAGATGAATATTACATGCCTGAAAAATGAATGTTAACTTCTTTCTGATAAAATTTTACATAAAAGTATAACAACATATTCCACATTTCATTACATATTAAAAATACAATTATTTTTATCAGAATTTAATATTATATCCAAAATGTATAAACCACCATATGATGAAATATTATATATATATATATAATATATATTTTCTTAATACCAACGAACATTCAACACAGATTATTTCGTAAATAAAAAAACATTAATTCAAAATTACCTCAATATCATTAAAATTTCAAAATATTTTATCCTCAATGGTTATATCATATATGTAAAATTATTTCACTAAAAATTTTCTACCATTAATCTAAAAATTTCTTTCATGTTGCACCTTTGGGGAGCATATAAATATGAATAAAACACCTCCAACAATATTAATAATCATATTAAAATATCACCTCAAAAAACCTTGAATTGTGTTTCTATTGCTTTTATATTCTGTTGAAATTTAATATTTTAGAATGATGTTGCTACCAATAGATCCTATATTATCCTCAAATATAAATTCATTTTCTAAATTATTTTCTAATCATATAAATGATACCAAAATTAACATCCCCTGACTCGCCCTCCGAGATTTGTAGTTAAAATATCATATGTAAATTTCTATCATAGATACTAATAAATTTGTCCCATTTTCATCCCTAAAAATTCAAAATCACAAAATGAAAAATTTTATGATAGACATACCAAATGAACTCTAAGTTTTATAGTTTTAAGGAATGAGCACAATATTTTAAAAATCAATACAAATATTTTTACCTGGTCATTAATCCACCTTATACGATTATTTTAATATTCAATATTTACCCAGAAAAATATCCCATTAAAATATCCACCCATTTCCCATTCTATAAATAAATCATTGTATATCATTGTATATAACATTGGTAAAATGAATCATTAGTACTGTAATCACAAACATTCATTAAGGGTAAAAATAATCACTACAAATAGATTGTAATCTTTGAGTGTATATGTGAATAAATTTATAAGGAAAAAGTCAATGATCCTGAAAATAACATTAACGAATTTATAATTCAATACAACTATGTTATTAAGAATTTGAAATAAAATAAAAGTTTAAAAAATGGATGAATTGTGAAAATAAATAATCCTGATCCATGTGAGGTCAATATTGATCATTAAAAATAATAAAAACCTATTAATATTATAAACTAAACATTTTATTATTGTGTAACATTTTATTTATTGAACCTCTAAAAGAACCCTTATATAAGGGATAACAATATTTTTAATAACCACAATCTCTTATGAATTACATGTTAATTGGTTAACACAATCATCTCAAAGGAGTTACTTATACTCAGTTTTATCCGTCACCATTTCCCAGTAGGTTGTATAAATATTCCTAGCTCACCCGTAATAATGAGATATATCGGGCTCACCCATTATAATAAATAATTTCCAAGATCAATAAAAATTCATAAAACAAGAATGTTTTTATATTTCAACAAACAAAATCTCTTTTTCTTTTATATCTTTTTTTATGAATGAAAAAAACTGGTTCTATAATTATATATATGGAAAAATCATAATATATCAATATAAAGAATAAGTATGGTAGAATTAAAACATATACTCAGTGGAGAACAAGTAAATCCATGTATTGTTGTGGTTTATGAATATAAATACAAATGAAATGTCAATAATTTTTTTTATGAAAATATTATTTTTCTTTTGAAAAGAAATTTTAAAAAAAAATATTCACAAAATATTGTGAAATAATAATATAAGAATAAAACAATAGAATTATAGAAATTAATTTAGAAAAATTAATATAACATTAAAATAAATTAATCCTATTTAAATTATAAATAAATATTCTTTTGATCTTTTTTAATGAGAGTAAAATATGAAGAATATTGATAATTTTATAAAATTTATATTCAACTCATTTCAAAATAAAGTCAATTATCATGAAAAATGAATTTAGAAATAAATTTGCTTTTATTAAATAAAATTATTGAATGAATTTTTTAAAACATGCAAGTTAATGATAATTATTCCCGATTAATAATAATCCAAAAGATAAATTATATTATTAAAAAAGATTTTTCCACCTTTTTATCAATTGAAATAAAAATTAATTGAAAAAAATAAAAAGATATGGATCAATAAAAAAAAATGAATTTAATGATTACCTATTTAAAAATTCCTTCATGATTAATAAAGAATTCCATTAATGGAATTCATTGTGTAGAATATGAATCATAACCAAGGAAAATTATACCGGAATAATGAAAACCTACTTAAAGAAAATAATATTTTATGAGACAATTAATAATTGAAGCAATTACATTAACATATATATATATCCACATTATACACGAGTTAATAAAAAATAAAACCATTTTGAGATCAATAAATACATGGTAGTGCATAAAAATCTCAATTATGTGGAATTATAACCTAGTTGGTGTAAATCGATTTAAGAAACACCTTATTGATTTGTAATATTCATGTTAAATAGCACTGAGTGAAAAAATTTGAATTATATAATAAAATACCACGATATCTGAGGGATTTATTATATAAAAGTTTAACATGGTAGTATATTAACCATATAACATAAATTAGGTGAATTACAATAAAATACACCGTATGTAATGAAACTTTATAAAGATTCCCTTACCCATAGTCATGAAATTCCATATTTGTACTATATTCGAATTGTAATTAGTATAAATAATTAATTTTATATTTTAATAAAATGTTAAATAATTATGATTTTATCATTAAAAAATTTGAATCATTTTCTTATAGACATATTTAATTACATAGTCAGTTAATTACATGTTTTTTATGTTTAAGGACATTTGGTTCATAGTTAAAAAAAGTCTTCAATATTTTGACCACAGTCAAGGTGGAAATGATTAAATTATATAAAGAGTATTAATAATGAAATAATGTCCACATATATAAATAAAATATAAATATAAAACCATCCATGAATGATGGTTATGATAAATGAATTATAATATAGTAATGGAGAAGGTAGGCCATTTATACACCTAACTAAAATTTCTATTTTTCAATGGACATGAGATAAATAAGATATGTATTATTTTGTCTTCAAATAATTATTATTATATCATAAATGTCTTATATTATCTATTATTGAATTATATATACCATCCATGTGATGCAGTAAAGGAAAATGAATAACATCTCTTCATAGAAGTGGTATTCCACATATACACACAAATGGAGTTTTTATTTATCAATGGATAGAAATATATGAACATAGTTAATATATTATATATATTGAAAAAAATTATTCCATGATTATAATAAATAATCCTTAAATCTGAAATTATAAATATTTGCGATAGATAGTGAGGGATAATTATTTAAATTGATCCATGAGGCAGTAGTCCTCCATAGAAATGAAGGATGTATTAATTTCATATATAAAACATAATGTGATGTAAAAGAGTTATAAAATTTTCATAGTATAAATTATCTATATATGATATATTTATGTAATTATATCATCTTGTTTTTTAATGTTTTCTTGGGGGATAAGTAGAAACAATTTGAAAGAGTTCAAGTTAGACGATAGCCAATTCTTCAATAGGGAACTTTTATATCCAAACTAATTCTCTCTGAAATGGCCATTTAGAAATTAAAAACCTCATAATTATGCCTAGCATTTTTAGAAGATAATTTTATTAGTTTTTTTGAAAAATATATATTAATTGTCTTTGTGTATAAAAAAGAGGGGTGTCCTTTTATAAGGGAGGGAAAGTGAATTTATTTAAATTTATAAAGTATATAATATGTGGCATAATCATGTGAGATGGTAAAAATGGAATGGATTCAAATATATGGAGTATATTATCCTAATATAATCAAATATTCATGATTATATATTTTTAGATATCTTTTTATACAGTGTATTTTTTTTACCACGTGGTTTTTCAATTATAACCTTAATTATGATAATGTATTTTTTCAATATTAATGGGTAATTATTTTACTTATAATTTGAAAATTGGGTCATAAATGGAATAGTGATGAAATTTTGAACCATTTTCCATCCAAATTTTGATACATCATGTTTTTATGAAATTTTAATATATTCTAATAATATATTATTTAACATAAAATCTCATTAATTCCCATTAGAAAATATTAATTTAGCATGACCATAATGATAAGAATATATTTATGGATCATGAATATAATCCATTTAATCATATAACAATATTATATAATGATATATTAAATTTTTGGGACATAATATTTCACACAAAAAAATGTTTCTTTTATCATTTTTAATATCATTTACTTGATTTTTCTAATTACATGCACAAGTACTATGTCATAATTACTTTCAAATTTAATGTAATTATTTAAAGAGTATAAAATTGAAAATATATTACAATAAAAAAAATTAATTCTTTATTAAAATAAAAATTTATAACAAAATAACATTATTTATCTATTTTCTGAAATATTAAAAATCTAAAAATCATAAGAGTAAATTTTTTGACATTATCCTTTAGATAATATATTATAATCGAAAAAATCAAATCTAAAGAGCCAAAATGTAATATTTTCTAATTTCAGATAACATATATGTATACCATGATATTATAGAAATTTTTTACAGTTATTAGAAAACTTATAACCATATTTCTGACCATATTAACCCATATAACAATTAACCTTGTACTTTTTTTATTATGGTTTCTATAACTATTGACTAAAAACTATTTTGATTTTATTACCTATTATGAATTAATTTTATTTGAAATATGAAATAAATTTTATCAAATTAATTCCATAAATATTTAATAATTTAATTAAAAAATACTATCACAAAACGGGACAAAAACGAATTATCAAAAAAAAACTATTTTTATGCATACATATATTTTCATACTAAATATGAATATAAAGATGATTATATAAAAAATTTATTAGGTTATTTTTAATAATAAGGAAATTATTTAGTTTTACAAAGAAATCAATATAAAATGGGAATTCGGATATATGAGAAAGAATAGATAATTTTCAATAAAAATATTTTATTCAATATTAATTGAAAATCCAACCTTTATCAAAAAATAAAAAAAAATCGTAATAGAATTTTGGAATATTAAATTTAAAAGACAATTCATTATTATGAGACACGATTTATATGATTTGTAAAATTAATTATAAAATTATATCCCACATATCAATAAAAAATGATTATGATGAAAACATATTTTTTACGTAAAAAATAGCATTACTAAAAATTGTGTAGGTATTTCCTAATAAATAAAAAATTTACATTCAACATGAATAATATATTTTTCATAAAAAATATAATTATTTAATTAAGCACAAATTCAGTGGATATGTTATAACAATTATATTTAAATAATAATATTGGGGTGTCTATTAAAGATGAGATGTGTGTGTCCCATACATTATCAATCATATTATTATTTGTAATTATTTGGATAATACAAATCCAAAAAAAAAATTTAATATTTTGAATTTGTTTGTGTATGGTCTATATAGTATGTTCACATATTTGATGCATTTATGAATAGATTTTAGGGATATGTTTCCTATGTTAAATGGAATAATTTTCAGATAACTATGAAATTGAAGTCATGCATTTCTATGGTTGTTGGAAATGGATGTTAGA
Organism: Viscum album; assembly: GCA_963277665.1. Classification (NCBI taxonomy): domain Eukaryota; kingdom Viridiplantae; phylum Streptophyta; class Magnoliopsida; order Santalales; family Viscaceae; genus Viscum; species Viscum album. The sequence goes on along the minus strand of OY728152.1, from coordinate 61,798,602 downwards.
AGTCTTAGGTAGTTAGAAATTTCAATAAAGTGATATATATATTATTTATTAAACAACTCGGAAAGGCTAAAAATAGTATAGGACAAAAAAATTACAATGGATAATGGAAATCTTGTGGGGTTAAAGAAAATATAGGTGTAATTATGGGGTCAACTATATGTTGTGACATAAAAATAAACAAGAAGATTTGTGAAATTTATTAGTAGGGTAGAAATGATAATAAAAAAATAATGTCCCTTTTTCTTGCTCAAGAAGAAAAAATAAAAATAAGTTTAAAATGGAAGGGTAATGGGGTTTCATTGAAATCATATTTCATGAAAAAAAGATACAATAAAATATTCATTTTTGGAGGAGAAAGTGAGTAACAAAATAATTCAGATTATGAATTAGAGACAAAGTGATGTGTTTTGATGAAAATAATGTAAATGTTATGATAAATCATCCAAACATAGAGCTAATTATAAAGAATCAATGTGTTACCTTCTTAATTTTAGTTAGTCAGGTCTATCTATGAAAACTTTTTGGGAATTTAAAGGGATACAATTATACTATTACTGTGGGAAAACAAATAATATGTTCATCATGGTATAATACAATTTCTATTAGGTGAAGGAAGTGACTACTTTTAGTGACCCAGGCATCTAATATTATGATACTTTTTATTTTTGTATGAATATTCATTACATTACACACAAAAACTCTAAAGGATCATTTTTTATAGTATCATTGTAGAATGCAAACACAATATTATTATTTTATAAAATATCATCAACATCTCTTACAATGTTATTATAATATAGTAATCCTTTTAGGAATACCCGAACATAATCATCTATAAAAATGTTGGGAAGTAATCATATGAAAGGGTGGTATCCGATGCGAATAAAATATAGAAATAATATTTATAAATCTATTAAAGTATAAATATAATAATATAATCATTAGTTTATGTGATCACGAAAATAACCTATGACATTCATAATAAAAACTTCATAGATAACAAACATGAATCCTAGAATCAAAATTTATCATTCCAAAAATGTAGACCATAAATGTGAGAAATCATCATAAATCAATCACGAAGAATATTATCATGTCAAAAAAATTAGTAATCATCATATATATTGAAAAAAATATTTCATGGTTAAATACGAAAAGGATCAATATAGTGTATTTAGAATCATCGCATGTTTCCTAATGGTGTTTAGGAAGAACCACGTTCCTATATCGGGTCTGGACTAACCTATTCTTTCCAATGTATCATGCCATACCTATTTCCCATAGTTGAATGGCTTCACACCTCAAACAATTATATTAATTTATGTTCTACTCCCAATAATATCATATCTGAAAAATTTGATTATAGAATTATGTTCACTTCCTATTCCTATTCTATCTATCTCATGAGATGTAAATATTTACCTAATGCATTTGAGGAAGATGTAATTCCGACACATCACATAAAGAATATTATATTTTTATATTTTTGAAGATCCTAAAATATTCATCATATCATAAGACTTAATATTAAAAAGGTTTTATAAAATTACCCCATTTCATAAACTATGGATTATAAATAGGTTACATAATAATTTCGTCATTTCATCATATCACATCATATGAAATGAAGGATCTTTAATATGATTTTTATCATGATATTACTCATGGAAGTGAAAAATTCTAATACAAAATTTTCTTAATAATCATAAAAAAATCATTAAATGAATAAGAATAATATACTAGGATTATTTACCTAGTAGATGATTATTATATTCAAAATATTTCACATTTGAAGGAAAACAATTCTAAATGATCACAATGATTATTTTTTATGTGGAAAATAACATTAATTGGAAAATAACTTAATAAAAATAAAGTTTTATATAATAGATTGAAAAAAAGTATTCATTTAAAATAATATTGAAAACATATAATTTAATATTTAATGGAAATAATGTCCATGATAGTGGGAAATTTAATTAATTCCCCACACAATAAAAAATGATTATCTTTCATATTTTCAATAAAAGACAAATGACCCGAGTTAACAAAAATATGATTATTACACTTAAATCATTATGTAAAAATTAAAACCTATGTAAATATATATATTTACTGTATAATTTTATTAATTTTTTTAAAAAATAGAAAACAGTTTTAGAAAACAACGTTTTGGATGAAATCTAATTTTAGAGGGAAGTAAGAAATAATGCCAAATTTTCTTCAAAAAAATTATCAATTATTTTAACTACCACAATGTTTAAAATGGTAATATAACAAGAAAAATTAGACAATAACAATATTATATAAAAATTCATCTCGCTTAATTAGATTTATATCATAATATATCAACATTTTAGACTTATTCATAAATAGTCTAGATTAATGATTAGATTATAACATAAAACCCTTACCAATTTTTTTACATAGAATTGTAAGCCCATGATGATATAAAAATAATCAATATTAAAAATATCATGTGTTTAAATATATTTATGATATTAAATTTAAAATGTTATATATCTAAACTTCATCAATAATGAAGACTGAATAACATAACAGATGACTCATGGAAGGAAAATTGAGAAAAAATCACATACCTCTTATGGAAACATTCAAATCATAAACCCCATAAATGAGTTATCCTAAAATATATATGTAAATCTGAAAAATATTCATGTGAATCCTAAAAAAATGAATTTGTATGAATTATATGCAAAAAGTAAATTAAATTAGTAGGAAATATGGATTGGGTCTCGTTGAAGTAAAAATTGACATATCAATCTTTTACCATATGGGTAATCATTTCAATCATAAGCCCCAATATAGCATAACATAAAATAAGACATTAAATATTTTGAAAATAATTATATTCATGATTTAAAATTTAAAAGTAACAATATATATACACACAAAACAAATAAATAAGTGGTGAATTATTGATAACTCTTCCATATATAATAATGATACTAATAATCCATTACTATAAGTATCAAATTCCATAATAAAAATTCAAAACTAAATTATTAAAAATATAATTATATTATAAATATATTAAATAATCACACACACACAAAAATAGACACACATGCACTCATAGTTATATATATATATAAACCATATATTATTTACTTATGACCATTATTTCCAATCTATTAATAACACATTTATAATATATTTTTTTGTGTAATAACATATTTAATTTTCATGTAATTTTGATTTGGTATTTTTATCCTTTTTAATTTCATTATCGTTAAATATTCTATTGAATATAAATAAATATATTAAAATCATAAATATTATTTATACAAGTGTTTATATTGTTCTATTAAAATTAGATATATAAAATGAAATACAACCTTCGTGGTGATGGTAGGATGTATGTACACATTATCCATGTTTAAATTCTCAATGGATTGAGAAAATTAAACTTATAAAAGATATTTTAATTATATTTTCATTATTATTTCTTATATATATAAATCATATATTCATTAAATTTATCCTTAATACCATAAATTTAAAGTGTATGAAAAATTAATCACATCACATTATGAGTTTTTAGTTTGTTGTATACATGATTGACAATATTGAATACATATGTGAACTCCATTATTAAATTTATTATTTAATGGTTATGAAGGAAAACAAACAATATTGGTTTGTGGGGGAGTCATCTTCAGAAATCACGAGTGACCGTTTCATTTTCGATTTGATGGTAGTTGAGAATGATATATATTTTCTTATTGATTGTATAACATATATTTATATTTGAGATAATTTAATTATTATATTTTACATTTTATGTTAGAATTAAATATAGAAAAATAAGAAAAAATGATGGGGCTTAGTGAAAACAATTTCCTTCAGTAAGAGTGTATCTCTGAGATATCTTATTCAGGACCCAAGTATTGGTCTTTTGGGAGGACCATATGTAATATAATAATGATTAGGATGTTGTAGAGGGTGTATGGAATAGATTTTATATAAACTATGTCATTATTTTTGTGAATAACTGAATGGTGGAGGTGGCCTTTAATAATTGGGGGAAATGAAACTATATGGAAACTACATGTAAATTTTCCAAAATAGTCGTAAATCAAAAATTCATATTAATGAAAATATGATCAAAAAGAACAGGGAATATAAATTGGGATTTATAAGGTATAAATATGTCCATAAAATATTATTTTGACCTTTGTTTTGTCTTTTCTGCCATTATATATTTATATAAACCCCTGGTAAATCCAATTTGACTATACCCCAGGATTCTAATTAATTATATTTTTCAAATGAATATTATATAACATTATTTTCACCTTATTAAATTAAAAATTTATTGATATTTCAAATATTTAATCCATGTTTCATTATTCAATAAAGAGAATTGTAAAAAATAATCATAAAATTAATCTAGAAGATTTGATGAGAACGAAGGTTTTGAAAGTGAAAATGTTAACAAGTTTACAAAGAATTTATATCAAAATTTCATATTAAATGAATAAAAATTAAATAATTAGTATTAATATATATATATATATATACCTGTGAAGGAAAAAACTATATTTTTTATTTTTAAAAGTTGTTGATAGTAATGATTGATTTTTACCACCAGTATTTTTAGTATTCATTAAAAAATTTATCAATTAAAGAAAATATTAAACTATCCCTAAGATAAAATTGAAATGATATTTAAAAAAAGAATTATATTTTTTCTATCTTTTTTAATAATATTTTGAAAATTCTAATTGTAATTAAAACGCACAGATGTGACAAAAAACGAGGTTTTGATGATTTTATTTTTCATGCCCATGAAGAATTGATATTAAAAATATTTTTAATAAAAATAATTTAATGAATATGAATGAAAATTAATTTATATATAATCTATAAATATCATTTAAAAATATTATAATTATATATATTTTTATTTAATTACAATGGAGGAACATTATGCACTTTAAAACTATTTTTAAAAAAATTAAACCTATTGTTTAAACTGAAAAAATATATAATAAAATACAATTTGAATTTTATATAAGAGAAAATAAGAGTGTTAAAAATAACTCAATAATATTCATTTTAATTTATATCATAATGTGTAATTTAAAATAATTATTTTATTTATAATAAATTATAATATATAAAATCGATATTTTTCAGTATTCACTAAAAAATAAATATTTTCCAAAAAAATAAAACATTTCACAATAAATTTGTATATCTATGATTTTTTTATAAAAGTAATTTATTTTATAAAAAGAAATTATTTAATTCAATATAAATTAAATATAATATTTTCCCTAAATCTAAAAAAATTCCTTTATTAAGAAAGAATGTTTCTGATGATTATAATTACATTAATAAATATTGATTTATTATATTATATTAATTTATATATAACATTATATTGATTTATAAATTAATATTTATATTTCGTAAATTAATTAATGTTGTTCATAAACACTTATTTAATGGATATGTTGTAACAGTCATAGATAAAAAATATATTGTTTCATGGTTCGCAAAAACATGGTATTTCATGTTATGCACGATATCCTAAATACTCATTTTTAAATAATGAAATAGATAAAAATTGTTTTTCATTTAATAAAATATTTTTAAAACTATTGCATAGTTTTAAAAAATATCTTATCAAATCCTAGGATGTTACATTCTACATTCCTTAAAAATTATTTATTCTACTAAATTCATCATGGTCATCAATAGTTTAATATTTTAAAATTCATTCATTGAAACCAAAATTGTATAAATTAATAAAAGAAATTCATATTTATAAAAAACTGGACGTGTGTTGGTCATCGAGAATAACACATACTGGGCTTTCAAATATGAGTACAATGGTGGGAAGTGAATACATAGTCATGGAAGGAAAACATAATTTCAACATAATTGCAACATAATGTTGGATAGTGACAGTGATCAACATAATGTTGGAGAGTGACAGTGATCATTGATCAGAACAAAGTGAATGATCACGTGGAAATCAAAAATTAAAAAACTATAAAAAGTATTTTTGAAAAGGGAAATAATATCATCTGAAATTATGGTCATATGAAAAAAAATTATTTCATTATAATATTATAATGATGAATAATTTTCATGATGATATATATTCCTTTTATATTATTCTATATTATAATTATAATATCATATGTTGGTCGTTCCTTCATCAATTTACACTTCATGTCATAGACAACATCAAAAAAATCATGGATTCAACAACACTAGTTGGTGGGGGCAGTTAGTGATTAAATATTCTTATATTGTGAGAAATTCTTAATTGTGGGTTTAATAAATATAAAAATTTCTCTTAATGGAACTATTTAGCATTAATAAAAAATCACATAAAGGAACCCGTTAACAATTCATTTTTAGAACTGTTAAAGGGTTCCCTTACTAGTTGTTTTATCATGACTATTAATGGGTTCCTTAAAAAGAGTCTTTTATCACTGTTAAAGGATATATTTTAATATCTTAAGAGGTGCTGTTAAAAAATATGGGAAATAAATTAAAATATCATGCACCCCTGACACCCACCATTCTCAAAAACTATAGCCACCTTACATAGTGATTTCCACTACCATGTCAAGATCATGCACCACACCCAACTTCCTCAATGAATGAAGGATACCCCATATTCATGTGTGTATCTTCATTTGATCTCTAGACATTCCTTATATGATTCAAACACTTTACCAATATGACATGTGTGTTTTTTTTACATTTAACGACATTTTTTATTATTTTTATATATTTTGAATTTATAATATAGATACAAAAAATAATATTGATTCAAATAATTTATATATTATTATTCATTTTTATATATTGCAATATATATATATTTTACAATATAATATATATTTTTTTATATGATTATTAATAAATACACATAAGTATATATAAATATTATATATACTTATTTTAGAATTTATATAAACAAAAAATGGATAATTTTTTAATTTAAATATATTGAATAACAAAAATATTTTTTATATTTTTGAAAATATATTTATACGTAAATATGTTTTTATTCATATTTAATCAAGTGTTTTTAATAACTAAATATAACAAACATTTAATATATTTAATAATAAATTGCACTACATTGTGAAAATGATAAAATTTTAAAACCATAAGATCAATATGAATGTAACACCTATGAAAAAATTCAATCCCTATGAAAATGGAAAAACCCTATCTTAAACTAAGATAAAATTCAATCTAATGTTAAATAATTATGGTACCTCGATAAAAATCTCAATTTGGGAGGCATTCAAGGCATATTTTGGATCAGAATAATAGTGTTTGAGGTACCCCTTGGACAATAAGATGTAGATCTCATTAAAAGCTTCTATTAGAAATGTGTTAGAGGCCATATAGAAACCCTCATTAATAGTTATTATCATTTGATGTTAAATTTATCTAATCTACTTAATTTATATATTTTATTTAGTTTTTTTTTCAAATTTCTATATAATGACTATTAATATAAAATAATGATATGAAATTTAATAAAAAAATTTCTTATTTTATAATCCATTTCAACTATATAACTTACATATTATGTGTAAATGTTTATCTAGAATTATATAAAACATATTTTACAAATATATTTTATATTTATATCAATATCAATATATTTATATTTTTTTTATCAAAATGTATTCTTTAATGAAATGAAACCATTATATATGCTAGTAAAAAATGGGGTCCTTATTAGTAATTTTAAAAAATTAACAGATAAGGATCCCACTTTTACATTTATTTTTTACAATCACTAATAAAGGCTGCCTTTATCAGTATTTTTTTACATGAAACATTAGAAGAAGGCTCTTTAAGTACCCATTTAACAGATATATTAAAGGTCCCCTTAATAGAACTAAAAAAGAGCTATTAAATTCCCCTCTTTATCAGTGATTTTTCTTATACTGATAGAGGGTGTTTATAATAGAGCATGTAGCTGGTAATAGATAAAACCAGTTTTGCAGTAGTTCCAGGAATTGATGATTAATTTTTTGAATTCCATATGAAAACTAGTATCAATATATCTATAAAATAAGGATAATCCATCCCTTTTATCTCTAGTTATCTCAAAAATTTGTTATCACATGATATCCATAAAGGATAAATCTTTATATGGAGAAATAATTCATTATTCTCTATATCATCATCAAGATTTATGCAAAAAAATCTAATAAATGGTTAACCTTATGACCCTTAAAAATATTAAAACCCCAAAAAATAGAGTAATAATCCCAAAAAATACATTTTGAAATTATCATTAGTCCCCCAAACAACAAGATGTATATCTTTGTTGTCACATACCAATCAAGTGAATACCATAAACATGTATTCTCTTAAAACTATATTAATAACATGAATTACCATAAAAAATATTGGAATCACTAATTCATCCCAATTCCATACATAAAACATAGTATATTAGATATATTCTACGTATACAATACTTTTTAAAAATATATCAAAGATAGAATAAACCAAATTTAAACTAATCATTTATTTGTTTTGAGGTCATAAATACTGTAAAATTTACATTATCGATAACAATAATATCATTATAAAAACTAAACACAATTTTCTCAACATGTGGATCATATTAAGGGATACCTTACCACAATCATGTGTCCCCGTTAAATATAACAATTATTTTAAATCACATTTCTTAGTCATGAGTAACATTATAATCATTCATGAAAATCCTTAATGATTAAATTATACAGGTCAATCCTTATAACTTTAATAATTCCTAAATACAAAAACATAAAAACATAAATCATTTTACATCATTATCAAACCATTGATTGGGATTCATAATCTTATCCAATAATACCTCAGTCCTTTAATATTTATTTGGTAGTATCTTCATCATAATCATTATAATAATTAATCGTATCTCTATGCTGATTTTCAACATGATCATTCCCCCTAGGAAAACAATTTTTGAAATTCCCAAACATCTCTCATTTAAATAATTCATCCATTGATAATACATTATGGAGAACAACATTAACATCCATATCATTAAAAGAATTTCTCATTTTTACATTGATATCAATTTTTTTTATCCAAGTATTATACACAATCATAACATATTCCTATTCCTATGAGACAATCTCATTGGTGCATCTTTCAAGATTCTAAACATATCAAGAATTGGTTCTCTTTTCCTCCCTAGTCTCCACCACCTAAAAAATCATGGAACTATATCTTTCTCATATATGGTGAGTTTTTTATATTGTTATGGTTAATGTTGTAAATCATATATCATGATAACTAATTCGGGGCCATCAAAATATCCCTCACGTCATTCAACAATCCATTTGGTTTATGATCAGTGCATTTCCAATAATATTCAATTTTTATCAAATACGATATGGTTCCCTTCATTTAATAAAACCAAAAATAATAGTGTGGGTAAGAATGTTAATATCTAGAAACCACATAACATATAGAAATGTCCTATATGATTTCAAAATTACGATACCATCTTTTTAATGTATCACTATTTTGGTTAATTATAGGTCATTAATAGATATTATCTATTTAAATTGTTTACGATGGTTAGTAATGAGTTTAAAAATTCAAAAGCATTTCACTAGAGAGTTTTAAAATACTTGTGTAGAATGGATCATTTTCATACACCATGAGATGATCAAGTCTATATAAATATAAAAATTTTCAATTTATTACCCCTAAGAACATCATTTCTAGAGCCACCACCACTTATAGTATCTATAAATGGATTTAATTTTATGGAAACCACTAATACTTTACAAATATTCTAGGATATTTTATTATACATTGACGCATTCGTATTCTTATAAAATGATATATCTAATGATATTTCCATAAAAATATAATTAGGTGTTTCACTAATATTTTCTCATAGTTGTTTTCAATGGATAACTAAATCAATCATCATATACCATTTGTAATGAACCAATCTTATTGTAAATAGTTCTTTGATAAATTTGGATAAATATTCAATACATTAAATAGACACACGACTATGTAAAATAATGTTATTGTGTATTTTGAGGACATACAAAGACTATTATTATTTTTGAAAGATCATCAATGTCACACGAAACAATCTTATCACATAGTACTCCTCTAAGGCATACCCTACATAAACCATTAATAGTAACATGTAGAAGGGAACAAAATAAAGGGTGATTATGACAACCATTCATTTTATTACACACTTAAACATTATTTATGACATAAAATAATCAATTGATATAATATAAAATATCTAGTGTTCTAGTGTGTTTGGGGATAAGTAACATTACATAATGCCTTAAAACAAGAAATACAACATCATTATAGAAAACATACATTAAATGACAACTACATTCCATCATACTTAGCATTGAAAGAGATTACCTGATGATATTAAAAAGAAAAGGGTGAGCTATAAACCCCAGTAAGGAAGTATAAAGGCATAACATGAAAAATAAATTACATGTTAGGCAATAGGAATATCAAAGGAGCATAAGAGAAAGATGATTATAAATGCATCATATTGCTTTTTTATCATAAAGGGAAATGTGGAAATGGAAATTAACATAATATTAGCCTGAGCTAGGACTCATTGCACTTGGAGCATGAGTAGAACCTCATTGCATATGAATTAGACTTATTATAATAAAACATATATTTCCATAACATAATTTTTATTGTATTTTGTTACATCATAATTGGGTCATTATGATACCGTAAAATATATTATATATCTAAAAATTATTTAATTATTACCCATATGTTCATCTATCTTAGAGGATTATGAAAAATTCAATATTGAATAATTTCGACGTCTTGATTCTAAAAATAATATTCAATCTATATAAAAAATTTCTAAATTTGTCAATTTTTATTTTTTAAATTAAAACCAATATTTATTGAAAATTCATGGGTTTTCATAAAAATGGATTTCAAAACATAATAAAAAATCTCCATAGTATTCATAAAAATTACACGTTCATTTTTATATTATAAAAAATATTTTAGTAAAAATATTTTATTAAATTATTATTTAATTAAAAAATCCATTAATTCATCATAATATATTTCTTAATTTAATATTAAATAAAAATACTATTTTCACTTTAAAAACTATTTACAAAGTAACAATAATAAATTGAATTTATATTCATTATTATATAAAAAATAATGCACATAATCATAGTGATATGATATTGTTACATAACCCATTATAACACCAGTATAATACCTATTGCTATGGTGTGCGAGGGTGATAGTCTCTTGGGATGGCTCATATAACATTTCTCATGTGGTAGTCTCTATCAACTTCAACTTCTCCCATAGACGGTTCTGTTCGAGAATAACCTATTCAATATCATCTTGGGCTTGGTCAAGAGTGATTCCCAATGACACCACATCCTTTCTAAGCTCCGACAAATGGGCCTCATATGGATCAATTATACCGGATGAGGACATTAATTCATTTTTAAGAGCGTATTGTATTTGTTAAAGAATAATATTTAAACTAATCGTGTGATTTCTATTTAATGCATATATTAGCAATAATCAACATTATTAACAGTATTTTAAAAACAGAAATCATAAAACCAAAGAAGTGATAATGTTATATTACAATTTTCATAATAAGATATTAAATTATATTAAGATGGATTTTCCTTAAAAAAATTTGGCCATTACAATCTTCCCCACGTAAAAAATTTATCCATAAAAAAATTTCATTTCCCATACAAAAACAGATTTGGGTAACTTTTCTTCATCACTTCCTCTAATTCCGACATTTCTTAATCAAACATGTGGTTTTGCCACAACACCTTAATGGGGGGAATTTTATTATTTCATAGAACATTTTTTATATGATCTAAGATATTCACTGAATACTCTTAATAAGAGTGGTCATTCTCCAATGGTACAGACTCCAGATTGAGTACATGTGATGGGTATGGTATGTAGTTTCTCGAGAGAAATACATGGAATACATCATGTAAATGAGATATGTTTGGTGGGAGTTCATTTCGATAGGCCACTTCTCCAATGCATTCATGGATCTCAAAAGTTTCGATGTACTTTAGACTCAGATATCCCTTTTTCCAAATTCTCATAAGACTCTTCCACCCTGATTTTCAAAGAAATACCCTATCTTAGAAATAAAACTCTAGGCCTCATAAATGTTTATCATCATAGAAAAATTGTCAACTCTGAGCAGCAATAATGTGATTATGTATGGTCTTAACTATCTCCTCCATTTCTTCAACCATCTCTGGACTGAGGATTTTTTGATCCTCAACGACATCCCACCATGCTGGTGTTCTACACCTCATCCCACAAAGGCCTTCATAAAGAGACATTTGGATGAATTATTGGAAAATATTATTGTAAGAGAACTTTACTAGAAGGAGATGTTGATCCCATCATCCTTTGAGGTCTATTAAGAATTCTATAAACATGTCCCCAAGTGTTTGGATAGTCCGCTCAGATTGGCCATCACTTTATGGATGATAGGCCATACTAATGTTCAGCTTAGTATTCAGAATATATTAATGACTCTTCTAAAACATATAGGTGGATCATAGATCTTGAATGGATATAATTGATTTTGGTACCCCATTAAACCTTTTCATGTCTCTCTTTTATATCTTCACCTATTGATCTAGTGTGAAATCCTCTTCAATTGCAATGAAGTGTCCATTCATAGTAAGATGATCCATTACAACTTAGAGAGAATTGATTCCTTTGGATGTATTCAGAAGTTTTATGACAAAGCCCATGGTGATGTTATCCCATTTCCATGTGGGTATCAGTAATTATCGCATCATCCCCATAGACCTCTGCATCACAGAATTCACGTGCTAACATACCAGGAACACTGATGTATACTCAAAGATCTCCTTCTTCATGTTATCCCACCAGTAAATCTCTCGGATATCTCGAAACAACTTTATGTTTCATGGGTTAATGGGGAAATTTGATCTATGTGAATCATCCAAAAGTTCCTTCATGAACACCATATTCAACTGAACACATATTATTGACCCAAATATCACAATTCAATCTCCATTGGCATTGAACTCCATGGATTTCCCATTTCTGATAGTTTCACATTCTTATTAATTCCCACAACATCATTTTGAGAATTATTTAACCATTACAAATGATACTAATGTGAAATCATTTTTGAAAGGATGGATGATGTTCCCTTCATTATGATTCCCATGTCCATCTTCATCAAATATAAGAAGATTGGATCCTTTTCAATTCTCATTGATTATAGAGTCGTTGGGTCCATTCTACATAGATCATCTTCAACATTGTTTTCATTCCTAGGGAGGTAATGGATTCAGAAGTCAAAGTATTTGATCATCTCTTACAATTTTTTATGGTGCATGTTCAACACTTTATGTGTGAATATATACAAGGTACTTTTGCGGTCCGTATATATTTCACACTACTCCCCAAAGAGGTAATGCTGCCAAATTTTTAAAGGGAAGATCACTTCAACCAACTCAAAATCATTTTTTGGGTAGTTTTACTCATGAATGTTCAATTTCCATGAAGCATATAAAAATACTTTGTCATTTTTTATTAACACAAATCCTAGGACCTTCTTGGAAGCATCACTAAATACAATAATGATTTCTCTACTTGTGGGTTTTGTGAGTACATGCACAATGATAAGCCACCTTTTCAACACATTAAAACTCTCTTCGCATTCATCACTCCAAGAAATCTTTAAAACTTTCCATGTTATCTTGGTAATATGGTAGGAAAATTTTAAAAAAATTCTCATGAATCCGCAATAATATATAGCTAACCCAAGGATGTAACGGATATCTGTTACCAATATTTTCCCCGGCCATCCCTCAATAGGTGTTGCCTTGGAGGTATCCATATATATTCCATTTCTTGTGATGATATGGCCCAAGAATGAGAAATCTTACAACATTAACTCACACTTTTTTTCTTTTCATATATATTCTCCATTGTCATGGTCTCTATTACAGTGCATAGATTTTTCTTATACTCCTCCTTGGTTTTGATGTAAATTAGAATATCGTCTATAAAGAGTACCAAATTTTTTTTTTTGGGTTAATATCTAAGGATTGTATTCATCATGTCCATGAATATTGATGTTGAATTAGTGAGTCCCAAAGGAAATAATTTTAATTAATATTGCCCGTAGCTTGTACTAAAAGATATCATTGGGATATCATCCTTAAAAATCCTTACTTGGTAATATCCCAACCTCAAATCCACCTTAAAAAAGTATTGTTATGCACGTAACTGATCGAACAAGTCATTAATTCATGGAAGAGGTTACTTTTTCTTCATCATGAAAATCTATAACTCACGATAATAAATACAAAGGAACATTGACCAATCCTTCTTCTTGTTGAAGAGGACTGGTTCACCCCATGGTGAAGAACTTGGGCATATAAACACTTTCTCTACATTCATCTATAGTTGTTTCTTTTTCTCCTCAAGATCCACAATAACCATTCTATAGGGATGTCGAGGATATTGGAAACACCCTAGGTGTAAGGTAAATTGAGAATTCAACATCTATTCTAGAAGGAAGACCATAAAATTCCGCGAGAAAAACTTTTGTGAATTCCATCACAATAGGAATGTCTTCAAGGATGGTTGCTTCCATAGACTCAATCTACTATGCCAGATACACATTATCATAGGGAAGTAATATCGATTCTTGAGATGATGGTGATAAAGAAGATTCATCTTTCTCCTATCACTTTAATTGAATCATGAGTCGATTTTTCATTTGGAGTGTGATTTCCCTCTTATGGAAATTTATGTTGAGTTCTATATAATGAAATCCAATCCATGCAGAGAATTGCATAAAATTACACTAGAAAGATTATAGCGGGGTTCAACAGGATGTTCATAACAAAAATTGTGATAGAGGAGAATTTATATTCATGGCATGTAATTATTGCCACATTTTCTGTACTCACTGATATATTACTTCCATTATTTGAGGTCGTGTTTAGATTGTTCTACAAAACTTTTGGGACACAAAAGAATGCGTAAAAAGAGAATCAATAATTACATTCTCTATTCCTGAATGAATAACTAAATTACCTATCACCACAATTTGTTCGGGGTTTACATAAAATTTAGTGATGGAAAAAAGCTCACCCTTGCTGCCATGGAAGTTCATGGTTGCCTACAAAAATCCATGTCTTTGGGAACTGATATTCCAGGTTCCCTAGTTATTTTTATTTAATGAAATGAACAATGTCTAAAATGTTGAAAATATCATTCCTCTCCTCTATTATATACACAAATATTTCTTGTTGGAAGTTTATGATTAGGTGCTTTTCTCTACCACACCTAAATCATTTCATCTTCCCCTTTAGGTAATTTCTCGTGTTCTTATTTTTTCTCCTTTGGCAAGATGGGTGTTGGATTTTCATAGCACCATTGGATTTATCTGTCAGTCCTCCAAAATTTTTGTACACATTTTTCTTTTTATCCCCATGTTACTTATTGGATTTTCCGATCTCTATTTTGAACATGAGGGAACATCAGAGAATTTCCTCATAGTTATCGAAGTAACAGATCACATGGTATTTCCATAGGTAAGGTTTCAGTCCAAAAAAACTGTCACCCATAAATTCATGGATAATGACAAAGCCAAAGGAATATTGGGAAATCCTTGTGAGGTTTTACATGCACACTATGGATGATTCATCATCTTTTTTCTTAAGGGAAAGGTGGTCCCTTTCCATCTTAAGTCATAGGGTGCGAGGAAAATATTTTCTAAAATACATTTTCTAAAAATAATTCGATTCCAATGCCTAGATCTCCTCCTCAGGATTCCTATTTTTGATCAATGTCAACCATTGTTCGACTTCATCAACAATATGATAAGAAGAAAAAATAACATTATCTTGTTTGGAACATTGATGGGTGGAGAAGATATTATCAATGGAGTTGATCCATTGTTTGGAAATTGAGGGATCATATGATCCATTAATAGCAAAAGTCCTTTTTCTTATGAAGCTGTTTATTGAGAATTGTTCGTTTATAGAGGGGGGAAAATTCTTCTTGACCCGTGTTTATTGTCAAATATTATGTTAACTAATAGAGAGTGGTGACAATGTTCACAATTCCCACTCACAGTGGATTGGGAATTGCATTAGAATAGTCATCACCTTGATTTTTTCATCAGTTGTTTCCCTGAGTCCCCATATTTTTAGAAATTAGATATAATAACAGGAATTTTAGGGGTAACACATAATGTTATTCCGAGGACAAAAACAGATAACATATAAATAACTTTTATTTCCTTAACATCGGAATATACATGCTTCAATCTATGATATCCATGATCTACTTACGAACATATATTCTTATGAGAATTTTTTATTCCCATAACAGTGGTTTATACTAAGATTTTGAATTTACCTAAGCATATCCCCAAGGAGTATCTTATCCAAGTGTGCAGAAAGACCTATTTTTGTGTAGCAATATATCCTGAGTCAGGCCTAAAACTCCTTGTCAGAGTTTTCACTCATAGGTACATCTGTTTCAGATCCCCTATACCTGATCGTATCTAGATAGGGGCGTATTTTCCTGATAAAACCTTTACTCAATACTCACCACATTTAGGGATGTTTTTAGTATACTTATTTTTATCTATGAGGCTTTTCTATTGTTTTCTAATCCTAATCCCAAATATAAGAAAACATATCCTGTGATACCAACTATGGAAACCCATCTTTTTATGACACACATAAACATGATTTATTACAAAAAATCATCAATTGATAAAACATAGAATATCGATATGTCTAGTTTATTTTGGGATATATAGAATTACATAACAACTTAAAACACGAAACACAAAATATTTATTCAATACATCCTTTACATGACCACTACATTCCCTCATTCTTTGCATTGAAAGGGATAACCTGATGACACGCATAAGAAAAGGGTAATATATGAAGCTCAGTAATGGAGAAAACAAGGTATAACATGAAGAATATATTACTTATTAGGAATCATGCATATAAAAGAAACATTATAGAAACATGAACATAAGGGAATGATATAGCATGATTATCATAATTGAATATGTGGCAACAACACTTAACATGGTATAATCATTATACAAGAATAATTGCATCGAGAGTATGTGAAAACCCTCATAGCACATGAATTAGAATGAATACAACCTCATTTAAATTGACGTATCAGGATACAAATCATTACCCATTTCATTAGAGCTATATCAAGGATCACTATTCATAATCATTTAATTTCATGCAAATGTGTGCCACAACGATCATATAACAAAAATTTATAAAACAAAATAATTTACTAGAAAATTAAGGAATGTGAAATTCATACCTAAAACTCTATAATCAAAATGTAAATTTTCATAATGTTAAATACAATTGATATAGAAATGGTCATGGTATTCACTACACAATGAATTTGGATATGAATATCACGGTGCTATTTCGACAGCAAAATGGCATGTCATAAGAATTCCTAAAAATTGTTGATGAGTGAGAACGGGGTGTATAATCATACGTATGTGAAATTGACACTACTGGAGTAATATAGATACATTTCCCAGCATATGTAATGAAATTCAGATTCATAATACAAATTAATTGCATGAAGGTAAATGAGGTGATATAAATCCATTAGGGAATTCTGTCATGTTTGAAGTGTACATGGAACACAATAATGAGAGAGAAATGTGTCTCTAATCATTAAAACCTATGCATGGGTGTATGGGGGATGTTATAAATCAAATCCCAATATTTTTAATTTAAAATAACATTTAATAACAACATAATAAAATTTCTATAATAATGAGAAAGGAAGAAAATATCTTACATGGATGTGTGATCCCAATGGCTTTAGAGGGGATTCAGGGAGGCTTTAGTGGAGCATGGGGAACCTTATTAGGATTATAGATAAAGGAGTTAATAGTTTTGTGGAGCTCTAAATGTTTTTTGTTATTATTATGTGGGATCGTTTGTGCATTTATATAAGAAAATAGAGGGAATTAATTATTATTTAAAATTTTGACACCGCACAACTAACTAAAAACCACAAACCATCACATGGTTTTGGCCCATGGTGTTCTCCAAAGGGTAGAGGAAAACTATATTTTATGAGGTTTATGGCTGAAATTTTTATAATATTAGTCTATCTTATGTGGAGGTGAGCCACATTCTCAAGGAAATCAATTTAAAAAGATAAAATGTTTTATAAGTCATAGAGGGTCCACTAATGTTTTGTAAATTAAATAAAACAATCCCAAAATAAAATTATTATAATGGTAAATCATATATTTCCCGAACATAATGTTTATAGTAATTTTTTAACATCACTTTTGGTTTGTTATGATTTCATAAAACATATAATATATTTAAACAGTTTTTTGTTTTTACCCAGAAGTTTGTTAGTCTCCGAAAATATAAATAATCCCTCATTGAATAATTTAGAATAACTAATTAAAAAATATTCATTTTATCAAATTTTTTATAAATATTTTAATTTATACTTTTATGATAAAAAACAACATTAATCGAAAAAGTCATGGGTTTTGATAAAAATGGCTTTCGATACATAATAAAAATCTAAATTATTTCATAAAAATCATACGATAATTTATATTTAATGAAATTTTATTTAGTAATAGTATTTTATTAGAATACTATTTAATTCAAAAATCCATTAATTCATAAAAATAAATTTCATAATAGAATATGAAATAAATAGACTATTTTCACATTAAACACTATTTAAAAATAACAACAACAAAATTAATGTATATTCATTATTATATACAAAATAATTCACATAATCATAGTTATAAGGTATTGTGACATGACCCCTTATAACACCTACATACGACCTAAGGGTAAGATTTTCAATGGTGAAAAACTGTTGGGGTGACCTGGATAACATCGCTCATAGAGTAATCTCTATCACCTTCCATTTTTCATGAAGGTGGGTTCGTATGAACGTAAGATGTTAAAGATTGTCTTGGGAAATGTTAATGGTGTATCCCAATGATGCCAACTCCTTTTTCATCACTGAAAAATTGGATTTTTATGGATCTATTATACTAGATAAGGCCATCACTTCCTTTGTATTTGTAATTTGGATTGGTTAAAGACCCATATATATACTAATCATTTGATCACTATTCAATGACTATATTAGTAATGATGAAAATTATTAATAGTATTTTAATAATATAAAAACAAAAACCAATGAAGTTAATATTTTATATAGACATTTTTTATAATAATAAATTAAATTAGATCAAGAGGAATTTCCATTAATAAAAGTTTGGGTTGTTATAGTGAGTTAAGATGCTCAACTGGGGTAAAAATAAGTGATATAAATCGCTGATCATATGAAATGATATGACAATCATAATGGAAAGAGATCATGAACATAAAATAAAAAACTCATACACAACAAATCATATATCATAAACATGACCCATGATATAGAACATTATCTTTTTTTTAAAACATGTATTATAAGAGTGGGAAATCATCATAAATAAAACAGTAACCATAATATCATGTCATAAAATTTAGGAACCATCATAAATATTTATATTTATTTCACATATCATTGTTAAAAACTAAAAACATCACTACAGTTGGTCAGGACATATCACCAGTTTCCCATAATGCATTAGGGTACACTTTGTTCCCATAGTGGATCTAGACACACATGTTACCAATAGTGGATCAGGATGCACATGATTTTCATAGTGAAATGGGTTCCCAATACAACCCTTCATAACAGTACCAGTCCACTCCAAAGACAGTAATATTAGAAATGTCTCTTATTTAATCATTTCCACTTCCTATTCCATTCATTTATATATGTCCCACTAGTCACATAATGAAAATCATTAATATATGTTCCACAAGAACATAAAACATTCATCATATCACAACACATGAAATGAAATGACATTCATAACCATTTCACCGTATCATTAATTTGGGAGAATATATAGGTTTTTTAATCATTTTTTAGTTATATCATATCATAAAAAATGAAAATAAGTCGGTTTTAAAAGCATTTTATCATGATACTACCCATGGAAGTGAAATGGGTTTGGAAAAAATTTTGAACATAAATATAAAATATCAAGTTAAATAATAAGACAATTTCCTTGGTTAATAACCATTTAAAATATTACATAGAATTAATGGATTTTATATTTAATGGATAATGATTTTGAAATGTTTCTTGGAACATTTATTATGGTAATAAAATTTCAATTTAAATAATTTTTTAAAACTAAAAATTCATATATTATTATTGAAATAATATTGTATGACAATATAATTAAACTATAATATAGTAATTATAAATTAAAAAAATTTCATGTGGGTGAAAAATTTCATTCATCTTGTAAATTTGAAACAAGCATTCCATTAAAATTTTTCATAAAATCCAAATGGGGATTATTTTTAATACACTTGAAGATTCCATTAATAATATTAAGAAAAAAGTAAAATATGTGGAAAAAAATTATAAATAAATCATTATAATAATGGTGATAAGTTTTTAATAAATATTTTAAAAATCATGGTTTTGAAGAAAAATTATATTTATGATTGAAATGAAAACTAATAGAGTAATTCATATAAAATAATATCTCAATTATTTTATGCACCATATAGTGAAACATTGTATTATTACATGAATATTTAATTAATGACCATAGGATAATAAAATTCATTAGAGTATTATTGTGAGCTAGATCATGATAGTTAAACATATGAGACTTAACAATAAACTATCACGATAATCAATTATATTGTATAATAAATCCCACAAAACATTTTTAAAATTTAATTGTAATACCCATGCATATTTAAAGTTAAAATGAACATAAAATATCAAGAGAATAAATAAGTTCAATATATTAAATTAGAAAGGGGATGTATATAAACCTAATAAAATAATATATATTCAGAACATAAAATATATCTTAAGGATGAGAAATTGAGACATAAAACCAATAAAACTTTGAAATAAATTGAATCATTAAACCTATTAAAGTGAGTTTCTCCAATGTATATTTAAATATAAGAAATTTTAACGATATGAGTAATAAAATACCTTCACTGTTATTATATAACCCACATAAAATAAATTGGTGGTGAGTATGTATTGTGTCTCACAAATGTAAATAGTTAGATGGAAATTGTATACCACATTGGAAATCAATTGAATATTAATCACAAATTATTCCTAAAATAAAATTAAAATATAAATATAATTAAAATAATGATATTAATGATATTACATGTTAATTTGGATTCTCATATATACTACAAAAAATTAATGAGTTTTGAATTTGGTATAATAATCATAGAGAAACAATTAAGACTACAAATAAGTTACGATAAGTCTCGACTTCCATCAAACACATTAAATCCTCTTTTTAATAAATATAATTTTTTATAAATATATCTTACCATATATGATTTATATATTCCCATTTATTAAAATTTTAGTAATAATTCCATTTTTGAATCACGTTTCCTGTAGCTTTGTTATTTATTTATGATTTGATTGGCTATTTCCACAATCATTTATATATTCATTGTTCCACAAAATCAAAAAACTCATCAAATATATCAATATCATAAATATAATTTTAAAAAAAAAATTGGAGAGATTCATAAAATTTAGACATTGAAAATGATATACATCATTCATAGAGATTGTTGGTCGTGCAAACATATGAATGTCATTTTTTTAATTATTGTGTTCTGGTCAAAGGCCAGAACACTGAAATTTATTTTTTCAAAAAAGATTACATATAAATATTACATAAGATGCAATGAAGGATGATTTTGGGAATCTTTAATAAAATTGTGGAGTAGATCATAAGGGAGGTCAGCCAACGTATGAATGTTATTTATCATTTATTATTAGACTGAAAAAGGAAATATAAATAGTATGTTTCCATTAAAATATAATTATGATTTAATATATAAAATACATTTTATTTATATTTATGATTTCTAAATTCCACGTAAATTGTAAATGAAAATGAAAAATATCACTTTGCATGAAAGGAGTATACCATATAAACGATCAACAATGCTGTATCTTCCATGAGACAATATATAAGAATTTGAATTTTAAATAAAATATAAAATAAGTATATTTATATAATAAATATAATATAAATACATTAACTAAATTATTATATATATCTATTCGATGTTCTGATTGAAAAAATGTCATTATTTAGTGTGGTGGCAGTCCTCCAAACACATGATAAACATATTCATCTTCCACGTGATGGACCTGTAGAAGGATATAGATAATAAAATTATCATAGTTACATATAATTATATAAGAGATAATGGTGTTATTATAGTTTAAAATTTCATATATAATTTTTGGTGGAAAATGAATAATGGAATTGAATAGTATTAGTAGAGACAATTACATTCTCTTTGAGGAACCTCCTCTAGATCTCTTATTAATGTCACTAGGGTTGTTCATTAGGGAGGAAAATATGTTCTACAAATAATATAAGGATTTTTGGGGAGGATTATTAATGATTCATAAAATCTATATGGATATAGATTTTTGAATAATTTATTTTTTGGGGCATTATTGTTTAAGTGGGGTAATAAAATCCACATTGAAACTACATATAAATTCAAAAAAAGACTGAAAAAAGATAAAGAAATTCACACTACAAAAGAATAAAAATTATAGTATATTATATATTTTTAAGGATAATTTAGAAATATTGAGGGATTGAAATTATACATTCCTTCGTTTATTTATAACACTAATATTTTTAGTTTAATCCACAGTAAACACATTATTACTTTAACGGTGGTAAATAATTTTTACTGTTATCAATATTCATTATAGTTTATTATTATTTTGAAAAAATTATATAATATAAATTATTAAGATTATAAAAAATGATTCCAATATTCCATCTTTCATATATATATGTGGAATAGTTTAATATAAAATAAATCCAGAAGATGTGATGAAAAATAAGGTTTTCAAAGAGAAAATAATCAGAAGTCTATAGTGTTTTTATATCAAAACTACATATGAAATTTATTAAAGTGGATTTAATTGGATTAATATTTATGAAATTGAAATAAATTTTATTTTATAATGATATTAAAATCTATTTTCAATTTTATAAAATATTTAATATATAGGGAAATTCATTATAGAAACTGTAATTTTTCACTGTTAATTGAATGATTTATCTTTTAAAAAATTTAAAAAAAATCAACCTAAGATAATATAGAAATTATAATTAAAAATGTTAGTTTTTTTAAAAAAATTATTTTATAAAAGTTTAAAATATACATAAAACAAACCCCACCGATCAGGAAAAGAGGGTTTTAGAGAAGTATAATTTTCATGCATAAAATGAATTTACATTATCTCAATGTATAGTATTTTTAATTTTATGAATCTAAAATAATAAATATTGATATATTATAAATACATTCAATTTAGATAATCCTTATAAGTGATTATTTAAATTAAGAAAAATATGGATGTATTTTTCACATCCTTGTAGTTTTTCAGAAAAAAAAACATTTTTAATCCTAAAAGCAGATGTTTACTAAAATTCAAAAAACTATAATTAAAAAGTAATTATGTTAATAATATATGAATAAATAATAAATATGTAACATTATATTTAATATTTTATTTAATTTACTTAACATATTTAATATAAATGATAATATTAAAAAAATCGGTATGTTTCTCCCTTCATTGAAAAATTAATATTTTCTACACAGTCAAAACATTTCATTATATGTAAATGTAAATATGATCCTTTAAAAAAATTTCTTTTTAAAATGAAATTTAAAAAATATATATAAACTAAATATAATATTTTTCATAAAAATAATCAAAATATTTTTGAAGAAATATTTTTTAGGAATAAATTAACATTACTAAAAATTGATTGATTATGTACTAAGACATTGTAAGTAATTATATATTTATTGAAATTTTTAATTGACTAGAAAATTTATATTTATATATAATAAAAAACGTTGTACTATTCATTGAAACATAGTTAACAACTGGGTTATAATATTCATATTTGAAATATTATTATTTAATTATTCATTAATGAAAAGAGTTGTGTGTCATGAAAGCTCTCAAAGAAACTCATTATTTCCAATAATGAATTATAAATTAGTTTTACACATAAAACGAGCTATTTAAAAATTTAAATTACTTTAAAAAATGTAATTAAATTACATAAAATTCAGGATGTTACTGTGAGTCTTTTTAGGGGAAAAATGAAGGAAAATTATTAAAATATCATTTCATGTAAATATTAATATTATATGTATCATGTAAAAACTAATGAATTATGTATCAAAATCAATCTCAAATCCTTAATTTTTATTGTGTAAAATATATTTTCACGAAAGAGTGTTGTTTGATTGAATTATTAGAAAAATGTGGAGTTTTATTACTCAAACTTGGATTTTTTTTTGAGTTTTTATAAGTGTGTGGTTGAATATGAATTAATTAATACATAACTCTTTAGAATCATATAAAATGAGTTTGGTGTAATTAATTATAAGTGTTGATTTTTGTTGATAGCATAGATGATCTTGGTTTTAACTCTCTCTCTTTTTCTTCATATGCTGAGCACATATGGATAAAAATAATTTTAACTGAAGGATCATGGCTAGGAAAGCATATGATTTTCATCTTTCTCTACTGTAAATAATGGTCATTATTTTGATATTGAACTTAATATGGGATATGAGTAGATTAGTTTGGATAATGTTATATTAATTGTTGAGAAGACCACTTAAATTGACATTTTCGTTTATTATTTATAATGGGGAGAAGAAAGAACCAATATGAGATAAAAAATTTAAATTATGGGTTTATCGTATTGAAAAAAATCAACAGAGGCCATTACAGATCCCATGTAATTATTATATTTCATTCAAATAAGAAAACATGTGTTCGGAGAAGAAATTTGATAATGATTCTTGGAGTATTGTTATCCTAAAAAAATATTGTGATTCTTTTCAATGATGTTTAAGAATATTATAAGTGACGATACATTTTCGATAATATTTCATGTAACTAGAAATAATGTTAGAGTATTTAAGATGTCCCTGAGATGATTTGGAGGTGGTATGAATTTATTTATAAGATTTTGTGTCACTACATAATGGAAATGGAATATTTATATTCCCAAATAAATTTAATTTTATTGTGAAGTACATTTATAAAGATATAAAAAAGTATTATATAAAAGTTTAATGGGAGTTGAAAAGATACATAATGGATAATTATGAAATAAAATGGTCATGTAAATGTAAAATAGTAGCAGTGTAAGGGTCCTTTTACTATTGGCCTATATTTTAAAAGGTAATCATAGAAAAAATGACTATCTGAACGTAAAATTGAAATGTAAATTCTTTCTAAATATCAAAATAAAAATAATATGTGTATTTAATTATAATTTTTAACAACTAAAATCTCTATAAGGGTAATAAATGAGCAATGAAAATGTCACTATAATGTATAAAACTATTAAAACATAAGATTAGAGTAATATTAAATGATAATTTGGAGAAGGCATTCAAGATGATATTTTGAATAAATATAAAATTAATGTTAATACATAGATGAAGAATTTGTGTTAGTGTTAATGGAATAAATATAACACTAATATAAATCCCATTGTGATATGTAACCCCACCACATTCAATAATTTAACCATATATTTATGAATTTTATGTTTGTAAAGGGGTTTTGTGATGTTTTGGATGGATTCGATGACATTTGGAATGTTTGTCTGGAATTTTTGTCGGTGGACGGTTAATACATGATTTGTGAAAATCATCAAAATCCTACAGGAAATAATGATCAATGATAATTTGGATAATAGGGAGGTATATAATTAAGAACATGGTTTGGTAAAGCTGTTAATCCACCTATGATAATCATTATAGAGATGGATAGTGGGATATTTCACAGTTGGTTCATGGTTTGTCTAACTGGGTAGGACAAATCTACAAGGCAATCCATGAGGTTGAGGATGACACATAGTTAGTTAATGGTTTTCCTAACCCTATGAATTACAATGCATGGATTCAAAAAAATATATCCTAAAAAAGAATATAGTTCAAGGTTAACATATATCATCTTTTTGAATTGATCCATTTTAGTCCTAACAAGAAAATTCACCCCCCCCCCCCAATTCTATGAATCATTTCCCAATAAAATAAAATAAAAAATTCTAGAGGATTTTTAGTGTCTTGAATCTAGGTTCCCTTGTTAAGACATTATTTATGGTAGTATGACATTGTTATTAAAAAATCAACATTCTTTCCTCTATCAAATTCAATGATCATTTCCTCCATGGATAGATCTAAGATGTTTTATTGTAACCTGGGATTGATTTGGCCTTGATTATGGTATTAGAGGTTATCGAATGTTTTTTTGGATATTCAACCTAGTTTTGTGGGAATTTTCATGGTGCTCTTACTTTACTCCATAATTCCAATGGTATATGGATTCATTCTCAAATCCATTTCTTTGAACATAAAGTATTAGTATCAAATTGATTAAATTGGTTGTCTATTTTTTTGAATTGGTATGAATAGAATGGTATAAATACTATTTATTGTTGGTTTTATAATTTTTTTTGAATTTTTTATTTTTTGAATGGTTTTTAGTTTTTAATATATTAAATACGGATATTAAAATATGGATTTTTTTTATTTGTTAAAATTATTTATTGGAATGGTTTTCGATAAATTTATTTCTGAAATGGGTTAGATTAGTTGATTGAAAATTCATTTTTAATACGTCGGTTTCTGCAAGTTCATTCTTTCGATGTAACCCTAAATACGGATTTTGTACCATTGGGGTATAAAGGTACTTGACCTAAGAAAAGGGAATTCGGTCATTTGGACATAATGAAAGTATACACATTGTGATAACATTTTAAATATATGAGAAACCCCTAATTAGTATGGATCTATCATTATTCCATTAATGTGAGGTTGTGTCTGAAATAATAGAAATGTAATTTCAAAATGTAATGTTAAATGGTTCAATGTATTGTTTGTTTTCAATACAATAAAATGTTTTTGTCAAAAATAGTGTTCATTTTTTTATATTTATAAACTATTCAAAAAATATATATATAATATCTTATTAAAATGTTATATATTGATCTATTATAGTGTCTTGAGTACGGTTGTCATTTGGGTAAAACATATTGAGTTTTATTACTCATCCACGATTTGGATCTTTGGTTATTTACCATATTTTTTCATATGGACATAAGAAAAGGTAATTTATCGCCCATATTTAGTTTTGCATCATGTTACTTAGGTTATTTTGTCGAGTAGGTGCATGGAGAAAGTTTGGAACAATGGATTTATTTCATTATAATCCTTGGGTTTTTTGATTTTTATTCGGATTTTTTATTCGTTCTTAGTTTCATGATGATGTGGTACTCTTTTTTAGTTTGGTATTGATATTAATCGAATTACATTGAGTTTCTTTAGTTTATTATCAAGAAAAATGTTATGGTTTGGTTATGCAATGGTTGGTTGATTTCATTAATTCTCAAAGTGAAAAATGTCCCTCTAACTGTATTGATGCCCGTGAGCTTTATTGTAAGCATTTGAAACATTGGGGTTTAAACTAATTTCCATGTTTCAATTCATCCTCAAGAAATTCGAATGATGAGAGATATTATACTAAAATTGGTATCATATTGTTTGGTCCTTGACTTGGAAGTGGTATTATTCTTGTCTAGTCAATAATTTTGTCATCATTTATTTTTTCGTGGAGTTGAAAGTTATTTCTAGTTAGTCTTGGAGATGGGTTGGTGGAAATTAGTATGATTTTAATTATATAAAATTTTGAGCATCAAAATATGTATATATCCTGTTTATGATGAACTTTATCATAGTAAGGAGATGGGAACATAAACCTTTTAGAGACATATATTGTATTTTTAATTTCATTTTCATGTGTTTAGCCAAGGAGGTGAGCATAAAATGTATTTTAGTAATTCTTTCCCATTAGGTGGGCATTTTTTATTTTTATAACTGAATATTATTGTGTGAAAAAATTCTGATTTTTGGAAAGTGTTGAAATTTTTATTCAAATATGTGATTTTGAAAAAGTCATGAAATTTGTATTTCAAAAAAATTATTGATTTTCAATGTATGGAGGAATTTTAAAAATTGGATGAATGCGATAAATATTAAATTTTGGAAATAATAGTTGTGATAGTATGATTTTGTCAAATTTGAAATTTATAAACCTTCAGTTGCTAGTGAGTGTGACATATCGAGATTTTTCTCTATATAGAAAATGGATCCTAGTTGCCATCATAGAATCCAATTAAAGGAAACTACGGAGAAAATGGTTGGTCATGAGCCACATGTGAACCAACAACAGGTTCAGAGTATACAAGTATCTTTCAAGACAATGAATAGGGGTAATTTTAATGATGATCCAAGGAAATTGGATCATTCCATCTAGTACTAAATGAATAATGCAACCATAATTCGACGTGATTCAAAATTAGAAAATAAAGAGTTGTTTCTAAATAAGATGAATCATATATTTTATTTATATGGAACACCATTAGAGATAAATTTGATGTTGGTGAAATATATGAAAAGGGATCATGTAAGACAATTGTGAGATTTTTGAAATATAGGACAGATTATACCAAGGCATGCATTTGAGTTTTTTGAAGAATCATTCAACCAAAAATTATATCCTTATATAATCAAGATTTCAAGAACAAAATATTTCCTCATATTGATATAAGATATACTCATAGTGATAATGTTCATGGATATATTTTTTAATTTTGTTCCCATTTCACCGATTTTTTTGTAGTGTATCTTTTATTGAACGCATATTTGAATCTGTATGAAGGTAGGTGATTGGATATAATATTTAATTATTTTAATTATATGTTACATAGATATAGTTAATAAATAGATGGTGCAAGAATGAGATATAACAAGAGCTTTATGTCGAGGGATAATATTGATACCTTTGATAAATGGAGTTAACATTAATGTCGGGAGAGATCATAAGAGGGACATCCATTTCTAGTGTATGTGGATAACTCGAAAATAGAATTCAGGATTATAAATCATCCCGAAATACCCAAGTGAAAATATAGATGTTTCCAATGTGGGTCATTTGTCCACATGAAGAAAGAGTGTATGGAATAAACTAGATCTCACATAGTTTATTCCAAATGGAGAATATTCAACACTATTTTCGTAGTGCTCTAAGATTGGTTATTTATGACACTTCACATTTTTCACATAACTCATATGTCTCGAAATGGTGAACTATGTAGAACAGTCCTCGTCAGTAGAACAATGAAATCCATCATGATTCTAGGAATACCAAGACTCCTCAACAATGCAAATCTCAACATTGCATTAAGGAACAATGTGCAGTGATTAAAATTTTTCATGGAGTTAAGTATGTCATTGGGGTGATCAATATATAACTTCAATGCTGTGAGGTACGATTATTCTAAATTCTACCCTTATGTATTTTTCTCTCTGATACAAGTGCATTCTATTACATTATTTATTCTCAGAATATGTTTTTTATGCGTTTAAATGTTGAGATGATGCCTTCTCTGTCAAACCTTAAAACTCATCATGGTCAACGTGAATGTTGACCCTTTATGTGTATTTCATGATTTTTATCTATTGATCGAGTTAAAAAGATATGATATTTCAATATTCTTGAAATGGAAGTATATGACAAAATTTGTGGTATGGATTTTTTTACAATGTTCATGGATCACATCGACCGTTAAACCAAATTGGTTAGTTTAATGACAAATTATGGCATAGAGCATTTCATTAATGGATACTAGTATGTAAAGGAAGGTAAAATTGGATTGTTTTCACCCATAGTTAAAATTATTTCATGCCATTTGTTAGTGTTCACATTTGAATCATTTTAGGAGATGATTAATAGTAGTTTATATATGTTGTTAATTAGTTTGAAGATGTTTTTTATGAGATTTTATCTAGGTTTTCACCCACAAGAGATATTAAGTTTAAAAGTTATCTCCTTAAATGGATTAGTCTAATTTCCCTCCCCACATACCTAGTAGAACTGCCACGACCCGTCCTCGGGGCCCGTGATGTGACTACCCCAAACCCGCCTTCCATAGGCCAGGGGCTGGCAACTAGTACCAAAGGTGTAAATACTTATAAATGGGAAGGCATTGACATTATAAAAGTTAACAAACACAATAGAGTATTCAAGTGAAGTAAGCACTATGTAAAACTAAGTACAAAAGTATTTGATGAAAAGTAAATGGGCCAGTATACAAACCCAAATGAAAGTACAATACAACTAAAAAGAAAGTACAATAGCAGTAAAGTACAGCGACAACCACTAATTTGTCATCTGGATATCGCACCTAAAGAGTGGGTACATATGCTCTCCTCATCTCCTCAGGTTTGGTCGTCCGCCCCGTGTACGTCCCGCCAAGTGGTCCACCTCCGGGTACTGTCTAACTCCACAAGCCTCCACCTTGATCAGTGTTGTCCGTCATTGGCATCCAACAAAATGTAGTGCGGGCATAGCCCACGCAGGGGTGAGTATATGATACTTAGTAGGGACCCCCGAGACCCCATAAGTTATCCTAGAATCCACGAAGGATAAACCACAAAGGAAGGATAGAATCATGAAGCATCAACCGACTCTACTTAGGTATATGCCCATACATATACCTAATTCATCTATTCAAGTTCAGCTGAAACTCTCAAGCCCAAGCACAACCCAGTCATCACAACAAAGAAGTCAATCATATCAATGATAATGATTGAACGTCAAGACTCAGATCACACATGTATTCTACTCATGAACAAGTGTGGAGATGATAATACGTAGACTCTGTATCATCCCCTCTGTCGAACCCACGTAGGATCCTAGTATAGAGGTCGTCACTGCCGAACCCACATAGGATCCATGTATAGTCATCACTACTGCCGAACCCACAGAGTATCCATGTACATTAGTCATCATTGCCGAACCCATGGATGATCCAAGTACAGTCGTCACCGCTGCTGAACCCACGAAGGATCCAAGTACAGTCGTCACCGCTGTTGAACCCACGGAGGATCCAAGTACATTATTCGTTGTCATCGAACCCATGGAGGATCCCAACACAGTAGTCATCGTCGTCACAGCCAGCTCTAGGGTTCTTGCATACAGCACGCTCGATTCCGGGAGGGTCTGCTCCTCGAGCCAAAGGGGGGTCAATACATAAACTATCACAAAGTTCGGAGTTGTTGTATACCAATGTTCTGTCTCGTAAAAAGGAACTCAATGCGACAGGAGGCGCGTCAATCAGACGCTCAGTCTGAGAGATATCAGATTTTTTGTTCTAGGGACTCGGATGGAAATATACCCTTTCAATGACTGGGTGTTTTTCAATTTCATCCAAAACACACATAGAGTATCACAAAAGGAACTCCTCGTTTTAAGGGTCCCAGTGCTACAGACGGCGCGTCCATCGGATGCGCGATCTTTATGATATTCACCCTTAAGTAAAAAATGGGCCCGACCCGTTAAGCCTAATGGGCCGACAAGTCAGGTTAACCCAGTTTTGGTGGGTCTGACCTAGCAGGGATGTCGGACCGGCCTGAAAAAATGTGCGACGTGGCTCGAGGGGCACATCCCGGCCTAAGGGGATGCAACCCGACCCGAGGGGGTGCGACCGGCCGGCCGAGCAGTCCGAGGCGGGGGGCACGACCCCCTGGCTGACAGAAATGGTAGCGCCAAGTGGCACCGCCCCCCTTAACCGTCCAGCTGTCTTGGAACAAGCTTCCCACATGGGCAGGCTGTGGTTCATTCAGTGTGGCGCCGTCCTAGCACCACGACTCTCCTCTATACGGCGCGCAGACGGGCCGGCCGGTTCATCCGCCGAAGCGGCCGGCAGAACGCATGCTGCGATCTTCCATAGTGGGGTACGATGGTTCCTCCATTCGGCCTGGCTGACTATGGCTGGCCATTTCTCCATTAGTTCAGCGGGCCGCGGTTTCGGGATGCGGTTCTTTTGCACGCAGATGGAACACGGCCACCACTACCGTTTATTCCCACCTTCTTGTCATGATTTCCATCGCAATCAAAAGAGACTATGGAGGGTCGTCGGGCCATCTGTGTTCGTCCCGTTCCCAATGTGTTAGGCGGTAGAATTTGGCCAAAAATAAACAATGATTTTCAATAAAGAACATGGTACGAGATAAACACTTCAAAATGAACAAACCCATACCTCAAATACGGATTATTCTTCGTAGACGGTGAAAGCGATGTCGCTCCGTCAACAGCAGAGGAAGAACCATCATTGTTGGCGAGTTCCCCACGGCAGAGTCTCCTCCCTTAATGTGGAGGAAGAAGAGTATTGATAAATCTTGGAATGTTCTTCGCCAATTCGTTCTTCATTGAAGGATGGTGTTCTTTGTCAGAGAAGAACACTATTCTCTCTTTCTCAATTGCTCTCTCCCTTAACACAATGAAAGCCCCAAAATAAAATAACAGGCCAAGGATATTATTTTATTAACCCATGAAATTCAAAATTCAAACCCCTTAATTTAATTATTTGAAGAGTTAGAATTCATTAATTAACATGTGTTGGAAAATATTAAAGAGGGAGAGAGGGAGAGGAAGAGTCCTCATAATTAAGGGTGGTTGTCATGAATTAAACATGGTAGTTTAAATAGGGTTTAAGAGAGATTATGGGTAGATGAGGGGTTGGGAATCGTGTGGGCCCCACCTCTCAAATATCCACACATGGCATGTTGGGTGGGTGTGTGCCCCACCAATAACTTCCCATGGGAGGAATTAACTTCCATAGAATTATAAAATTATTCTAAAAATTTTATTTAACTTCTTATTTAAACCAAAATTTTTAACTTTCAACCCACATAACATGAAATTGCGGTAAAGGTCCCCTTAAGCAATTACCGGCCCTGCGAGTTCATCGGTGTCCTTGGATTTCAGTTCCGAACACCGGGTCAAATGACAGAAAAACCCGCATGTGCATTTATTGAACATAACTGAACAAAACATCTGAAATTGATTCCAGGCACATTGGGCCTCGACATCACGTGTCGTTAGAAGCCACAGACTCATAAAATTCCAACGTTTTTTTGAAAAAAAATTCCTTGAAATTTCAGGGTCTTTACATTACTCCCACCTAAGGGTTTTACATCCCCATAAAGATACAACATACACTAGGGGAACAGATGAGGGTACTGAGCTTGCATCTGTGCCTCCCACTCCCAAGTGCTCTCTTGGAGGTTCGCGTGCTGCCACTGAATGCACACCAGAGGAATCGACCATCCACGTTGGACCCGCTCATGTCGATCCTCAATCTCCACTGGGACCTCCGTGAATATTTCCCCATCATCGATGTCCAGCTCCCCCTGATCGATGATGTGAGTCAGGACCTGAATGTATCTCCTCAACTAAGATATGTGGAAGATGTCAAGCACCATGTGCAACCGAGGTGGAAGGGCCAGGCAGTAAGCCACCTCACATACCCTGCTGAGGACATGGAATGGTCAGATGAAGCATGAAGATAACTTGCCGCCCCAGCCAACTCTTGGAAGAACTTGTCGAGGAGAGACCTATATGAAAACGTGGTCACCATCCTCGAACTCCAGTGGTCCCCACCTCCTATCAGCATAGGACTTCTGTTTGCTCTTTGCAGTTTTCATCTTCTCCTAGATGATCTAAACCTTCTCCGTCGTAGCATGAACCATCTTAGGTCCTACAAGTGTTGATTCCCAGGGTAAGTCCAGTATAGATGTGATCTGCAAGGTCGGTCGTACAGTGCCTCATAAGGTGTCGTCTCGATGGTGGAGTGGTAGCTGTTGTTGTACAAAAACTCCCCCAAGGGCAGGTGATCATCATAGTTGTGACCAAAGTAAAGGACACATGCACGGAGCATGTCCTCGAGAGTCTGAATTTTCCTCTTAGTCTATCCATCCGTCTGAGGATGGAAGGCGGTGCTCACACGTAGTTGCATACCAAAAGCCTCTTGTATCCCCTTCCAAATCCAGTAAGTAAATCAAGAGTCTTGATTAGAGATGATAGATGATGGAACACCATGAAGCAACATGATCTCCTCTATGTAGAGGCATCTCAAGCTCTCTATTGATCCCTGATCTCTGATCTATAGAAAGTGGGACGACATTGTGAGTTGGTCGATGATCACCCAGATAGATTCGTGTCCTCTAGATATACGTGGAAGTCCCATCACGAAATCCTATGATATCCCATCCCACGTCCACTATGGGACCTCTAAGGGCTATAACAAGCCTAATGGTACCTGGTGCTGCGCCTTCACTTGTTGAAAAGTGATGCATCTTGAAATGAACTCCGCTACAGCCTTCTTCATGCCTAGCCACCAGTGCAATCACCAGAGATCCTGGTACATCTTCTCAACTACTAGATGTACCGAAAGAGTGGAAGTGTGAAACTCCCTGATAACTTCCTCTAATAGTGCAACTGGTCCCGTAGTGCGTCCCCTAAAGAGGATGACGTGCTCCCCTCCTTCAGAAAACACATCATGTGCCTGCCCTGTGGATATCTGGGCACATCTCATCTCACAGTCAACGTCCCCATGATGTGCCTATCTAACTCGCTGAAGGAGTGGAGGAGTGATTGTAAGTGATTATATAAAGTTTTCTATATCACTATCCACAAATGATATCTGCAACGCGGCTACCTTCACCATTCCCTCTAATAGTAGCTGAATACCCGATCTCTTGCTGATAGCATCAGCCACAAAGTTCCCCTTCCCAAGAGTATAGACTATCTCAAAGTCATAGTCCTGGAAGAACTCGAGTCATCGCCACCATCTCAGGTTCTGGTCCTTCTGCGAGAAGATGTAACTGAGACTCTGGTGGTCATAGTAGACTGTAAATTGCTATCCCATCAGGAAGTGTCTCTAAACCTTCAAGGCAATGACCACTGCTGTTAACTCTAGGTCATGGGTAGTGTTGTTCTGCTCAGTCTATCTCAACTGCTATGAACCATATGTGATCACTACTCTCTCCTGCATCAGGACACACCCGATTCTGGTCCCTGGTGCGTCGTAGTAAACTACATACCCTACGCCCTCCTCCGTTATCCTCAAGATGGGTGCACAGGTAAATCTATGTCTCATCTCTTGAAAGCTCTACCGGAATCTATTTGACCACATGAAGGGATTCCACTTCTTCGTCAAAGCTGAAAGCGGTGCTGAAACTCTAGAAAAGTTTGGTACAAATCTTCGATAGTACCTAGCCAGACCTAGGAAACTCCGCACCTCCGTCAAACTCATGGGTGGCTCCCAAGAAAGAACAACTTCGATCATCATTGGATCTACTGTAATTCCTGCCTCCGAGATGACGTGTTCAAAGAAGTGTACCTCATTAATCCAGAACTGTCACTTTGAGAGCATACCATAAATCTGGTGCTCTCAGAGTGTTTCCAGTACAACCCTCAAGTGGTAGGTGTGGTCCTCCTCAGTAATCGAATAAATCAGAATGTTTTTGATGAAGACTATAAAAAAATGATCAAGGTATGTATGGAATATCCTATTCATGAGACCCATGAATACTGTTGGAGGGTTGGTTACGCTGAAGGTCATAACCAAGAACTCATAGAGGCCATACAAACACCTAAAGTCCATCTTCTGCACATCCTCATCTCGAAATATGAGATGGTGATATCCTGAACTGATTTATATTTTCAGGAACCATCGTGCTATATTGATCTGATCAGAGAGGTCATCCATCCATGGGAGTGGGTACATGTACATTATGGTAACCTGATTCAGGCGACGGTAGTCAACACATAGTCGTAAGCTTTCATCTTCGTTCTTGGCGAATAAAATTAGAGAAGACTAGGGTGAAACACTGGGTTGGATGAATCCCTTTACCCGTAAGTCCTCCAGCCGTACCCTTAGCTCACGAAGCTCAGCGGGAGCCATCCGATATGCTGGAGTGATATCGCTACACTCCCAGGGTACAGGTCATTGTAGACATCTACCTCTCTGTGAGGAGGTAGTCCTGGAACGTCGTCAGGAAAAACGTCTTCAATCTGATCCACCACAACAGGAAAACTCAGACTCCACACATCAACCGCTCCTATGATTAGACTAGCCAGCTAATGTGTGATAGGCTACGCTATCCTATATGTAAGTCCATCCTGCACTATAAAGGCTCCCTTCCCACTGGTGAAGGTGAACCTGGTCCCATCCATGTAGACACACCGCACTTTGCGCCTAATGTAGTCAATTTGAGCATGGATTATAGACAACCAGTCCATACCCAAGATGATGTCATAAGGCCTTGAAGCCATTAAAAGAAGATCCCACCTGAATCTCTCGCCTCATAAAGTATTCTCACACTACTGGCACAGATGCGTAATCATCGATTATTCTCTCGTAGGAGTCTCTAGCCGTAAGGATTGAACCAACAGCTCTGTCAGGATCTCCAAGCTCCGAACAAGGGCAGTGGCAATTAAATAATGACTCTCTCTTGTGCCTATAAGTACTATAGAAAGGGTAGAGTAAACACAGATAGTACCTAGAATCATCTCAGGTGCACCGTGGTCATAGGCCTCGACTGCCTGGAGCTGAGCTTGCCCAAGTCTTCTAGATCCCTATGGTCGGGGTGGTCCTCCTGGTGGTGGTGGTGGTAGAGCCTCAAAGCGTCTTCCACCACCAGCTGCTCGGCCAGCTCCTCTGCCTCGTCCACCTGCTCCCTGCGGACCTCCATGGTCTAAACTCTATCTCTACTTGGGAGGTCCCTCTACTATCTACTACTCGTCCGCATTGTGGGTCGGGCAGTCCCGAGCCATGTGACCCTACCCGATGCATGCATAGCATTGCCTGCCCCTCGAATGATGACTCTGTTTCATGTGCCCCTCACCTCCAAACCAGTATCTTGGGGTCACTCATCTGATGGTCTAGTCCGCTTGGACCTCTGCGATATCTGTCTATTGTCGGCTGCAGAAGACTCCACTACGTGCCGCCCTGCGGTGGGTCTCGCTGATGGTGTTGGCTCAGCAAGAAAGCTCTCCACAAGAAGGGCTCGGCCCAGAACTCTTGCCTATGTCAGAATTCTGAGGGAGATCATCGAAGACCTGATCTCATTCCTCAATCCCTACTCGAAGTTCCAGACCCGGAAGAATGGGTCATGTACCATGTCCGTGGAGTAGCATGAGAGGTCAGTGAACCTCACTGGGTACTGAGCTACTGTAATGATGCCCCGCCGCAGATGACGTAATTCCAGAATCTGCACTGCATGAAGGGTGGCTGGAACAAACACTGAGTGGAAGAGTCTCTCTAAGTCCATCCAAAGTAGATATGACTCATCATGCACCAAGAGAATCAGGCTCCACCATCTACCTTCTCCTGCGTGTAGGAGACTCGTAGCATGGATCACCATAAGGTCAGCCGGTTTCCCTACCAATCTTAAGACTCTGATGATAGCCTCCAGCCAACCCTCAGCTACCTGAGGGTCTGTCTCTCCGCGAAACCAAGGTGGGATCTGTTGTTGAAACTTGTGTAACGTGCTCAGTCGGCGTTCACCCTCTGCTGCTGGGGTTGGTAGTATCAGTGTCTTAGTGAGTAGTGGTTTTTCAGGTGCCTCCACTATGATGGGGCCCTGCACTGAGGCCTCATCACTCAATGAACTACCATCTCGTACGTGACTCAGAACCCTAGATGGTAGCCTTCGTGGGGCCATCCTAAAAAAAACACGTGCGTCATGGTCAACCTGTATACCTGGTGAGCTAACATAAAGTAATCACAAAGAAAACTTTTGAAACACACATTCAATAAATTTTTGCATGCACTGAGTCAGAAATTATAAATCAGTGTTCTGGTGTATGGATACGTCAGCCACCGCCCCAACACTGGACTCCCCAGACTAATAACCACATTCAATACTCTTAACACTATTTCTTCATAGAGAAGAAATTATCAGAGTCCTGAGTTCTGCGGTAGAACCGACTCCACTGAATACCAATTTGTCATGACCCGTCCTCGGTGCTCGTGTCGTGACTACCCCAAGCCCACCTTTCATAAGCCAGGGTCTGGAAACTACCAAAAAAGGCGTAAATCTAAGTAAAGGGGAAGGTATTGTCTTTATAAATGTAAACCAACACAATAGTGTACGCAAGGGAAGTAACCACTAAGTAAAACTGAGTACAAAAGTATGTGCTGAAAAGTAAATGGTCTAGTATACAAACCCAACTAAAAGTACAGTATAATGACCCAAACATTACATACATGGTTAGTAATTCAAAATTTAATCATACTTATTACAACATATAACAATACCGCGAAAGGACCATATAGGTATAGTGTCTTTAGAAACTTGGAAACATAAACAACTGGTTCATAAGGCATCAACATTGTCTCCCATTTATTTCATCCTATCTATGGCCCCTTTTGGAATATCTTACTTAATATCCTTCTTCCTGACCTGGGGAAAGAAAACATACAAAAGGGTGAGCTCAAATTCTCAGTAAGGGTAAAAAAAAGAAATATCAATCACATCATATTCATAAGAACATAACATTTTGGAAATCATAACCTGCAAAAGAGATCCAAATTTCATAACATGGGATGAATCATAGTAGTGAAATGTAATCCCAATAATCTTAAAACATGAAATATTGTGGCATACAAACATAATCATATAGAATCATTTCCTATTAGTAAAGACTCATTTCCAAGACTATCTTAGTGGAAAATTCCATTTCTGAACTGAGTTCATTCTTAGTTTCAGTCCTGTTTCACTGAATCGGTTCAACCTACCATTCCAGCCATGTCTTTCTCATGAGATATAAAATCTTTACCCAATTAATTGCAGGGAGATATTGGTCCCACCCATCTCATAATGATTCCATTCTTATTTGTGCCACAAAATCAAAAAAAATCATACATCATTGCATAACCCATGTAATAAAAATGGGATTCTTAAACGTCGTGATATCATAAAACAATTCATATAAGATAAAGTAATTCATAAAAATAATTCCATCACAAAACAATCAAACCAATTTAATAATAGGGATAGAAACAAAACCCTATATTATCTTATATGAAAAATAATTTTGATAAAACACTTGAACTCCATTCTTGAGGCAAATATCCTTTCTACTTCAAAAACATTTTTCCTTTCTTAACATCGCATATAATTTTAAACAAAAAGAAGTTTATTAAAAATAATCTTGAAAACATTTAAACGATGCTTCTTAGAAATAATTTTTTTAAAATCCATTCATTCCGTATAAGTTAAAAAAGGCATTCTTCTCGTACTTTTGTCGGAAAAGTCAAAAAGTACCTCATACGAAAAACGAAAAAAATTTCATTCATATCATTTACTAAAAACTCACAAAAAATTAAAATTGGTTATAAAATATTGTAGAAGGATATAAATATTACATATTAGGGAAACATGGATGTGGATGATAAATATTCCCCAGTAAATTCTGAAGTATAAACAATCTCAGATAAAAATTGAGATTGCGAGATTTTCCCTTACCTTAGGTCTGATTTGTTTCATAAGTATCCGAACCACCTATATAATGAGTTAACTAATGTCATTGACTTATTAAAGAATCATAATAATTGTTATTATATCATATATGTTCATATTCTTAGCTTCTTATTAGTATTATTTCATTGTTACTTGTTATTCGGGTGTTTATTAATTTTTGTTCTTATGCGTGTTTTGTCGAATAAATTCTTATTCTTCTTTTAGGTTATAGATAACTCATTTACATAAATGTATTAGTGTAATATATATCATATTTATTCATTAAATTAATTTATATAATCATTATGAAATGAAGATCATGTAGAACGAGTCGCATCACATCGTGGAGACGGTAGGCCGTACGTACGCACAAGCGATGATATCATTCCCATGATCGTGGAATTGTATTGGAGCTTATGTATACTATTTCAGAATCAATATCACTTTAAAATAATCATATATAGTTATTATTTGAACCATTATACCCATCCAAGTAAGGTGGTGGTGGAAAATAGATTACACCACGGCGTGGATATGGTATTCCGTACGTACGGAAGCGCGGTGATTTCATTTTCCGTAGGATGGTTAGATGGTGAAATAGGGTTGTTTCATACTTATAATAAAATATCAGTACATTAGTAATACTTATGTTATTACTTCATAATTAAACAACTAATGAAGAATAATTGGAAGAAGAAATAAAGCTGAATGAATCGGTAATGGACATTGCCTCTTCTTTGAAGCGCCTCTTTGAGAACTCCTTTTAGGGCACTAAAATAGGTATTTGAAGAAGACCAGGACCTCTAGGATGTTTCTAAGGAAGTTTATAGGATAAATTGGAAGGGTTTGGCCGTGCTTGAAGTCTCAATGTGGTGTGAGGAAGAGAGGGAGGAGTTTCCCTTTTATAAGGGAGGAGAGGGGCTCCTTTGGAAAAACTGAAAATATTATTTTATTATAAAGTCATATTCGGTTTTAAATAGCTCCAAATAGATTTATTTCGAAGATAAGGTGGGGATGGGTCGAAATACTCTCATCCAATAAAATTTAGACACGTTTAGGTTCCTATTTTAACCTTATCATTTAGATTTAACGTTATGTTAAATAATTTTACTTTTACCATGTCTTCTAGTTTTCTTACACTATAAGGTTAATAAACATACAATAACAAGCCAAAAGAACCCCAAGTTTTTTATTATTAATATATATAACCTTATCTAAGTCATTTTGCTGAACCATATATTTTTACGAATAAAATAACAATTAATAATAAAATATTATTTTTAAAAACAATTTTATGTCAATTTTGACACTATTTAGTAATTGATTTTTGTGAAAATAATTAAAGAAATATTAGTTCGAAAAAACTGAATTAAATCAATAATAACATTTCATTTTAACAAATAAAAATATTGGAATTCATAAAAAGTCTCAAATTACATTTATTTGGGTATTTATAACATCGTATATGTGAATATTTCATTAATAAGATAATTACGGCATAATTATTTTGTCATAAATAAATTAAATTATTTAATGTCTAAAATTTACACAAAAAATATCATTATGTAGGAAACCTTTTTATATTTCTAATGAATATTTATAGACTAATTTTTCTTATGTATAACCCTATATTAAAAATTATTTATATATTAAACTTTGATTTTAACTATTTTAACCATTCTTTAAATAAATTAATAATAAATTTCCTAATCTAATCCAAGTGGGCCTAAATGGTAATATTGTATTCCTAAGGTTGTTTTTGGTCGAATTAAAATTATCCAATAGAATTAGGACATGTGTTAGGGTAATAATAATATCATTTTTACCCTTAATTACAAAATTTACTTTTAACCGTGGTAAATAAAAGTAAAAAGATACTATTCACTATAAATTATTTTCATCTCATTGAACCACATTTTACTTACTGACATAAACCATGTCTCTCAAATTTTTGAAATTCCATCATAGAAGTGGTAAAGTTATGTTTTATGTAAATTTGCAAATTCTCCTAGGAGGTGGTAAAAGATGGTCAAAAGTTCAATAAAATTTTTATATATCTAAAATTATTATAAAAAGACTCCAGTGAATTTCATTGAACATATATAGGTATTATGTATCAATTTTGACCTAAAATAAAATTAAATAAAATAAAATATTATTTAAATAAAGAGTCGGTTTTTAAATATTAACCCAGTGTTTTCACTATTCATTAAAAATTGAATGTTTTCAGAAAAATACC
Source organism: Viscum album (assembly GCA_963277665.1). Lineage (NCBI taxonomy): Eukaryota > Viridiplantae > Streptophyta > Magnoliopsida > Santalales > Viscaceae > Viscum > Viscum album. The sequence continues at coordinate 61,756,680 of OY728152.1, read as the reverse complement.
AAAATTTCACCCAAGGATAATTTCGATATTCGGAATCCAAAAATGAAGTCCATTTTGAAATGTAAAATTTACAAAATTTCAAAAAGTGGTTATTACTATTCATAACTACTAGTTTTAATAATATTTTAATAGCATATCGTTGTTTAGTGAAACTCGGTATTGCGTACAATGCTTGCTATCAAGGAAGGTTGTGATTGCGTGTAAAGAAAGCCAATATAGTGTTGTATGTAGTGAAAGATTCTTTTGATGATAAAACCAAAATATTTCTCATAAAAGTCTTGGGTGTTACATTCTACCCCCCTTAAAAAGAGTTTCTCCCTCGAAATTCGTCACTTTGTAACAAACAGATGAGGATACCTCTCCCTCATCATATCCTCAAGCTCCCATGTAGCTTCTTCTAATTGGTGGTGTCTCCATAAAAATTTCACCAAGCGAGTGGTCTTCTTCCATATGATTTTTTCGCTACGATCCAGAATCTCTATCAGTTGTTCATCATAAGAACGATCTTGTTCCAGTGGTACAACTTTTGAGCTGAGTACATGTGAAGGATTAGGTATTTAATTTCTCATGAGAGATACATGGAACACATCGTGAACTTGAGAGAGATTCGATGGAAGCGCCAATCGGTAAGCTACCTTCCCAACACGATCCAGTATTTCGAAAGGACCGATATAACTGGGGCTTAGCTTTCCCTTCTTTCAAAATCTCATTACTCTTTTCCAAGGAGATATTCCTATGAAAAAGTTATCACCCACTTCAAACTATAATTCTTTTCTTCGGTTTTCGACATAACTTTTTTGTCGACTCTGAGCTTCTCTTATGTGTTGTTGAATAGATATGACCTTTTCTTCCATCTCATCAACAAGATCAGGTCCAAATAGAATTCTTTCCCCAACTTCATACCAGCAAGTTGGAGTCCTGCATTTCATTCCATAGAGAGATTCATGAGGATCCATCTGAATACTGGAGTGAAAGCTATTATTATATGAAAATTACACCAAAGGTAGGTGTTGATCCCAAGCACCTTTGAAATCCATAGAGAAAGCTCTCAACAAATCTTCAAGAGTTTGAATCGTCCTCTCAGACTGACTGTCTGTCTGAGAATGATACGCAGTGATGAAACTCAACTCTGTATCCATATTATGCTGAAGACTTCGCCAGAACCTTGAGGTAAACCTCGGATCCCGATCAGATATAATATAAAGTGGTACTCCATGAAATCTTACCACTTCCTTTACATATATCATGGCAAGCTGATCCAGAGAGAAATCCACTCTAATAGCAATGAAGTGTGTAGACATTGTAAGACGATCAACTATGACCCAGATAGCATTATTGCCTTTGGATGTTTTAGGAAGTCCTGTGACAAAGTCCATAGTGATGTTTTCCTATTTCCATTCGGGTATGGGTAATGGTTGTAACATCCCCATAGACTTCTGTCTCTCAGCTTTAACATGCTGAAAAACCAGGCATCGAGAGACATATTTAGGAACATCCCTTTTCATGCCATCCCACAATATGTACTCTTTAAGGTCCCTATACATCTTCGTTCTTCCAGGATGAATAGAGAATGAAGAAATATGAGCCTCATCCAGCAGCTCCTTCTTTAATTCGGGGATGGGAGGAACACAAACCCGATTCCTGAACTTTATTATCCCATCACAATCAAGGATTAATTCAGGAACATTTCTCACCTTCTTTTGTAACTCTACATCTTCTTTTTGTGCCTCTTTAATCTTCACATGTATAGATGGTTGAACATTCATTTGATAAAGATAATATTTTTCCCCTTCAATTATAATTCCAAGATCCATCCTTTGTAAATCCATAAATATTGGATCTTTTTTTATCCTCATCATGGATAAACTGGAATGGTCTTGTCAACTTATAGCATCTACCACCTTGTTTGCTTTCCCAGGGTGGTAATGAATTGAGCAGTAGTAATCCTTAATCAGATCCAATCATCTTATTTGGCACATATTCAGCTCCTTTTGTGTGAAAATATACTTTAAACATTTATGATCAGTATAAATATCATACCTTTCTCCATAAAGATAATGCCTCCAAATATTTAATGCAAATATTACCACTGCTAACTACAAATCATGAGTTGGGTAATTTTGCTCATGTATTTTCAATTGTCGTGATGCATAAGATATCACCATATCATTTTTCATAAGAACACACCCCAATACCTTCTTGGATTCATCACTGTAGATCACAAACCATTCTCCACTACAAGGCAGTGTGAGCACAGGTGCACTGGATAACCTTCTTTTCAACTCCTTGAAATTCTCTTCACATTCCTCCATCCAAACAATCTTAACTCATTTCCAAGTCAACATTGAGAGTGGATTAGATAATCGTGAGAAATGTTTCACAAAACGTCAATAATATCCAGCCAAACCAAGAAAACATCGGATCTCAATTACTGTTGTTGGTCTCGACCATCTTTCGATAACCTCTGTTTTTCCTGGATCCACAGATATCCCCTCTTTTGAGATTATGTGACCAAAAAATGCAACTTTTTGAAGCCAAAATTCACACTTGGTAAATATGTCATAAAGATTCTCCTTTCTCAAGGTCTTCAATATAATTCTAAAGTGATATTCATGTTATTACATACTCTTTTAATAGACAAGAATATCAACAACAAAGACTACCACAAACTGATCAAGATTGTCTCTAAAGACTCTATTCATTAGATCCATGAAGATAGCAGGGGCATTAGTAAGGCCAAATGGCATCACTATAAATTCCTAGTGTCCATACCATGTACGGAAAGCTGTATTTGGTATATCCTCCCTTTTGACCCTTAATTGATGATACCCTGAATGATGATCAATCTTGGAAAAGTATTGATCTCCGTGTAGTTAGTCAAATAAGTCATCAATGCGCGGGATAAGATATTTGTTCTTGATAGTATTCTTTTCAAGTTCTCGATAATCAATGCAGAGTCTCATTGATCCATATTTCTTCTTAACAAACAGAATAGGTTCCCCCCAAGGTGACGCACTAGGGAGCATGAATCCCTTATCATTATTCTCTTGCAGTTGCTTCTTCAATTCCGGCAACTCAATTGGGGCCATTCTATAAGCTGTCTTTGAAATAGGAAAATCACCCGGTATGAGTTCCATTGAAAACTCAACTTCACGATTTGGTGGAAGACCCAGTAATTCCTCCGAAAAGACATCGTCAAACTCCCATACAATGGGTATATTATTAATTGTGAGTTTCTCACCAACCATTTGAGATAGATAACTTTCATTTAGTGGAATCAAGACCCATAAGATGGGATAAATTTCCACTAGAAGGTTATGTTCATTCTTGCATCGATAGACGATCATAGATTGATCTGGAATATGAAATCGGAATTTCCTTTTTTGGAAATTGATATGAGCTCCATATAAAGAAACCAATCCATGCCAACAATCACATAAAATTCCACTATAGGAAGGATCACAAGATTTTCAGGAAGCACATTACCAAAAACTTCAATCAGAGAAGAATTATATACTTTTGATGCGACTGTAGTGCCATTAGGGGTTGTCACAGCTAACTCAACATCTAATTGTTGAGGTAATACGGTGATACCCATATAAAAATTCTTCATAAATAAATGAGTGGGTGGATCCATAATCAAATAAAACATTTGCTACTTTAGAGTGGATGGTAAGTGTACCTTTCACCACTTCGTTATCGTAATCCACATTGCTGATAGAAATTGTATGTGACATTCCTTTTTCTTTAGCCTTAAGAGTTTTTTGACGTCGATCATCATCAACAACCCTTGGATTTGGGAATTGATTGGCATAATGCCCCATTTCCTTTCATTTTTAACATTGAAGTGTAGGAGGTGCACTCTGTGTAGCCTTTTCTTTGTTCGCATCACTAGAAATCTTCTTCCCATCAAGGATACATTGAAATGCCCGATGACCTTCCTTTCCACATTTGAAACATTTACTTGTCCATTTAATACATCTCCCTCTATGTTTCTTTCCACACTTTGAGCAAAATGGAAAACTCATATTCTTTTCAGTGTGCTCTTTAGATTTTCCTTTGAATTCCATTTTCCACTTCTTATCAAACCCATATGACTGATGGGTTACTCCAATCTCCATCTCAACATTGAGATCACATCGAATGATTTACTCATAGATATTGAAGTCCCTTATTGATAATTCCCTTCGAAGACATGGTTTTAAGCCACCAAATAATCAATCGATCTTACTCTCAGGTTGGATAATAATACCAGAAGCATACCTTGTAAGTCTTGTAAAATTTTCTTCCTAGGTACCAACAGATTCATCATCCTTTTGCTTTAGTTAAAGAAACCCCTTCTCCATCATTGTTCGAAGAATACTAGGGAAGTACTTATTGAAAAATAAGCTCTTGAACTCGTCCCATTCCATGGACTCAATTTCATCTCTTTGCCTCGTATTCTTGATAAGATTCCACCATTGATCAGCATCACCTTCCTAACGATAAACTACTATGATGACTTTATCATGTTCAGAACATTGAAGAACTGAAAATATATTTTCAGTAGTACTAATCAATTGTTCAGCAACTAATGGATCAGTAGACCCGCTGAATGAAGAGGGACGCTGCCTCATGAAGGATTCAACAGAATGTTTCTCCTTCCTTTGCTCGTTTGGAAGTCATGCATGATTCATAGCTTGAGAATGTTGTGTGAGCATGGCTACAATATTTTTCATTCCAGATCTCATAACTTTTGGTTTCTTAGGGGGACAATCATTGCATTTACCATCGCATTCCGCATTAACACGGTTCCTTCGGGTTCCAGCCATTGTCTAAAACCAAGAAGAATAGTGTAAGTAACACTAATTATAATAGGAAAACCACAAATTCAATAATAAAATTTCCAACATAAGGTCTTATCCTAAGTTATTCATGGCCATTTCTAAAACACTAAGATTGTGTTCTATGCTTAGACTTATCCTTATGATTCTTACTATGGCTTTCACATCCTAGTTTCCGAAGGTCGACTATACCTGTCCTCTGTTACCAACTATAACGACCCAAACATTACATACACGGTTAATACTTCAAAATTGAAGCATACTTATTACAACATATAACAAAACCATGGAAGGACCGTATAATTATAGTGTCTTTAGAAACTGGGAAACATAAACAACTGGTTCATAAAGCATCTACACTGTCTCCCATTTATTTCAACCTATCTATAGCCCATTTTGGAATATCTTACTTAATAACCTTCTTCCTGACCTGGGGAATGAAAACATACAAAAGGGTGAGCTCAAATACTCAGTAAGGGTAATCAAAAGAAATATACATCACATCATAATCAAAAGAACATAACATTTTCGAATTCTTAAATTGCAAAAGAGATCATAATTTAATAACATGTGATAAATCATAGTAGTGAAATGTAATCCCAATAATCTTAAAACTTGATACTTTGTGGAGTACACACATAATCATAGAGAATCATTTCATATTAGTCAAGACTCATTTCCATGACTATCATAGTGAACAAATTCCATTTCTGAACTGAGTTCATTCCTCGTTTCAGTCCTGTTTCACGGAACCGATTTAACCTGCTGTTCCAGCCATGTATATCACATGTGATATAAAATCGTTACCCAATGCATTATAGGGATCTATAGTTCCCACCCATCTCATAACGATACCATTCAGATGTGTGCCACAAAATAAATAAAATCATACATCATTGCATAACCCATGTAATAAAAATGGGATTCTTATACATCGTGATATCATTAAACAATTCATATAAGATAAAGGAATTCATAATAATAATTTCATCACAACATAATAAAATCAATTTAATAATAGGGATATAAACAGAACCCTATATTATCTTAGATGTAAAATAATTTTGATGAAACACTTGAACTCCATTCATGAGGAAAATATCCTTTCTACTTCAAAACATTCTTCCTTTCTTAACATGTCATAAACTTTTAACCTAAAATAAGTTGATTAAAAATAAACATGAAAACTTATAAATTATTCTTCTTGGAAATAATTTTTTAAAAATCCATTCATTCCGTATAAGTTAAAAAAAGACATTCTTCTCGTACTTTTGTCGGAAATGTCAAGAAGTACCTCGTATGTAAAATGACAAAATATTCCTTTCATATCTTTTACTAAAAACACACCAAAGGGTAAAATTGGATATAAACTATTGTATAAGGATATAATTATTAAATATTGAGGAATCATGGATGTGGATGACAAATATTCCCCGTTAAATTCTGAAGTATAAACAATCTCGGATAAAAATTGTGATTGCGATATTTTCCCTTACCTTAGGTCCGATTTGCTTCATAAGTGTCCGAACGTCCTGTATAATGATTTAAATAATGTCATTGACTTATTCAAGAATCATAATCATTGTTTTTATTTCATATATGGTGATATTCTTAGCTTCGTATTAGTAATACTTCATTGTTACTTGTTATTCGGGTGTTTATTGCTTTTTGTTCTTATGTGTGTTCTGTTGAATAAATTATTATTCTTCTTTTAGGGTATAGATACCACATTTACATAATTCTATTTGAGTAATATATATCATATTTATTCATTAAATTCATTTATATAATAATTATGCAATGAAGTTCATGTAGAACGAGTCGCATCACATCATGGAGATGGTAGGCCGTACGTATGCAGGAGCGATGATATCGTTCCCATGATCGTGGAATTGTATTGGAGTGTATGTATACTATTTCAGAATCAATATCACTTTAAAATAATCATATATAGTTATAATTTACACCATTATACCCATCCAAGTAAGGTGGTGGTGGAAAATAGATTACACCACGACATGGAGACTGTATTCTGTACGTACGCACGCGTGGTGATTTCGTTTTCCTTAGGATGGATAGATGGTGAAATAGGGTTGTTTCATACTTATAATAACATATCAGTATATGAGTGATACTTATGCTATTAATTCAAAATGAAACAACTAAAGAAGAATAAGTGGAAGAAGAAATAATGTTGAACGAATCGGTAATGGACATTACCTCCTCTTTGAAGCGCCTCTTTGAGACCTTCTTTTAGGGAAATAAAATTGGTCTTTGAAGAATACCAGGACCTATAAGATGTTTCTAGGAAAGTGTAGAGGATAAATTGGCAGGGTTTGGCCGAGCTTGAATGCTAAAAGTGGTGTGAGGAAGAGAGGGAGGTGGTTTCCTTTTATAAGGGAGGTGAGGGGCACCTTTGAAAAAACTAAAAATATTATTTTATTATAAAGTCATATTCAGTTTTAAATAGCTCCAAATTGATTTATTTTGAAGCTAAGGTGGGGATGGGTCTAAATCCGCTCATCCAATATAATTTATACAGGTTTAGGTTCCTATTTTAACCTTATCATTTAGATTTAACTTTAGGTTAAATAATTTTACTTTTACCGTGTCTTCTTGTTTTCTTACACTATAAGGTTAATAAACTTACTATAACAAGCCAAAAGAACCCCAGGTTGTTTATTATTAATATAGATAACCTTATCTATGACATTTTCCAAACCTTAGATTTTTAAAAATAAAATAACAATTAATAAAATAATATTTTTTTCAAAAACTATTTTTTGTCAATTTTGACACTATTTAGTAATTGATTTTTGTGAAAATAATAACAGAAAGTTTAGTTCGAAAAATGTAAATTAAATCAATACTAACATGTCATATTAACATATAAAATTATTGGAGTTCATAAAAAGTCTAATATTACATTTATTTTGGTATTTATAACATCAATTATGTCCATATTTCATTAATAAGATAATTACTGCATCATTATTGTGTAATAAATAAATTACATTATATAATGTCCAAAAATTACAAATAAAATATCATTAGGTAGGAAATATTTTTATCTTTCAAATGAATATTTATAGTTGAATTTATCTTATGTATAACCCGACATTAAATATGATTTACTTATTAAACTTTGATTTTTACTTTTTTAACCCTTCGTTAAATAAATTATTAATAAATGTCTTAATCTAATCCAAGTGGGCCTAAATGGTCATATTTTATTCCTAAGGTTTTTTTGGTCGAATTAAACTTATCTAATAGAATTAGAACATGTGTTAGGTAATAATATTATCATTTTTACCCTTAATTACCCTATTTACTTTTAACCGTGGTAAATAAAAGTAGAAGTTACTATTCACCAAAAATTATTTTCATCTCATTGAAAAAAAAATTTCATACTAACATCAACCGTGTCTCTTGTATTTTTGAAATTCCACTCACAGAAGTGGTAAAATTATGATTTATGAAAATTTGCAAATTCTCCTATGAGGTGGGTAAAAGACGGTCAAAAGTTCAATAAAATTTTTATATATCTAAAATTATTATAAAATGACTCCATTGAATTTCATTGAACTTATATAGGTATTATGTATCAATTTTTACCTAAAATATATTTAAATAATATAAATAATTATTTAAATAAATAGTCAGTTTTTAAATAGTAACCCAGTGTTTTCACTATTCATCAAAAATTGAAAGTTTTCAGAAAAATACCAAAATTTCACCCTAGGCTAATTTCGATATTCTAAATCCAAAAATGAAGTCCATTTTGAAAAATAAATTTTACAAAATTTCAAAATGTGGTTTTTACTATTCTTAACGGCTAGTTTTAATAATATTTTTACAGCATATCGTTGTTTAGTGAAACTCGGTATTGCGTACAATGCATGCTATCAAAGAAGGCCGTGATTGCGTGTAAAGCTAGCCAAGCTAGAGTTCTATGTAGTGAAAGATTATTTTGATGATAAAAACAAATTATTTCTCATAAAATTATCGGGTGTTACACACAATAAAACTGAAAAGAGAGTACAACAACAATAATGTAAAGTGGAAACCATTGAGTCGTCCTCTAGATATCCCACGTGAAGGGTGGGTAAAGATGGTCTCCTCAGCTCCCCGGGTCCGGCCGTCTGCCCCGTGTACGTCCCGCCAAGTGGTCCACTTCCGGGTACCATCCAGCTCCACAAGCCTCCACCTCAATCAGTGTTTTCCTTCGTCTGCATCCAACACAACATAGTGCGGGCATAGCTCATGTACGGGTGAGTGTACGATACTCAGTTGGGACCCCGAGACCCATGAAGGTCTCCCAGAATCCACGAAGGATGAAAAACGAAGAAAATATACAATAAAGAAGTATCAACCGACTCTATTTAGGTATATTCCTTACATATACCTAAGTAATCTATTCTAGTTCGGCTCTAACTCTCAAGCCCAAGAACAACCTAGTCCACACAAGAAAGAAGTCAATCACATCAATGATAATGATTGAAAGTCAATACTTATCTCAAAAATCTATACTACTCACATAGAATGGTGGAGATGATTAGACATAGCCTCTATATCATCTCCTCTGTCGAACCCATGTATGATCCTAGTATAGAAGTCATCGCTGCCGAACCCACGGAGGATCAAAGTACAGTCGTCACACCTGCCGAACCCACACTAGATCCAAGTACAATAGTCATATCTACCGAACCCATGGAGAATCCATGTACAATCGTAACCACTACCGAACCCATGGAGGATCCAAGTACAGTAGTTGTCATCGTTGAACCCATGGAAGATTCCAACACGGTAGTCGTCGTCATCACAACCAACTCTAGGCTTCCTGCATACATCACGCTATATTCTGGGAGGGTCTGCTCCTCTATCCAAAGGGGGGTCGATACATCAACTATGAAAAAGTTCAGAGTTGATGTATCTCAAATTTCCGTCTCGTCAAAATAAACTCAACGCGATAGACGACAAGTCAATTGAACTCCCATTCTGAGATTTATTGGTTTTTTTGTACCAGGGGACCTGTTAGAAATATGCTTGTTCCAAGCCTGGACGTTTTCCAATGTCATCCAAAACTCACATAGAGTATCTCAAATGTACCACCTCATTGTAAGGGTCCCAGTGCTGCAGACAGTGCATTGATCAAATGCACGGTCTTTAAGATATTCACCCTTACGGGAAAAACGGGCCCGACCCGTTAAGCCCAGTGGGCCGAAGGGTCAGGTTAACCCAGTTTTGGCAGGTCTGACCAGGCAAGGGTTTCAGACCAGCCCGATGAAATTCATGACTCAACCCGAGGGGTGCGGCCCGGCCAGAGGGGGCGTGGCCCGGTCCGGCCACGGCTCGGCCGGCTGGCCGGGTGGTCCGAGGCGGGGGGCACGACCCCCCGGCAGCCCGAACCAGTAGTGCCAAGTGGCACCACCCTCCCTAACTGGCCGGCTGAAGTTGGCCAGACTTCATGGCATAAGTGGCCCGCACATGCGGGCCGCGGTTTATCCAGCGCGGCTAACTTACAGAGCTTCTGCTTTCCACTGCCCAGCGGGCTGGTGCGCCGGCCGGTTCTTCCCCCGATGCGGCCCCAGGAACTCAGGTCGTGGTCTTCCGCAGCACGGTGCCTTAGGGCGCCGCGTTTCCTCCCTTCGGCCCGGCCAACTATGGAATTTCGGTTCTTCATCGCTCAAGCAGCCCATGGTAGTGGGTCGTGGTTCTTCCACACACGGCCAGCGCACGACCGCCCCTCCTATTCATCGCAACCTTATTGACATGATTTCCATTTAAATCAAAAGATACTACGGAGGGTCGTCGGGCTCTGTGCATTCTCCCCACACCCTCTGTTTTAGGTGGTAGTAGTTGGCTGAAAATAAACACTGATTTTCAACACAGTATTGGGTACGAGATAAATACGTAATAATGAACAAACCCCTACCTCAAATAAGTTTTTTTCGTCATAGACATGGAAAGCGATGTCGCTCCATCATCGTCAGAGGAAGAACCGTATTCATTGGTGAGTTCCCCATGGCGGAGTCTCCTCCCTTGACATGGAGGAAGAAAAAGATTGGATAATTATGGAATGTTATTCACCGAGTCGTTCTTCGTTGAAGGTTGGTGTTCTTCATCGGAGAAGAACACTTTTCTCTCTTTCTCAAGAGCTCTCTCCCTTCACAGAACAAAATCCACAAAATAAAATAATAGGCTATGGATATTATTTTTTTAACCCATGAAATTCAAAATTCAAACCACTAATTTAATTAATTGAAGAGTTAGAATTCATTGATTAACCTGTGTTGGAAAACATTAAAGAGGGAGAGAGGGAGAGGAAGAGTTCTCATAATTAAGGGGGGTTGTCATGAATTAAAAAAGGGAGTTTAAATGGGGTTTAAGGGAGGTTATTGGGAAATAGAGTGTTGGGGCTCGTGTGGGACCCCCCTCTCAGATATCCACACATGGGAAGTTGGGTGGGTGTGGGCCCCATAAATAACATCCTATGGGAGGAATTAACTTCCATAGAAATATAAAATTGTTCAAACAATTTTATTTATCTTCTTAATTAAACCATAATTTTTAACATTCAACCCGCATAAAATTAAACTACTGTAAATGTACCGTTAAGAAATTACGGCAGTTGGAAGTTCATAGGTGTCCATAGATTTCAATTCCAAGCACCGGTCATAATGATAGAAAAACCCGTACATACGTTTACTGAACGTACCCGGACAAAACTTTGGAAATTCATTCTGGGAAAACTGGGGCTCAAAATCATGTGTCGTTAGAAGCCACAAACTCGTAAAATTACAAATTATTTAATAAAAAAAATTCCATGAAATTTCAGGGTCTTTACATTACTCCTACCTCAGGGATTTATGTCCCTGTAATGATAGAACATTCACTAGGGGAAAAATGATGGAACTGATCTCTCATCTATGCCTCCCACTCCCAGGTGCTCTCCTAGAGGATCCCATGCTGCCACCGAATGCACATGAGAGGAATCCACCATCCACGTAGGACCCTCTCCTGTCAATCCAAAATCTCCACAAGGACCTCCATGAATGTATCCCCATCATCGATGACCATCTCCCCGTGATCGATGATGTGATTCGGGCCATACACGTATCTCCTCAGTTGAGATACGTCGAATACATCGTGAAACCTATGCAACTGAGGTGGAAGGGCCAGGCGGTAAGCCAAATCTCCTTCCCTTCTGAGGACCGAGAATGGTCCGATGAAGCATGGAGATAACGTTCCTCCAAAGCCAAATCTCTGTAGACCTCGTCGAGGTGAGAACTGTAGGAAAACGTGGTCTCAATCCTCGAAATCTAGTGGTCTCTACCTCTTATCAACATAGGACTTCTGTCTACTCTGTGCAGTCTTCATCCTCTCTTGGATGATCTTCGCCTTCTTTGTCATAGCTTGAACCATCTCTGGTCCTACAAGTGCTGCCACCCCAGGGTCAGTCCAGCACAGAGGTGATAAGAAAGGTCGCCCAAAGAATGCCTCGTAAGGTGTCATCCCGATGGCAGGGTGGTAGTTCTTATTGTACGAAAACTCCTCCAATGGTAGGTGATCCTCCCAACTACGACCAAAGTCAAGGACACATGCACAGAGCATGTCCTCGAGAGTCTGAATGGTCCTCTCAGTTTGTCCGTCCATCTGAGGATGGACCGCGGTGCTCAGACGTAGCTATATCCCAAAAGCCTCATGTAACCCCTTCCAATGTCGGGAAGTGAAGAGAGTGTCTCGATAGTAGATGATAGATGATGGCACACCATGAAGTCGTATGATCTCCTGTACGTAGAGGCGTCTCAAGCCCTCTACTGAGCCCTTATCTCTGATCAGTAGAAAGAGGGCCAACATAGTGAGTCGGCCAACGATCACCCAGATAGAGTCGTGTCCTCTGGATGTATGTGGAAGCCTCGTCACAAAATCCATGGATATCCCATCCCACTTCAACTACGGGGCCTCTAAGGGTTGTACCAAGCCAGCTAGTACCTGGTTCCCTACCTCCACTTGCAGACAGGTGAGGCATTGTGAAACAAACTCTGCAACAACCTTCTTCATGCTCGTCCACCATTGCTTTCGTCTAAGATCCTGGTATATCTACTCCACTCCTCGGTGTACCGCTATAGGGGAATTGTGAAACTCCTTTAGCACTTCCTTATGTAGTGAAACAGGTACCATAGTACGTCTTCTGAAGAGGATGATGTGATCCCCTCCTTTAGAAAACCCATCAGGCGCCAGCCTTGTGGATATCTAAGCATGTCTCGTCTCACAATCAACGTCCCCACACATTGCCTCTATGACTCGTTGATGGAGAGGAAGAGTGACTGTAGAAGGGATGCTCCATCTCTATCCACAAAAGATATCTAAAATTTGGCTAGCTGCTCCATCGTATCTCCTAGTAGGTGAATGCCCTATCTTCTGCTAAGAGCATCATCTGCAACGTTCCCCTTCACAGGAGTATAGACTATATCAAAGTCATAGTCCTAGAAAAATTCGATCCATCACCACTGTCTCAGGTTCAGGTCCTTCTGTGAGAAGATGAACATGAGACTCTGGTGGTCAATACAAACTTTAAATCACTCTTCCATCAGATAGTGTCGCCACATCTTCAAGGTGAAGACCACTACTGCTAACTCCGGGTCATGGGTAGCATAGTTCTGATCATGTTGTCTCAACTGTCGTGAACTATATGGGATTATTTCTCGCTCCTGCATTAGGACACACCCGAGTCTGATCAATGATGTGTAGTAGTAAACAATGTACTATACACCCTCCTCTGGTCGCCTCATGATGGGTGCACTGGTCAATCTCTTTCTCAGCTCCTAATAGCTCTACTAGAAACTATCTTACCACATGAAGGGTTTCCCCATCTTCATCAAAGATGAAAGTGGTTCTGCAACTCTAGAGATGTCTAGTATAAGTCTCTGATAGTTCCCAGCCAGACCTAGGAAACTCCGCACCTCCGTCATGCTCCTGGGGGGCTCCCAAGCAAGCATGGCCTCGATCTTCGATGGATCCACTGAACTCCCATCTACGAGATGAGGTGTCCCAAGAAGTGTACCTCTCGAATCCAAAACTGACACTTCTATAGCATACCATAAAGCTGGTGCTCTCAGAGTGTATCAAGTACACCCCGCAAGTGGTAGGCATGCTCCTCCTCATTAGTCAAGTGAATTAGTATGTTTTCGATGAAGAGTATTACAAAACAATCGAGGTAAGGCTAGAAGATCCTGCTCATGAGACCCATGAATAATGCTGGAGCGTTAGTTTTGCTGAATGAAATAACCAAGAACTCATAGTGGCCATACTGACACCTGAAGGTCGTCTTCTACACATCCTCGTCTCGAACTCTAAGCTGGTGATTTCCTGACCTTAGGTCTATCTTCGAGAACCATCGTGCTCCCTTGAGCTAATCAAGGAGGTCTTCAATCCTCCAGAGTGGGTAATTATTCTTTATGGTTACTTGATTCAGGCGACGGTATTTGACACATAGTCGCAAGCTCCCATCTTCCTTCATGGCAAACAAAATTGGAGAAGCCTAGGGTGAAAAACTGGGTTGGATGAATCCCTTTCCCTATAAGACCACCTACTATACCCGCAGCTCACGAAGCATAGAGAGATCCATCCGATATGCTGGAGTAGATATCGGTGTTGTCCCGGGGTATAGGTCAATGTAGAAGTATACCAATCTGCAAGGAGGTAGTCCTGGAACGTCATTGGGAAAAACATCTTCATACTGATCTATCATAACAGGAAAATTTGGACTCCGCACATCAACCACTCCTATGATGAGGCTAACCAACTGATGTGTGATCAGATGCCCTCTCCTCTGCGTAAGTCCATCATGCAATTCAATGGATCCCTTCTCGCTAGTGAAGGTGAACCTAGTCCCATCCGTGCGGACACACAGCACTTTGAGCTTAATGCATACAATCTGAGCATGGATTGTAGAAAACCAATCCATACCCAAGATGATGGCATAAGGCATCGACGACGCTACATGTTGATCCCATCTGAAGCTCTCACCTCCTAGAATAAGCTTACACTGCCTGAACCAGTGCGTAATCATCACGTCTACTCCCGTAGGAGTCTCTAGCCATAAGGATCGATCCAATGGCTCCGTCGGAATATCCGAGCTCTGAAAAAGGGCCGTGGCTATAAACTAATGACTCACTACTGTGTCTATATGTACTTCATAAAGGGTGGAGTAGACATAGATAGTACCTTGAATCATCTTAGGTGCACCGTGGTCATAGGCCTCGATACCCTGGAGCTGAGCCTGCCCCTGGTCGGGGTGGTCATCCTGGTGGTGGTGGTGGTAGAGCCTCAATGAGTCGTCCACCACCCGCTGCTTGGCCAGCTCCCTTGCCTCGTCAGCCTGCTCCTTGTGGACCACCACGGTCAAACCTCTGCCTATGTATGAAATGTACCTCTACTGTTTTCTGCTCGTCTACATAGAGAGTCAGGAAATCCAAAGCCATGTGACTCTGCCCACAAAATGAATAGAACTCCCTGCCACATGAATGGCTGGATCTGTTTTGTGTGCCCCGAACCTCTGAAACAGTATCCTAGGGTATCCCATCTGATGGACTGGTCCACTTGGACCTCTACGACATCTATCTATTGCCAGCTACAGAAGACTCTGCTACATGTTGCCCTACGGTGGGTCTCTTTGCTGGCATCGACTCAGCAAGAAAACTCTCCACAAGAAGGGATCTCTCCAAAACTCCTCCCTGTGTCGGAATGTTGAGGGAGATCATCGAAGCCCTGATATCATGCCTTAGTCCCTGTTCGATGGTCCGGGCCCAGAAGAATGGGTCCCGTACCATTTCCATGGAGTAGCGTGAGAGGTCAGTGAACCTCACTGAGTTCTGAGCTACTATAAAGCTTCCCTACCACAGATGAAGTAACTCTTGAATCTCCACCACACGAAATGTGGCTGGAACAAACTCCAAGTGGAAGAGACTCTCGAAGTACCTCAAAAGTATAGATGCCTCATTATAAACCTAGAGTATCAGGCTCTATCATCTACTTTCTCCTGCACGTAGGAGACTCATGGAAAGGATCACCATAAGGTCAGCTGGTGTCCCTACCAATCAGAAAACTCAGACAATAGCCTCCAGCCAATCATCGGTTGCCTGTGGGTCCATCTCTCTACGGAACCTAGGTGGCCTCTCTCGCTAAAACTCGTACAACGCGTTCAGTCGGCGTGCACCCTCTACTGCTGGGGTTGGATGTATCAGGGGATTTACATCTAGTGGTACCACAAGTACATTTTCTGTGATGGGGCCCTACACCGAGGCCTAGTCACTCGGTGGGCTTCCATCTCGTATGTGACTCGATAACCTAGATGGCTACCTTAATGGGGCTATCCTGAAAGGAAATAGGTGCGCCATGGTAAAATAGTATACCTGGTGAGCTAACAAAATGTAAGCACAATGAACAATTTTAAAACACACATGCAATAAATGGTTTCGTGCACTGAGTCAGAAATTAGAAGTTAGGGTCCTGGTGTAAGGATACGTCAGTCGTCGCACCAAAAGTGGACTCCCTGGACTGATAACCACACTGAATAATCTTAACAATATTGATACATAGAGAAGAAATTATCAGAATCTTGAGTTCTGCAGTAGAACTGAATCCTTTGATACCAATTTGTCATGACCCGTCCTCGGGGCCCGTGTCATGACTAACCCAATCCCACCTTCCATAGGCCAGGGGCTGGTGACTACCACCAAAGGCATCAATCCCAGTAAAAGGGAAGGCATTGCCCTTATAAAATTAAACAAAAAAATAGAGTACTCAAGTGATGTATGGACTATGTAAAAATGAGTACAAAAGTATGTGCTGAAAAGAAAATGGGCCAGCATACAAACCCAACTGAAAGTACAATACAACTGAAAAGAATTTACAACAGCAGTAAAGTAAAGTGGAAACCACTGAGTCGTCCTTTG
Source organism: Viscum album (assembly GCA_963277665.1). Classification (NCBI taxonomy): domain Eukaryota; kingdom Viridiplantae; phylum Streptophyta; class Magnoliopsida; order Santalales; family Viscaceae; genus Viscum; species Viscum album. The sequence continues at coordinate 61,739,897 of OY728152.1, read as the reverse complement.
GATATCCCCCCAAAAGGGTGGGTACATATGGTCTTCTCAGTTCCTTGGGACCGTCCATCCACCCAGTGTATGTCCCGCCAAGTGGTCCACCTCCGGGTACCGTCCAGCTCCACATGCCTCCACCTCGATCAGTGTTGTCTGTCATCTGCATCCAACACAACATAGTGCAGACATAGCCCGTGCAGGGGTGAGTGTACGATACTCTGTAGGGTCCTCAAGACCCCGAAAGGTATCCTAGAATCCCCAAAGGATAAACCACAAAGGAAAGATACCATCATGAAGTATCAACCAAATCACTTACGTATATGCCCATTCATATACATACGCCATCTATTCCAGTTCGGCTCCAACTGTTGAGCCCAAGAACAACCCAGTCCACACAGGAAAGAAGTCAATCACATCAATGATAATAATTGAAGGTCAAGACTCAGCTCACATAGGTATAATACTATTGAAGATGGGTGGAGATGATTAGACTTTGCCTCTGTATCATCCTCTCTACCGAACCCATGTAGGATCCTCGTATATAAGTCGTCGCTGCCAAACCCAAGGACGATCCAAGTATAGTCATCAATGCTACCATTCCCATGGAGGATCCAAGTACAGTGGTTGTCGCTGCCGAACCCACAGAGGATCCCAGTACAGTCTTTCCCAATGCTGAACCCATAGAGGATCCAAGTACATTAGTCGTCGTCGAACCCACAAAGGATACCAGCACGTTATTCGTCATCATCGCAGCTAGCTCTAGGGTTACTGCATACAAAACGCTCAATTCCGAGAGGGTCCGCTCCTCAATACAAAGGTGGGGTCAACACATCAACTATCCCAAAGTTCATAGTTGATGTATCCCAAATTTTGGTCACATCAAAAGGAACTCAACACGACAGACGACGCGTCAATCAAACGCTCGGTTTGAGAGATATTGGTTTTTTTTGTTCCAGGGGCCCAATCGGAAATATGCTCATTCCAATCCTAGTCACATTCAAATGTTGTCTAAAACTCACATAAAGTATTGAAAATGGACGACCTCTTCGTAAGGGTTCCAGGTCCGTAGACCGCGCGTCGATCAGAGGCACGGTCTTTAGGATATTCTCCCGTAAGTGAAAAACGGGCCCGACCCATTAAGCCCAGTGGGCTTACGGATCGGGTTAACCCAATTTTGGTGGGTCAGACCCATCAGGGATCTCGTACCGGCCTGATGAAATGCGTGACTCGGCCCGAGGGGTGCGGTCCAGCTTGAGGTGGCGCGGCCCGACCCGGCTCGACCCCGCCATGGCTCGGACTGTTGGTCGAGCAGCTCGGCTAGAGGGGGCCGAGCGGTCCGAGGTGAGGGGCGTGACCCCCAAGCTACCTGAACCTACGGCGCCATGTGGTGCCACCCTCCATAAATAGTCAGCTGAAGTCGGCTGGCCTTTTGGTCTCAAAAAGCCCGCGTGCGCAGGCCACGGTTCATCCAGCATGGCGCCCTCCCAGCGCCCCGGCTCTCATCTGCTCGGCCGGCCGACGGGCCGGCCGGTTCTTCCGCCGAAGCGGCCTATGGAATGTGGGCTGTGGTCTTCCATAGTGTTGCGCAGTGGGGTCCTGCGGTTCCTCTCATTGGCCATGCCAGCTATAGCTGACCAGTTCTTCATCGATCATGGAGCCCGTAGTTGCGGGCCGCTGTTCTACTGCACACGGCCAGCGCACGACCTCCACTCATGTTCATCACCACCTTCTTGTCATGATTTCCATCGCAATCAAAAGAGACTATGGAGGGTCATCGAGCCGTGTGTGTTAAACCTGCTCCCTTCATGTTAGGTGGTAGCTGTTGGCCAAAAATAATCCTTGATTTTCAACAAAGAATGGTGTACAAGATAAACACTTCAAAATGAACAAACACCTACCTCAAATAAGGTTTTTTCATCATAGACGTGGAAAGTGATGTGGCTCCATCAACATCGGAGGAAGAACCGTCATCGTTGGTGAGTTCCCCACAGCGGAGTCTCCTCCCTTGATGCAGAGGAAGAAGAGGATTGGATAATCATAGAACATTCTTTGTTGGGTCATTCTTCATTGAAGGTTGGTGTTATTCGTTGGAGAAAAACACTATTCTCTCTTCCTCAAGAGCTCTCTCCCATAAACCAACGAATGCCCCAAAATGAAATAATATGCTAAGGCTATTATTTTATTAACCCATGCAATTTAAAATTCAAACCACTTAATTTAAATAATTTAAGAGTTATAATTCATTGATTAACAGGTTTTGGAAAACATTAAAGAGGGATAGAGGGAGAGGAAGAGTTCGAATAACTAGGGGGGGGGTTGTCATGAATTAAAAAAGGGAGTTTAAATTGGGTTTACGGGAGGTTATGGGGAGATGAAGGGTTGGGTCTCGTGTGGGACCCACCCCACAAATATCCACCCATGGGAAGTTGGGTGGGTGTGGTCCCCACCAATAACTTCCCATGGGAGGAATTATCATCCATAGAAATATATAATTGTTCTAATAATTTTATTTAACTTATTAATTAAACCGCAATTTTTAACATTCAACCAGCATAAAACACAACTGTTGTAAGGGTCCCCTCAAGAAATTACTGGTGTTGTGAGTTTATCAGTGTCCTCAGATTTCAATTCTGAGCACTTGTTCCCAAGATAGAAAAATCTGCACATACGATTACTAAACGTACCTGAACAAAACATCATAAACTGTTTCTGGGCACACCGGGCCTCGGAATCTTGTGCTGTTACAAGCCACAGACTCGTAAAATTCCAAATTATTTAAGAAAAAATTTTCCTTGGAATTAATTGTTCTTTAAAATAACTACCAAAATTAAGGGAATTGAAATTGCAGTTGGTTGATTTGTAATGAAAATGGTTCATTTTACAATATATGTCAATGTTGGCATCACCAGTTTCTTTTTCAAAATTACAGAAGTAATTCATTGGATATGTTTGGATTTTGTAAGATTAACCATTTTATGATAATGAATCATTATCAAATTCCTTTTATAGAAGATATGTTCAATTAATAGATGTGATATTACTAGTTATATATGATGGGTATGCAGTCAATATATCACCCATCATGGGTTCGAATTGAGGATATTCCAAAATTAGTTTTCAATAATGATATAGACATTTTTTGAGTATGTGGTAGTGACTTTTGATCTTATGAATGCACCATTAATCATTTTGGAATTGATAAATAACATATTTTATAGTTACCCAGATTCATTTTTTGTTGTTTATAGAAGACATATTTTTGTATTCAATGAAATAGGATTTGAAATAGAAACATTTGGAGATATTGTTGGGAATCATGTGGGATCACAGTCAATATGCCAAACAAGAAAGGATTGTTTTTTTTAATAAAATAGGTTTTTTCCAAGATAATTTATTCTATAAAAATTTTATCATTTTGTATCCATATAAGATAAAAGCTATTACCTCGTATAATCCTCCAGGTAATGTCTTCTTGATACATATATACTTTGGTGTAGCTGGTTATTAAAGATGACTTATTATTGATTTTTAATGAATGGATTCTACTACAAAAACATTAAAAATGTAGAATTTTACATTACAATAGAATTGGGAATGTCAAAAGTATTATTTAATAATAAATTTTATCCTTAAATCAGCACCAATATTTATTTTTCCAGAATCATGACGAGTACACATTGTGTATAGTTAATTTTGGGATATGGGTTAGGATGTGTTCTAATGCCAAGAGACCATATTTAATTTAATGAATTAATAATGACATGTATTCATTATAAAAATTATCAAAAAAATTATATTGATTTTCCTATTTTAATATAATCTTTTATGTCATGGAATAATTACACATTTGGTCATAAAATTATAATTTTTACAAACCATAATATCAGGAAATATATTTTCTCACAACTGTATTTGTACATGAGAAAAATAATAAGTATATAGTAACTCTAAATGTTTTGATGATAGCATTATCAATACATCGGGTAATGAAATAATTTAGAAGATAAATTAATTATAAATCCATATTCTCAATTAGAAGAAGATGATTCAGATGAATGGCAGTTGATGTCAGTCTTTGCTGACGGGCACAAAGATTGGGAACACCGTGTTGATGTTTATGTTTTTCTTCCCATTTCATTCATTCCTGATTTGATATAGATTGTTATTGAGGAATGTTTAAACTATTCAAAATGTGTTATGATGAGTTAAAAACTCAATGGAGGGGAGATCATTTTCATCTTGAGGAAGGATAGGAATTCAATGTTGTGATTCAGAAATCTGATGCTCATACAAATGGAATACTAAAAACAACTTTTTTATTCTTACCCCCATTAGAGATGGCCTATTCATCATAGAATACAAAAGATTTATAAAAAGTTTAATGAATAGTTTTGATTGGATGGTATGAAAAGGAAGGTGTCTATGTTTGTTTTGATATGCATGACCTTTCTATATGTTAAGCCAGTGCCCTAATGAACCACACGTTTTTTGTAGTATTTAGATTTCCCGATTTGTAAATGGGAGTGGATAAATATTGATTTCATAATATTTCTCCAATTAATGGCTCAAAAATGAAATACCATATGGATTATAGAGTATCACCACAAAATGTTCACTCATTTTATCATTATTCTTGAATCTCAAATAGTGGAGATATTTTAAAAAATCTATATCTGAGAAGTGGTAAAGATACCTAGAATAATAGTTACAATAGTGTCAGGTAGAGATTCTTGGTTTATGAACTGTTTCATTTAATCCTTATATAAATCTCAGGATACTCAGTTGACTTTTAGTACAGTGTATCATCCATAGATGGATGAAAAATCCAACTGGTTGATACACTTATTGGGAGACATGATGCAGGCTTGTGTAATAGATTTTTGTGGTTCATGGAATGAACATATACTATTAGTGGAGTTCTCATATATAAAAATGATTCTGGACTTGATACATATGGATCATTTTTAATAATTATATGGGTGTCCTTGTCGCTCTCCCCTTTTTGGGTGGAAACATGGACTACTTCACTATTTGGTGTGATCCATGTCCACAAGACAATTGAGATTATTTAGATGATTAGGAAACATATGGAGACAACTCAGAGTCATCTGAAATCAAAAAAAGATCATCATAGTTATCCATTATCATTCTTGGTTAGATATAATATGTTGTTTAGGATCTCTCTATGGATTGATAATCATAATTTTGAAATTTATTGAATTTTATATACTCGATACATAGAACCTTTTGAGATACTTGAATGGTTTGGGGAGGTGGGATATCTATTGGAGATTCTGACACAATTCAGTATTGTTCATTTTTATATTCATATATCATATATTTAAATGTATTATTCTCATCTTAACTATGTTATTATATGGGATCGTGTTGAACTATAGTTGATTTGTTTGTTGTTGTTGGTGACAGTGCGTATTTTGGATATGAAAGTGAATGTCTTTCCTAGAAAAATCATCGATCTATAGAAGGTTTTGTGGGTACATATTTAGATTCAAGAAGTAGAATGGGAACGAGGGAGATAAATGGTCATCCAATATCCTAAACTGTTTTGGGAAGTCATTGGTTTTTGACATTATAGGGACCAAATCTCACTTGTGGGGAGAATGGGTTTCCCCTATTCCAATTATATAACTCGATATTTTGTATTTTTATGTGTGTAACGTGTTTGGATGACATTGGGGAGTGATTGGGAGAATATTGGAATGTTTTTGTTTATTTAATGATGGTTACCAATATTTTAATTGTTAGTGAAGGCCATGAAACTCCAAAATAAAACATTACGCAATGAGACAGGGGATAATAGGGAGGAACACAGTTAAGAAAATGGTTTCATATAACTATGTGGCCACCTAGTAGAAACAATTCAATGTGTGAATGTCATATTTTTCATAGTTGGTGAACAAATTGTTTTCCTATGTGGTCCATAAATGAGAAGTGATCCTTTATGAAGAGGTTGAAGCTTGGGTAGTGAATGAATTTCCAAACCATGTGACTAAAAAACATGGTCTAAAAAAATATCATAACAGAGATGATTTGGGTCAAGATTAACCTTTATCCCCTCTTTTCTCACCATTTTTGATCGTTCTCAAAAATTCATCATCCAAATGTATTTGGAATCTTTCCCCATAAAATCAAAAGTGATATGGAATCATTCCACAGTGTTTTAAGCTAGTTTCCCTTGATAAGTCTTCGTTTGTGGTCGATTTCAGGGTTTTCCATAGATCTAATTTTTTCACACTCATTTCTTATGAAATATAATATTTTTTGGTATAGATATAATATTTTTTATTCCAAAAATATTTATATTTTTCCATGATGGTGTTAGGGTATGGTATCCAAGGTGTATTTATAGATATTTAATCTCGTTTTTTTGTATTTTTCATGTCATTGTTTTTCTTTCATAATTCTGAATGTGTTCGACATCACCCTCGACTACATTTCATTGAACAAGAATGATTACAATAAAATTGAATAAATTAATTGAATTTAATTATGAAGCTTTTTAAAAATAATTTTAGAACCCCTCTTTAGTGATGGTTTGAATATTTTGTGGAATTTTGGAATTGATTAGAAAATTGTCTGGTTTTCTTTATTAAAAATGTTGATTTCAAAATATGAATTTGATGGATTTATGAAATTGGTTTGTTAGAATGGTTTTCGATAAAAAAATGGTTTTGTTTCATTGGATTGTAATATTTATTTTGAAATCAGTCTAGCATAAATGTGTTTGTGTGAGTTCATGCATTCCATGTGACCCCAAATAAGGGGTGTGTACCATTAGTGTGTAGTGGGATGTAAACTTGGATAAGGGGATTGTTTCAATGGGACACAAGGTTATTTTATGCATTTTAATGACATTTTGGATCAATTAGAAACCAAAAATGAGTATGGGATAGTCATTGGATCATACATGATTGGGTGTGTTGGAAATCATGGAATGGATACGCCAAAAACTAATGTGAAATGGATTAAAATATTGCTAGTTTTCATTCCATAAAAAATATTTTTGTATGAAATTTTATTATTTTGATAAATATTTTTCAATTATTTATAATATTTTCTGTAATAAATTGGTTTATGTGATTATAATAACTTGTTCTATCCCAGTGGTGTGAGTAGGGAAGTCAGTTAGGGAAATCTGATTAATTTTTATTACTGCCAAATTATTTGTAAATTTGGTTATTTTATAGGTATTGTTCATAGAAACATATTAAATAGTAACTTATCACACATCACTAGGTATCCACCATGATAAATTGGCCATTATTTGGATTTGAATCTTGGATCATGCTTGGAGCGATAAATTTAGGCCTTTAAATTACATGGGGTTTGTTGGGTTATCATATGTAATGTACTTTAATATTAGTTATCTTCTATTTTGGTTCTCTATTTTAATTTTAATTCTAGTTTTATATAAATTACATTAAATTGAATTTATATATTATTGTATCACATGATGTAATGTTTTTGGTTAAGGAATTGAAATTATGGTTTGTTATTTCCTTAAGGGATATTTTTCCACCAATTTTATTTAAGGCGTCGAAATTTTTTTTCATCATTCTGAACATTGAGGTTTTCTCATAAGGAAATTTTTCAAATCCTCTTCAACTGAAGATAATGAAATTGGGAGATATGTTATAGGATCCATGGGGAGTTAACTACATTAATCACAATTTGATAAAAATAAGTAGAAGAGATAAATGTCGTATTTAAAATCAATAGGTGTTTTCAAGGACATTGTGAGTTTGTAATCTGCATGTGGGAAATGATATTTCACTCTATTATATCAGATAGACTATTGCTCAACTTATTTGAAACTGAGACAACAAAGAGTTAAATCAAAAAATTATAAAACAATATCCATGGACACCCAACCTTATTCTATGTGTTCTATGTATACCCACACATATTCTTGGTGTTATAGTAATTAAATGAAACCTCCACAATATTGCCTCCCGGAGTGTTACTGGTCTCATTATCCCCACTTATAAGGATGATTTGTTCACCACCTTCATAAAACAAAATAGGAATATTACTAGTGGATATCTCATCACATAAAAACTAGAAATAGATATCTGGATGTTATTCATCAATGTATTTCTAATGAAGTGAAGGGGTAACAACCAACAATAAGAGATACACTATATAATTCTCAAAACAAAGGGCTATTTCAATTGTGTCCACTTCTCAGTCACCTCACTAAACAAAATTCTAATTTAAAACATCATTACAAACATTGGACACCTCCACTACACCATAGGGTGTCTCTTAATTTATCAATAAATAATCCTTTTCTGGGTCAACAATCACATACATTTTTATAAATATATATCCCCTAGAGTGGAGTTCATGAATCTAGAACAAATATTTCAAGACATTCTTGAAATATGTTACTCATGGAGAATTTCAATGACCATTAAAATGTTTATCACCTACAATACCACTAACAAAGAGTATGTGAGGGTTTCATTAAAGAAAAATATGAGCAATCGATCAAATAATGGTTGATGGAAGTAATATATAAGTCCCACAAAATGTTGGAGATTTCAACTTCCAGGAAAAAATTTCTTGGAACATAAAGAAAATATATAATCATTATATCTAAACCATTGGTAAAAAATCTTATCATTAATGGAGATTTTGATACCCCTTCTATATGGTAAATACGGAAAACTACTTCACTCTTAATACTATTCATGATATTAATTAATTCATTATGGGGGATAATCCTCATGAAATGTTAAATATTATTAGTAATGTCAACCCACATTTATGAATATAACATTTAAAGATATATTATTCACTAATTCAATGTTATTAGTACCACCATAACGTTATTTAATTTCCAATAGTCACATTTCTTGGTTTTTTATATGCTTTGAGCTTAAACGAAAGTGGACAACTTCTGTAATTTTTAATACATTTAATCACTTCTGTATTTTGGTGATAACTTTTAATATACTTATCCAAATCAAATGATTCAATTTTTTTTGAGATTACTCAAATTGTAATATAAATGTTTCCCTTCTGAACTAGGATATGATTTGACCTTACACAGGATAGAAAAATTCAGTAAATATGGTGATATAATTTGAATGACATGGTGGACCCCTGCAAATTCATTAACGGATAAGATAAGATCCATAATTCCTATTAAGGAAATATCCTTTTTATATGAGATATATTTCATTGATTAATTTTTCCAATAAATATCATTGAGATATTATTTCCTTTATGAGTCCATTGGTAGCATGGATATGGGTGAAAATTTTGGAAACATTATTCTAGAATGAAATGTCTGATGTAAATCAGTCATAAAGCATTCATATAGTTCCCAGTGCTTTTGAACCGTTATGCCTAGATGAAAAAGATAATATGAACTAACTATCCAAAAAAATCATGCATAATCTCCCCTTATAGTGGATAACCACGTGTAATATTTGGGAGTAAATATTTTTTAGTGATAATTCTTCATCATTTCTCCCTATAAAAACACATCTCTTCTATCATTACACAAGGTAGTAATTTAATGGGGTCATTTTGGAGTAATATTTCATTAATAATTATTATCAATTTTAATATAAAATAGATTATCATTGTTTATTATTCATCTCCTTACATTTTTTGTTATTTCTGTTCTCCCTTTGTTGTTCCCTTCGTAACTCTAATAATAATGGAGAACTAATGTAACACCCAAGATTTTATGATAAATATTTTGTTTTTATGTTATATGCATCACCAAAGGAATATTTCACAACCCACAACACTGTCTTTTCTTGCTTTACATGCAAGAGAAACCTTCCTCTATAGCTTGTGTTGTACGCAATACTGAGTTTCAATAAACAATGATATGTTTCTAAAATATTATATAAATTAGCCTTTATGAATAGTAATACCAACTATTTGAAATTTTATAAATATCATCTTTGAAAATGGACTTCATTTTTGGATTCAGAATATTGAAATTAGCCTAGAGTGAATTTTTGGTATTTTTCTGAAAACATCCAATTTATGATGAATAGTGAAAACACCGAGTTATTGGTTAAAACCGACTTTTTATTTAAATAATAATTTTTTATTTAACTTTATTTTAGGTCAAAATAGATACTTAATACCTATATAAGTTCAATGTAATTTTCTGGAGTAATTTTACAATAATTGTTTATATATAAAAATTTTATTGTATATTTCACCATCTTTTACCCACCTCCTTGGAGAATTTGAAAATTTAGATAAAACATAATTTTACCGCTTCTGTGAGTGGAATTTTGAAACTCTGAGAGACACAATTAATATCAATGAGTAAAATGTGGTTCCATAAGATAAAAATAATTTTATGAACAGTAACTTTTAACTTTTTTTACCATGGTTAAAAGTAAATAGGGTAATTAATGGTAAAATTGATATTATTATTACCCTAACACATGGTCTAATTCTATTTAATAAGTGTAATTAGACCAAAAACAACCTTAGGAATAAAATATTACACTTTAGGTCCACTTGGGTTAGATTAGGACACGTATTATTATTTTATTTAAAGAAGAGTTAAAAGAGTTAAAATCAATTATTAATAACTAAATAGTTTTTAATATAAGGGTATATGTAATATAAATGTGACTATAAATATTCATTTGAAATATAAAAATATTTCAAACATAATGGTATATTATTTAAAATTTTTAGACATTAAATAATTTAATTTATTTATGACACAATGATGATGAAGTAATTACCTTATTATTGAAATATTAACATAATTGATGTTATAAATACCCAAATAAATGTAATTTTAGACTTTTTATAAATTAAACTAATTTTTTTCTTAATATGACACATTAGTATTGATTTAATTATCTTTTTTCTAACTGATCATGCTGCTTTGATTTTCAAAAAAATCAATTACGAAATAGTGTCAAAATTGACATAAAATAGTTTTTTTAAAAAATTATATTATTAATTTTTATTTTTTCCTAAAAATATAAGGTTTGGAAATATGACTTAGATAAGGTTTTATACATTAATAATGAACCACTTGGGGTTCTTTTGACTTGTTAGAGTAAGTTTATTAACCATATAGTGAAAGAAAACAAGAAGACACAATAAAAGTTAAATTATTTAAGTAAGAGTTAAATCTAAATTATAAGGTAATAATAGTAACCTAAACATGTCTAAAACCTATTTTTTGAGAGGATTTAGACACATCCCCACTTTAGATTCCAAATAAATAAATTATGATTTATTAAAAACCGAATATTACTTTATTATAAAATAATATTTTAAGTTTGTCCTATGGTTCCCCTCTCCTCCCTTATAATAGGGCACCTCCTCCATCTCCGCTTTACACAATTTAGAGCCTTCACACTTGGCGAAACCCTGCCCATATCCCTTCTCAACATCCCTATAAACATAATAGTGGTTCTTTTATTCTTCAACGACCAGCTTTAGTTCCCTTATAGGATGTTTGGAAGAGGCATGTTAAAGAAGAGGTAATATCCTGTACCAATTCATTCAAATTCATTTCTTCTTCTACATCCTATTAATTAGTTGTTTAATAATAAATTATTAACATCAGTGTCACTAATATACTTATATTTTATTATAAATATGAAACAACCCTATTTCACCTTCTATCCATCATACAAAAAACTAAATCATCGTGCGTCCGTACGTACGGAATACTGTCTCTACGTTGTGCTGTAATCTGTTTTTCCAACACCACCTTACATGGATGGGTATAATGGTGTAAATAATAAATATATATTGTTATTATGACATGATAATAATTCTTATATATTCTATATTCTCTTTAATACAATTCCATGATCATGGGAACTATATCATCGCTCGTGCATACGTACGGCCAACCGTCTCCACGATGTGATGCGACTCGTTCTACATGATCTTAATTGAATAATGATTACATAAATTAAATTAATGAATAAATATGAAATATATTATAGTAATACCTTTCTGTAAATCTGGTATCTATAAACTAAAAATAGGAATAAGAATCTATTCGACAAAACACGCATAAGAACATAAAGCAATGAACACCCGAATAACAAGTTGTAATGAAATATTACTTATAAAAAGATAAGAATATAAGGAAACAGACATAAACATTACTTAATCATGAGTTATTAAAATATTAAACATTTATTATCTTTTTAGGTTTAGAGTTTTAGAGAATTATATCATGAAACTTGCATTGCATTCCACATTTAAAAAAAGTGGTTACATATAAGACAATATTCATTCTTCCCAGTAACGGAAACATATTGAAAATAAAATATGGATTCTTTCTTGACACATCCTTGACACTATAATTACATCATGTACCTTTCCCGTGACATGTGAAAAACATTTCAAAAACTTGGGATGAGCATAAAAAGCTCGGTAAGGGTTATAAAAATATGGAAAGGAAACATGAGTTCATATATACATAATAATGAAATCATACTTTACCCATAAAACCTAGTAACATTAACATACCTCATCAAACCATGAATAAATCATAGAAAACATAAGACATACAGGTAACTTGAGGAATTCATAACATTCTTACATAGGGAGTAACCCTCTTGGTTACATTTGGAATACCCATCACAGTATATTCCCTCAATCTCTTCGGAGAAACCTTAACGTTTCACTACATCGCGTTACAGTTCCACCTTTCAATCACAAGATATAAATAAAACAAATTGATATAAAAACATTATGAAAACCATTTTCAATACCAAAATAAATGAAACGTAAAACATGGTACTTATTTTTCTTTTAAAAAGATGGTATGGCTTGTAGAGGATTCCGAAACTCAAATAATGGTCAAGGCGGCGGAGAAGTCGTTGTCGCCGCATACGTATGACAAAAACATTCCCTTTTGTCATTTTGTATAATGCTTCGTACAAAAAAAAAGATTCCTTTTGGATAAACGTAAAATCCATAGGGGTTTATACACCATATAAAATAAGGTTGTGTATAAAACAAAATATGCCTCAATGAAAGGAGATTGAGACGAAGTCCCATACAAAGACGGTATCCTTGGTTTAAGGATAAATCAATTACATAATTATGTGTGACAAACGAATACACCAAATATAAGTGGATGTTAAGTGTAAAATAATCAAAGGTCATTCACACATATTCAAAGGATGAAATATTCAATAACTACATGTTGAACCCAATGAAATCAAAATTGGGTTAAGAAGTTCCCTTGACAGCCTAACGGCGTCACATCAAAATGGGTTGATGAGAGATAAAAAGTGTATATCATCACTTGGACATAAAATTTACATCAATAAGGATATATTAGAACATATCCCAACGTAACAATATGTAAATTAAAAGACCCAACAAAAAAATTCTTTTAAAAAAGAGGAGGGTGAAAGGTTCCCTTGCCGACTTGGGTATCTTTCAAAACATAAACCCCATGAATGAAGGACAATAAATCATTGATGTAAATACTCATAAACGAAATTATATTACAAAAAGAGTAGAAAAATAAGCATTACATACACCACTCAAAGGAAATTGTGGAAAATGTAGCATAAATCTCACAGGAATAAAAGTGAGATGAAAAATCCCTTACTAAAACACGGCAGCCTAACGGCGCCACATAAAACTTACAAAAATGGATTGATGAGATCAAATAGGGTATCTCATAATATTAACTTAAATTTTATAGAAAGATTAATATAAAAGAACATCCCCCGACATAACAAAGAGGAGCTTAAAATAAGTGACATAAAGGAGAGTACTTAAAAAGAAAGAGAGAGGTTAGATCTCTTAAGAAAATTCAGCAGCCTACCGGCGCCACTCAAAACATCCAAAATGGATTGATTAGAGAGAATAGGGTCTCTCATCACATGAACATAAAAATAACAGTAATTTTAATATAAAATAACATCCCAATAACAAGAAATATGAGCTTTAGAGGGAATGACATAAAAGAGTGTACTTAAAAAGAAAGAGAGGAGTAAGATCCCTTACCTCAAGTCCAACTTGTCTTGTTCGTTTCTTTATATTCCTGGTTAATAAACTTTGGTCAATTAATAATTTCCTAAGTACCTCCTTTAGATATTATTATTCAGTTCATACCACATATTATAATGTTATAATAATTGTTTAATAATGTTAGTTCATATCAGACATTTTTTCCGATGTTTGGTACATGAGTCAAAAATGAACAAGTTTAAAAAAAATATTGCTCATGTAGTTATAAGTAAATAATTTCCAGAATAGTATTAATGATTAAAATATCATATATATCCAGTAAATATTCATTTCATACTATTCCATATCATTTGGAGATAAAAAAGGAAAAGCACCGTTCATGGAGATGGTAGGCCGTACGTACGCATGAACACTACTTTCATTTTTTGTCATATTAATGGAATTAAAACAAAATGAGAGAGACATATATATATTATAATTCCAGAATGATATCCATAATTTTGATGTAATATATTACATATATATCCATTATATATATGTACTTATAGTATTACATAACATTTTGAGATAAAAAATGAAATGTACCGTTCATGGAGACGGTAAGCCGTACGTATGCATGAACGCTACTTCCATTTCTATTTCATATTTAATGGAATTAAAACATAATGATACATAATAGTATTTTAATTCCAGTATGGTATCATATATAATAACATTAAATATATCCTTTATACATACCACATATGGTATTAACGAATCAAATCACTTTGAGGGGGCGGTAGTCCGCACTTCCTTAAATGAAGATATCACGTTTACCCATAATGGAAACCCTAAAGGTATGCCCAAAATGAAAAATACAGAAGCTTAAGTAAAACATAAACATATTATATATCATATATAAATATAGTGTCATCTTAATGGCCATCTTTGAAGGTGTTAGAAGAATGTTGAACAATCATCGTTTCGGGAGGCAGAAATTCGCCATCCACGGAAAGAGTATGTTCTTTTACCATTAGATGTAGGTGTGTGTAAGTGTAGCTCAAATCCTTATTATAAAAACATCCTAGTATATTGAAGATACTGTATTTGTTACAAAATAAATGAATAAAAAGAGTTTAGGGGGTTGGAGAAGCAAAAAAAAAACAAAAGGACACAAGTGAAGACATTACCTTAAAATTGGGTAACTCCCTTTGGTTTGAGCTCAAAGGCTTCTTTGGGAAGACTTATGCACAAAGTGAGGCTTCAAGGAGTACAAGAGGGAAGTGGAGAGACAAAATGGGAAGTGGTTGGGCGACCCAAAGGCATTGGGAGTGTGGGTAAGGAGGTAGGGGTGGGGGCCTTTTATAAGAGGAGAGGAGGGGCACTCTTGTAATGTTAGAAAATGTTACTTTATTTTCATAAGAGTTTCGAATTTTAAAGGTACCACATTGATTTATTTCTAGGATAAGGTGATAAGGGTTCTAAATCCACTCATCCAATAGGTTTTTGACATGTTTAGGTCTTAGATATTACATTATCTTTCCATTTTATTTAAATCGTTAAATAATGAGGTCATCGTTGCTTCATCATGATGTCATAAATAATTTAATTTATTTAAAGTCTAAAAATTATAAAAAAAATACTATGATGTAGGAAATATGTTTATCTTTCTAATTAATATTTATAGTAAAAAATATGATTTGTATAACCCCATGTAATAATTGTTTTAGTAAAACTTTTCATTTTGTCTCATTTTTACTTTAACATTAAATAAAAAGATATTAATGTCATTCTCCAACCAAAGTGGCTTCATGGGGTCCCAAAGTTGACCCATGGGTTTTCTTGGTCGGCCATGACACATCCAATGATGTTAGGACATGTTTCAAGTTCATTTCATATTATTAAAACATTATTTTTACCTTAAACTACACTAATTACCTCTAATCGCGATTAAAAACTTAATAAGTTACTATTCACCAAAAAATTATTTTTATCCCATTGAACCACATTTTACTTCTTAATGACAACCATGTATGTCGGATTTTTGAAATTCAAAACACAGAGATGGAAAATTTTCATTTAAATAGAAAAATCAGTTTTTATAAGTACCACTTAGTGGTTTCACTATTCATCAAAAATTGAAGTTTTTCAGAAAAATCCCAAAAATTCACCCTAAGATATATTTGATATTCCGAATTAAAAAATTAAGTCTATTTTAAAAAATTCAAAACATATAATTCACATTAATTAATTTAATAATTAATTCCCGCTGTCAGATCAAATAGCGTGTTTTTATGAAACAATAAGTATCAAAAGATTGACACTGGTTTAAGTCTGATTTCAAAGTGAAATTAATTCTAACAACCACTATTGGATTTAATGGTAAAAATATATTCTAATTTCACTTTAAAACCAATTCAAAAGATAATCTAATAATATAAATTAATTAGATTAAAAATAGGTTTCGAATTAAAATACAACATTTTACACTGTTCATTTGAAAAAATGAACTTTATCTGAAAGATACCAAAAATTTACACAAAGTAAATTTTGATGTCCCAATTCTTAAGAAGTGTTTTATTTGGTCCAAAAGAATGTATAAGAGTGAACAAAACTATATTTAATGATGGTTCTCCATCAAAAGGCGATAAGTGAACCTTTAGTGAAAACTAGGGCATATACGCCTAAAATCGAATTATTTCCGTATTTTATGTCTTTATCTTTTATTGGATAAATGTAAAAACATTAAAAAACATATATAATCATATTTTAGTTATTTATATCGATTCCCGCCAATACAACGGTTACATGTTAACTGCCATTTAAAATAATATTATTTTATTATTAGAGTGCAACGTAAGATTCCCAAGAAACTCGTTGTTGCGTGTTGGGTACGCCATCGAGCATAGCGTCCCCTGTAAAGTAATAATAATATTTTCTTCACAAATATGGATAAATATAAAAATGTCATATTCTTTATTTACATGGGGTGTTACATCCTTCCCCCTTTTTGGGAATTGCGTCCTCGCAATTTTAAAATTGTGCTTGGAAACATCCTTGAAAGTCCCACATCGGAACAAGAGTCGGTAAAAAAATCACTTTAAAATAAAGAAAGATAAGTACAGAGGTCACCCGAGTTAACCCATACTATGACTCCATGTAGGAAAACATGGACATGGAGGAGAAAACATAGGGACATGTTCTGATGGAGAGTGATAGAAAACATGTTTAGGAGAAAGTTAAAAATAAGAAAATCACAAACTTGTGATGGGTTAAACGGTGTTGGGTTACCCAGTAGGAAAAGTTAATAGACAACATTTTTGTTTTAAGTTACTTTTTATTTAGGAATTTATTCATAAGGAAACATAATCACTTCTCATGTTGACTTTCAACTTTTACTAGATTCCTTAATCAAACTCATATTTTTCCCAAAAGACGAGTATTTAGGGAGACTTGTTCGCATTAAGAGTACTATAATCAACTTCTAGAGAATAACCTAATCCACAAAAGAGAACTATATACATCCCATGTCTTTAGTATTTAACCAAAACCAAAACTATAAAGGTTAGTACAAGGTCAGATAATCCAAAAAAGGATAACCCTTTATAAAAAGAAAATCTATTCTTAATCTCAAAATTTGTCCAACAAAACCCAAAGTTCAATGAGGACCATCCGATAAACAATTTATCCATAAAATTCTTCAAAGTAAACCAATATAAGATTGAAACCCAAATATTTGATGGATGTAGTCACATAGTCTTCCAAGTTAAATTGTAACATTTATCTCCAAGCAATATCGGTTGCTCCTAAAGTCTCGTATTGAAAAGTAATTAACCTAATCACATATCCTCCATGATAGGTTAATAATTTTCATAAATAACCCAAAATAAACTTACTCTTAATTCATAAAATCATCTAACTAAAAAGAATCGGTCAAACTAACCAGGAACTTCACGTAGTCTAGTGGTAGGTGATAAATACCAGTCGCACTTTGGTTGTGGGTTCGATTCCTGCAGCTTTGTCCGACGCGACGAGTTGTCACACGGTCTGCGTGTTGTCCTTTTTACAAAACTATATAATTCTTAAATCATTCCCCAAAAAGAGATAAAATCATTAAAAATGATCATAACATATTTTAACCTCAAGTTAATCTCATGCCTTTCATTTTCCAGCATATCATATCATAACCCATAATTACATCAAAAGTAAGGATCATATAAACCCTAATGGTTACCTTTATAATTATTACCCGAACTTCCACATGGATTGGTCATAACATACATGATGCATTAAAGATCATACCAAGGATCAAGTGGTTGATCATGACTCCTTGATAGTTGGTTTAGAACAACCACAAGTTTCCTCATTGAATCCCCCATTTTATCTAGTATTTTAATCATAGAACCACCACAGTTTCCTTCAAACCTGTTGTCTCTTTGGTTCCTGCTAGATCCATCCATTCACTAAAAACAGAAATGTCAGTGTGAGTATATCAACAAAACCATCACGTACTAATGAGGAAGGTAAACACTAAGATACACTTACTCATTCACTTTATCTAAAACTAGGACTCTTTTTGAAATCCTAACCATTATGGTAACGTCACATATGCTTAAAGAATACCCTGACCTCTAAAGTTATCTAAACCGACCTTTGATACCAACTATAAGGCCCCAGCCTTAAACCTTACTTAATCTTGAGTTATTACAAGATTACACATTGAGGATATTTTCAGGTTTAGAGTTTTAGAGAATTAGATCATGAAACTTGCATTACATTCCACATTTAAACAAAGTGGTTACATAGAAGACAATATTCATTCTTCCCATCAATGGAAACATATTGAAAATAAAACATGGATTCTTTCTTGACACATCCTTGACACTATAATTACATCATGTACCTTTCCCTTGACCTGTGAAAAACATTTCAAAAACTTTGGATGAGCATAAAAAGCTCAGTAAGGGTTATAAAAATATGGAATGGAAACACGAGTTCATATATACATAAGAATGAAATCATACTTTACCCATAAAACATAGGCACTTTAACATACCTCATCAAACCATGAATAAATCATAGAAAACATAAGACATAAAGGTAACTTGAGGCATTCATAACATTCTTACGTAGGGAGTAACCCTCTTGGTTACGTTTGGAATACCCATCACAGTATATTCCCTCAATCTCTTCGGAGAAACATTAACATTTCACTCCTTCGCGTTACCCAATGCATTGGAAAGATATATCGGGCTCACCCCCCCTTAGTTTATCACGGAACCACCCGTTTTCATAATAATTCCCAAGAACCTCAACATAATCTTATGACCTAAAACATGCATAAAGGAAACATAACAGTTCCACCTTCCAATCACAAGATATCAATAAAACACATTGATATAAAAACATTATGAAAACCATTTTCAATACCAAAATAAAAGAAAAGTAAAACATGGTATTTTTTTTAAAAAAGATGGTATGGCTTGTAGAGGAATCCGAAGCTCAAATAATGGTCAAGGCGGCGGAGAAGTCGTTGTCGCTGCATACGTACGACAAAAACATTCCCTTTTGACGTTTTGTAAACCGCTTCGTACAAAAAAAGATTCCTTTTGGATAAACGTAAAAGTCATAGGGGTTTATACACCGTATAAAAGAAGGTTGTGTATAAAACAAAATATGCCTCAATGAAAGGAGATTGAGACGAAGTCCCATACAAAGAAGATATCCTTGTTTTAAGGATAAATCAATTACATAATTATGTGTGACAAACGAATACACCAAATATAAGTGGATGTTAAGTGTAAAATAATCAAATGTCATTCACACATATTCAAAGGATGACATATTCAATAACTACATTTTGAACCCAAAGAAATCGAAATTGGGTTAAGAATTTCCCTTGACAGCCTAACAGCGTCACATCAAAATGAGTTGATGAGAGATAAAAAGTGTATCTCATCACTTGGACATAAAATTTACATCAATAAGGATATATGAGAACATATCCAAACATAACAATATGTTAATTAAAATACCCAACAAAAGAAGTCTTTTAAAAAAGAGGAGGGTGAAAGGTTCCCCTACCGACTTGGGTATCTTTCAAAACATACACCCCATGAATGAGGGACAATAAGTCATTGATGTAAATAATCCTAAAAGAAATTATATTACACAATGAGTAGAATAATGGGCAGTACATACACCACTAAAAGAAATTGTGGCAAATGTAGCATAAATCTCACGGGAATAAAAGTGAGATGAAAAATCCCTTACGAAAACTCGGCAGCCTAACGACGCCACATAAAACATACAAAAATGGATTGATGAGATCAAATAGGGTATCTCATCATATTAACATAAAGTTTATATAAAGAGGAATATAAAAGAACATCCCCCAACATAAAAAAGAGGAGCTTAAAAGAAGTGACATAAAGGAGAGTACTTAAAAAGAAAGAGAGAGGTTAGATCTCTTACGAAAATTCGGCAGCCTAACGGCGCCACTCAAAACATCCAAAATGGATTGATGAGAGAGAATAGGGTCTCTCATCACATGAACATAAAAATAAAAGTAAGTGTAATATAAAATAACATCCCAATAACAAGAAATATGAGCTTTAGTGGGATTGACATAAAAGAGTGTACTTAAAAAGAGAGAGAGGAGTAAGATCCCTTACCTCATGTGAAACTTGTCTTGTTCGTTTATTTATATTCCTGAATAATAAACATTGGAAAATTAATAATTGCCTAAGTACCTCATTTAGAGATTATTATTTAGTTCATATCACATATTATAATGTTATAATAATTTTTTAATAATGTTAGTTCATATCAGACGTTTTTGCCGATGTTTGGCACATGAGTCAAAAATGAACAAGTTTAAAAATAAGATTGCTCAGGTAGTTATAAGTAAATAATTTAATGAATAGTATTAATGATTAAAATATCATATATATCCTGTAAATATTCATTTCATACTATTCCATATCATTTGGAGATAAAAAACGAAAAGCACCGTTCATGGAGACGGTAGGCCGTACGTACGCATGAACACTACTTTCATTTTTTGTCATATTAATGGAATTAAAACAAAATGAGAGAGACATATATATATTATAATTCCATAATGATATCCATAATTTTATGTAATATATTACATATATATCCATTATATATATGTACTTATAGTATTACATAACATTTTGAGATAAGAAATGAAATGTATCGTTCATGGAGATGGTAAGCCATATGTATGCATGAACGCTGCTTCCATTTATATTTCATATTTAATGGAATTAAAACATAATGATAAATAATAGTATTTTAATTCCAGTATGGTATCATATATAATATCATTAAATATATCCTTTATACGTACCACATATGGTATTAACGAATCAAATCACTTTGAGGGGGCGGTAGTCCGCACTTCCTTAAATGAAGATATCACGTTTACCCATAATGGAAACCATAAAGGTATGCCCAAAATGAAAAATACAGAAGCTTAAGTAAAACATAAACATATTAGATATCATATATAAATATAGTTTCATCTTAATGGCCACCTTTGAAGGTGTTAGAATAATGTTGAACAATCATCGTTTCGGGAGGCAGAAATTCGCCATCCACGGAAACAGTATGTTCATTAACCATTAGATGTAGGTTTGTATAAGTGTAGATCGAATACTTATTATAATAACATTATAGTATATTTAAGATACTGATTTGTTACAAAATAAATGAATAAAAAGAGTTTAGGGGGTTGGAGAAGCAAAAGAAACAAAAGGACACAAGTGAAGACATTTACTTAAAATTGGGTAACTCCCTTTGGTTTGAGCTCAAAGGCTTCCTTGGGAAGACTTATACCCAAAGTGGGGCTTCAAGGAGTACGAGAGGGAAGTGGATAGACAAAATGGGGAGAGTTTGGGCGAGCCAAAGGCTTTGGGAGTGTGGGTAAGGAGGTAGGGGTGGGGGCCTTTTATAAGAGGAGAGGAGGGGCACTCTTGTAAAGTTTCAAAATGTTACTTTATTTTCAAAAGAGTTTCGGATTTTAAAGGTCCCAAATTGATTTATTTCTAGGATAAGGTGATAAAGGTTCTAAATCCACTCATTCAATAGGTTTTGTACATGTGTAGGTCTTAGATATTACATTATCTTTCCATTTTATTTAAATCGTTAAATAATGAGGTCATCGCTGCATCATCATGATGTCATAAATAACTTAATTTATTTAATGTCTAAAAATTATAAAAAAATACTATGATGTAGGAAATCTGTTTATCATTCTAATGAATATTTATAGTCAAAAATCAGATTTGTATAACCCCATGTAAAAATTGTTTTAGGAAAACATTTCATGTTTGTCTCATTTTTACTTTAACTTTAAATAAAAATATATTAATGTCATTTTCCAAACAAAGTGGATTAATGGGGTCCCCAAGTTGACCCATGGGTTGTCTCGGTCGTCCATGACACATCCAATGAGTTTAGGACATGTTTCAAGTTCATTTCATATTATTAAAACATTATTTTTACCTTAAACTACACTAATTACCTCTAATCGCGATTAAAAACTTAATAAGTTAGTATTCACCAAAAAATTATTTTTATCCCATTGAACCACATTTTACTTCTTAATGAAAACCATGTATGTTGGATTTTTGAAATTCAAAACACAAAGTTGGAAAAATTTCATTTAAATGGAAAAATCAGTTTTTATAAGTACCACTTAGTGGTTTCACTATTCATAAAAAATTGAAGTTTTTCAGAAAAATCTCAAAAATTCACCCTAATCTATATTTGATATTCCGAATTAAAAAATGAAGTCTATTTTACAAATTTCAAAACATATAAGTCACATTAATTAATTTAATAATTAATTCCCGCTGTCAGATCAAATAGCGTGTTTTTATGAAACAATAAGTATCAAAAGATTGACACTGGTTTAGGTCTGATTTCAAAGTGAATTTAATTACAATGACCACTATTGGATTTAATGGTAAAAATATATTCTAATTTCACTTTAAAACCAATTAAAAGGATAATCTAATCATATAAATAAATTATATTAAAAAGTGGTTTTGAATTAAAATACAACATTTTACACTATTCATATAAAAAAATGAACTTTATCGGAAAGATACCAAAAATTTACACAAAGTAAATTTTGATGTCCCAATTCTTAAGAAGAGTTTTATTTGGTCCAAAAGAATGTATAAGAGTGAACAAAACTATATTTAATGACGGTTCTCCATCAAAAGGCGATAAGTGAACCTTTAGTGAAAACTAGGGCATATACGCCTAAAATCAAATTATTTCCGTATTTTATGCCTTTATCTTTTATTGGATAAATGTAAAAACATTAAAAAATATATAATCATATTTTAGTTATTTCTATGCATTCCTGCCAATACAACGGCTACATGTTATCTACCATTTAAAATAATATTATTTTATTATTAAAGTGCAACGTAAGATTCCCAAGAAACTCGTTGTTGCATGTTGGGTACGCCATCGAGCATAGCGTCCCCTTTAAAGTCATATTAGTTTTTTATTCACAAATATGGATAAATATGAAAATGTCATATTCTTTATTTACATGGGGTGTTACAAATAATATGACCATATATGATATTATAACAATGAATATGATTCTGTAATAAGTAAATGACATTATTTAAATAATTATATAGGAGGTTTGGATATGTACGAAGCAAATCGGATGTAAGTTAAGGGAAAATCTCACAATCTCATTTTTATCTGAGATTGTTTATACATCAGAATTTACTGGGTAATACTTATCATCCACATCCATGTTTCCACAATATGTAATATTATTTTTATCCTACTAAAATTTTTTAAATCAAATTTTACCTATTGGTGGATTTTTAGTAAATGATATGAAAGGAATCTTTTGTCGTTTTTAGTATGAGGTGCTTTTTTACTTTTTGGGCCAATGTACGAGAATAATGTTTTTTTAACTAATACGAAATGAATGGATTTTTATGATTTCATAGAACTTTATTTCCATGAAGATTACATTACATGTTTTCATGTTTATTTTTAATCACTATATTTTAGTTTAAAATTGTATGACATGTTATGAAAGGAAAAATGTTCTTGAAGTAGAAAGGATATTTTCATGAAGAATGGAGTTCAAGTGTTTTATCAAAATTATTTTCCATCTAAGAAAATATTGGGTTCTATTTCTATCCCTATTTTTATATTGATTTGATTATGTTATGATGGAATTATTTTTATTATGTCCTTTTATCTTATATGGATTATGTTATGAAGGAATGATGTTTAAGAATCATGTTTTTATTACATAGGTTATGGTATGATGTATGTTTTATGACCTTGTGGAACACATAAGAATGGTATCATTATGAGATGGGTGGGACCTATATCTCACTCCAATGCATTGGGTAAAGATTTATATCTCATGAGATAGACATGGATGGAATGGCAGGTTAATCCAGTTCAGTGATACAGGACTGAAACGAGGAGTGAACTCGGTTCAGAAATGGACATCGTCCACTAGGATAGTCTTGGAAATGTGTCTTGACAACTAAGAAATTATTCTCCATGATTATGTGTGTATTCCCCAAAGTATCATGTTTTATGTTATGATTATTGTGATTATATTTCACTACCATGATTTATTTTGTGTTATGATATTATGATCTCTTTTGTAGGTTGAGATTTTCAAAATGTTATGTTCTTATGAATATTATATGATTGGTATTTCCTCTTTTTACCCTTACTGAGCATTTGAGCTCACCCTTTTGTATGTTTCATTTCCCCTAGGTCAGGAAGTAGGGTATTAAGTAGGTTAGGCCAATAGAGACTCTAAATATGATGAAATAAACAGGAGATAATGTAGATGCATTATAAACCAGTGGTTTATGTTTCCCAGTTTCTAAAGACACTATACCTATATGGTCCTTTCATGGTTTTTTATATGTTGTAATAAGTATGATTGAATTCTGATGTAATAACAATGTATGTAATGTAGGGGTCGTTATAGTTGGTATCAGAGGAAACGTATTGTCAACCTTTTCAAAATAGGATGTGAAAGCCATAGTAAAAACACTAAGGATATGTCTAAGCATTTAAAATAATGTTAGTGTTGTAGAAATTCCCATGAGTAACCTATGATAAGACCTAAAGTGTGAAATTTTATTACTGATTATGTTGTCTTCCTGTTATAATTAGTGTTGCTCACACTATTCTTCTTGGTTTTCGTCAATGGCCAGAACCCGAAGGAACCGTGTTAATGCATAATGTGATGGGCAATGCAATGATTTCCCCCTAAGCAACCAAACGTTATAGGAGTTGGAATGAAAAATCTGGTAGCCATGGTCACACAACATTCTCAAGCTATGAATCATGCAGGACTTCCAAAAAAGTGAAGGAAGGAGAAACATTGTGTTGAATCATTCATGCGGCAGCGTCCACCCTCATTCAGTGGGTTTACTGATCCATTAGTGTGTGAACAATGGATTAGTACCACCAAAAAGTTATTTTCAGTTGTAAAATGTTCTGAACATGATAAAGTCATCTTAACAGTATATCATTTGGAAGGTGAATCTGATCAATGGAGGAATATTATCAAAAATACAATGCCCCAAGATGAAATTGAATCCATGGAATGGGAGAAGTTCATGAACTTATTTTTCCATAAGTACATCCCTCATATTCTTCGAACAAAGATGGAGAAGGAGTTTCTTGAATTGAAGCAAAAGGATGATGAATCTGTTGGTACCTACGAAGAAAATTTTTCAAGACTTGCACGGTACGCTTCTAGGATTATTATCCAACCTAAGAGTAAGATAGATCTATTCTTTAGTGGCTTAAAACCAAGTCTCCGAAGGGAATTAGCCATAAGGGACTTCAATATCTTTGAGGAAATTTTTTGTTGTTCTCTCAAGGTTGAGATGGAAATTGGAGTAAGCCATCAGTCATATGGGTTTGATAAGAAAGGGATAATGGAATTCAAAGGAAAATCTAAAGAGCACACTGAAAAGAAGATGAGTTTTCCCTTATGCTCAATGTGTGGACCAAAACATGGAGGGAGTAGTCTTAAAGGGACTAGTAATTGTTTCAAAAGTGGAAAAGAAGGTCATCAAGAATTTTCATGCTGCAATGAGGGGAAGAATATGTCTAGTGATGCGAACTAGGAAAAGGATACACAAAGTGCACCATCTACACTTTAATATTACAAGTGCAAGGAAATGGGGCATTATTCTAATCAATTCCATAATCCAAGGGTTGTTGATGATGATTGACATCAACAAACTCTTAAGGCCAAAGTCAATGGAATGTCACATGAAATTTCTATAGGCCATGTGGAGTAAAATAACTATGTTGTGAAAGATACACTTACCATCCAATATAAAGTAGAAAATGTTTTATTTGATTCTGGATCCACCCACTCTTTTATTTCTAAAGAATTTTCTAAGGGTATCGCTGTATTACATCAACAATTAGATGTTGAGTTAATTATGACAACCCCTAATTGCACAACGGTCGCATCAAAAGTTTACAACTCTTCTCCGATTGAAGTTTGTGGGAAATTGCTTCCTACAAATCTTATGATCCTTACTATAGTGGAATTTGATGTGATCCTAGGCATGGATTGGCTTTATTTATATGGATATCATATCAATTTCCAAAGAAAGGAAGTCACATTTCATATTCCGGATCAATCAACGATCATCTATCGATGTTTGGAAAAATATAACCTTCCAGTGGATATTTCTTCAATCTTATGGGTCATGATTCCAATATATGAAGGTTATTTATCTCAAATCGTTGGAGAGAAACTCGTGATTAAGAATACACCCATTGAACGAGAGTTTGGTGATTTCTTTCGATAGGAATTCCCATGTCTTCTAACAAATCCTTAACTTGAGTTTTTGATTTAACTCATACTGGGTGCTATGCCCATTTCAAAGACACCATATAGAATGGACCCAATTGAGTTGCAGGAATTGAAGAAGAAACTCCAAGGTAATCTTGATAATGGATTCATACGCCATAGTGAATCACCTTTGGGAGCACCTGTTATTTTTGTTTTGAAGAAAGATGGATCAGTGAGACTCTACATTGATTATCGAGAACTTAACAAGAACACTATCAAGAAAAAATATCATCTCCTATGCATTGATGACTTATTTGACCAACTACATGGAGCTCAATACTTTTCCATGATTGATCATCGTTTAGGGTATCATCAATTAAGGGTCAAAAGGGAGGATATACCCATGAAGGCTTTTCGTACAAGTTACGGACACTATGAATTTATAGTTATTCCATTTGGTTTTACTAATGCCCCTTCTATCTTCATGGATCTAATGAATAGAGTCTTTAGATACTATCTTGATCATTTTTTGGTAGTCTTTATAGATGATATTATTGTATATTCAAAGAGCAAGGAGGATCATGAAGATCACTTGAGAATTGTATTGAAGACCCTAAGAAAGGAGAATCTTTATGCCAAATTTACCAAGTTTGAATTTTGGCCTAAAATATTTTCATTTTTGGGTCACATAATCTCAAAAGAGGGGAAATTTGTGGATTTAGCAAAACCAGAGGTTATCAAAAGATGGTCAATACCTACAATAGTAACTGAGATCTGATGTATTCATGGTTTAGCTGGATATTATCGATGTTTTGTGAAATATTTTTCAGGATTATCCTATCCACTCACCAGTTTCACTCAAAAAGGAGTTATGTTCGTTTGGATGGAGGAGTGTGAAGAAATTTTCAAGGACTAAAAAAGATGGGTACCCAGTGAACATGTGCTCACACATCCATGTAGTGTAGAAAGGTTTATCATCAATAGTGATGCATCCAAGAAGGGATTGGGGTGTGTTCTTATGCAAGATGATATGGTGATAGCTTATGCCTCACGGTAGTTGAAAATCCATGAGCAAAATTATCCAACTCATGATTTGGAGTTAGCTACGGTAAATGTTGCATTACAGATTTGGTGGCATTATCATTACGGTGAAAGGTGTGATATTTATACTGATCGTTAAATTTTAAAGTATATTTTCACACAAATGGATCTGAATATCCACCAAAGAAGATGGTTGAAGCTGATTAAGGATTACGACTGCTCAATTCATTACCACCCTGGGAAAGCAAACAAGGTGGAAGACGAATTAAGTCGACAATACCATTCTAGCTTATCCATGATGAGGATCTCAAAAGATCCAATATTTATGGATTTACAAGGATGGATCTTAGAATTATAATAGAAGGGTAGAAATCATATCTTTCTCAAATGATATTCAACCATCTCTATATGAGAAGATTAAAGAGACACAAAATGATGATGGGTCATTACAATAAAAGGTATGAAATGTTCCTGAATTCCACATTGACTGTGACAAAATAATAAGGTTCATGAATCGGGCTTTTGTTCCTCCTATCCATGAATTAAATAAGGAAATATTTGATGAAGCTCATAGAACTTTATTCTCTATTCAACCTAGATGCCTGAAAATTTATAGGGACCTGAAGGAGTACTTCTGGTGGGATGGCATGAAAAGAGATGTTGCTGAATATGTCTCTCGATGCTCAGTTTGTCAACAAGTTAAAGCTGAGAGACAATAGACTAGGTGGATGTTACAACCATTACCCATACCAGAATGTGAATGGGAAAACATCACTATGGACTTTGTCACTGGAAATCCGAAAACATCCAAATGAAATAATGATATCTATGTTACAGTTGATCTTCTTATGAAGTCAACACACTTCATTGCTATTAGAGAGGATTTCTCTCTTGATCAGCTTGCCAGGATATATGAAAAGGAAGTGGTAAATTTACATGGAGTACCACATTCCATTATTTTTGATCCGGATCCAAGGTTTACCTCAATGTTTTGGTGAAGTCTTCAACATACTCTGGATACAAAGATGTGTTTCAGCACTATTTATCATCCTTAGACAGATGGTCAGTCTAAGAGGACAATTAGAACTCTAGAAGACATGTTGAGAACTTTCATTATAGATTAAAATGGTGGTTGGGATCAAAACCTACCTTTGGTGGAATTATCTTATAATAATAGCTTTAACACCAGTATTCAAATGGGTCTTTATGAATCTCTCTATGGAAAGATATGTTTAACTCCAACTTGCTGGGATGAAGATGGGGAAAGAAATATATCGATACTTGATCTTTTCGATGAGATGGCAGAAAAGGTACGATATATTCAAAAACACATAATAGTCACTCAGAGTTAACAAAAAAGATATGCTGACATCTCAAGAAAAGTCCTAGAGTTTGAAGTGGGTGATAAAGTGTTATTAAGAATATCTCCTTGAAAGAGAGTAATGTGATTTGGAAAGAAGGGAAAGCTGGTCCATATGTATATTGGTCATTTTGAAATACTGGATCGTGTTGGGATGGTAGCTTACCGATTGGTGCTTCCACTGAATCACACTCATGTTCATTATGTGTTACATGTATCTCTCCTGAGAAAGTACATATCTGATCCTTCACATGTACTAAATTCCGAAGTTGTACCGCTGGAACAAGATATTTCTTATAAAGAACAGTGGATAAAGATTCTGGATCGTAGAGAACAATTCTACGAAATGAGACCACGCGCTTGGTTAATGTTTTATGGAGGTAACAACAATTAAAATAAGCTACATGGGAACCTGAGGATATGATGAGGGAGAGGTATCATCATCTGTTAGTTACAATGTGATGAATTTCGAGGGAAAAATTTATTTTAAGGGGGGTAGAATGTAACACCCAAGATTTTATGAGAAATATTTTGTTTTTATGTTATATGCATCACCAAAGGAATCTTTCACTACACACAACACTGTCTTGGCTTGCGTTACACACAGGAGAAACCTTCCTCGATAGCTTGCGTTGTACGTAATACCGAGTTTCACTAAACAATGATATGTTATTAAAATATTATATAAACTTGCGGTTATGAATAGTAATACCCACTTTTTGAAATTTTATAAAATTTAATGTTCAAAATGGACTTCATTTTTTGATTTGGAATATTGAAATTAGCCTAGGGTGAATTTTTTGTATTTTTCTAAAAACATTCAATTTTTTGATGAATAGTGAAAACACTGAGTTATTGGTTAAAATAGAATTTTTATTTAAATAATCATTTTTTTAGTTAAATTTATTTTTGTTCATAATAGATACATAATACTTATATATGTTCAATGTAATTCATTGGAGTAATTTTATAATAATTTTATATATAAAAAAAATTTAAAGACCTTTTCACCGTCTTTTACCCACCTCATAGGAGAATTTGAAAATTTACATAAAACATAATTTTACCGCTTCTATGAGTGAAATTTCGAAAATCCGAGAGACACGGTTAATATTAAATAGTAAAATGTGGTTCAATAAGATAAAAATAATTTTTGGTGAAAAGTAACTTTTTACATTTTTTACCACGGTTAAAAGTAAATAGGGTAATTAAGGGTAAAAATGATATTATTATTACCCTAACACATGTCCTAATTCTATTGGATAAGTGTAATTCGACCAAAAACAACCTTAGGAATAAAATATTACCCTTTAGGTTCACTTGGATTAGATTTGGACACTAATTATTTTTTTATTTAAAGAAGAGTTAAACGAGTTAAAATCAGTGTTAAATAACTAAATTTTTTTTAAAATAGTGTTATACATAATATAGATTCAACTGTAAATATTAATTATATATATAAAATTATTTCCTGCATAATTGTATTTTATTTATATTTTTTAGACATTAAATATTTTTATTTATTTATGACACAATGATGATGAAGTAATTTCCTTATTAATGAACTATTAACATAATTGATGTTATAAATACCCAAAAAATTTAATTTGAGACTTTATATAAATTAAAATAATTTTTAAGGTTAATATGAAATGTTAGTATTTATTTAATTAACATTTTTCTAACTAATAATGTTGTTATTATTTTAAATAAAATCAATTACCAAATATTGTCAAAATTGACATAAAATAGTTTTTAAAACAAATATTATATTATTAATTGTTATTTTATTCCTAAAAATCTAAGGATCTTCCAAATGACTTAGATAAGGTTACATATATTAATAATTAACTACTTGGGGTTCTTTTTACTTGTTAGAGTGAGTTTATTAACCATATAGTGTAAGAAAAAATGAAGACACAGTAAAAGTTAAATTATTTAACTTAGAGTTAAATCTAAATGATAAGGTTAAAATAGTAACCTAAACAAGTCTAAAAACTATTTTTTGAGAGGATTTAGACCCATCCCCATCTTATCTTAGAAATAATATAATTTTTAGCGATTAGATACCGAATATTACTTTATTATAAAATAATATTTTATGTTTTTCTTAAGGTGCACCTCTCCTCTCTTATAAAAGGGAACCTCCTCCGTTTCATCATTAAAAAATTTAGAGTATTCAAACTCGGCCAACCCCAACCCATTTCCCTTAACAACATCCCTTTAAACATTATAGAGGTTCTGGTTTTCTTCAAAGACCATCTTTAGTTCCCTTATAGTGGGTTTAGAAGAGGCGTGTCAAAGAAGAGGTAATATCCTTTACTAATTCATTCAAATTCATTTCTTCTTCTACTTCTTCTTCATTAGTTGTTTCATAATAAAGTATTAGAATAAGTGTCACTCATATACTGTTATGTTATTATAAATATAAAACAACCATATTTCAACTTTTATCCATCTTACAAAAAAACAAATCATCGCGCGTGCGTACGTACGGAGTACCGTCTCCACGCTGTGGTGTAATATGTTTTTCCAACACCACCTTACATGGATGGGTATAACTGTTTAAAGAAAATCTTTATATTTTTATTATGACATGATACTAATTCTGATATATTCTATCATTCACTTCAATATAGTTCCATGATCATGGGAACGATATCATCGCTCGTGCGTACGTAAGACCTACCTTCTCCACGATGTGATGCGACTCATTATACATGATCTTCATTTAATAATGATTATATAAATGAAATTAATGAATAAATATGATATATATTTCAGTAATACCATTCTGAAAATGAGGTATCTATACCCTAAAAATAGGAATAAGAATCTATTCGACAAAACACACCTATGAACATAAAGCAATGAACACCCGAATAACACGTAGTAATGAAATATTACGAATAATAAGATAATAATATGACCATATATGATATAATAACAATGAATATGATTATTTAATACGTCAATGAAATTATTTAAATCATTATACAGGAGGTTCCGATACGTATGAATCATATCAGACCTAAGGTAAGGGAAAATCTCACAATCTCATTTTTATCTGAGATTGTTTATACTTCATAATTTACTGGGGAATATTTTTCTTCCACATCCATGTTTTCTCAATATGTAATATTATTTTTATCCTACTAAAATTTTTTAAATCAAATTTTACCTATTTTTGGATTTTTTGGAAAAGATATGAAAGGAATATTTTGTCGTTTTCAGTACGAGGTACTTTTTAACTTTTCCGGCCAATGTACGAGAATTGTTTTTAACTTATACGGAATGAATGGATTTTTATGATTTCATAGAAAATTATTTCCATGAAGATTAATTTAAATGTTTTCAAGTTTATTTTTAATCAACTTATTTTAGTTTAAAATTGCATGACATGTTTCAAAATGAAAAATGTTTTTGAAGTAGAAATGATATTTTCCTCAAGAATGGAGTTCAAGCGTTTTATCGAAATTATTTTCCATCTAATATAAAATAGGGATCTGTTTCTATCACTATTTTTACATTGATTTGATTATGTTATGATGGAATTATTTTTATGATATCCTTTTATCTTATATGGATTATTTTATGATAGCATGATGTTTAAGAATCCCATTTTTATTACATGGGTTATGCTTTGATGTATGATTTATGATCGTGTGGAACTATTAAGAATGGTATAATTTTGAGATGGGTGGGACCTATATATCCCTCCAATGCATTGGGTAAATATTTATATCTCATGAGATTGATAAGGCTTGAATATTAGGTTAATCTGGTTCAGTGATACAGTACTGAAACAATGAGTGAACTCGGTTCAGAAATGGGCTTTGTCTACAAGGATAGTCTTGGCAATGAGTCTTCGCTACTGATAAATGATTCTCGATGATTTTATGTGTATGAAAAAAAGTTTCATGTTTTATGTTACGATCATTGGGATTATATTTCACTACCATTATTTATTCCATGTTATGATACTATGATCCCTTTTACAAGTTATGATTTTCAAAATGTTATGTTCTTATGAATATGATATGATTGATAATTCCTTTTTTAACCCTTACTGATCATTTGAGCTCACCCTTTTGTATGTTTTCTTTTCCACAGGTTAGGATGAAGTGTATTAAGTAGGTTATGCCAAAAGGGACTCTAAATATGATGAAATAAACAGGATACAATTTATATGCTTTATGAACCAGTTGTTTACGTTTCCCAATTTCTAAAGACATTATCCTATATGGGTTTTTCATGGTTTTGTTATATTTTGTAATAATTGTGCTTCAATTCTGATGTAATAACAATATATGTAAAGAATGGGTTGTTATAACTAACGTAAATTCATTTTCACTGGAGGGAATGTAATATTTAATGAGTTTATTATGAGTTTATTTGATTTTTGATAATTCAATTATAGGAGCTTTTGTGGTGGTTAAAATGATTGTGATGAGTGGTCTCCAATTTTTCACTACCTCCATGTTCTTCTTTTCATTTATCAATTTTCCTTATCAATACTATTTTTATTGTGTGAACCATGCAGCCTTACATGAGTAGTTATGGTTGGTGAAGAGGTCTCCAATATTAATTTAGGAAGATAATTACCCTATATGTAGAGGTCACAGTATGGGGTAATCTTATTTAAAATTAGAGGGTATAGCGTGTCAGGTCATGATCACTACATTCATGTTATATATTGAGAATAAATTTTTATCAATTATTACAATCTCCATGAAATCCTAATAACATTATCCTTCTTTAATTTTACTAACATTATTTTGTTTTTCATTATATATATATATTGTTTATATTTCATACATTTTTTTCAAAACCCCCTATTTATATTATTATTATAATTATATATTAGTCATTTTATAATGTAGGAAATATGAAGATGGTTTTTTGTAAGATTACTCTATGAGAGATTGACCGTAGGATGTGCATATTATATTACAATATATGGTAAATAAAATATTCACTTGGATAAAAAAATATAAATACCATCCATTAACTAGGCTCTGTTTCCATGGAGGCCAAGATCATTCACACATTATTTTTATAATCAAGAAAGAAAAACTAACAAATAGTGATTTGCTGAAAATTTATCATTAATATTTAATGATTTATTATTTTATTGATTTTTCTTATGAATTTACTAGTGATCAATTTTTTATTTGGGAAGAGACCTTATGGATTCATATAGGACAACATGTATTTAAAAATCTATATCAATTCAAATTTATCAAAAATGTAAGCATGCTGGTTCAATTGATGACTACAGATGGTGAAGAAGATAATGTTCTATGACAAGAATGAAAACAAAAATAGAGCCATGTTGATTAAAATGAATTTTTTTTCCAATATAATTTTATTAGAAATAAACCAAGGGAGTATTGAATATGAAACATGGGGATATAATAATCATCTCTCATTGGCCAAGGATTTAAGAGTTTCTTGAAGGAGACATTATAGCTAATACAACTATGGTTCCATAACCTAATTCATATGAACGTTGGATTTATTTTCTTGAACCCCAAATGGTATATTATGATCTCATATTTCTCAATGAAAAATAAGTTCCTCTATACCACTCTCATTATTTTCAGTAAATTATAGACTACCCTATGGAAAATGATTTCCATTTGACCTTTCTTGAAGAGATGATGTTTCAAGATGACCCATTAAAAGGGGAAATTTTATTTATTGATTCTTCTTCTTTTAATCATATATGAGGGGAACTGTGTTCTTACTTCCCCTTTTGATAATTTTTTTAAATATAATCACATGATCATTCCCTCGTTGACAACGATGATGAAGACCCATTCATTATCCATCCCCATCATTAAAGTTGTATGACCTTGAAAATGAGGTGGTGTTGAGATACTTTATTCTTGGGTTCTGCCACTAATGGTGAAGAACGAATAAATATTGATGTAAGTTTTTCTTATGGTATTGCAGATAGAAACCCCTTTCATCATCATATTTTATTCAAATTAATACTACTACT
This sequence comes from Viscum album, assembly GCA_963277665.1. Lineage (NCBI taxonomy): Eukaryota > Viridiplantae > Streptophyta > Magnoliopsida > Santalales > Viscaceae > Viscum > Viscum album. The sequence goes on along the minus strand of OY728152.1, from coordinate 61,704,692 downwards.
AGACTCGGTGTAGTGAAAACCTAGCTCCAACTTAGGGGATCAAACCAGGAATTATCCGATTTATTTTTTTCTTCCTCTTTATTTTTATTCAGTTTTCCATTGTTTCGCTTTATTTCATGATTTATATGTTTAATTTATGTATCTATGTGATATTATATAAGTATCCAATAGACAATAATATCAGGTTGTATAATTATTTTTCTTTAGTTTTACATCACTTGTTTTTAAATTGATTTCTGTAGAAAATAGGGGCAGTAAAATTTACATGTGGGGGGAGTGTCAACTTGGAACATGTAATTGTGTGAATTTTTTAATATTTTATATTTTTAATTTTTTTTTATATTTTTAATCTTTTTTGAAACCTTATGATTCAATGAATAATCTTAAAACTTATCAAACTTCAATTATTTTTAGGGAATTGGACAGACTTTTAAATGAATGGATTTTAAATGATTGTTGATTTGAATAAATCTTCTTTGATTTGTATTTTCAATGATTTTTATGAGTTTAACTAATTTATGAAATTAATTCACTTGAAACTATGTTTCGAAATAAATTCCCAGTCGTGTGGGGTTTTCAGAACATCATTAGAACATTATATCTAATACCTAGACTTTTTAAAGAGAGGCATTGATTTTTTGAGAACTACAATATTGGTTTTCAGTATATAATGTATTTTTAATTAATGGAATATTTTTGATATTAATGAAGACATATTTGGCTAGCCACATATTAACATGATAAAAACTTGACATATATCATTTGTAATACATTAGATTCAATTAATTGAATAATAGGTTTGAGCTAACAATATTAGATGATTATTACTTATCCATACTCTTAGTATTATAGAACATATATTTAATGATTGAGTTTGGGGTAAGGTAATTTTGTGAGTTATCATTGGTATTTGTTTAATTTTTGGGATTTTGAGGTCGCTGTCAAAATTTGGGGCAGTGTATAATGATTTAATTAGTCATGAATCATTAATTTAAAATGTTTCAATTGTCTCATCTGGTTCTCCTTCAAACAAAATAAAAAATTATAGATTAGTATGTGTTAATCATTGAAAATTATTTTTATGACTCATTCCACTCTCTAAAATATAGTTCATTATTGGGATTCCATTATTTTAAATAATTTTAGCACATTCTTCGTGGAAAAAAATCAGATAAAAATAAAATTAAGTTATGACTTTCTTGAAAATTACAAATAAATAAAACAATGTGGATAATATAGATGATGTTATTCATTTTAATTATTGAATGAATCATTTCCCATGTAAAAAAATGTTTTGGTTTTTGATTCCCATTATCAAGGGGATATGTGTGATGTTAATCCTAGGTTTTCACTTGATTATCCATCCATTTTATTTATGATTCAAACCACCACTTTTCCACCATAATCTTTTTATATTATTTTCCCACCAACCCTAAGACACAAAATTCACCTTGAAAAATTATTAATGTTTGAAAATAATTTCATGTTTCATGCAATGTGAATATTATAATTATCACAATCTTATGTTGATACATGAAATTTTCAAGTATGCCCATAACTCAAGGTGTAATTAATCTGGAGTGAAAAGTGACATAACATTCAAGCTAATGTAGGTTGTGATTAGTCCATGGAGAGATTTATGGTGTTTAAAAAAATTATATGTGAGAAATTAATAATAAAAGTAATTGTTTTTTATATATGTCACATGATGGAATTCAATTTTATATAATATCATCGACGTTTTACAATTTTCAATTGTTGTGGGGATTTTGATTTGAAGATATGAATATTTCCTGGGAGTGAAATTATTGTGTGTAGGGGAATGATAAAGATAAATGTTTAACATATTTTATTATGTAATTAAATTTTATTAATCCCACGATAATTTTATTTAATGATTAATTAATTTTTTAATGTTTTCAATTTTTTGAGAATAAATTCAAAAATGGCATAATTCTAGACTTTTAATTACATTTGATCACATATATATTTTGGTCATGTAATTTATCATACATATCTAAATATAATTAATAATTTTTTATGATATTCATTTATTTATGTGTTAAATCATTTTCTTCTAGACCGTGATCTTATTTGACCATCTAGAGGCCCGAAAAAGATAAATGATGATAGAAAAATATTCTTGATGACATAGTGGACCCCACCAAATTCATTAGAACATAACATAGGATCACCAACACAAATTAATGCTATTACATATGTATTTGAGTGATAGTTTAATGTTTCATTTTCAAATAAATTTATTGACAATATTCTATCATTGATGTAGCCATTGGATGCTCAAATTTGGGGGGAACTTAAGGAAACATTCTTCCAGATTTAAATGTTTGTAGTAAAGCAACCATAACGTAGTCATACTATTAAAAATGTTGTTATAATTTTATTTACAAATTTACATGATATTATGGAACATATTAAAATAATACTATAGTTGTATAATTATCCAATAAATAGGTAAACCATGAATTCATTTTCGAGGAAATGTTTTTGAGTGAGAATTCTTCACCATTTCTCCCTATAAATATCTATATATTCTCCAAATAACTAATCTAGTATTTTGATGGTGGGCAGATTGAGTTTTATTTATGTAATATTTTGTAGTATTTTTAATATATATTATTTTCTCATTCTTCTTCATTCATCTCCTTCTTCTCTTTTTTATATTTTATGTCTTTTCCCACCATTGATCCCCTATCAACTACAATAAAAATGAAGAACTATCCTCGACACCCATTTATTATAGGTAATTGTGTATTCAATGAGATTATTGTGTTTTTATTTCATATATAATTTTTATATTATGGGATCTTTAGTTGTGGTTTGAATGATTGTGGTGATAGGATTCTTCTTTTCCTCTCCCTTCATTTAATTCTTTTCATTTATCAATTTTTCATCCCTTCAATATTTTTGTTGTGCATTTGGTGGAGCATGAGAAGAGTTGTGATTGATGGAGAAGAGTAATCCTAGGTTAGATAATGAAGACAGTTAACCCATATTCATAGGTCTTTGTATAGTGTAATAACATTTCAAATGAGTGGGTGTAGTGTGAGAGTTCTTGATCAATACAATTAGTAAAATAGTGTGAACGATTTTTTAATAATGATTTCTATTACCATGACCTCATAATAATTTTTTTTCCATTTCATCCCATTAAATAATTTTTTCATGAATTGAATATGTATAATAAAAAGTTTTGGGGTTGTTTTTTACATTTTAAATGGTATTTGAGTGTGGTTCATCCTATGTTTTCACTTGATTTTACATACATTGTACTTATGAGTCAAACTTTATATTTTCAACAATAAATTTTATTTATTCTTTATACAACCAAACCTTATCCAGAACATTCATCTTAAAAGTTCCTTCATAATTGAAAATATTTTCATTTTTTATTATGTAGGAAAACTATAATGGTCAGAATACGATGATGATGAATTCAATTTCTAGTTACAATCATAACTCCGAATTTAATTTCTCTACATTGAAGGGTGACATAAAATTCAAGGTCAGGTAGGTTTTGAATGGGACATGGATGTATTTATGTGGTTGAAAAAATTTATATGTGGGGAATTAAAATTAAATGGAATTTGTTTTATATAAAACACATGATTAAATTCAGTTTGTGATATGATCATGGATGCTTTCTAATTTTCAATTGTTTTGTGGATTTTGACATGAATATATGATAATTTCCCGAGGGTTCATTGGTTATGTGTGGGGAAATAACCAACCTATCATTTTTATATATTTTATTATGAATTTAAATATTATTAGTACAAAATAATTTATTTAATTCTCAATTGTCACATTTTAGGTTTTTGAAGTGTTTTGAGCTGAAATGAAAAACATGTACTAATTCTAGAATTTTAACTACATTTAATCAATTATGTATTTTTATCATATATTTTAATATACATTTCCTGATATAATTACTACTTTAATGAGATTGCACGATTTATGAGATAAATTTTTTCTAGACAAGGATTAGATGCAACCAACAAGAAGCCTGAAAAAAATAGTAATGAATGATAAATATTTGAGATGACATCGTGGAGCCCAAAATAATCAATGGATAATAACTCAAGATCCAAAATGAAAATTAATGTGATTCCATAATTATTTTATTTTTTGTTTAATATTTATAATTAATATCTTGAAGATATTCTATTATCCAAGAGGTTATTGGATGCTCAAATTTTGTGGAAATTTTTTGAAACATTCGGCCAGAAATAAACGATTTTAATAAATCAGAAATAAATCCTTATTACTATAGACAATGATTCTAGGAGTTTATGTTAAAACTCACAAAAACATATGGAACATATTTCCATAAAAATACACATGCATAATCTACCATTAATTGGGTCAACCATGCGTAATTGTTTGGAGGAAATATTTTTCCATGGGAATTTTTCACATTTTCTACCTTCATATATGTATCATTTCATCCATTTCATGATGTATTAATTTCATGGGTAAAGGTGGAATTTTATTTTTGTAATATCTAATAAAATATTTAATATATATTATTTTATGATTTGTCTTTCTTCATCCCATTCTTCCATTTTTGTTATTTTATGTGTTCTCCCCCAATTTTTTCCTTCTCAACTACAATAAAAATGAAGAACTAACATTGATGCATATTTGAGGGAAGTAATGGTGTATTTATTGAGTTTATTATATTTTTTTTCTCTTTTATCTTTATTAAATTCCATGTTCTTTGTAGTGGTCAAAATGAATACGGTGAGAGGTCACCCCATTTTATCTACTACCATGATCATCGTTCCATTTATTAATTGTCCATACCATCGCAATTTATGTTCTGATTATGGTGGATCATGAAATGAGTAGTGATGGGTGGAGAAGGGATATCCTAGGTGACATTAAGAATATATTTACCCTTTATGTAGTGTTCTTGGTATGGTGTAATAACATTTCAAATGAGAGGGTTTAGTGTGACAGGTCTTGATCTCTACATAGAGTTAAATGGTGAGAACAATTTTTTAACAAAGATTTTCATTACCATGAACTACTAAAAAAATTTCCTTTTTTATCTCTGAACTTCATTCTTTGTTTCATTGCATATAATATATATATATATATATTATTCATCTTTCCAAAACCCCCCATTTGTATTATTATTATAGTTTTATATTAGTTTGGTTATAATAGTGATAATATGAAGACAGTGTGTTGTATGTAGCCTCCATGAGAGATTGACCCTAGGGTGTGCACTCTATATAGCATCATTACGTAAATAAAATATTAACTAGGTTAAATGACTAAAAAACCTATCATCAAACACATATTCCCAAGCTCTAATTCTCCTAATAGGTTAACAATATGGGATACCCAATGGCCACACTAGTTCTAACAAAGCCACTTCTCTACATAATTTTTCTACTACACCTTTATCTCTCATAGAAATATAATTTCAATTGATATTTTAGTTGATATATCTATCCATCTGTGGGTATTGTTCCACGAAAAGAAATACATGTTGGAGTTAGGTTTGGAAAATTTTCAGGAGAGACGTCATTATACTCCTAAATTAAAATTGGAATCTAGAAGCTTGTTGTTTAAACTAATCCATGAGCCAAACTAGAAAATTAATAATAAATATCATATATTCCCCTAAAATCATGGTATTCCTTCTCATTAATGATTCATTCTTGATATATAATGAAATACCCATCCAACAACTTAGATACCCCTCATCCTTTCTAGGAAATATTTGAATAATCATGGAATTTAGTAATTTAAAAAATAAAAATGAAAATAGTATTGGTTATCTATATTACAATAAAAATGTTCTAAGAGAGGCACTGTCTGCTCCAATATTTAGTTCAAACAATCAAAGAAATTTTTTATCACTGATCCACTCTACATCATCCTCCAAATAGAAGGTTTGAGCTAAAAAGGATCCACTAATATCACATGGTCTCGAAGAGGGAATATGTTCATGGCAATATGGAATGTTGATCTATCAAAGAACTATTGTTGGAGTAGTGATGACACATTTCATACCTCAAACCACACTCAATTTCTTTAGGTCACATGCTCCTACCAAATGATGTTATAATTTCTTTTCATTCCTTTTCACAACTACTAGGGTCTAAAAGACACATTATTTCATAAAAAACCTTCAAAAAACAAGTTCAAGGAAGCCATTTTTTTTGACGTCAACATTATCCTCTTCGATGGGCATAGAAATTTTAAAATAGTTTTGGGTTGTTTCAAATGAATGAATCTAATTGGGGGATTTTTTCCTCTTCTTTTCAGGTATAATTTATTCTAAAAAATCACTAACATTGGTCTAAAAAAATTTCTTCAATCACACATGATACATCCCAAACACAATACCACCATTAGGAGGGGTACAATCATTGGTGTGGGGGTGTTATTTCAATGAACCTAAATGTTCCTACCTTCTACAACCTGATAATGGGTTTAGGATGAGCATGAAATCTCGGAGTTCACAATATATAAAACTCAGGCTGCTTACATTGAAATGATGTTACATCCATGGATACTTTTGAAAAAAATAATTTCCAACATTATGTGGATCATCTAAATGAACAACAAAAGTCATCTCACCCTACATTTAAATAGGGTTATGAATCCATTACTATCAACCGTAAGGAAACACATACTACATAGATGCATAAAATGAATCTTCATCGCTAATAGGATCATAACTATAATCCTGAAATATAACCCTACATGGATTTCATCATGGAATGATATATGATAGATGAGATGAACCATATTTTAAAGAGAGTATCTGGGGAGCTATCTCAATAATCAAATGGAACCCGAAATTAATTCTTATCAGATAACTTTACAAATATTTTCCCCATATCTTGTGACAACATTTGCCTTGTGAAAAAGAAGATTGTAAGAGTTCTAGTGAATAGTTTCATTGAAGATCACTCAAAAACAATGCTATCTGGTCTAAAATTTTATCTTTATATCCATTAATATTATTTTCCCAGTTCCAAAACCAATACCCAAAACGTGAAAATATCTATACTCAAGTCCTATGAAAATCATTCTAATACCACAATATCATTATCCATCCAATAGGGGATTCCCTAGACATTTGTAACCCAATTGAGAGTCGCCAATACCTCTTCCATTTGACCAAATAAAAGTCACCAGCCTTTTGTAGGCATTTCATATAGGGGAAGCCTTAGAAAATGGTTCACGTAAAATTTCACATATGACACAACAATGTAAAAAACATAATTGTAAAAATAAAAATGATACCATTATTAATTCATATATCAATATCCCATATTAGAGTACAACCTGGGTAATAGAAATCCTATAGAGTGAATAAAATCCAACTTTAACTATAAATGAGTCCATCCTATAATAATAATGGGATTGGGGTCAAATAAAATAGTGGTTATGAACAATTGTTTGTGTAGATCATGTATTCCACACTCAATCCATGCCAACTAATGACTCCATAAAAATAAAATTCAACTGTATAAGACAAAAAAAAATTTGGAAGGGACCGTGCAGGGGTGAATATAATAATATCTAGTTGAAAAACCTGAAATCACAAAAAAAATCATCAATAGAGTAACCATTTCATCGAAAAAAAGATATATATATCATGATATGATACATTAAAATACATATTAATAATAAATAGGAACTTTAGGATGGTAGATAGTAATTATTAAGGCCACAAATATACTGTTAGCCCAATATTCTGACACTGGATGAATGGTAACACATCATGGGATAACTCACTCCACAATTATTTCCATCCTTGATGTTACTCATCCTAGATGTATCACTAATTATTTATTTCTATACTGATGGAATTCATCAAAGAGAACATTGTCAAGGAGTATTTTGATGATAATCATGGGGGAGACTTAGAGATATATTCTGAGATACAGACTCAAACAGACTACACATCATCGGAAAAAAAGTTGTCGATTAATAGATATGAGATCACACCTTGGACAAATAGGGGTATACCTGGTTCTAATTTGAATAAACAATAATTATGGGATCTTACAACAAATTATATTCAATAAAAATATTCTTACCACCTCTATATATGGAAAATAAGAATATGATATAGGAACCTACTCCAGGACTCAAAAAGGGTGTATGTTACTTTATTTGAGACTACAACCATAAAGGAATTCACATCATATATCTAGGATGTGATTATTTACTATAATCTATGGGGGATGGATCAAAGGAACACATCATATATTATCCAGTCCATACTAATATGGTTTTGGGGATCATATCGATTATCACACTAAGATGTACTGAGAAGAATGTGGGATCCAACGTACCCCTTATGAGGGTACATGAAAATTTATTTGAGGAACAATAAATTTATCCCTAAGAATGACACTTCACATGTCCCACACTCTAATATCATTCATTTCATTAAAGTACACATAATTTTACATGGGGTAAATATAGTATATATTCCTGCTTTGAACTCAATGTTCATTATGCTTAAGGTAGTATAGTATGGGCTTGCTCATTTTTCATAGTTTTACTATGTACTATAAATGTATGTAATTAATTTCGGATTTAAAAAACACATTCCCTATAATACACTACATATGAAGTCATGTGGGATAATTGGTGTGTTCCGCCTTTATACATTGAGTTATTGACCATGTTTTACAAGGATTATTGGAAACCAACAAGGTTTGTATCATTACATGGATTCTTGGGAATGAAATACATATACCTGTTGAGTTGGATGGGCACAGATCACATGAAATGTTATTATGTAACATGACATGTGATATTAAACTCAATATTAAAACCATGATAATGATTAGAAGGAACTACGTGGCAGGTATTCCTCTAAACTACATTGTTTGTTGTTCATAATTTTCTAGAAATAATATCACTTCACATGGTTTATCCCACGCCTCCAACCAATAATATGATTCATATAGGAATTGATCTGCAATATCCAGACCTATATGTACCACAATCTAGGTCCTTTAAAAAAATTATAGCCCTTAAACACAAGAAAACCAACATAATATCCATCCTAAAAAAACCTACATTTATCGACTCATGAATCCACTTTCATATACACCTTGATTAAATAATATCAACATTAGTGGCTTGATTCAGACAACCAAATCATCGTGTGAAGTATTTCAAAATCCAGTCTACCATATAAATCCCAATTTCATGAAAAATTATAACAAATGATATGATATCAAATCCTCTATAATCATCAAACATCTCAAATTTTCCATTGATTTTGAACCCAAATCCTCAATATAAATATTTTGTTCCAGTTAATGATTATGAAATGATTTACTATTGTATATTTTATGAATGGTTAGACAATGTATCCTCAAAAATTAATTCCCATTGAATGAGGGGAATCCAAAAAACCAATACATAAGGACAAATCCTCATCCATTACACCAATTTGCCTCATTTCATTACAATTATAATGAATATCCACGAATTAAAAAATCAATTGAAAAATTTAGTTAAATTCAAATTGAGGATGACAATCCGAGGACATAGATCAATAGAAATCCCCCGAATCATATTTATAGGATATTTGATTCACATTTGACATTAGATAGAAATATCTACTAAATACATGTATAAAAATTCCCTTCTATGTGTTTAGATAGATCAATGGTGTTGAATTATTCCATGGAACTATTGTTTGTTTGATCCAGGAAGTTTGTTTCCCACTGATCACCAACCCATGATCATTTGTTGTTCAAATGAGAACACTTATAAAAGATAACAATTTCAATACCTATGGTTATATAGCTAATCCTAGGTCTTTTCTGTTGTTGGGAATTTAACAAATTAGATTTGGTTAAAATGTTCAAATAATAATAAAATAAATTAAAATATATATTTTATCTCTTTCATTCACAACATCAAATTAACAAAACACCAAATTTCAAAACAGGATATGTCATTCCTCGGGTAGATCCCTTGTTACATATTTAATAATGGTATTAGATTACTGATACATGTAACCATTTATCATATATTTAATTATTTCTCAAAACTAATCTATTATGATAATATATATATATATAATATTTTTAATATCACCATACTAAGGATCACTGAACCACAAAATTCCACTCTAATTCAGATCATAGTTTGGAAAATATACTATTAAATATTATAATGTATTAGAATGAAATAATAGTCTAATTATAAAAATATATTTTGAATGAGAACTATAGCATGGTAGAATGAAGTTCATGTTGAAATAATATAACACAAGGTAATGAGATTCATGTTTTCCACATACCTTATAAGAATCTTACTCTTTGAAGTATGAAATATTTAAAAGAGCTATTTAGTATTCTATTAATGTAAATTTATAGAAAAAATAGAATACCAAAATATATAATGAAAATGTTGATTGTATGAAACTTTTACCTATTAAAGGATGATTTAAACTCATTTAATGATAATTGAGTTCTCAGACATATTTAAAACTAGGGAAACAATTCGGGGAAACTCATTTAATGAAAAGTAACTAGTTTTGAATATTATTCCCTATAAATAAAAATATATTTGGTAAATACACATCCAAGGTTAGTGAATCCACCATTAAAAGGAAAACACCTTACATAACATAGACATGCCTTTAGGGATAAATGTTTGTGAATAAACATTATAGAGTGTGTAAAATTATAATCAAAACCCCTTGTAATGTTTTATGGTAATTGGAGACCAAATAAATTGATTAAAATATAAATAGTTCTATGACCTCATAAATAGGTATTATATACACACACAAAATTAAATCACATACATAGTACCAAAAATTTCAAACAGAGTGTAACATGAGATGAAATCAGATACATTAATCGATATTCATTTGTGCATGAGCCTACCATCATAAAAATTAAATGATGTTAATTATACTGTTTCCTAAGAACTTTATTATTCTATATTTAATTTATTAGAAACAATTTATTATTAAATATTATTTATTTATTATATAATTTTTCATATATTTCCAGCATAAATGAATTAGTGTTGGATCATGTTAATATTTTTTAAGATAGATAATGATATTTTAATCATATTATAATTTAATGATATAAAAATCCATAAACCCAAAAAAATTAATTTCACATTAAAATATAATAATATAAGTATTTAAATTATATAATCACACATTGTATATTTTTATATCATTATTCTAATATGTAGTTAAACCAACAGAAACCTAAACACACTATATCTTGATAGGTTATTATTCTTATGAATGTATAAAATTTTATTATAATTGAAATGTAGTGATTTTTTTTATGGATATTATATTTGTTTGAATAAATAATGAAAACCAAACTGGAAAAATGAAAAAAAAAATTATTTCATTGAAGTGGTATTATGAACAATAGACATTGACATTTTTTTCTATATATATTTTATTGAATGAAAAATAAATTTAAATTAATACAACAAAATTTTATTATATTAATGAAATTATGGTTCTCATCCTACTATGAAATGTATATGTTTCTATAAGAAGGATTATGAAAATTTTTAAAGTATGATGTAAAATTCTATTTAACAGAATGACCTTTCTCGTGAAAGTGTCTTTAGAAATTTAGGTCTTTGGATAGCTAATTTAGATAAGAGGATTATGAAAATGAGATAAGATTATATGAGGATAAAATGTTTCAGCTTTAAGAAGGAAATTTTTGGAACTGTGTGACATGAAGGGGTAGAAAAGTACCCTTGTACATAAAAAAAAGAATAATTTTTGAATACCTTTATATTTCAATGATATCCTTATACTATTAAAGGGTAAAAGAATCCAAAAGATAAAAATATTTATTTTTTGATGATAATGTTTCAATTAATCACTATCAATTTATTTCTAAACATGTTTTAAATGTGTTGTATGTTTATTTTTATTAGGTTTTATATTTTGATAATTTTTTTTATTTAAAACTAGTTGAAATCTAATTAAATATTGTTTTTAATAATATAAATTATACACTTTTACAAAATATGGGTGTGATTAATCAAAAATTAATCAATATTTATGAAAATTAATTTCCAAAATAAATTTAAATTAATAATCTGATTAAAAAATGATATTTATATGAAAATTGTTTTTTCATTAAAATTGTGTTTTTTCTTTATGTGTTATTAATATTACATAGATTTGGAAATAAATTAAATATCGTTTAAAATATTTTTTATTGTCTTTAAAATTTATATTATAGTAATAATATAAAAACTATATAATTTAATTTTTTAGATATAATATAAATAATATATTTAAAACAATTCCTTAAAAATAAATGTTTATCCATTATCATGGTCATTAATAACAATAATAGTAATCCTAATTTTGTTCCCACAATTTAAATTGACATTATTAAATATTACTATCATATTGATCAAAAGTATCAATTATTTTTTATATATTTTATTTATAAAAATGATGAAACGTAACTATTATTATAAGAGAATAAATATATTTTTTAAAATAAAATTTTTGTTTTGTTTGAAAAATAATAAAAATTGGTCTTAATAATTAATAGTATATTTAAATGATTTATTTTACCTATTAATATATTTATTTTATTAAAAAAATATTTTAAAACATTTGATTATATTTTTTTAAGATAATTTCCAAAAAGTGATAGATTTTAAAAAAACTAAATTTTTCACCATTCACCAAAAAACTAATTATTTCAGAAGAAACCCAAAAAATTCTTAATATTATATTGTTTTAATTAAATCATCTGTTATGTTAATTTTTTCAAATTCAAATTATAAAATTTAAAAATTAAATTATTTAATATAATTAGAAAATATAATGGAAAACATTTTTAATTATAAATGAAAATATTAGATATTAACACTAATTATTATTATGTAATTAATTTTACAACTAAAGTTTATAACATAATTTAGAAATATAAATCATAAATTATATTTCTTAATCATAAATTACATGATATATAAATTCATATATAAAAAAATATAGATTTTCTAAAATTAATTTTCGAAACAATAAATCAGCATTCTATTCATTTTAGATAAACTAATATAATTCATTCATATTAAAAGTATAAATTATTTTGATTATAAATATATTTCATAAAGTGTTTTCTCATATTCAAATATACTAATTCTATGGATATGTTTTGGTAGTCATATGTAAAATTTATATTTTTGTCTAAATATATACCAGTTTCATTTTAGCTATGTGTTGCTTCTGGAGAAATCATTCAATCATAGATAAATAATTTACCGGAATCCATATATTAAAATATAAGGGTGGAAGATATTTGGGCTACAAAAATTGACATTACTAATATAGTGATCCTAAAATAGACCAATACTACCTCATTACTCAAAATTTATTTTTCATGTTGGTTTATATAATTCTAAAATAATTTTTTTGAGATAATTATTTTTAGTTTATGATTATCCATTAAAAATAATGTAATTAGTGTCATCTTATACTACCCATAGAGAATTTACATCTTATGTTCCATATTGATATGAAAATTAGAAATTATTTTTTGTTCCATGTCTGAAAAATGATGGTGGTGTAGATGTTCCTAAGTACAAATAAATGTATTACTAGTTATTTCTATACATAAAAAGTATTTTTTGAGTTGTTCTCTATGGTTTTAAAGGGGATGGATAATGGATGTTCATTAAGTGGCTAAAAAGGATGTTTTAAATGGTTTTGAATATATTCCAAAGTCAGGTCACTAATTTAGAGCGTTTGATACTATCATATTAAGATTCTAATGATAACACAAAGAGTATTACATTGATTACATTGGAATCTATACATTTGGGGTTGTCATATTCATCATAATCTACATGAAGGGGATGTCACGTAAATCCTGCTACGTTGTATAAGAAGTGATACTTAATATATATAAGGGAAACTATATGCCATGGATGAAATATTGAATGTTTTATGTAAGAAGTTTGTAGAAATGACGATATTTCTGAATGAATATGTTAATGCATTCACTTATTGAGTAAATGTAATTTTGGATGATATGACCAATCCCTAAGAAACCCGTAATAACATGAATAAAATCAATCATTTTAATTACACTCGTCTCTTAGGAAAAAATATGTACAATATGTATTTTTCTTGAGTCATTTTAATTTTAATATTTCATATTCTATGAAGAATTTTTATAATAAAACTATTGAAAATGGAGTTTCTAAAAAATATTTAATACATTGAAGATGCATTCCATGAAGAATGATATGAAATAAAAGGTGATTAAAAAAGATATGGAATTCCTATAATTAAATATGATAATGGGGAATGGTATTTTTTAAGGATTATTTTACTGACATGTTTTTTATGTGGTGATGTTGTTATTGACTTTGAATTTTTTCCCAGGAAGTCCAAAATGATGATCCTAATGTTGATTAATTTCTAAACATTTTTTTAAATACGATAAAATTTAAGGGGAATTCTAAGAATATTATTTTAATGGATAATGAATTAATTTCAAAATAGGATACTATATCATAATAATCAAATATTGGTAAAATTTAATATTACAATGTCTTAAAATAAGATGATCATGTGGATGTTATAGAAAATTCATTGAAAATTTATAGTAAATATATTTATAGTCATGAAAAATATTAAATATTTGATCTCATGGAAGAGATAGAGGGTAAAATTTATGAGATATTAGTTTGGAGAAAAAATTGAAATAAACAAATTATAGTATTTTGTGATAGAAAATAGTACATGTAGTAGTAGGATGAAGAGAAGGATAAGAAGAAAGTGGAAATTTTAAAAACTCAAAACAAAAGTGTAGAAATACTATATTATATTGTTAAGGAAAAATTAATATTAATGTGTATAAATTGATTACTAATTTTTTTAACAAAACTAGTAAATGAATGATTCTACATTATTTAGGATCATAATAGAGAATAATTCTATTGTGTAGCTAAAAATAGATTATTTGGAGAGAATATTGGATCATAGTATGAAGTGTATAAAATAAAAACTAACATTTTGAATTATATATAATTAATAACAATGGAATTAAATTAATCATTTTAGAGAAATTCATATATACATATATATTTATGTCACATACAAATTAATAGTCTTATACATTTTTTGATCAAATGTAGAATGTAGTTTTGGATGATTCCATTCTATATAAAACCAATCAATGTTTGATGGATAAATTTGGTGGGTTTATTCATGTGAGATCACAATTAAAAATCCAAATATATTTTTAGATCTTACATAACATTATGAATCAATTATGGGGAGATATTAATGTAAATTCTTCTATATTCCCAAAAAAAAATTCTAAGGTAAGGGTTATGGATTATTAGAGGAGTAGTAAAGGTATTATAAATGGTTCAAAATTCAAGATAAATTTTAAATAGATACAACATTTTGTGGGGTTGGATATGGGAATATGTATAGGTTTTTACCATATATGATGTGGGTAATGTACCATTTGGCAACCAAAGTGGTCATACACAAATGATCCTTGAATTATTTGTTGGGTATATAATGAAAAAATATATTTAATTCCTTCAAAGACAATTTTTATTAAAAATATTTAGATGAGTATAAAAAATAAAACAGATCACTACGTGTGATGTAAAAATAATTGATATAAGATAATTGATCTATTAATGCAGTGGTTATGAGTATTTACATGAAATGAACCCATTATTATAGTGTATGGGTCCCCAGTAGAAGATATGATTACAACATGAAATGAAATATAGATCTAGTCACGTATATTGAGAAATATGTTTCATGTTTCATTATATTTGTAAATGATGAAGGGTTTATAATTAAATACAAAAAATGTAAATTTCAAAATAAAAATAAAATAGACAGAATGATTTATTGGTTGTTGAAGGTCTTTATCAAAATTTTCTATGGATTAGTTAATATCTTGGCTTATGGTATATAGTAAATTTCATCAAGAAGAATTCTATCTTAAATGGAATGGATTGTAAAATTACAATTTAATTGAATCAAAATAAGGGGAATAATTATCTCATAAATAGTGAATGAGATACATTCTATTATCAAAGGTTGATGACAATTTATAATGGAATTAAAGGACTTATAATGTGATGTTGTGGTAGTTGGATGATCTAGTAAATGATGATGGATCAAATTGAATACCAATATTTTTTTTATGATCATACACACACATGGAATATATATAAACAATTGAAGATAATTTATAATTATATAAGATGAAATTTTATAAACAAATTAGGTTCCTTGAATTTGTTTATGATGATAAATTTGGGAAAATATAACTACGATCCATTCATGAGAAGATATACTTCGTGAAAAGAATTTTTTTTAATAATTTATTGATCTATTTTGTATTTATAACCAATAAATAAGAGGATTATAATTACATAATTTATTATCAATGAAATGATAGAATTATTCGTGATTATGAATATAAAATGCTATGGATTAATATTGGTTCATAATTTACTATCATCCTGGTGGATTATAAAATTAATAATCCTTGAATCAGGTTAAAATTTTATTTGTTATAACTCCCAAAAAAATTGTTGAATTTAGATTCTATATCCTAAAATAACAGGGATAAAATGATGGTATTCTAGTAATTACTAGAAGAGTTGTTTTTGGAGGAAGTGGTCCATAATTTGATCTAAATTTCTAGTAGATATTTTTTATTTTTTGGTTAAAAAGGATCATCACATGATTTGGGAGAGAAATAATCCATCATATAAATAATATCAAATATAAAAAAGTAATTTAATTATTTTCAATATGTAGAAGAACATATATATTGAATATTTTAGTGATTATGGGACTTTACATAAATAATTTTTCAATATAAATTCAGAATGTTTGTCAAAATATGTCATAGAATGTTTGTTTCAAGATAAGAAGTCACGGTTTGGAAATTAAGCATAACAACCTATAAAAAATGATCATGTTTTTAATGAAAGTTATAATGTGTTGAAAAAATTATGGGGAGTAGATAGGGATTACTTTGAATTTTACGAAGATAATGTTGATCTAAAAAATATTCTACAATAAGGTAAAAAATATTCAAAAAATATGGATAATTTTTATGAGTATAACATCATATATGAATAGATAGTTCAATTATGGGTACGAAAAATTAATTCTGAACAATTTTTGTGGGTGAATCATTATTGGGGACTTTTAAAATAAATTTTAAAATTTTATCGCTTTACCTATCAAACATGTTAGAATATTTTTTCTCTTATTATATTTTTGTTATCATATATATGTACATGAATTAAATAAACTAATAACATGTAATGTTTTAATAGGGTTCACTACTCATCAAGAGTATATTGTCTTTTCCTTGTATGGTGATGACCAGTACACATATTCCATGATATAATGGGAGAAAAATTATAGTTGTATGGACATAGATTAATATATATCCCATAATGGTAACCTAAAATATAATGATGGGAATATAAAATTTTCCAAATTCATAATATATTCCAAAATAAATAACCTCATAGAATTATTACATCACTAACTCCATAGTATCTATAAGCTAGTTCACACTCTCATTCATTAGTATTCAGATGACATCCCAAAAATACTGGATGATTCCTACAAAATCCACTTCTATAATGGTCTCCCTTCAAAATATATTTCTCGTAATACAAAATTTAAAAAATTTAAATATGATTAATTAAAATAAGTACATAATACATGTTTTCCAACTGATTATTAGTTATCTTAGTTTCCAAATGGTTTGATATACTCATCACCCCTAAGGGGTATCTTGATTAAAACTATAGAAAAAACCCAATGAAATTTTTCAATTGAAAAACCTTACATTACAAGATAGGGGTTACCATTTAATACAACTTAGGGTATCACAACACATATATTATACCATGTGAGATCACTGAATAGACCATTTTGTTCGGAAAGGATAGAATCCCCACAATATATGGGTAGCGTGAATAATGTTCACCACTAGTGAATGTTTCTAAATATACCAATATTTTAATGTGTGTTTCAGAAGAATATTTATCTTATTAGAATACATAATATTATGGACATATCCTCCCAATCAAAACCAATATGTGATTCCATTAAAAATAAATTTTTCTTTGATTTCATCCTATAATATCCTACCAATAGGAATCATCTAAATATATAGTATTAAATATCCAACTATCATCACAACACACTGAATACAAACTAAACCAATCTGGTAGTCATGGGTGAAGATTGATGTGTCGTCTAACTATAACTACTTTCAACAAACCCCATAACCATAAAATAAAGCATCCTAGTAAATAGATATTACAAAAATGATTGTCTTGTTTTATCAACTACCACATAATATTGATACATATGTCAAACAACTCAAAACTGATTTAGGTAAAAAGATAATATGCTCACTAATAAGAGGTGAGTCATTGCTAAAGAATATGAAACTAAAAAATCACATAAATGTGACTCTACCACAGGGGGTAATGGAAGAAATAAAAACCTCTTCTCGTTATTTTCTCCAAAAAATTAAATTACCATAAACATTGAGATGCTCAATTTCTTCCAAAAACAAACCATGATAACATCATTAATGATATTTAACATTACATCATTTCAAAAAATGGTTGTTCCACTATTAAAATTGATTACCATAATCTAAAAAGGATCCCTTATTCAAAAAAGGATCAAACCATAACCATAATTGTCTATATCTATCCAGAATTGACGAAAAACTAACATAACTCCCTAATGAATCATGGTTCCATGTATAGATCTCAATGAATTAATTATAATCTAGTGATTTCATGAAAAACTGAATGAAAAAACCTATCCTTGATTCTAGATTACTCAAATATTTGGGTACATTTTATAATATTGGAATGATGTAGTGAGTATTAGAATGACACATGTGCAAGGATGACATATAAAATCAACAAATGATTTATCCAATGCCTTTTTATTTAGGGATCATGCTCATATCAATCATAATAGAGCCAAAAACCTATCCAATGATGGTTAGTTATGAGCAACTCATCTATAACTAACATCCACTGAAAACAATCATAACTATTAATTGAGGGGGAGTAAGCTACCAAAAATCATAGAGAGGCATATATCTAAAATATTTTCTTGAAAGGCCACCACATCACATTCCATAAGGATTTTGAAAGTATTAATTACCATAATGGATTCATTGAAGCATGATTTTCAAAATTAAAGTAATAACTTGGAAACACATTTCATTTTATATGATTAACACATAATGGTTTGCCTATATCTAGATGATATGACATGGAATGGACATGAATGATCATAACAAACTAATATATGATGCATGTACAAATTTACCTTCCCCCTATAGTGGTTCTATAAAGAACATTTCCACCACTTTAGTTATTAAAGTACTAAGGAGAAATAATTCAGGAAGAATCTCACACTTATTATCATTTATAGATACTATTATAAGGACATTATAAATATTAAACCCATAATAGAATTTTTAAAAAAGAAATTATTTTATTACATTCCTAATGAACTTTTTTAGTTTTAATTTTTAGATAATTAGCTCATTTCTATTATATAAAAACCTATACATTAAAATATGTAGATGTTTTTATATTATCGATTTTTCAAAAAATAAATGGTTTTAAAATTCTAAAAAAAATTATTTTCAAGATAAATATTCATGATTTTCATCATTACTATTTAATGTTCCCAGTCCTAAAAAATTGTGAATATTATTTACAAATTAAGATTAAAAAAATTACAGAAAGGGACATATAAAAATATTTAATTAAACACATTAGTATATTTAAACATCTTGAAATCAAAAAATAGAGTTTTCAATTAATATAATAATCTTTGATGTCCAATAATAGTTTGAATTCAAATAACACTGGCTTTTTATCGCATAGAATTTCAAAAGAAATATAATAAATAATAAATAATAAATCATAAAAAAGAGTTTTTCCTAGAAAATATGATACACCGTTGAGGAATTTTCTTAAAATCATTTTTGATTTCTCTTAAAAGGAAATATTCACAACATTTTAATAAAAGATCATTAGATTTCCTTATGAAATCCAATGATTTACATATAAAAAAATTGGATTGAAAAGAAAATTCAGTTAACTTCCGTGGGAAGACATATTCATACAACCCTTAATATAACCCTTATAACATCCATTATAGGTCCAATAATAAATACATATTTCTTCTGTCATTGTTTTATAGAGAATATAATCATTTTCAAATTTATTTGGGAGATATAAGAGGATCACCCAAAGTTAGAGATATATTATTCTCACCAATTATCATAACTAATATCAAAGAACATTAACATATAAAAAACACATAAATTTTTTATGGACATCATAAATCTCATAAAAATACCCTTTTCATACCATGAATTACAATGTTTTTTATTACTTATATATCACCTTTCATTAAAAATAATCATTCAATACTAAAATAAAATATACAAGGGTAAGGTATTTTTTAAATTTATAAAAGATGTAATCATATATATTAATAAAGAAATCAAATAATGGTTAGATTGGGGTAGAAAACCATTGACATTGTATGTGATAAAATACGACATTTTTTTTGTTTTTTATAATGTTTTTTATAAAAAATATTTAATGAATGCTTCTCGAAAAAATGTTAATGAATATAAAAAAATTAAATTAAATTTTATTATTTATTTATTTCCATAAAAATATTTCCATAAAAATATATAAGTATATAAAAATGAATGAAATATAATTAAAAATTAACATTTAAAAAATTTTAAATTACGGTTTTATAGTAAAATACCCCAAGCACGAGTCTAAAATGTCTCAACTATTATTTCTCTCATATATAATTAAAATTTATCAATACATTACATTATTAAAAAAATACATGTTTAATCCATTATTATTAATCCATTTATAGTATTAGTTTCAAGGATATATTTAATTACCCAATATATTATGTGCATGTCGAGTGTTTTGAGGATGTTTAGTTCTTAATTTTAAATTGATTATGTTTCATTAAAAATGATCAAATTGTACATTATTCCAAAATATACAGGATAATAATGAAGTAATAAATATCTTGTTTTTATATTATTAATAGTTATATACCCATCCAATAATGATGGATATGAATAATGTATTATGTTATAATCATATAGATGATAGGTCATTCATATGCATGAGTAACATTTCCATGATTAAATGTACATGAAATAAAGAATGAAAGTATCCTTTTAACATTAAATAATAATTATTATCACAAAAAATAACAACATATCTAAATATAAAATGATATATAAAATAAATGTGATGCATTGATGAAAATAGAAGTATATAACTTCATGGTGGTGGCAATCCACGGGTACGCACCACCAACCTTATCATTTATAAGTGGAATTAATTTTTATTAAAATAGATGTTATATAATAATTTTAGAATAGTAATTAATTTCATGATTATCATATATATATATATATACATTAATTATATACTTATAACCAATTGTTAGATGGAGTGATTGAAAATGAATGGTATCGGTTAATGATGTTGTAGTCCTCCCTTAACCTGAATGATGATATCATTTCCACTTTGATTAAATGGTATAAAATTATTGATTTTTTCATAAACATAATAAAATGTAATTATATTTTATATAATTATGATAATATATCACATTGTTATAATGTTTTTGAAGGAGGTAGAAGAATAAATAAAACAAAAACACCTAGTTAAATGCTATAACACTTCATTGAACACCCTCATTTTGATTAATACTTATCCCCTATATGGAAGGTACTATTCGAAAACTAAATCCTATCATATATTTATAGGGATCTCATAATGTGATTTTGGAAGCAAATGGAGAAAAAAATTGATTTTATGTGTTTTCAGATAGTAGAGTGGGTGTTCATTTATTAGTGGGGGTGGGTAAACATTTTAAAATCTCCAAAATATTAATATATATTTATGTTTTAATTATGTAAAAAATGATCAAGGTGAGACCTATAAAAATATGTGATGAAATATGGTTTTAACGTGACAATAATGTATTATTTGAAAATGTTTTTGTGTTATTTGAACCAAAATATTGTTAGTCTAACCCTTGGTAATCCTGTACTAACCTCAATCATGATAATAATTTCATACTATTTTTACTATTCATTATGAGAAAAAACTATTTTCAAAAATATTCAAAAATTTTATATTTTAATTAAAAATAGGAAATAAATTATTTCAAATTAAATTCATAAAATTGGTAGAATTTATTTTTCATATAATCCAACAAAGCGTGCAGAAAAAAATTACAAAAATAAATTTTTATATAGATAATATATTTCTTAAAAAAATTTAGCATATAATTTATTCTAGTTATATTAATTGAATTATTAAAAATATAAATGATCTTTCCTTTGAAAATATTTTACTAAAAGAAATAAATTAAATTAAATTATTGAAAAAAAGTTATATTCTTCTTAAAAAATTACTGTCATTACTATTTCTTCAAAAATAAATCTTTTCTAAAGATTCTGATTAATTCCACATAATATAATTTTTACATCTTTATTTTAATAATTATGATCATTTATTCACAATTTATTTCTAAAATATTGAAATTTTATTTTTAAGTAATACCATATAATTAATATAATTTTTTTGTTAGAATGATCTTATATACATTCTGATTAGAAAATTAAATAATATAATTATAATGTTTATAAATAAAAATTATATATTTAATGAATATAAATAAGGAATTAATTTGAATTACTATTAACATTAACAAATTTTTATAAATAAATTACTACAAAAATCCCTTGAGACATGCCTACCTAGTGTTTAAAGAGGCATGCCAGTGGAGTCGAAATAACATCATCCAACCCATCAAAACCGTTTTAATAACTAAGATCCTAAAATACAAAAAAAACCCAACATAACACCATCGAAATTAGAGTGGGGGACTCACTCTTACTTAGATGAAACCTCATTCAAGGGATTACCAGACCCATAGGAAGACCGAAACTACACCTATGCTCATAGATTAGGGAGTTCCAACTCCACAAATAGAGTACCAATTCTATAAGATTTTATAGTTAAATAAGATATATATATATATATAGGATTATTGGGACCCATTACATATAATATCTTTCATTTTAGGGGACTATCAAGCCCAATATCACTTCAAAGAAGATATTAAAACCTAATATTGGTTATCAAAATGTGATTATGGTAACATGATCATATGCAATTGTGTATTATACATAATGATGAAGGGAAGTGAACCACTAATTTATATGTAAAAATATCAGAATTCATTATTTTAATTCATAAATATGATGAATTTGTATGGATATATGGTATCACAAATGATCTGGAAGAAGTATATGATCTCCACTATAGGTTATATTACATGTAAATCCCATTTAGTTTCATAGACATGCACCGGAACAATAAATGAAACTCAAGGGTCACCTACAAGGAATGTGTGTTAGGCAATACAGTGGGTCATGATTTGTTATTTACATGGTTTTTAACAATAAAAATCTTCTCATGTCCTATAATTACACAATGTGTTGTTTTTATCCATACAGCATGTAATGCCAATCGATAATCATTAAGTGCACTCCCTATAATTTTTTAGCTAGATGTATAAATTGTGTGTGTTACATTACAAAAAATGTTATTTTTAACTACATCTGAAACCCTATCCCCCATAAATTTTTAATACATGGTTTTAATCCATACAAACAACATACCATATTGTTGGGTATCCAAACAAGACTTAACCATTCAAATAAATTTACTGATATACACATTGATTTCACTATCAATCACACTCATTCCATCATCAACGGGCATGATAATAGATGTGAAGATATTAGATGTCGAGATCATGCTATTGATTGTTGTAACGGAATCCATATTCTACAAAATGAGCCTCATCAATCATTTGCATTACAAATAGATGGTTAATTCGAAAAACACAACATTTCACAATCAAAAAACCAAGTATTAGTGCCTTCATCTATCCTCTTTCTCAATCATTGATCCAAACCAAATGTAGTAAAACATCAATTCCATCATGATTCGAATCAGACCAGGATATTATAATCAGCATCCAAACCGTAGGATTATGATAATATTATGAATAATATAGGGTGAAAACAAATAACATTTAATTGAGTATCGATAATTACAATTTATTACCCATATAAAGGTAGTTGTTATATATAATATAGAATAAATATGATCAACCTAAAAATAAATTTTATTATAAAAAATTCATTTATATAAATATGTGGGACTTTTGAATAGACATCCATGTAAATAAAAATATATCAATTGCCAAAATTCACTATAAATGGAGTTAATAATCCATAAAAAATCACCACCACATTTCACACATTCTATTTAGTTGGTAATTCTTTGTCAAAGTCTATACTTGTAGATGTCATTATAAATCCATTTTAGTTTCGTTGATCCTATTACTATGAAACTGAGATTATTCTTTTCCATCTCTTATACATAGTTTTATGTCAATAAAAAATTTAATCTTAACATAGGTAGAAAAATTAACAATTATTAAATAGAGAAAAGAGAATATTTTTTTCCAAAAAAAATAAATTCTACTAATTAGTAAAATAATTTATTTTGATATTATTAATCCTCTGACACTAGAATCCAACCGAGATTCTTGATTTCAAAAAGAATAACAATGCTCCTAACGTAAAATACTAGTTTTTTACTCAAATATGACATATTTATTAAATGTGGTTATCATTATAGATGATAGAATAATTTAAAAATAATTAAATTTATATACTATAAAATAGTGTTTTATGTGATATTATTTCTCAAGGATCATCCATATTAGGATTCTCATGCCAGCTTTGACCAGGGAGAGACAACAGTCCCCTGAATCAAGGGGATAGTTATAAAAATTTGAGTTCAATTCCTATTTTAAATTTACCTTTTTACCTATAGGTAGGTTCCATTATTTCAAAACATAAAATTGAGATATGTGTCTACCAATAAATATTTACATCACATTATAATTAATGTTGATGTAGAGACTCAATAGAAAACATCATTTTACATGGTAAAAGTGAATATAGAATTTAATTATTTTTTATTTTACTTATCATTAATTTATAATATGTTTTGAAACAACTTAAGAAGTGAGGATGTAATCTTACACATATTAAATTATCATCCTATTCTTGTTATTATTATATACATTTTCTAGGTAAATTTTGTGGCCATTAGTGTTTCGATATCATTCTAGTAATATATATTTTTATCTTTGATCTTATAACCTTGTAAATAATAATTTCATTATTCATCATTTTACATACTATGATAATCTAATATATATATTGAATTTGATATATAGTCTATTCAATTAATGATCATGTATGAGTGAATCATCTTGTCTTGAGAAACTGACCCCTGGACTAAGGAAAGGTAATAATAAGAACTCAATCATGCCTCCCCAAATGACAAATGATACTAACATAAAATTATATTCTATGAATAAAATGGGAGACTATTCTATCATAATATTAATATAAAATTGCATATAAATAACCAATTCAATATTAAAATGAATGTATACTGAATTATTTTTAGTGAATAAGCAACTATCAGTACATTAAGCAACAAAATGTAATAATATAATGATACTTAGTACTAGAATACATACATAGATTGAATGTATCATCCAAATTGTTTACCAAATAAAATAATAACTAATAAAAAATATAGGGGACCCTTGATTATAAATCACAAGACACTTCTTAATCAAATATCTGAAATCTCTACCCTGTTTTCCGATTCATATTTTCTGTAAAATCTATCTCATTAATTTGAATCATGAATCATGAATTATAAAATTTTTTAAATGGGTAGGTATTTAGAGAGAATCTAAGAAATTATTCAATGATGTAATTCCCCTTTTATTCAGAAACATATTTTTCTTATATAATTTATATCAGACACTACAAAATAAATAACAAATCATTATCATGTGCTATCTATGACACTAAGACACATAAAATCCTATTATTTTTCCAATTTTGGTGTAAGAATACATCTCACACTACATTAAATCCACATGTTCAATTATTCCAAAAAATGTACTAATAATAGAGTCCTTACAACTACCATGTCAGGTAGGGTAGAGTCTTTCACTCTCTTCTGAATTTATCTCTCATATCAAATCATCACCCTCTCATTATGTGTGAAATTCATAAAATTTAAAAACAATATATCATTCCCCCACTCTCTCATTCCTGGAGAAGTGTTTTACCTAGTAACATGAAAAATATCATATATCATCCCCATTAACAAGTTGTTGATATCATACCATCATGATCTCACACAACGTAACCCATTGTAACACAATCTCACTAATGGAATGGAATCATAATCACATCCTAAAAAAACTTCTCACTAAGGGATACCAATTAAAAGACAATATCAATTTCCATTATAAACCATATCAAGTGTCATCATCAAGATTACACACATTTTCCAACTCACAATATCCATAGAATCATGTTATTATTCACACTAGAGACATTCTTGATAGATATCCGGGGGTGGTGACAGAATCAGTGTCTGTAACATATTCATGTTACGCTATGAAAAATTGAAAGTCTCACTTCTTAAATAAATCATGTCCACAATTATTCGTATAGAAAATATCATATTCCCTATGTATTTTCCACATCTAGATTCCATCTAGATCAGTACAATTCATTAGGATACTCCACTGAATTGATTTATTGTTTTCACAATGCCACCGATTGATAACTCCCTTTTTTATCTCTATTTACAGAATGTTTTATGTGGTAAATTTCATTGGAACAGAAAGAAATTCCATAATTCACTATCTTTTAATTATTTCATTGATTTTTTCTTACTGATCATTGAAATTATTATTCAAAAACTAGTTGTGAATTCCACCATTTCAGCAACCCCACATTTCTTATTAAACATGTATCTATGGAATTAATAATTCACTTATAAGTATATACAGTGAGTGAAAATCTTATATTTTATTATTCATTTCCTATAAATATATAATACTCACAATCACATAAATCTTGTGTTTTTTACTTTACAATTTTCATACATTAATATTTTATTATTTTTACAAAATTTTAGCTTTCATGAAAATAAAATCCTTCATGAAAATTACTTTGTCATATATATATAAATTCCATAAATCATTTAATGAATGTGAATGAAAATATATTATTGTAAGGAAAACCTTCATGCAACAATTTCCTGATTTCCGATCATCTAATCATTCATTGACTATATATCATTAAATGGGGAGGGGGTTTAAAAAATATTAAAACATCCTCATACATCATCATCATTGTGTTCATATCACGATTTAACATTTTTGAAACTATACCTTTGTGTAATTTTTTTAAGATTATTCAACTTCCATCAGTAATCTAAAAAATATTTCCTTTCTCTTTGATTTTAATGAGAGAACACAATAGGTTCATATAAATCCTTATTCTTCACGTACCTCCAAATTTTATAAACTCTCAAAACAATAAATAGATGCATGAATATTCACTATTTTTATGAGGAAATTTTGAAACCCTATATTCTTAAATCAATCCACAATTTCATTAAACATTGTACTTGTCATCACCAAACCCACCGAGGCCCACCTTACCAGTGGTAATCCATGGGTGACAACAGTATGAATTCCTCAAATAGAACAGGGGATGAAAAATATTACTAAGATTTAATTTAATGAAATGAGTGGACATTGAATAATGTACCTGTATACAGAAACATACCCATTTTAATGAAAAGGCACAAAGAAATAACGAAATACTAACTATAATGATTTTTAAAAATGGATTAAATAAGTTTTAGGATATACATATAAGGTTATAACAGTGTAATAAAAAAGATATAAAGTAGAGAAATACATAGAAAACCAAAAACATATATGGGAAACTATATTGGTAATTACTAAAAATAGTAGTGTAGATGACATCTTATGTCAAGATACTAGATTCCAACCATAAAAAGATGCCATCACCACAATGTAATACTATTATACATTAACTAGATCCACTATAGTCAATTCTAATATGCCTCTAAAATTAATAATTGATAACATGTTTATTAAAATCCCATGAAGGGTTAAATATAAACAAACATATGAGGATTCCACTGAATCTGTAAACACAAAGAGTCATGAAAGATTTATCACCTAAACAGCACAAAGATAAGTCAATGACATTATGAGGAAATAGAATAATAATAACAACTCAAATATTATAAATAAGAAATCAAAACAAAAAGAAAATAGTATATCTATCTCCAAATCATATCTATGAAAAAACAAGATATCATCCAAGTCCAATGATCCTTCATGGATTCCTAATATCATGAGAAATCAAATGAGATTCTATGAGGAGGGTTCCCACCTTGAGAATAAACTCAACAGTAGAGGGAAAACATTTGATTATACATGAATATTATGTATCCAGTCATGATTCCATGGGAAGAAACCACACCTCATAATTAAGCTCCACAACCTAATGGGGCACTATCTAAATTAATACCCCCACTCCCAAATGCATTATTAGGGGGGGTACTACCTAGTATATAGAGGTCCCACAACCTATGGTGCTAGGGTGAACCTCTTGATAGATGGATGACCCAAGACCACATATGATAATAATTTCTACTCATTTGATTGAAGACCTACACTCTTATGCATCAGGGGAACTCAGTAGATAGAGGACTCATGGTCTAGAGAGTTAGGGGTGATCCACGTAATTGATGGAAGACATTAACCCAGGCTTATTAGAGGGTTCCACTCAATAGTGAGAGGATCGTTTACCTAGTGAATTAAAGTGGTTCAATTCAACCTATTTAAATAGTATTAGAGATTCATTCCTAGAAGTGGTTGGGATGATTTTAACCACAAAATCACATTGATGAACTGGCCTGAACACTTTCATCCACTATGAATCACTTAAATTATAATTGTACTAGGATCACCTCACATCATACATATGATTCTTAAAGTAAATCCACCATTGTATCAAATTGTAATAAATTTTTTGAATATAAGACTCTCATGGGATTTTTTTTAAAAAATGTAGGATAACTCATGAGGATCATCAACAGTTCAATGGGATAAAACATAAACCACCAATATTTCACTACAAATGGACTTGTATATAAAAATTTATAACTCCAGTGAAATCCTTACAAAAAACACTATATTGGATGTTTACATATCCAAAAAAGGATTGTAGTGTAACATATTATTACCAAAATTTTGTTATTAATCATATCTCATTTATTTATGTCAGTTTCAGGGCCTTTGAGGATAGATGTACGTTAATAGATATAATGATCCAAGGATCTATGTGGCATGTTTCTAGTAATTAGTGGCGTATGGTTAAAAATTTGTAACAGAATTATGAATAGGAAATTTGGGATATAGGTTTAATTTGTTTTTTCCATGATTTACCTCATAATTTATGTATTGGACAAGTTCACATTGTTAAATGGATATAAGAATTTCTTTTTTTTGGTTGAAGTCGTGAACAAGTTCAAGGCACGAAATATTTACATTTGGTGAGAATCATATTCGTCAACAAAATATTGGTTGATGTTTTATAAATAATATGATTTCATTATTGACATATGTGGATTTTTGGGATTTCACATCATGAAACTATAATCAAATGGTTTAATGTTCATGACATATAGGTTATTATTCAATAAACATCTTATTTTATTTTCATATAGCTACATCATTATATATAAAGACCTTTGAGCACTACCATCACAGTTTGGGTATATACTCTTCCTAATGATCATTTCATTCATAGATTTTTCTTAATTTTATTTTTGGTATGTCTCTTTATGTAATTTATATTTCTACATTTTCATTGTCATTAGTCATAGTTGCACTACTTTTCCATGTTTTCAGAACCACTTTCCACGTGGTTCTAATCCTCTTGATCATTTTTAAATCCACTGTGTAATTTATCTTCTGTTTCTAATAAATGGATAGGATTGTGTGTTTCACGTGAGTTTCATGATGTACCTGTTGTTTTATCTTCCTAATAGACTTATTTTCTTGTTGACTAGATTCTGAGATACATGGATTAATTATAAGGCCTCTCTACTATCCTTTGGATTCTTTTGAGTTACTAGATCACATTTTAAGATTGTGGGATTGAGATTGAGTTTTGTTATTCAATTTATATTCTATGTTAGATGAATTATATTTCTTAAATTTTATAAATTCTTGTATAAATAGATTTTCATGATCGATTTCTGTGAGATGAAATGGGGTTTTGTGAAATTATTTTCTTCCACCTTTAATTAAAAATGTTATCATCAAAAAATTGTCAAATGGATTTATAAAACATTTTTTTAATGCATGGTTTTTATTAAATTTCTTGGAATATATATCATAGGGGATTCCTTGGCTAATCGGATGGAAGGTGTGGTAATAATCCCTGATTATACTATTAGGGGGTTCAATCATGGGCTATTCCTCTTCTCCGTAGTCATGTTGTTATAGGATCTTGTTATTTATATTGGGAGGTTCACTTGAAGGGGTGTTCTTATTCTCTATGGATTCGATATATTTATCCAGAGATGTAATGCACTCAATTTTCTGTGATATGTTACAAGATTCCTTGAAGGATTAAACTATTCTGATGCATGGAATGTTGATTCCTTTGATTTTATTTGGAATTATTTTTGTATGATATGATATGTGATATACATTTTTCATTTATATATACAGAATGATTTTAATAATTTACAATTTTATTTCGAAATATGGAAAATGTTGAAATGTTTTACCATGTTTTTGATATAAAAATTGTTTAACTAGTTATCTACCTAGTTTAATTATAATTTTATCATTGTTTAGATTATTTAATAGAAATATGAAATGTAAAATTGGAGTGTGATCCAACAGAAACAATTGATCTAACACCGTTTTCACCCCTCCAATAGTGCATAGACTATATTCTATATTCCAACATAGGTAATAGAGAGAAACTACAGTGAGGCGGTGAGGATTCTTATAGCTATTGCTATCTTTTTGGTAGTGATATGGGGAATATTTTACCATTATATGACATGTAGTTTCTATTTTTTTACATATCCTTTTCTAGAGGGCTTATACCATAAATGATTTTTTCTACATTGGACTTGTATCAATTCAACTATTTCCTTACAATATGACATATATTTAATATGTACACTATTTTGGTTTCCTCTAATCAGTAATATATTGTAACACCCGAGACTTTTATGTTATATAAATCATCAAAGGAATCTTTTTCTACACACAAAACTTGCTTGTCTTGCTTTACACGAAATTGCGACCTTCCCCGATAGCTTGCGTCGTACGCAATACTGAGTTTCACTAAACAACGATATACTATTAAAATATTATTAAAACTAGCCGTTATGAATAGTAATAACCACTTTTTGAAATTTTATAAATTTTATTTTTTAAAATGGACTTCATTTTTGGATTCTTAATATCGAAATTAGCCTAGGGTGAAATTTTGGTATTTTTCTGAAAACTTTCAATTTTTGATGAATAGTAAAACCACAAAGTGGTAGTTAAAAAAACTGAATTTTTCATAAAACATAATTTTACCACTTCTGTGAGTGTAATTTTAAAAATCCGAGAGACACTGTTGATGTCAGTAAGTAAAATGTGGTTCAATGAGATGAAAATAATTTTTTGGTGAATAGTAACGTTTTACTTTTTTTTACCACGGTTAAAAGTAAATAGGGTAATTAAGTGTAAAAATGATATTATTATTACCCTAACACATGTCCCTATTCTATTGGACAAGTTTAATTCGACCAAAAACAACCTTAGGAATAAAAAATGACCATTTAGGCCCACGTGGATTAGATTAGGACATTTATTATTAATTTATTTAAAGAAGGGTTAAAATAGTTAAAATCAAAGTGTAATAAGTAAATCATTTTTAATATGGGTTTATACATAAGATAAATTCGACTATAAATATTCAATAGAAAGCTAAAACGATTTCCTACATTATGGTATTTTATTTGTAATTTTTAGACATTAAATAATTTAATGTATTTATGACACAAAGATGATGCGGTAATTATCTTATTAATGAAATATTGATATAAATGATGTTATAAACAACAAAATAAATTTAATTTGACACTTTTTATGAATTCCACTAATTTAATAGATTAATATGACATGTTAGAATTTATTTAATTAACTTTTTTCGAATTAATCAATCTGTTATGATTTTCACAAAAATTAATTACTAAATAGTGTCAAAATTGACATAAAATAGTTTTTAAAACAAATATTATATTAGTAATTGTTATTTTATTCCTAAAAATATAAGTATCAGACAAATGACCTAGATAAGGTTATATATATATTAATAATAAACAACTTGGGGTTCTTTTGGCTTCTTATAGTAAGTTTATTAACCTTATATTATAAGAACACAAGAAGACACGGTAGACGTAAAATTATTTAACTTAATGTTAAATCTAAATGATAAGGTTAATATAGGAACCTAAACATGTCTAAATTCTATTTTATGAGAGTATTTCGACCCATCCCCACCTTAGCTTCTAAATAAATCAATTTGGAGCTATTTAAAACCGAACTTGACTTTATAAAAAAATAATATGTTTTGTTATTCCAAAGGTGCCCCTCTCCTCCCTTATAAAAGGGCACCTCCTCCCCCTCTTCCTCACACTACTTTGAGCCATCAAGCTCGGCCAACCCCTTCCAATTTCTCATCTCCACTTCCCTAGAGACATCCTAGAGGTTATGGTCTTCTTGAAAGACCTATTTTAGTTCCCTAAAAGAAGGTCTCAAAGAAGCACTTCAAAGAAGAGGTAATGTTCGTTACCTATTCATTCATCTTTATTTCTTCTTCCACTTCTTCTTATTTAGTTGTTTCATTATGAAGTAATAACATCATTATAACTCATATACTGATATTATATTATAATTATTAAACAAACTTATTTCACCATCTATCTATCCTACGGAAAAAGAAATCACCGTGCGTGCGTAAGTATGGAATACCGTCTCCACGCCGTGGTGTAATCTATTTTCCACCACCACCTTACTTGGATGGGTATAATGGTGTAAATAATGACTATATATGACTATTATAAAGTGATACTAATTCTGAAATAGTATACATACACTCCAATACAATTCCACGATCATAGAAACGATATCATCACTCGTGCGTACGTACGGAATACCGTCTCAACGATGTGATGCGACTCATTCTACATGATCTCCATTTCATAATGATTATATAAATGAATTGAATGAATGAATATGATATATATTACACATATACCATTATGGAAATGAGGTATCTATAACCTAAATAGAAGAATAAGAATTTATTTTACAAAACACACATAAGAACAAAAAGTTATAAACACCCGAATAACAAGTAGCAATGAAATATTACCACTAAGAAGCTAAGAATATGACCATATATGATATCATAACAATAATTATGATTCTGTAATAAGTCAATAACATTATTTAAATCATTATACAGGAGGTTCAGACACGTACAAAGCATATCGGACCTAAGGTATAGGAAAATATCATAATCTCGTTTTTATCTGAGATTGTTTATGCTTTGGTATTTACTGGGGTGTATTTTATCATCCACATCAATGTTTCCTCAATATGTAATATTTATATCCTTCTAAAATAGTACATATCCAATTTTACCCTTCGGTGAGTTTTTAGTAAAAGATATGAAAGGAATCTTTTGTCGTTTTTCATATGAGGTACTTTTTGACTTTTCCGACAAAAGTACGAGAAGAATGTTTTTTAACTTATACGGCATGAATGTATTTTTAAAACATTATTTACAAGAGGCTTCCTTTAAAAGTTTCCAAGTTTATTTTTAATCAACTTCTTTTAGTTTATAATTGTACGACATGTAAATAAAGGAAAAGTGTTTTTGAACCAGAAAGTATATTTTCCTCAAGAATGGAGTTCAAGTGTTTGATCAAAATTATTTTCCATCTAAGATAATAAAGGGTTATCTTTTTATCCCTGTTATTACATTGATTGTATTATGTTGTGATGGAATTATATTTTTATGAATTCCTTTATCTTATATGAATTGTTTTATGATGTCACGATGTTTAAGATTCCCATTTTTATTACATGGGTTATGCTATGATGTATGGTTTGTGATTTTGTGGCACTCATAAGAATGGTATCATTATGAGATGGGTGGGACCTATATATCCCTCCAATTAATTGGGTAAAGATTGTATATTTCATGAGATAGACATGGCTGGAACGGTAGGTTACACCGGTTTAGTAAAACAGGACTGAAACGAGGAGTGAACTCGGTTCAGAAAGGGACTTTGTCCACTAAGATAGTCTTGGCAATGAGTCTTGACTAACAAGAAATGATTCTCTATGATTATGTGTGTATGCCACAAAGTTTCAGGTTTTAAGTTATGATTATTGGGATTTCATTTCACTACTATGATTTATCCCATGTTATGAAATTATGCTCCCTTTTGCAGGTTAAGATTTCAAAAATGTTATGTTCTTATGAATATGATGTGATTGATATTTCATTTGATTATCCTTACTGATAATTTGAGATCACCCTTTTGTATGTTTTATTTCCCCATGTAAGGAAGAAGGTTATTAAGTAGAATAGGCAAAAAAGGGACTCTAGATATGATGAAATAAATGGGAGGCAAAGTAGATGCTTTATGAACCAGTAGTTTATGTTTCCTAGTTTCTAAAGACACTATACCTATACGGTCCTTTCTTGGTTTTGTTATATGTTGTAATAAGTGTGCTTCAATTCTGAAGTAATAACAATGTATGTAAAGTATGGGTCGTTATAGTTGGTATCAGATGAAAGGTATAGTCAACGTTTGGAAACTAGGATGTGAAAGCCTTAGTAAGAACCTTAAGGATATGTCTAAGAATAGAACACAATCTTAGTGTTTTAGAAATGGCCATGAATAACCTAGGATAAGACCTTAAGTGTGAAATTTTATTCTTGATTATGTGGTTTTCCAATTATAATTAGTGATTCTCACACTATTCTTCTTGGTTTTAGTCAATGGATGGAACCCGAAGGAACCGTGTTAATGCAGAATGCGACGGGCAATGCAATGATTGTCCCCCGGGGCAACCAAACATTATGGGAGCTGGAATTCAAAATCTTGTAACCACGCTCACACAACATTCGCAAGCTATGAATCATGCAGGACATCCAAACGAGCAAAGGAAGGAGAACCATTCTGTTGAATCCTTCATGAGACAACGTCCACCTTCATTCAGTGTGTCTACTGATCCATTAGTTGCTGAACAATAGATTAGTACTAATGAAAAGATATTTTTAGTTCTTCAATGTTCTGAACATGATGAAGTCATCATAGAAATGTATCGTTTGGAAGGAGATTCTGATCAATGGTGGAATATTATTAATAATACAAGGCAAAGGGATGAAATTGAGTCCATGGAATGGGACGAGTTCAAGAACTTATTTTTCAATAAGTACTTCCCGCATATTCTCCGAACAAAGATGGAGAAAGAGTTTCTTGAACTGAAGCAAAAGGATGATGAATCTGTTGGTACCTATAAATAAAATTCTACAAGACTTGAAAGGTACTCTTCTGGTATAATTATCCAACCTGAGAGTAAGATCGATCGATTCTTTAGTGGCTTAAAACCAAGTCTTAGAAGGGCGTTAGCCATAAGGGACTTCAATAGCTACGAGGAAATCGTTCGATGTGCTCTCAAAGTTGAGATGGAGATTGGAGTAACCCATTAGTCATATGGGTTTGATAAGAAGAGTAAAATGGAATTCAAAGGAAAATCTAAAGAGCACACTGAAAAGAAGATGAGCTTTCCCTTATGCTCAATGTGTGGAAAGAAACATGGTGGGAGTTGTCTTAAAGGTACAAGTAAATGTTTCAAATGTGGAAAGGAAGTTCATCGGGCATTTGAATGCCGAAATGATGGGAAGAAGATGTCTAATGATGAAAACAAAGGAAGGGATACACAAAATGACCCTACAACACTTCAATGTTTCAAGTGCAAGGATATGGGACATTATGCCAATAAATTCCCTAATAAAAGGGTTGATGATGATGGTCCACTTCAACAAACTCTTAAGGATAAAGACAAATTAAAGTCACATGCAATTTATATCAGCGATGTGGACTACGATAACGATGTGGTGAAAGGTAAACATACCATCCACTCTAAATTAGCAAATGTTTTTTTTATTCTAGATCCACCCACTCCTTTATTTCTGAAGAATTTTCTAAGGGTATCACCATATTACCTCAACAATTAGATGTTGAGTTAGCTGTGACAACACCTAATGGCACAACAGTCACATCAAAAGTTTATAATTCTTCTCCGATTGAAGTTTGTGGGAAAGTGCTTCCTGAAAATCTTGTGATCCTACCTATAGTGGAATTTGATGTGATTCTTGGCATGTATTGGCTTTCTCTACATGGATCTCATATCAATTTCCAAAGAATGGAAGTCACATTTCATATTCCAGATCAATCTATGATCGTCTATCGATGCAAGGATGAACATAACCTTCCTATGGAAATTTCTCCCATTTTATGGGTATTGATTCCACTAAATGAAGGTTATTTATCTCAAATGGTTGGTGAGAAACTCACGATTAAGAATATGCCCATTGTACGGGAGTTTGATGATGTCTTTCCAGAGGAATTACCGGGTCTTCCACCGAATCGTGAAGTTGAGTTTTCAATATAACTCGTACCAGGTGCTTTGCCCATTTGAAAGACACCTTATAGAATGAACCTAATTGAGTTGCAGGAATTGAAGAAGCAACTCCAAGAGAATCTTGATAAGGGGTTCATACGCCCTTGTGCGTCACCTTGGGGAGCACCTGTTCTGTTTGTTAAGAAGAAAGATGGATCAATGAGACTCTGCATTGATTATCGAGAACTTAACAAGATTACTATCAAGAACAAATATCGTCTCCCGCGCATTGATGACCTATTTGACCAACTATGCGGAGCTCAATACTTTTCCAAGATTGATCTTCATTCAGGGTATCATCAATTAAGGGTCAAAAGGGAGGATATACCAAAGACGGCTTTCCGTACAAGGTATGGACACTATGAATTTATAGTGATTCCATTTGGTCTTACTAATGCCCCTTCTATTTTCATGGATCTGATGAATAGAGTCTTTGGAGACTATCTTGATTAG
Organism: Viscum album; assembly: GCA_963277665.1. NCBI lineage: Eukaryota > Viridiplantae > Streptophyta > Magnoliopsida > Santalales > Viscaceae > Viscum > Viscum album. Next base: position 61,667,311 of record OY728152.1, on the reverse strand, counting down.
TATGTGGTAGTCTTTATAGATGATATTCTTGTCTATTCAAAGAGAAAGGAAGAACATGAAGATCACTTGAGAATTATATTGAAGACCCTGATAAAGGAGAAGCTTTATGCCAAATTTACCAAGTGTGAATTTTGGCTTCAAAAAGTTGCATTTTTGGGTCACATAATCTCAAAAGAGGGGATATCTGTGGATCCAGCAAAAATAGAGGTTATCGAAAGATGGTCGAAACCAACAACAGTAACCGAGATCCGAAATTTTCTTGGTTTGGCTGGATATTATCGATGTTTTGTGAAAGATTTTTCACGATTATCTAATCCACTAACCAAGTTGACTCGGAAAGGAGTTAAGTTTGTTTGGAAGGAGGAATGTGAAGAGAATTTCAAGGAGTTGAAAAGAAGGTTATCCAGTGCACCTGTGCTCACACTGCCTTGTAGTGGAGAAAGGCTTGTGATCTACAGTGATGCATTTAAGAAGGGATTGGGGTGTGTTCTTATGCGAAATGATATTGTGATAACTTATGCCTTACGACAGTTGAAAATACATGAGCAAAATTACCCAACTCATGATTTTGATTTAACTGCGGTAGTCTTTGCATTAAAGATTTGGAGTCATTATCTGTATGGTTAAAGGTGTGATATTTATACTGATCATAAAAGTTTAATGTATATTTTCACACAAAAAGAAGCTGAATATGTGCCAAAGAAGATGGTTGGAGCTGATTAAGGATTACGACTGCTCAATCCATTACCACCCTGGGAAAGCAAACAAGTTGGCATATGCATTAAGTCGACAAGACCATGCTTGTTTATCCATGACGAGGATCACAAATGATCCAATATTTATGGATTTACAAAGGATGGATCTTGGAATTATAATGAAAGGGAGAAAATCGTATCTTTCTCAAATGAATGTTCAACCATCTATACATGTGAAGATTAAAGAGGCGCAGAAAGAAGATGTCGAGTTACAAAAGAAGGTGAGAAATGTTCATGAATTCAACCTTGATTGTGATGGGATAATAAAGTTCAGGAATAGGGTTTGTGTTCCTCCCATCTTAGAATTAAAAAAGGAGCTGCTGGATGAGGATCATAGTTCTTCATTCTCTATTCATCCTGGAAGCATGAAGATGTATAGGGACCTGAAAGAGTACTTATGGTGGGATGGAATGAAAAGAGATGTTGCTGAATATGTCTCTTGATTCTTGGTTTGTCAACATGTTAAAGCTGAGAGACAGAAGTATAAGGGGATGTTACAACCATTAACCATACCCGAATGGAAATGGGAAAACATCACTATGGACTTTGTCACAAGACTTGTTAAAACATCCATAGGAAATAATGCTATCTGAGTCATAGTTGATCCTCTTACAAGATATGCACACTTCATTGCTATTAGAGAGGATTTATCTCTGGATCAGCTTGCCAGGATATATGTAAAGGAAGTGGTAAGATTGCATGGAGTACCACTTTCTATTATATCTGATCGGGATCCGAGATTTACCTCGAGGTTCTAGCGAAGTCTTCAGCATACTCTGGATACAGAGTTGAGTTATAGCACTTCTTATCATCCTCAGATAGACGGTCAGTCTGAGAGAACAATTAAAACTCTAGAAGATATGTTGAGAGCTTTCTCTATGGATTTCAAAGGTGGTTGGGATAAACACCTACCTTTGGTGGAATTTTCTTATAATAATAGCTTTCACTCCAGTATTCAGATGGGTCCTTATGAAGCTCTCTATGGAAATAAATGAAGGACTCCATCTTGTTGGGATGAATTTGGGGAAAGAAAGCTATTAGGACCCAATCCCGTTGATGAAATGGCAGAAAAGGTCAGATCTATTCAACAACACATAAGAGCAGCTCAGAGTTGACAGAAAAGTTATGCCGACAACCGATGAAAAGACCTAGAGTTTTAAGTGGGTGATAAAGTGTTCTTACGAATATCTCCCTGGAAGTGGGTTATAAGATTTGGAAAGAAGGGGAAGTTGAGCCGTAGATATATCGGTCCTTTCAAAATATTATATCATGTTGGGAATGTAGCTTACCGATTGGTGCTTCCACCGAATCTCTCTCAAGTTCATGATGTGTTCCATGTATCTCTCCTCAGAAAGTACATACCTGATCCTTCACATGTACTCAGCTCAGAAGTTGTACTGCTGGAGCAAGATCTTTCTTATGAAGAACAACCGATAAAGATTCTGGATCGTAGCGAAAAAGTCCTACGAAACAAGACCACTCGATTGGTGAAAGTTTTATGGAGGAACCACCAATTATAAGAAGCTACATGGGAGCTTGAGGATATGATGAGGGAGAGGTATCCTCATCTGTTTGTTACAAAGTGACGAATTTTGAGGAAACAATTCATGTTAAGGGAGGTAGAATGTAACACCCGAGACTTTTATGTTATATAAATCATCAAAGAAATCTTTTTCTACACACAACACTTGCTTGGATTTCTTTACACGAAATCGCGACCTTCCCCGATAGCTTGCGTCGTACGCAATACCGAGTTTCACTAAACAACAATATACTATTAAAATATTATTAAAACTAGCCGATATGAATAGTAATAACCACTTTTTGAAATTTTATAAATTTTGTTTTTCAAAATGGACTTCATTTTTGGATTCGTAATATCGAAATTACCCTAGGGTGAAATTTTGGTATATTTTTGAAAACTGTCAATTTTTTATGAATAGTGAAACCACTAAGTGGAAGTAAAAAAAACTGACTTTTTCATAAAACTTAATTTTACCACTTCTGTGAGTGGAATTTCTAAAATCCAAGAGACACAGTTGATTTCAGTAAGTAAAATGTGGTTCAATGAGATGAAAATAATTTTTTTGTGAATAGTAACTTTTTACTTTTTTTTACCACGGTTAAAAGTAAATAGGGTAAATAAGGGTAAAAATGATATTATTATTACCCTAAAAAATGTCCTAATTCTATTGTACAAGTGTAATTCGACAAAAAACAACCTTAGGAATAAAATATGACCATTTAGGCCCACTTGGATTAGATTAGGACATTTATTATTAATTTATTTAAAGAAGGGTTAAAATAGTTAAAATCAAAGTGTAATAAGTAAATCATTTTTAACATGGGGTTATACATAAGATAAATAAAACTATAAATATTCATTAGAAAGCTAAAAATCTTTCCTACATAATGGTAGTTTATTTGTAATTGTTAGACATTAAATAAGTTAATTTATTTATGACACAAAGATGATGCAGTAATTATCTTATTAATGAAATATTGACAAAATTGATGTTATAAACACAAATATAAATGTAATTTGACACTTTTTATGAATTACACTAATTTTATAGATTAATATGACAAGTTAGTATTGATTTAATTAACTTTTTTCGAACTAATAATTCCGTTATGTTTTTCACAAAAATTAATTACAAAATAGTGTCAAAATTGACATAAAATAGTTTTTAAAACAAATATTATATTAGTAATTGTTATTTTATTCTTAAAACTCTAAGGATCAGACAAATGACTTAGATAAGGTTATATATATTAACAATAAACAACTTGGGGTTCGTTTGGCTGCTTATCGTATGTTTATTAACTTTATATTAGAAGAACACAAGAAGACACAGTAAAAGTAAAATTATTTAACTTAATGTTAAATCTAAATGATAAGGTTAAAATAGGAACCTAAACTTGTCTAAATTCTATTGGATGAGATTATTTCGACCCATACCCACCTTATCTTCGAAATATATCAATTTGGAGCTATTTAAAACCGAACTTCACTTTATAATAAAATAATATTTTTAGTTATTCCAAAGGTGCCCCTCTCCTCCCTTATAAAAGGGCACCTCCTCCCTCTCTTCCTCACAGCACTTTGAACCATCAAGATCGGCCATACCCTGCCAATTTCTCCTCTCTACTTCCCTAGAGACATCCTTGAGGTTCTGTTCTTCTTCAAAGACCTATTTTAGTGCCCTAAAAGAAGGTCTCAAAGAAGCACTTCAAAGAAGAGGTAATGTCTATTACCGATTCTTTCATGTTTATTTCTTCATCCACTTCTTCTTCTTTAGTTGTTTCATTATGAAGTAATAAAATCAGTATCACTCATATACTGATATGTTATTACAAAAATGAAACAAACCTATTTCACCATCTATCCATCCTACGGAAAACGAAATCACCGCGCGTGCGTACGTACGGAATATCGTCTCCACGCCGTGGTGTAATGTATTTTCCCCCACCACCTTACTTGGATGGGTATAATGGTGTAAATAATGACTATATATGTCTATTATAAAGTTATACTAATTCTTAAATAGTATACATACACTCCAATACAATTCGACGATCATAGGAATGATATCATCACTCGTGAGTACTTACGGAATACCATCTCCACGATGTGATGTGACTCATTCTACATGATCTTCATTTCATAATGATTATATAAATGAATTGAATGAATTAATATGATATTTATTAAAATAATACCATTCTGGAAATTAGGTATCTATAACCTAAAGAGAAGAATAATAATTTATTTGACAAAACACGCATAAGAACAAAAGTTATAAACACCCGAATAACAAGTAGCAATGAAATATTACTACTAAGAAGCTAAGAATATGACCATATATGATATAATAACAATAATTATGATTCTGTAATAAGTCAATAACATTATTTAAATCCTTATACAGGAGGTTCGGACACGTACAATGAATATCAGACCTAAAGTAAGGGAAAATATCACAATCTCATTTTTATCTATGATTGTTTATGATTTGGTATTTACTGGGGCGTATTTTATTATCCACATCCATGTTTCCTCAATATGTTATATTTATATCCTTATATATCTATCTATAATAGTTTATATCCAATTTTACCCTTCGGTGAGTTTTTAGTAAAAGATATGTAAGGAATCTTTTGTCATTTTTCGTATGAGGTACTTTTTGACTTTTCTGACAAAATCACGAGAAGAATGTTTTTTTAACTTATACGGCATTAATGGATTTTTAAAAAATTATTTCCAAGAAGTTTACTTTACTAGTTTTCAAGTTTATTTTTAATCAACTTCTTTTAGTTTATAATTGTACGATATGTTAAGAATGGAAAAGTGTTTTTGAAGGAGAAAGGATATTTTTCTCAAGAATGGAGTTCAAGTGTTTTATCAAAATTATTTTACATCTAAGATAATAAAGGGTTATCTTTTTATCCATATTATTACATTGATTGGATTATGTTGTGATGGAATTATATTTTTATGAATTCCTTTATCTTATATGAATTGTTTTATGATGTCACGATGTTTAAGATTCCAATTTTTATTACATGGGTTATGCTATGATGTATGGTTTATGATTTTGTGGAACACATAAGAATGGTATCATTATGAGATGGTTGGGACCTATATCTACCTCCAACTCATTGGGTAAAGATTTTATATCTCATGAGATAGACATGGCTGGAACGGTAGGTTATACCGGTTCAGTGAAATAGGACTGAAACGAAGAGTGAACTCGGTTCAGAAAGGGACTTTTTCCACTAAGATAGTCTTGGCAATGAGTCTTGACTAACAAGAAATGATTCTCTATGATTATGTGTGTATGCCACAAAGTTTCATGTTTTATGTTATGATTTTTGGGATTTCATTTCACTACTATGATTTATCCCATGTTATGAAATTATGCTCCCTTTTGCAGGTTAAGATATCCAAAATGTTATGTTCTTATGAATATGATGTGATTGATATTTCTTTTGTTTATCCTTACTGAGAATTTGAGCTCACCGTTTTGTATGTTTTATTTCCCCAGGTAAGGAAGAAGGTTATTAAGTAGAATATGCCAAAAAGGGACTCTAGATATGATGAAATAAATGGGAGGCAAAGTAGATGCTTTATGAACCAGTTGTTTATGTTTCCCTGTTTCTAAAGACACTATACCTATACGGTCCTTTCATGGTTTTGTTATATGTTGTAATAAGTAGGCTTCAATTCTGAAGTAATAACAATGTATGTAAAGTATGGGTCGTTATATATATATATATATGTGTGTGTGTGTGTAATGATACATTTTTTATATTGGAAAAAATCAATACATCGAGTCATTGTTGACTCCCTATGCTATCCAACAACCCATGGGAATCAATAATGTCAGACATGCATGTGCTAGTTCTGTTATGTTATTGATTTCAGATGCTATATTGGTTGCGTTCATCATCATTTGATATTATATGAGGTTGTATTTAGGTTTTGGATGCCGATTGAATGTGGATTGTATTTCTAGAAAATGAGTGTTATGATATGGGGATTTCCTAGCCACCTCAAGTCATGAATAGAATCATGTTACCATGGTACATTTGGATGTTTGACTCATATTCTAAATTTTTATCATAATATCAGTTTGTCAATTGATTTTCTAGTTTTAATTCATAGTATCTTGTATTTTAATCATTTCTTACGTTTCATTGTGTATCGGTATTCATATGATACACATTCAATGGGTTTATAAAGACGGTGCAAAATATCTTCCTCAATGGAATCCACGTCTAGGTGAAAATCATATAAATGATATCATGTGTGAATATGAGGTTATAGACACAAATTGACTTCATGTATAGAACATATTTGTGGAGGTAAAATTGTGATATATAGGAGAGAGGGATTGATCAAGTGAGTTCATATGTAGAAGACCTCCATTGATTAATGGTATTAATTTACATCAATAGGTGGATGAGTGGATGGAAAAGATTGATAAGGTCATTTAATTCCTAGATACACATGATAATATTAATGTTAAATCTATAGTTTTTATAAAATAAGGGACGAACAACAGATGGTTTGAATCCATGGTGTTGATTGATATAAATTCATGCATCATCTATAAGGCTTCCAACCCCAACATTAATCAAAATTTTGTTCATATGTGTCTAATGATGGCATGGTCCCTAGAGTTACTCACCTCACACTATGAATAGAATTTTTGGGTTGGAATATAATAATCTATTCTCAAATCTAGTTTTTTTTCTTCTAGTGGTAGTATAAAATGATTTAGAGGAGGCTGAGAGGTATATGAAGGGTTTGATATCATACATTAGACCAAATGTATTTATGATGAATATCTCATACTAGAAAAAGATTTTATGAATTGAAATAACAATTGACATGGATATGGAAATACAGTTTTATTTTTTCTCCCCTTATCATATACATAGAAGAAGCAACACTGGTGAACATGAGAATAATATGATGTGGTGTGATCATCACAGGAGTGGTGTGGGTGGATCTCTGCAGTAATCCCCTCCTCTAGATTCATATGCATCATGTAGTATACCCATGACATTATGTCAACGTTCACATGTCATAAAATACCAAAAAAAAATTGCTCCTTTGATGTTGTGTAGTAGTTGTGGATGATATAGTCTTATTCATCATTTCTGTTTGGCTATTCCTATTTCTCTTTTTGGTTAAAGATCCCCGGATCCAAAGGCTTCTACATTGTAGTCAGATGTGTCATAGAATTTAGGGCTCGAGCCCTAGTCCCAAAAGAGAATCACCTTCATCGGGTGGATGTGTTTGTGGTGGAGGTAGATGTGGGTCATGGGATTGTGAGGGTTATCATATTTATTGATTTGTTAGAAGTGACTGTTTTATTTGATATAGGTTCTCCCCATTGATTTATATCTACTTGTTTAGTGGATTTGTTTATCCATACAATATATCATATGTACATTATTATTGAGTAAGTGACACCTCATGTAATGAGGAAATAAAAGTGGGATTGGTGTCCATTTTTCTATCCATAGACGATGAAGAGTTACTTTGGGATATCCAAGTTCTGGATCTGGATATTTTTAACATCATTATTCAAATATATTTTCAAATCGTTCGTCAATGTGAGGATGATTTTTGATGTTTTCCTATATACATTTTTAGAAATGATAGGAGGTATCTTGTATTTTATGGAGAGTGGGACACAAGGTTAGGTCGTGTCAGACCATCCCACCCAAATCTCAATATATTGTTTTCTACTAGAGCAGTTACACCTAATGAAATTTATAATATTTATTATTTTTTGTATGGTTCAACAAGATTATATCTCTAGAATTTCTCTAGATAAGTAGTTATATATTTTGATTGATATAGTTCTAGGTACACAACAGATTTTGATACCATATTATCATATGGAATGAGTAGATCTAAAGTAGATGAAGATTCAAAAGTATGATATGGTAAAAAAAGGTTTTATTTTCCTTAATGTTTCACCTTTTTCATCCACTATGATCTATGAAATGAATCCAGATGGCTCAATATGATTATTTGTGGAGTATAGGATGTTGAACTGGGTGATGGTTAATAATATGATTTTTCTTTGTGTGGATGATTAGTTCGACCAATTAAAGGTGGTATAGTTGTTTTCTAAGATCAATATACTATTTGGTTATCATTAGCATTTAGTTTGGGAGTTTGATACGTAGAGTAAAAAATTTATGAAAAGATATTGACATTTTTATTATCAAGTGATTCTATTTATTATGAATAAATTTACTGTATTTTTTATATCTTTTATGAAAATCTTATTCCATGTTTATATCTATGAATTTTTTGTAGTTTCATGTGATAATATTCTCGATTATTTGAGATTTTAGGTAAACCATGATAACAATTTTTTTTGTAATATAAATCCTGAGGATTCACCCTATTTATCAAAATCATTAGAAATTCATTTTTTGGATCCAGGGAGTGAATTTGTTTTCAAAAGTGATTTTTGAGCATGGATTTTTAGTTGATCCTGATAAGGTGATGTTTTTTATGTACTGGAAAGATCCAAAAAATTCCATTAAGGTTAATATAATCTTTGGTATTATTGGATACTATTGAATATTTGTTATGGAATTTCTATAGTTTGAATATCCATTGACTCATTTTAACTGCTAATTGGTGAAATTCACATGGGAAGCAATGTTCCAGTCTTCTTTTGAAGAGATGCAATGACTAATGACATAATCTCCTATTATGGTCTTACATGAGACTGGTATAAGGTATGTGTTTTTTCATGATGCTTTTAATGTTGGAATTGGTTTCATTCTCTTGTAGGAGGATCATGTGGAGGAATACAAATATCACAAGCTTCGACCAAATGATAAAAATCAATTTACATGTGATTTCTAGCTTAAATAAAATATGAAATATCTTGACTATTGGATCCACTATCATTTTTTGGAGAGTTTCATTTTTTTTTATACCCAGTGTCCGATCTATATCATTTATTAGAAACTATTGGATCTTAGACATTTCCCATGGGTATAATTCCATCATATGTTTTACTGTGACATTTCCTACTTCTCAAGGAAGGGTAATTCCATTGTAAATTCTCTCAACATGAATGTACTATCACTGAATATTTGTGAATCATATGGGGAGTGGAACCCATTAGTACATTTTTCATAGTTAAATAATGATTCTACCGTGGATGTTCTATGAATGTTATTACCTATTTTAAAATATCATTATTTATAATTTTGTATATTCTATAGGGTCAGCAGCAAGATGTGGAATTCATAGGGTTTCAAGGTACCCTATAAGGCTGGGGAATCATTTTCTTATTGTCCTCACCCATTAAAAGGTATTAACCATTGCGATGAAAAAATTTATTTCTAGAATCTATATGTATATTTGTTCTCTTTCAATATTATATATCTCCATGTTAAATTCAACTAGGATATCTAAATATGTACTATAAAAATTATTCATGATTCTGGGTGTCAGGTATGATGTGTGAAAATACAGAATATATTTTATTCTATAAAAATTTTCAATAAATAATGTTTATAAATATAAAACCTTATTGTTTTCAACATCCTAATATAGTTCCAGTTTGGAAATGGGAAGAGGTGTCTATGTACAAAAAATCATTTCAATGGGTTCCCCAAATAAGGGAATCTATTTGCATAGTGATTTGTTGGATGATAATTATAGAACACATCTTTATGATTTCAGACAATAGAAATGTTAATGAACATGGTGAAATTTATGTTTAGGACAATTTTATGTAATATAGGGATCCCTTATCCATTGTTTCAGATTATGATTATATGTTTAGGCCATGGTTCTATAAGAGTCTATAATAGGTGAAGGAGACTTAGGTCATGTCAGGTATATCATACTAACCACTAATAGATTTCTTGATAGAGAATGCTATTTATATCTTGTAGGATATGGTATGTTCCAATTTCATGGATTTTGGTGGATCATGGGATAACTGTTTGGGCCTGGTTGAGTTTTCCAATAATAAAAATTATATGTAATCTATCATAATAGATCCTTTCGAGTTTCTTTATGGTCACCCATGCAATTCTGCAATTCGTTGGAATGTGGTAGGTAAGGCCTCTCTTATTTGATTGATTATCAATCTGGTGATGTGGGTTATGATTCTTGATATATTTTGACATTTTGATAAGAATCAGAGTCATATGAAATCATCTGCATATCATCGACATCATCCCTTGTATTTTTCCATTGGTGACGGGGTTTTCCATAATGTTTCTCTTCATCGGGTCACTATAAGCATGTAAAATAAAGAATGTTTTATCATATATATGATCGAACATTTATGATCATAGAGAAGATTTGGAAGGTTGAATATTAGTTGTAATTTCAAAATTCAACAGGAATTTGGTAGATCACGGGTATGGCACCTATCTTTATTAGAGTTTTCATCTAATAATATCCAACACATTTAAATTGTCCTGGCTCTATGTGAATATTTGTACATAATATTTTTTTCGTTCACTATTCTGCATGAATTTTGATGGGGTGAAACTTTTTCATTGTCCTTATGTAGTGCATAGCATGAAAAATAAGGTTTACCTTGATCATGAGAAGATAAAGGTAGGTTTATTGTAAGAAGTCACATGCTGATCATAGGATGTGGCCCTTGGATTTTAATTTTGGGGACCACATGTTCATTATGGTTTCCCCTCAACGTGGGTTGTGGAGGGTTGGCATTGGGAGTAATCTTTATCATAGGTCTGGTGGACCCTTTACAGTATTAGGGGAATTATTGAGTTTCAATAGTATTTGGTGTCGCCACCAACATTTGATAGAATCCATGACATCCTCCATGTCTCTCATCTTCTTCATTATCTACGTGATGAATCCAAAGTTAATGACTAGGGTGATCTAGATATAAAGGATGACACAAAATTCATGATTCAGCTACTAAAAAAATATGATCATCTAGAGAAGGTGTTGTGTGGGTAGAACATTCCCCTAGTTCATGTTTTGTCGAGGTATTGTGGCTATGAGGAGATTACTTAGAAGTAGGAAATGAAGATGTGTGACCTATACTCTGAGTTTATTTTTTATTTTTTCCATGCTCTATTTTTTTTGAAATTTAATTTTTAAACCGTTTATTACGATGGGTAGTTTTTCCTTTGGATTGTGTTTAGTTTACATGGTTATATGGGATAAATTACAAACATTCAAATAGTTGGAGATGATATTCCTAATAGGGATGCATTACATGTGATGCGATTAAAACTGTGAAACTGATCCAGTGCCGCCTACGGTGGAAATTATCTTTCCATGGAGGATATAATTCCTTGATTATTTTGTTTTGGAAGGAATAGTTTATCTGTTGTTGTTTTTGTGGTTTGAGATATTTAGAGGTTGAGATTGTTTTACGGTGGTTGTGTAGTATTGTTTCTGTGAAAGAGGATATTCTTCTGGTTGTGTTGATGAGGTTTCAGAGTTTCATTGTGGTTTTATTTTGGTGTGGAACATTTTTGGATCATAATAACATTTGAGGGATGAAAATATCATTGAAATGTATCACTAGGCGTGGTTTCTTGGACACATTTTATTTTTGTTACGGTTATAGATTATTGATGGAATAAATATTATGATAGGTAACTGATGTAATGATATGTTCCTTCCCTATATATTAAAATTATAGTTTTGGTTGTTTGAGGCATTCAGAGGAGGCTCAGAAGAGTTTGGATATGTTTGGTTCCTTAAATATAAAAGAAATAGGATTTCAAATCATGTAACTAAATTACATGACATGATGTTTGGATTCATAGATTGTATTTGAGGTTTCATAATATACATAAATTTTACATGACATGAAAGAGGGATTCATGATGTGAAATGTTTTGGGGGTATGAAAAAAATTGATAGGTGATGGGGTTTTCATTAAAAGTAGACCATGGGGAATTACACAGAGTGAAAGGGTAGTACAATTTCGTTATTACCCCACTATTGTTACATTTATATATTTTTCATCCTTTTGGGTTGCCAAAACCTCAGGATGCAACTCCCCTTCCTCAACCCTGGGTGACCCAACAACCCCTCTACAACATTTTTAGGATACCTTCATCAATGATTTATTTGTGGATTCCCTAGTTCAATCTATAGACTTCCGTATTGAATATGATATCTTGAAGGTTATGTGATAAATGATCCTTTTTGTGGAACATTCTTAAACCACAATCATTGAAACCATTTCTTGGGTTGTTTCCCTTTATTTATCATAATTGTGCATCATGTAGGAGGGGCTAACTTTTTTAACCTATTGATGATGGATGTTCTCTATTGACGAAACATATGAACGAATTCGATGAAATTGAAAGGGGTATAGGGATTCATATTTCATACCCTCTTAGTTTTTATATTTTTCATTGATATATTGTCACTATATATGTGAAACACCCCATTGAAAATTGTGGTCGTTGGTGGATTTTCATGCATTAGGTATGTGTGTTTTGTTTTTTTCTGGATAAATATTGTTTGCTATCACCAAAAAATTGAAATTGGTTAATCATTTTTATCATGAAAATGAATTGATTCCCTTGGATCGTATAATTTTATGATAACCCTGAAATTAAACAATTGGAATTAAATAAGTGGTGCGTTGTCAAATCTAGAAATTTTTTTCCCTGGTACAATGGGAGATGTGATTTGTAGGTTTTCACTAGATTTTGATATCTTATGGGTTTTTGTAGGGTTGTTTCTTATGGGATGGATTGTGCTGTGAAATGGAATCTCATGTTGAGAGATTGATTGATTGTGGAATTGATGATAAGTGTTTCGCATCGAGGATGCATAACTACTAGTGAGGTAATGTGTTATCAGTTGGTGTTGTGAGTTGGGGGTTGGTTCTATTGGTATGTGACCTGAGGAGGATATGATTGACAATGTACATTAGTAATTGTTATGGGTTATATTCATAGATTTTCTCCATAAATAACAAGTAAAAGGATTTACCCCTTATACAGAGATCAATATATGATATACTGTGAATGTGGGTTAATAAAAAAGGAAATGTGATGTCCCTTTAGTTTATCAATATTTGATAGCTTTTGATAACTTTTGTTCCGATTGTGTGTTGTTCTTAGTAGTTATCCTAGTAGTGATGGAATGTATCAATAATTGTTTTTAATAAATAATGAATTTGGTTATGTATATTGGTTGGGAATATGAATTTTTTTTTGGCTCATTATATAGTGTTGTACATTTAGAGGTCGAAGAAAAGGTGGTAGTTTTGGGATGTTCTCTATTTGGGAGCCCATATGATGTGCTTGAGTGTTTGTTACAATATATCTATATATTTTTATTTTACATGTTATTTCTATGTGCACCCCTCCCAATATTAGAACTATGTTCCAAAAACTACCATCATCATGGGGGAGGGCGTCATTATGAAGAATCCTAGTGGGAGGACGGATGCCTGGACACCCTATCTTCCATGCTAACTCTTCTAGGTAGTGATAGACAAAGATTTTTCGGCTAGTCTCAAGATTGTGAGGCACTGTTGTTTGTGATAAGGTTTTTTTTTCAAGTGAATTTGGGATGAGATGTCATGACCCATCCTCGGGGCCCGTGCCATGACTACCCTAAGCCCGCCTTCCATAGGCCAGGGGCTGGTGACTAGCACCAAGGCGTAAATCACGTTAAAAAGGGAAGGCATTGCCTTTGTAAAGTAAACAAGCACCACAGAGTACAAGAAGAAGAAGTAAACACTAAGTAAAAACTGAGTACAACAGTAAGTACGGAAAGTAAAAGGGGCCGGAAATACAAACCCAACTGTAAAGTCCAACTCGAAAGGGAAAACAACAACTGTAAAGTAAAGCCGCTACACCGAGCTGTCCACTGGAAATCCCACCTGAAGGGTGGGTACAGATAGCTCCACTGCTCCTCGGGTCCTGCCGTCCACTCCGAGCACGTCCCGCCCAGTGGTCCACCTCCAGGTACCGTCCTGCTCTGAAAGCCTTAACCACGATCAACGCTGTCTGTCGTCTGCAACCAACACAACATAGTGCGGGCATAGCCCGTGCAGGGGTGAGTATAAGCTACTCAATAGGGACCCCGAGACCCCCGAAGGTCTCCCAAAATCCATAAAGGATAAACCAAAAAGGAAAGATACAATCACAAAGAAACAACCGACACTGATTAGGTATATGCCCATACATATACCTAAGTCGTCAATTCCAATACGCTCCAACCTCTGAACCCAAGTACAACCCAGTCCACACAGGAAAGTATTCGTATTCTACACAGGGAAGAAAAACGTAATCCACACCGGATATCACAACACAATCCACACAGGAACGAAAATAGGATTCAGCTCACACAGGTATACTTCTTCGAAAGACGATAGAGATGATAACGGATCCATCTAAGTCGTCAGACCCACAAAGGATCGATAGGTACTAACCCCCGCAAAGACCCACACAGGATCAGACCCACACAGGATCTGTAGGCCCTGGCTCACACAGAACCACTGAGCGCTGACCCACACAGGATCAGACCCACACAGAATCAGTAGCACTGATCCACATAGGATCGCTAAGTGTTGTAGTCGTCATCGTTGAATCCACTGAGGATCTCTGCACAGTCGTCGTCGCAGTCACAGTAGTAGTCGCAGCCAGCACTATGGTTCCCGCACACAGCAAGCTCGTTCGAGTGGGTCCGCTCCACGAGCCGAGAGGCTGATACATCAACTGACACATAGTCCAAATTTGATGTATCCAAAAGTTCCGTATCGTCAATAGGAACTCAACATCGCAGATGGCGCGTCAATCGGACGCCCGGTCTGAGAGTTATTGGCTTTTTTCGTCCCAGGGGCCCGGTTGGTTTTTAAGGAAAAACCAACCCGACCGTACTCCTCCTGCGTCCAAACTTCGGTTGGAGTAATCCAAAAGATCCGTCTCACTAAGAGGATCTCAACAAAGTTGACGACACATCAATCGGACGTCTGTAGCTCAAGATATGAGCGTTTCCGCTCCGAGGGCCCGGTTGGTTTCGTGTACGAACCAACCCGATCGAACTCAAAGTATTCCGAAACCTTGAGTGCAATATTTCGAAACGACCGTCTCGATCCAAGGATTGCATCACTGCTGACGGCGCGTCGTTTGGAGGTCCATAGCCCAAGTTATGGGCATTTGTACCCAAACAGTCCGATAAATGGGGTTTCGGGCCCGGATCGACCCAGCTCGAGACCCCCCGGTCGGCCCGAACCGGGTCGACCCGCCCCAGTTCCGGGTCGGCCCGTCCCGGCGCGGCCCGGCCTGACATGGCCCGGCCTGGCAGACCGGCCCGACATGGCCCGGCTTGGCAGACCGGCCAGGCGCCGGTCCGGCTGGGGACAGCGCGCCTAGCGCCCTGTCAGGCTCGGCCTTTGGCCGAGCCATTTCGGCAAAGGGGCGGGGGGGGGGGGGGCTGCCCCCTGTGTAACCACGGCCCCCCTCATTTATGGGGGGTCGTTGAAGCTGGACAGAGGAATTTAATTCCCCCGGCTTTCCCCTTTCTGGCCGGCCAGAGCGGGATCGGCGGTGGCCAGTCCCCTTTCGGCTCTGACACCGGCGGCCCGACTGGCTGCAGGTCACCATGCTCCGCCGCGGCTCGGAACCAGCTGCGGCCCTTGTTGTCCAGCACGGTGCGATGGCACCACGCCCCTCCTCCGCGGCTCTAATCCTGTTGCGGCGCCTTTAATTTTCTTCGATGCGGCGCGACGGCGTCGCGTTCTTAAACTTCTTTCCATGGCGCGGCGCGACGGCGTCGCGTAATACATTCCGTGTGATTTCCGCATGGTTCTACGACACCACGCCATTCTGTTACATTCACAAAGAATCAAAAATGAACATAGGAGGGGGTTTCGGCTGTGTTTGTGCGGTCCGGCCCCCCTCTCATTAAAAGATAACCTCTAGTCGAAAAACCATGATGATCGATAAACTAGAATCATGAACGGGAATAATTAAATAAAATAATCTCCTACCTCGGTTTCAAGAATGGTTTTCGTCAATGAGCCGCGGAAGAAGAGCGTCCTGGAGGTCGGGCATCGTGGAAAACCGTCGACGAATAGACGACGCGGATGAAGAACGTCGCGTCGCGGATACGGCGTCGCGGATACGGCGTCGCGGAAGAACCGAATGTCGATTCTGTTGTCGTCGAGGTGCGTTCAAATAGGAGACGTCAATGTAAGAAGACATCGCGTTCTTCGGAAGAGGTGTTCTTCGCGTTCTTCGTCGAGTTTTAAGAAGGAGAAGACTCACGCTTCCCAAAAACCTCTCAACGACAAACTCTAAAAACCCAAATAAAATAATCTCCTTTCTTATTTTATTAACACAACAACTCTTTTGAATTTCAAGAGTTTGAAATTCAATAACCACACACAACTCACCTCATTAAACTTATTACATTAAAGTCATAAGTTATAACTTAGGTTAGAAAATTTAAAGTGGGAGTTGAGGGGGTTAGAGGATATTAAGCGGTGGGGTTCGTGTGATCCCCACCACCCTCATAACCTCCCAAGGGAGGTTGGGTGGTTACCCAACATCAATCAAGAACTAACACTTAGAGTTAAAATAATAAAAATTGTAGAGTAATTATAAAATAATCTTCCACAATTTTTATCATCAACACTCGTGTAAATGCAACTCTGGAACATGAGTTCCTAAGAAATTACCGGCGATGCGGTTCCATCGGTGCCCTTGGAATTCAATTACGGGTACCAGTTCAAAAGTTAGAAAAACCCGCTCGTTTCTTCACTGAACGTACCCAAGACAAACTTCAAAAATTGATTCCGGGCACTCTGGGCCTCGGAATCAAGTGCCGTCAGAAACCGCGTTCTTGTAAAATTCCATAGAAAATTAAGAAAAAATTTCCATTGAATTTTATGGGTCTTTACATTACTCCCACCTCAGGGCTTTACGTCCCCGTAATGATATATCAAAACTAGGGAAACAAATGAGGGTACTGAGCATGCATCTGCGCCTCCCGCTCCCAAGTTCTCTCCTGGAGGTTCCCCTGCTACCATCTGATGTACACTAGAGGAATCAACCATCCACGTAGGACCTGCTCCCGTCGATGCTCGATCTCCACCGGGACCTCTGTAAAAGTTGCCCCAACGTCAACGTCAAGATCCCCATGGTCAGTGATGTGCATCGGGTCGTGCAGGTATCTCTCAGCTAAGATACGTGGAAGACGTCATGCGCCCGGTGCAACTGAGATGGCAGAGCCAGGCGATAAGCCACCTCTCCAATCCTATTAAGGACCTAGAAGGGTCCGATTAAGCACGAAGATAACTTTCCACCTTGGCCAAATCTCTGTAAACCACGTCGAGGTGAGACACGCAAGAAGACGTGGTCCCCATCCTCAAACCCAAGTGGCCTCCGCCTCCTGTCAGTGTATGACTTCTGCCAGCACTGAGCTGTCCTCATCCACTCCTAGATGACCTGGACCTTCTCTGTCATGGCCTGGACTATCTCTAGTCCCACATGTGCTTACTCCCCAGGGTCTGTCCAGCACAAAGGAGATATGCACTGTCGGTCGTACAACGCATCGTACGGTTCCATCCTGATGGTGGAGTGGTAGCTGTTGTTGTACGCAAACTCCACCATGGGTAGGTGGTCCTCCCAGCTACGACCAAAGTCGAGGACACATGCACAGATCATGTCCTCGAGAGTCTGAATGGTCCTCTCCGTCTGACCATCCGTCTGAGGGTGAAAGGCTATTCTCAGATGTAGCTGCGTCCCGAATGCCTCCTGCAACCCCTTTCAAAGCCGGGAAGTAAAGCGAGAATCTCGATTGGAGACGATAGAATATGGCACACTGTGAAGCCATACAATCTCCTGAATGTAATGTCGTCCCAAGCTCTACACTGAGCCCTGCCCTCTGATGGGTAAGAAGTGTGCCGACTTGTTGAGTCGGTCGACAATCACCCAAATGGAGTCGTGACCTCTGGAAGTACGTGGAAGTCCAGTCGCGAAGTCCATAGATATGCAATAACACTTCCACTCCAGAACCTCCAAGGGTTGTACTAAGCCTGATGGTACCTGGTTCTCATCCTTCACCTGCTGGCAGGTGAGGCATCGAGAAACGAACTCTGCCACAGCCTTCTTCATGCCTGGCCACCAGTGCTGTCATCTGAGATACTGGTACATCTTCACCACTCCAAGATGTACCGCCAAAGAGAAGTGTGAAACTCTCTCAGCACCTCCTCCCGTAATGTGACTGGTACCATGGTACATCCTCTGAAAAGGATGTCGTGCTCTGATCCAAGGGAGAAACCATCAGGTGCATGTCCTGAGGATATCTGTGCACGCCGCGTCTCACAGTCAGCGTCCCCACGGTGTGCCTCTCTAACCTGTTGTAGAAGTGGAGGAGTGACTATGAGAGACTGAAGGAAGGCTGCTCCATCTCTATCCACGAAGGATACCAGTAAAGAGGCTAGATGCTTCGTCGCCTCCTCAAGTAGATGAATGCCCGTCCTCCTGCTGAGGGCATCGGCTACTACATTCCCCTTCCATGGAGTATAGACTATCTCAAAGTCATAGTCCTGGAGGAACTCGAGCCATCGCCGCTGTCTCAGGTTCAGGTCCTTCTACGAGAAGATGTACCTGAGACTCTGATGGTCAAAAAGATTGTAAAGCGCTCGCCCAACAGATAGTGTTGTCACGTCTTCAGGGCAAAGACCACTGTTGCTAACTCCAGGTCATGGGTAGAGTAGTTCTGCTCATGAGGCCTCAACTGACATGATCCATAGGTGATCAATGCCCGCCCCTACATCAGGACACATCTGAGTCTAGACCCTGATGCATCGCAGTAAACTACGTACCCTTCTCCCTCCTCAAGAAACCTCAAGATTGGTGCGCTGGTCAATCCCTGCCTCAGCTCCTGGAAGCTCTGCTGACATCTGTCTGACCACACGAAGTGTTTCCCCTTCCTCCTTAACATTCGGAAAAGCTGCAAAGATTTCTCCTTTGCCGAAAAGTGAAATCCGGTCTTATCCCCTGGATGAACCATGTTCCTTGCCTAATACAGTCAATCCCATCATGATTAGTTAATTCATGGCATGGATGACGTCATAAGGCCTCGACGCTGCTACCAAGAGATCCAACCGTTACTATCGCCTCCAAGGGTTGAGTCACACTGTCGGCATCAGTGTGTGGTCACTGGGTCTCCTCCAGTAAGAATCTCGCAAGTGAGGGTCAATTCAATAGTTTTTAATTGACACCTCTTAGTAAAAACAAACAAAATACAGGAAAGAAAAAGTCACCAATGCAAGTGTCTTTTATTAATTCAACTCAAAGTACAAGGACACAAGGCAACACAAACTACGAAGCTAGAGGAATTATGGGCAAAGGCCTCTATGCCTGGAGCTAGTCCCGCACTAGTCCACCCGCTTCCGGAGCTCCATGATTGTAAGATTCAGCTGCATGAAACTGTGCTCTCCCCTGAGGTCGGGGTGGACCTCCTGGTGGTGGTGGTGGTAGAGCTTCAAAGCATTGCCCACCACCTGCTGCTCGGCCATCTCCTCTACCTCGTCCACCTACTCCCAGCAGACTGCCATGTTCGAACCTCTGCCTCTGCCTAGGTGGTTCCTCAACCGTCTGTTGCTCCTCTACATGGCGGGTCGGGCAGTCACGAGCCATGTGGCCCTGCCCGCCGCAAGAGTAACACTACCTGCCTCTCGAAAGTCTGGCTCCACGATGTGTTCCCCGCACTGCTGAGCCAGTGTCCTGAGGTCGTTTGCCTAAGGGTCTGGTCTGCCTGGACCCCTGAGTCATCTGTCGACTGCCTGCTACAGAAGACTCTACAACGTGCCGCCCTGCGGTGGGTCTCGGCGCTGGTGTAGACTCAGCAAGAAAGCTCTCGATCAAAAGGGACAGCTCCAGTACTCCTATCTAAGTCGGAATTCTGAGGGAGATCAGTGATGCCCTGATCTCATGTCTCAATCCCTGCTCAACGGTCTGGGCCTGAAAGAATGGGTCTCGTACCATGTCGGTCAAGTAGTGCGAGAGATTGGTAAATCTCACTGAGTACTGAGCGATCGTCATGCTGCCCTGCCGCAGCTGAAGAAGCTCCTGAATGCGCACCGCACAGAGGGTGGCTAGGACAAACTCCGAGCGGAAGAGGCTCTTAAAGTCCGTCCAAAGTAGAGATTCCTCATCGTGCACCTGGAGCATGAAGATCCACCATCGGCCCGCTGCTACGTGCAGTAGGCTCGCAGCGAGGATCACTATGAGGTCTGCTGGTGTCCTCACTAGCCTAAAAACACGTACGACTACCTCCAGCCAGTCCTCAGCTGCCTGGGGGTCCATCTCCCCATGAAACATGGGTGGTCGCTGGTGCTGGAACTCATGCAGTGCGCTGAGGCGACGTGCATCATCAGCGGCTGGCGCTGGATGTATCAGTGGCTCAGCTGGTAGAGCTACCGTCGGTGCCACTGATGCCAAAGGGCCTTGCATTGAGGCCTCGCCGCTCGGTGGGCTTTCATCACGCTCGACTCTCGGAACCCTAGCTAGCTGCCATCGTGGGGCCATCCTGAAAAGGAACAAGTGGGCCATTGTCAAACAGTATACCTGGCGAGTGGACACAATTTAATCACAAAGAAAACTTGAAACACACATGCAATCAATGTATTCATGTATTAAGTCGGAAACCAGAAGTCAGGGTCCTGGTGTAGGGATACGTCGGCTGCCGCACCAACACTGGACTACCTGGATTGATAACCGCACTCAATATGCTGAACACTATTGCTTCACATAGAAAAGATCAGAGTTCGCGGTAGAACCGAACTCCTATGATACCAATTTGTCACGACCCGTCCACGGGGCCCGTGCCGTGACTACCCCAAGCCCGACTTCCATAGGCCTGGGGCCGGTGACTAGCACCAAGGCGTAAATCCCGTTAAAAAGGGTAGGCATTTCCTTTTAAAGTAAACAAGCACCACAGATTACAAGCGGAAGAAGTAAACACTAAGTAAAAACTGAGTACAACAGTAAGTACGGAAAGTAAAAGGGGCCGGAAATACAAGCCCAACTATAAAGTACAACTCAAAGGGGAAAACAAAAACTGTAAAGTAAAGCCACTACACCGAGCTGTCCACTGGAAATCCCACCTGAAGGGTGGGTACAGATAGCTCCACTGCTCCTCGGGTCCCGCAGTCCACTCCGAGCACGTCCCGCCCAGTGGTCCACCTCCAGGTATCGTCCTACTCTGCAAGCCTCAACCACGATCAACGCTATCCGTTGTCTGCAACCAACACAACGTAGTGCGGGCATAGCCCGTGCAGGGGTGAGTATACGCTACTTAGTAGGGACCCCGAGACCCCCGAAGGTCTCCCAAAATCCACAAAGGATAAACCACAAAAGAAAGATACAATCATGAAGTAACAACCGACACTGCTTAGGTATATGCCCATACATATACCTAAGTCATCAATTCCAATACTCTCCAACCTCCGAGCCCAAGTACAACCCAGTCCACACAGGAATGTATTCGTATTACACAAAGGAAAGAATAACGTAATCCACACAGGATAGCACAACACAATCCACACCGGAAAGCAAACAGGATTAAGCTCACATAGGTATACTTCTTCGAAAGATGATAGAGATTATCACTGTTCCATCTAAGTCGTCGGACCCACAAAAGATCGATAGGTACTAACCCCCGCAAAGACCCACACAGGATCGGTAGGAAACTAAACCCCGCAAAGACCCACATAGGATCTGTAGGCACTGGCTCACACAGAACCGCTGAGCACTGACCCACATAGGATCGGACCCACACAGGATCGGTAGCACTGATCCCCATAGGATCGCTGAGTGCGGTAGTCATCATCGTCGAATCCACTGAGGATCTCTGCACAGTGGTCGTCGCAGTCAGAGTAGCAGTCACAGCCAGCACTAGGATTCCCGCACACAGAAAGCTCGTTCGGGAGGGTCCGCTCCACGAGCCGAGAGGCTGATACATAAACTGACACATAGTCCAAATATGATGTCTCAAAAAGTTCCGTATCGTCAACAGGAACGCAACGTCGCAGACGGCGCGTCAATCGGATGCTCGGTCTGAGAGTTATTGGATTTTTTGTGGCAGGGGCCCGGTTGGTTTTTAAGGCAAAACCAACCTGACCGTACTCCACCTGCATCCAAACCTTGGACAGAGTAAGCCAAAAGATCCGTCTCACTAAGAGGAACTCAACAAAGATGATGACACGTCAATCGGACGTCTGTAGCTCAAGATATGAGTGTTTCCGCTCCGAGGGCCCGGTTGGTTTCGTGTACGAACCAACCCGACCGAACTCAAAGTATTCCAAAACCTTGTGTGCGATATGCCGAAACGACCATCTCTATCCAAGGATCGCATCGCTGCTGACGATGCGTCGTTTGGAGGTCTGTAACCCGAGTTATGCATATTTGAACCCAAACAGTCCGATAACAGGGGTTTTGGTCCCGAACCGACCCGGCTCGAGACCCCCCGGGCGGCCCGAACTGGGTCGGCCCTACCTGGTGCGGCCCGGACTTGCAGACCGGCCAGTTGCCGGTCCCGCTGGGGACAGCACGCCCAGCACGCTGTCAGGCTCGGCCTTTGGCCGAGCCGTTTCGGCAGGGGGGGGTGCCTGCCCCCCTGTGTAACCGCGGCCCCCCTCATTTATGGGGGGTCGTTGAAGCTGGCCAGGGAAATTTAATTCCCCCGGCTTTCCCCTTTCCGGCTGGCCCGACCTGGCCGGCCAGCTCCTTCTCAACGAGACCAACGATGGCTAGTCCCCTTTCGGCTCCGACACCAGCGGCCCGACTGGCCGCTGGTCACCATGCTCGGCCGCGGCCCGAAACCGGCCGCAACCCTTGTCGTCCGGCACGGTGCGACGGCACCACGTCCCTCTGCAGCAGCTCTGCTCCGGCCGCGGCGCCTTTGATTTTCTTCGACGCGGCGCGACGGCGTCCCGTTCCTAAACTACATTCCACGGCGCGGTGTGACAGCGTCGCGTAATACTTGCCGTGTGATTTCCGCATGGTGCGACGGCACCACGTCATTCCGTTCCATTCACAAAGAATCAAACATGAACATAGGAGGGGGTTTCGGCCGTGTTTGTGCGGTCCGGCCCCCCTCTTGTTAAAAGATAACATCTAGACGAAAAACCACAGTGATCGATAAACTAGAATCATGAACGGAAATAATTAAATAAAATAATCCCCTACCTCGGTTTCAAGAACGGTGTTCGTCAATGAGCCGCGGAAGAAGAGCGTCGCGGAGGTCGGGCGTCATGGAAAACCATCGCAGAAGAGACGACGCGGAAGAAGAACGTCGCGTCGCGGATACGGCGTCACGGAAGAACTTAATGTCGATTCCGTTGTTGTCGAGGTGTGTTCGAAGAAGAGACGTCGTTGGAAGAAGACGTCGCGTTCTTCGGCGGAGGTGTTCTTCGCGTTCTTCATCGATTTTGAAGAAGAAGAAGACTCACGCTTCCCAAAAACCTCTCAACAACAAACTCTAACAACCCAAATAAAATAAGCTCCTTTCTTGTTTTATTAACACAACAACTCTTTTGAATTTTAAGAGTTTGAAATTCAATAACCACACACAACTCACCTCATTAAACTTATTACATTAAAGTCATAAGTTATATCTTAGGTTAACAAAATTAAAGTGGGAGTTGAGGGGGTTAGAGGATATGAAGGGGTGGGGTTCGTGTGAGCCCCACCACCCTCAAACCTCCCAAGGGAGGTTGGGTGGTTACCTAACTTCCATCAAGAACTAACACATAGAGTAAAAAGAATAAAAATTGTAGAGTAATTATAAAATAAACTTCCACAATTTTTATCATCAACACTCGTGTAAACGCAACATCGGAACTGGAGTTCCTAAGCAATTACCGGCGCTGCGGTTCCGTCGGTGCCCTCGAAATTCAATTCTGGGCACCGGTTCAAAAGATAGAAAAACCCGCTCATTCGCTCATGGAACGTCTCCGAGCCAAACATCAGAAATTGATTCCGGGCACTCCGGGCCTCAGAATCAAGTGCCGTCAGAAACCACGTTCTTGTAAAATTCCAAAGATAATTAAGAAAAAATTTCCCTTGAATTTTACGGGTCTTTACATGAGATTTTTTGTATTTCCCAAATGACATCGGGATGTGGTGTGGTTTGTAGAATATGTGTCTATTGGTGGGATGAGATGTGGTATGTGGCCTAGGTGGCAACGGGTGGGATATGGTTTGGTTTGTGTCCCATGTTTTTTCATATTATATGTGATGAGGAGTATGGATTATGCTTCTATTTGTGGGATGTGATGTGGTTTCTATCCTAGGTGTCTGTAGGAATGATGTGTTGTGGTTTTTGACCCATGATAATATGGGCAGGTTGTGTTGTGGTAATTTCAGTTGAGTTGGGAGCATGAGGGAGTTTTCCATTAGGCATGAGTGAGTAATAAGTGTGACATAGTGTGCGGTACCATATCATCAAGGGGATTTATATTACATTACACGAATTTCATTATATTTTAATGTTACTTGATTAGTTTGTGATGGTTAGTATACATATTTGGTGATATTATGTTCTGCTATTTTCTCATATGGGCATTAGTATTCTTGCTTCACATGTGCTCAAGAGACAATCAATCTCCTATTGACTATACATTTATGATCCCTATTCATATATAAAACTTTTTTTAGGTTTCTATAGTGATTTCAAAGAACATGATGGGCCTTGGTAGATTTATTGTGGGAAATTTGATGTGTCACTATTTAGATTTTATTTTTGTATTTGCTTGTATAATTTTTTATTCATAATAATTTTTTTTAAAACTTTCATGTGGGATGGTTTTTTGATTTCTTTTATATATGTCCTGTACATATTCTGTTGATGAGTTTTCATATCTCCCAATCTTGTTTTATAAATTTATAATGCCACCCTTATTGTGAGACAAGTATACCCCATGTTCAAGTCACCAAATCAGTTCCTACTGGAGTTGGTACTCGATGGTCATTATTTCAAATTCTCTATTTCTCTCCATGGATGGGAATATTTAGAAGGAGGGGTTATGATAATATAGTCTTTTTGTTCTAGGTACATGATAGACCTATTTTTATTTGCAAATATTGGTGTGTTCTTCTACTCTCTATATTCGATGAATATATCAAGATAATTGATTCACATGATTTTATATGATTTCTTATGAGTTTCCTATGTATCCAGATATTTTTCGATCCATGCCACGCTATAACTTGATCTTTGGGTTAAACTAATTTGGATTTAGTATGACATGTGATACATTCATTTAAATAACTACTTTCATATATAACAAATTATTGGAATCTATTTACTTGAATTATTTAATAATATTGGAAAAGGGGAAATGATTTAGCATGATTATGATATAAAAACTATTCTAATACTTATCATGCATTTTTATTTAAATTTGAGAATATTTATATATACATTTTGTATGAATACTTGATATGGAACACATGGGTTGAATTCTAGTAAGCATGTTTAGCGCACAACTTATTCCCTAATTTGGCGGTTTATAAATCATGTTTTTTCATTCGAAGTTGGGAAATACATGGATGACCTTTGAGTCAATGAGGTTTTTTTCAAGTATGTAAGGTTAACCAATGGTGATATAGTGGGTGTTTTCCAATACTATTAGATAGAGTAGTTTTTTCAGTTTTATCTATCGTTTTCTGGACTCATACATTGAATTTTGTTTCGATCCTTTTGTGTTATATCACTTGTATTAATTCCTTTAAAAATGATATGTATTACATATTTATGCTCCACATGTTCATTCCCACAATGTATGCATATATTTATATCATGTGTTCTACATCTAGATGGTAGAAATAATTCCCTATAGATTTTTTAAATGTCTGCATGAATGTTTCTACGTCACTGGGATTTGGAATTCCCTTCTGGTATCTAACAGAATGGGTTGGGTACCAGATTGAGAGGGTACCTTGGATAGGTTTAGTAGAACCAGTGAAAATTACATATAATTATATAACACATGAAGGAATATTTCAGGGCTATGTCCATGAGTTTAAATTATTTAACCAACATAGGTCTTGAACCTACTAACTCAGTATTAGGGTCACATTGCAGAAGGTTTCTCATTAATCCAACATCATTTGAAAATGATATGTTTGAAATGAGATTATATATTAACAATTATGATGATGATAGTAATAATAATATTTTTTCTGATTTTTATTATATAAAATATTAATATAAGTAATCCCAATGGACTCCCACTCTCTAGGCCTTAAGAGTCCCACACAACATGATTCCACTTTCTATTATTCATTTTATTCAATTAATAATTATTTTATATTTATTTTATTGAACATTTGTAATCATTATAATTTGATAAACTAAAAACTCTATAATGTATATCCTTCTGTGTTTAGAGAAAACACCACCACCTCCCTCCAATAGTGCCTCCCCTCACTAGTGGTTCCCCTACACATCAGCAACGACACTACTCATTTGTAGTGCTTTATCCATGCAGCCTCATCAGGGTTACAATTGATGTCTTACCACTACTCAACTAGTTCCACTGTGCACCCTCACTATCATACCACCATGGTTTGAAAAAATCCATTTATCCCCCAATCCATTTCCTCTCAATTCCATTTCTGGCCATAACATACCCACTGACACATAATGATGTCATAGTACACAATGCCACACACACTCACATGTAAATGATAGAGAGGGAAAACAAATTTTTATAATGGAAAACACATTTCTTCAATCCAATTATGTTTTCATAAAAACACAAAGATAATATTAGGGTTCAATAATTCGATTAACTCTAATGGAAGTCATGTGAGAAATTCTAAAAAATTATACATCTCAATCAAACCCTTGAAGATAATGTTTAAATAATAATATCAATCTAAGAATTCCAGAATAATGAAAACATCATGAGTAAAA
The DNA here is from genome assembly GCA_963277665.1 of Viscum album. Lineage (NCBI taxonomy): Eukaryota > Viridiplantae > Streptophyta > Magnoliopsida > Santalales > Viscaceae > Viscum > Viscum album. The sequence goes on along the minus strand of OY728152.1, from coordinate 61,640,104 downwards.
TCTACAAAGAAATATCATAACAAAAATAATTGTATTAGTGACTAATGAATAATGTGTCCTCTAGTGAGGTAGATGATGATCCCACTGTATTTGTCATCCATCACATGATTCACCTCAATCTATTAATTTTCGATCCCCCATACTGATTCACTTGTTATGAAAGGGACTTCCACTGATTATCACAAGGTTATATGAATAACACTAAAATTACATCATAATGTTGTATTCATATAGTATTATACATATTAGGTTATTGAATAATTTAAATATATAATAAATTTATTTATTCAAATAACACTCCATCAACCTTGTTTAAAATAATGTCTAATAACTAAAAAAAATATGTTTTTCATAGGGATAACATAGAATCAATAAATTATCTATGGTATTGGATTTCTCATCTTATGAATAATTGGTTATTTATTCAATTATTTTATAAAAAATACTCATATGTGTTAAAATAAATTAATATTTTTAATGTAACTGCTTGAAGGCTCACTAAGACAAACAATATATTGTATTCTATGTTCTAGAATCCCATGGTATCCACAGGTATTTTCCAAACACATACATGTAAAAATAAAGTCTTTATAATTTCCCCACAATTAATTGTTTTATAAAAAAGGAAAAACCTACTCAGACAGGTGAGGAAACTGAAATTTTAACCATGTTTCCCACACACAAAACATCTCATGATGGTTCCCATGGTATCTGAAAAAAAACACCCAAGGGAAGTACAATACTTTGAAATGAATACTCATATTGTTTTTAAAACTCCACGTGGATCCACATATATCAAATAATTGTTACTCCATCCTTGATTTCAGTCTAACCCCAATTGAAATCGTGTAATGAATCATGAAAATATCATTGTCTCATGGAAAATGCGAAACTCCATGAGCTATAAAAAACTATATTTAGTGGGTCATGTGGTACACCACCTCTTTATCCAAATGTACAAATTGAAAACTTTTCCTATAAACATTAGAGTTGGTATATCTTTCAAACAAAACTCTATAATCCATGTTGATGAGACATCATTGGGAATATACTATCTCATTTTCAAACCCCAGAGTCCACCATGGTCAGTCCTAAAGGGACTCCTATTATTTTTAATCTTCCATCATCAAATCCAAGATAAACTACTACTTATAATACCCCCATAATCAAAAAAATCATGTCCTGGAAGAATTATCTCCCACTATATCTAATATGTACAATAGTGACCTATATGGTCTTCTAATTGTGGCCTCAAATGGTGATAATATGATAGCAGATTGATAACAATAATGATTTTTAATCTCAAATGACATAATTTGATCATTATTGATATGGATCTAAACTAACATTCTAATGTAATGCCTGGTCACCAAAACCAGAATGTTATGCCCTACCATGCCATCTATATGGGTGTAGAAACACCAATATCAGCTGGTACCAATTCTAAAGGCCTAATGAATCCTCTCCAAATTTGTGATGTAAAAAAGGATAACCATTTGAAATTATTTTCCATGCAATACTCTTAAACCCAAACTACCTTCATCTTGCATAGGAAACCCGAACACTCCACTGAACTCTACCCTCGGGTGATTAGGATGGGGGCCAACATGGTGAATTATTCTTTTATCACTCATTTAGGGTAATAATTACTTGATTATGGTAAAATATACATAAAAAATACCTAATAATCCTTCTAGTCACCACATAAGAAAACAACAACCTTATCCTTATTGGGATATGTGTTTATTTAATATGTTTTATGAACACTGTTTGGGCATTTAACATTCCATAGGGCATCACCAATAAATCAAAATAACCATTATAACATCAAAAATCCTCAATCAGTATATCAAAATCTCAAAACATGAGATGTTGATGACACGTAATAATATAAAACATTGAGAACCACTTCACCAAAAACCACTAGATAAAGAAGTCATCAATCCTCATGGGTTGTTACTCCTCTCTAAGAGTTTCCTAATTCTAGGGAAATCAATCCACACCTATCATAAAACTATCATCTTCCTCGATGAATAATGTAACAAGTCACCCCATGGAAACACAATTGTTTTGAAAATCCCCAACTATGTAGATCCTTGAAACACACCATTAGTTCATATATATATATATATATATGGGGTCATCTTATAAAATTTTTCAAAATATCAAACAATAGATGGTTCATTTACATGAATAAAAAAATATTTATAGGGATGTAAGCATTTAATATCCTTAGGGAAGACAATGTTTTACATCTCTCAATTCACATGATCTAAAAAATCATGAAACAAAACCCTCCAATGGTTACACTACCAAACTTATAATGAATCTGATGTATCCACCAATAGATGAGATCATCCATTCTTTATTTTGATTCCTTCTACCAAAATAATGGTAACCCCCATAAAAATAACTCTTATATAACAAATAAATAATTGGTATAATTCAAATAGATATTTGTATTATACCAATAGTATATAGAAAAGAATATTTCATAGGGAAACTACATCAGTTATAGAATGAATCCATGAATGTCTCTCCCTTTTGAAATAGTGGTGTCACACTGTCTGTAAAAGTGTGTCATCACTGATCCAATATATATGATCTTCCAGGTATAGGGGTAGAGATATATGGATTCACTTTTATAACTATTTATCATAAATAGGTTACATTCATGTTGAATTGAATTATGACAATAATGAAAAATTGAAACTACATAGTGAAAAAACATGCCATACCTCGATCAAACACAAATAATAAAGGGAACAAGCCACAACATCTTGAATACATCATTCCAAATTTCCTCATATCCTCATTAACCTAGTTGTATTATTAAAAATTATAACATAAAAACAACTATAAAAATATATGGAAAAGGTCCCTGTGCACCGCACTATGAGACTTTCTTCCTTGGGAAACACTGAATTGCCTACACATTTTTTGATCATGTAAAAACATTTTGTATATAGTCGGATATTGTACCTCTTACATTCATGCTGGAGGATATTTCATCCCCACCATTAATGTTCCCTGAAAATTCCCCCATGTCACCCTGGATAACTATAACAAATACGACCACTATCAGGTGGGATCCTTTACAATAGGTACATTTGTATCATATGATTTTTCAATAATATCCCTCCTGAAGGTGGTGGCAGTTTGGGTTGTGTCATGGTGAATCCTAGCCGGTCTCGATCATTGAAACCGATAATGATTAATCAATATTGGTGAATTGTTTTATTGTATCATTGGAACCAACTAATACTCCAATTATAAAAATTGTCATGAGATATTACATTGGGTATATTAGGGTATACATGATTTAGAGAAACCATACAAAAAATTTCAGTCAAACATACACTGCATGAGGGTCTGACATATCATGAATACTGAGTGTCCTTTATCATCTTGACACATGAAATTAACTATGTTTGTTAATACCAACATTCTATCATAGAATATCCAATGAATTCTCAAAATATGAAATATGATCTACTTAGACCACTAGAAGGTCCATGTAGTAATAAATATGTGGTATCATGGATCTTTTCCAAATTTTTGCAAGAACCTAGTGTATAGACCGGAAAATATATAAATTATCACTACACTAGCCTTTATAATGAAACTATCTTGAAATCCTTAATGTATTTATTCTTAAAATAAACATAAATGTTATCAATGCATAGAACCTTCAAAGAGAATATGTGTAGATAAGGATCATGAAATCCATTCAATGTATTAATCATATTTCATCCATGTACAATATTTTTCATACAAATGATGTCTTTTCATGAGAAGTAAAAATGATGGAAATGAGGGTCATTTTTATTTTCTAATTCATCCTCTGTATGATCATTAGATTTCATAAACAGAAATTCATGGCCACGAAAAGTCATCATTAGTTTCATAAGATCAAAATCAATTATCAAAAGGTGTCTACCTCTCCTGAAATATAATTATAAACCTACTCTAATACAACTTTTTCATTATTTAACCCACCAGGTCCCGTTTGTTCATCTGTATGCCATGTGTGATAATCTCAAGACTTCCTCTAATTTCATTGGTGTTGGAGAAATTATTTGATATGGAAAACAATAATATTGGGTTTTTTTCTTAATGTTCCCATATTCACACACATAATAATATACATGAAAATTTTATAAGTAATAATAAAATATAGAACATCCAATGTATAAAAAAATCAATACCCTCTATGAAATATATATTAGGATACAACAACATAAAATAAATTATATTAAGGAATGAAAAACATACCAATTTAGAACTAATGAGTGGAAACCCAAACAAACAATAACTGAAAAGATTAGAGAGGGGAAGTGCCTGTTTCAGGATCCCAGAGTCTGACTAGTGAACAGTGTCGACAACACCATTTATAGATACAACCCACTGATAAATATCCACCATAATAAAATTTAATTATTAATTGGAATAAATAATACCCAAATGTTATGGGGAAATCCCACGTAGGGGTGAGTGTAACCATACCAAGTATGACACACCAAAAAAAATAACAAAGAATAGAGAGAGAGAGAGAGTAGTTAACATAACACCAGGAAGACATGTCAATCAATGAATGAGAAAAGACTGTGATAATTATAAAATATATAAGACAAACTAGAAAATAAAATGAGTATAGAAAGGTGATTTCAAACTCCAAAGACTATTTAAGGATGAAGAGTGAGCATTCATCCCCAAATGTTCACCATCAATGCCTAGAATAATGTTCAGATGAATGAGAATTTTTATGGAGGGCCAATATCATGACACTATGCTCCATGGATAGGGGGTCACTATCTCATATCTATTAACCTCATGAACCTCTCACAAATCTGTGTGGGGAACCACACCTCACCATTGTGAACCATAACCCAAGGGGAAACTATATCCATAAGATGACATGTTCCATGGTGTGTCTCGGGGGAATAAATGATATATAGAAGAACCATGCCTTTGTGAATAGGGGGTATCACTCAATAGATAGATGACCCACATACTAGAGTGTTTTTAGGAATCCACTTAGTACATAGATAATACACTCCATTTTTTAGGGGTGAAACTAAGTATGGGTTTCCTCATATCCACTATAAAGAGTATGTGGGTCATACCCATACGGTCATTAGGGGATGGCAACCCTGAAGTATCTATAGGGGTCCATCCAAATCACTTCCACTAGATAAGAATCAATAAATATAAAATCTAAATATTATTTACTCAGTATTTAAGAGCACAACTACCAGTGATACAAAATAATATCCCACATCCTCCATTATCTACATCATTATTCACCTCAATACATTCGTTATCAATACATATTCCTCATCAGTGAATGAAAATAAGGATATCCTATAATTATATTAGGGCTATGTGTATGAACCATTAGACAATATAATTACTATATAAATATAGTATATTATTTTGGTTCGGGATATTTAATTAATTAATTTATTAATTGATTCAATGCCCTCAACAATTATCATATTCATGTGAATGTCTAACAATGACCAACAATATGACACTGGTAACATAAATCCCACAATTTAGAATCATCAAAAGTCTATGATCTACCATTCATGGATTTATTTTGGATTTATTCCATTAATTCTAAAAAATATAACACTCATTAATTAATAAATTAAATATTTTAAATAAATCAATATCGAGGCTCTATAGGACACAAAATCTAGTGATGAATTATTGTCTAGACCTGAATATATTACTTCAAATATCCCAATATCTAATAATGAAAATTATAATAGTTACTATAAATATATAAAAATAAGTATTTTTTCTTATTTTCTAAATGTTTCTTCGATTCACCACGTATAAAAAACATCTTGTTTTTCTGAGTCTTATTACATTACTTTTTTTCCAGTGAAAATTTCTAACACACACTAAAAAAAATTACATACTAAATTCTAGATGAATAGAACAAGATATTCATATTCCTTGAGCTTCACCAAAAACATATCATTTTGTAGCTCTATCTTTCAAAAAAATCCATATATTACATAATCCAATTTCAAAGTATAGTCATGATGTCAATTTCTTCGCACATAGAAATCTCCATTAAATCTTCCTGTAATCCCTTATTTTGGACCACCACTAACCCGTTATTGGGAACACCAAAATATTAAAATTCTATTGACATGGTGAACAATGAATCAAACACTCCACGATTGACAATGAATCCAACACAAAGAAACACAATTTATCATTTTTACCCAAGAATATGGCCGCATTATATTTGTTGGAATCACATTCATGATTCCTTTTCTTCAATCATGATTCCATATATTGAAAACTACTAAATATTAATTGATATTGATTTCGACAGAAAATTGTTTTAAAAACTATTATTAAAAAAATATCATTGTATATAAATTTTTCATGTTGACTGTATTTATTTAAATACACACTTATTTCAACCCATTATATAGTTTCTTTAAAAACCCCCAATTTTCAGTATTTCATGACTTATCATAATTGAAGAAACATCTTCCACATCATTATATTTACATAAACTGTTTTATAATATCTTCTCGGATGGATGATCATGAACCAAAACGTATTTGGGATGCCTTCTTTACTGGGAAGGAAAAGAACTCAATTCATTTTCCATCCATATTTGGAATTAAAAAAATTGATTCATAATATTTTCATCCCCAAATTGACATGAAATTAAATTTATACTTTATACCATATTATCCATATATATAAACCCATGATTAAATTGACATTAAGAAACCATGGTACAAAATTTGATAAGATATCATTATCACCCTATTTTAAGGATTATATATAACTTATGATTGAATCCACTAATATCATTGATACCATTCATTACATCATTTAACATCACCTCTATTTTCCATTATGTTTATAAGTGTATTTTTATCCTCCATTTTTTTGTATAATCCATGTAACCAATATAGAGATATTTTTATAACGCAATGAAATGAATACACCACAAACCTCCACTTAATATGAACATTGATTAGACCAAAAAATTATTTATCCCTAGTATATAATTTCTTCATTTATGATAAAATATTTGAGAAATATCATCACAAAAAATAATCTTCTTTCAGATGTATCTACACTCACAAGGACTATGAGAGATTGGATATACCCTTTAGAAATGATACATCAATTAGACCTCTAAGCATACTGATTTGGGTCTTGGTGTAGGATGTATGTGAAAACTTATATAATAACCTCTCTATATATGTCACTAAATCACGTCCATATAGCTCATTTATCAGTAGTCCTTTAACGTCTATCAAGGAAACCCAATAGAATTATTCTTTAATAACCTGTTATTATAATCAAACTTACTGTATGTATGGATCCATTTACCAATTATCATTTATTAAAAAATTATGGATGACTGAATTGTTTGAATATTTCATTAAATTTTTTTTGGATTCAATGAACATCTATTGGGAAACCATTATAGATACAAAATTTGTTAATGGTGACTTGTCTAATCTATTATGGAGGCATCATTTTGAACTGAACATGAAATTTTTTTCATTCTTTATTCAAAGGGTGTCATTATTTGTTTGTTGGGGATACCATATATAATATCATGATTACAATAAACCCCTTAATTTCACAGACTCATCACGGAATGCATCATTGATATCAAAAATAAGAGTTATCCATCTATAACATATTATTATATCCTAGGAACAGTGAGATGATATCACATGTCAGATCAATTTAAATACATTATGATATGGCTTTTTTTTCTATTTAAATATTTGTTCATTTTTATGATTTAGAAAATAATGTAATCATTCTACATACAATCACAAATTATAACATTGATATTCCACTCATGATACCAATCATTGGATGTACATGTTAATAATATGACACTATAATTCTAAACCAGATCCCTATAGAATATTAGAAAATCACTTTTCATCTATTGAAGAAACATCACCTTAGATCATATGTCCCATTAAACCTAAGAAACTTCAACAATATTTAATAGAATTTAATCACATATGGATAAGTTATTATATATATATATATATTATTAAATTAGAATGTTATTGTGGGAAAACAATTTCCGATCAAACTCTAATTCACCCTTTTTTAGATTTTAGGAATCTTTCTTCATAATCTCATAAATATCCACTTCTTCCTAACCTGTCTTGAAGATAATATTCTAATGTTTTCTACTTGTGGATATAAATTTAATGATTCCATATACAAAAATTTTATTGAATATAATTTACTAGTAAATTTCATTTATATTAATTGGATTTTTTTCTCTTCATGGACCAACAAAAAAAATCTATTCATTTTGATCTTTTACTGATAAGGATCACCTAGCACATCACTAATGGGTCCCAAGATCCTCATGTATGTTTCCTACTCTTTATAACCATTCACTATAAATAGTATTTATCAACCCAGGTATTATGTAAATATTTGTATTCACAACATTTTATTTTAGAGTCCTTTATATTTATAAAATATTCTTTATATCCTTATGAGCACCCTTATGATCATTTCTTGAATTAGATACTCACTACCACAAAAACAGTTTTTCCTAGTTCCAACATTTATCAGTGCTAATGAAAAAGTTCTGATATAGGGTGGTAACATTATCAGCGCTAAGAAAAGCACTGATAAAGGGTCCCTTTATCAGCCCTAAAAAAAGTTCTGATAAAAGCACCCCTTTATCAGCAATTTTTTTAAGCATTGATAAAGGTACCCCCTTTATCAGTACTTTTTTCACGCTGATAAAGGGACCCCCTTTATCAGTGCTTTTTTAGTAGCGCTGTTAAAGGGGGAGCCTTTATCCGCGCTTTGTTTAAAAGTGATGATAAAGGGTCAACTTCAAAAAAATTTAATTAAAAATAATATATTAATATATAAAAATATAAATATCGTTATATTGATATAAATATTATATATAATTTTTAAATATATTTTAGATAAGTATAAATATATATTTACACTTAATATACATAATATATAATATATTTAGTGAAAATGGATTATAAAAAATTTAAAAAATATTTTTAATAAATAATTGACTAATTATTATGGAGTAATAGTCATTTTATAACAATTTGAAGACTAAAAATAGAAATGAAATTAAAAAATGATCCAAAATATGTTGAAACTCAACTCAAACTTCAAACGGCCATAACTTTTGATCCAGGTGTCCATTTGAGCTCTACCACATATAAAATTGAATCCAGCGATGAGCTAAACGTTTCTATGAACTGTGGGGACTCTAGTCAAGGATTTGTCGAGGACAGAAAAGGAATAGAAAGCCTCCAAAACTGAGTTTTTTATTTTGGGTACCCCAATTTTTTAATATTTTGTGGATTTTTAGCCTCGTTTAAGAGGGTATTATTGGATTTTTTTCTGGGGACTGAATTTATTACAAGGTATTACATTCATATTGATATTATGTTTTTGAAATTACATTGTTTTTTATACTGCACTACTATTTATAATCAAATATATAACAATATATACATATTTTTTATATATTCACAAATAAAAATTTAATTATTTAAATATAAATAATAAAATATATTTACATAAAAAATATATTAGCTTCATCTAAATAACAACTAATATACATTTTATTTAAAATACAAATATATGATAAATTATATACCTATATATTAATCTAACTATATATATATATTAATATAACTATATTTATATATTAATATAACTACATATATATATTAATATTACTGTAAATATATATATATATATATTAATATCACTGTTAATATATATATATATATTAATATCACTATAAATATATATTAATATAACTATATATATTAATATAACTATATATATATTTTACTATACGAATAAATATAACAATATATATATATATATAAATAGAGATATATATTAATATAACTATATATATATATATATTAATATAACTATATATATATTAATATAACTATATATATATTAATATAAATATATATTACTATATGAATAAATATAACTATATATATATATATCATGAAATGGAAAACAAATCAAAATAGTGGAGTGGTAAGGGCATAGACACGCATGGGGGAGGTCTCAAGATCAAATCCTGGTGGAGGCAGGGGCGCATGCGCATAGGGGAATATGGGAGAAAACACTGCAAAAGCGTGGATGGGGTGTGTGGGGCGATGTAGGGGGGTAGAAAAACGCTGTAGGGGGGGGGGCTCATGCACTATAAAATACCACCCGATTGGCAGTATTTTTTTATTTTTTTATTTTTATTTAATTTTTTTAATTTTTTTATTTTGTAACTTTTATAATCGCATTTAAAAAAGTGCTGATAAAAGGGATCCTTTATCAGCGAAAAAATGAAAGCACTGATAAAGGAATCACTAATAAAGGGGTCCTTTCTCAACGCTAAAACAAAGTGCTGATAAAGGACCCTTTTATCAGCGCTTGGTTTTAGCGCAGATAATAGACCCCTTTTATCAGCGTTTTTTGTTAGCGCTGATAAACGGAGACTCTATCAGTGCTTCTTGGAGCACTGATAAATGGGACCCCTATCTTCGCCAGTATTAACAGTGCTTTTCTAGCGCTGTTAAATTCCATGTTCATCACTGATAAAAGCCGTATTTGTAGTAGTGACTCTCTTCAAAACACATTTCACATATATTTTTTTTATAAATTCCACAATTTTCATTTTTTATCCTTTTGGTTCATTTTACATGACCCCAATGTAATGGATTGTATATATTAAGTATGATAACTAATAGATTCACCTCAAATATTGTCTCCATTAGTGGTTATTTCTTTTTATTATTATCCACTATTTACACATTCAGACCATTCAACTGATTTTTCTTAGAATAGTTTTTATTCATTCCATGATGTATGGAATGAGTTATCTTTTTTACCTTTTATTAATACCCATTATTTATACCATGAATGTCAAATATTCTTCCCATGTTTATAGACCTTATATAAATGAATTAATTATGCATCTTATTTATAGGAATTGATTTATTACTTCTGATATATTTAGTTCCCTTCATAGAATAATTACTAGTCATGTGATCATGGATAAAAAAATATATCATCTCCTATAAAATCCATTACTCACATAATACCACATAAGATGATATGTTTGATATAAGATTTCATTTCATTCCTTTGTGTCCCTAACCATCCCATAAAATAGTCATGGTGTATGCCAGGATTCCATAACACTAGAAAATTACGAATACCTCCATCATAGAGTAAACACTACAAAACATTGAAATATAATTCTATTCAATTAACAACTCTATATTGACATATTTAGGGACTCCACATGTGGATTTAGCCATATGAGGTAACTACTTATTATCATTTGAGTGCTTCATAGTCACTTCAAACTCCATGATCTTCCTATCATTCTCAATTAATTAATAAATTTTATACTATATGATTGATATCATATTCGTTTTTGTGGTATATCCTCTCATCATGATTTTTAGAAGAATAATCATTGTTTTCATATCATTCTCTATATCCAATTTTTTAGTCATTTTTTAGTTTTCCAAGTAATTCATTTTAAGATTTAATTTTTTCTTCATTTTTAGAATATCATCATTAATGTAAACCTTCAGTATCACCAAAAATTATTTCTACCGAACCAAATATTACAAGTGTTTCCAAATTTGTCCTTATTATCAATAAAATTTATAATATTTGGAGTAATTGAACTCATTTTTGTAACCATAATCAATCATTATATTTTTGGAAGATATAATATCAAATTACATTTCCGAAGTTTCATTTTTCTCCCTCAAATTTTTATATGCATAAATAAGTCATTGATCGAGTTTTTACATTTTGTAGACCTCAATATTAATCACCTCAAAGGGATCTATTTAGAATCCATCTTCTTTTTCATTTCCCTATTTTCTTACTTCACTACTAATCAAGAAGCCAAAATATGTTGAAAACATTCACTTTGGGGTAGATCAATGTATTTTCATAAATATTATATTGATCGTCCCAATGAGAATTGGGATAGATAGTTAGATCAATTGAATCAATGGTTAAACAAACAAGTATATAATCTTTATCATCTATACCTTTTTTTATCTTCTTGGCTCCTACAAATTTATAAAATACTTCTCAAACCCTATTCAATTATATAGAATTGCCTTCGAGATGAATTTCTTATTAGAATTCATTGGCATTCCCCTTTTGTATGGGTTAAATAGATATCAACCCCAAAACCCAATTAAATTGATTTAGATAAAAAATACCAAAAAAATAATCCAATTATTTCCTAATATTTATTGAACCCAAAGGGACATATTATTATATTCAATTATTGGTGGTAATGTTGTATAAGGATGTGGAATTCTTTCACATTTCAATATGAATCATTGAAACTCTCTCTTCCGAATATAGTTTTGACGTCACATATTTGTAGACCCAATATTATGATCACAATTTAAAGAATATAATAATTATATATGAGCCTATTTTAACCTTAATTAGACAATATATATGATTTCTTAACCAATAGTCATTGAGTTTCATCCTATAAAAATTATAAATGGCATGCTCACTAGACAAAAAAACATTATTTTGGTCTCTCATGTGGGTTTATTCTAATGATAATACAATGATATTGTGATAATGTTCAAAATTCCACAAAGTATTTTTTCAGTGGTTTTTTATGGTTAAATAAAAAATATTCCAATGATCACTCCCCTTATTTTATTAATGGATGGATCACTACCACCAAAGATTCACTCTATTAACCCTCTCACATTATGCTTGGGACCAACATTGGCAATTCATGTTGGTAGGTGGCTGATGGGACCAACATATGGAACTCCTGGAGTATTCATATAAAGAAAATTTTCTAGGTATCTATCCAAATGATACATTTTTAGGCTTTGTATGTAAATCCATGATTTTAATCACTTCGTTGGCTAGAGGTTGGTGATTCATCACTCATAGGGATAAGCATTGTGTGGGAGACATCTCAATAGGTTCATTTTATCAAATATTGGTTAGTAACTATTCCTTTAAGGAATAACTTCTATGGTAACCATTAGACATGTCCACTATAATTTGAAATTGGTTATCATGCTTTACGTCAAGTGTCACATAGGTCGGGGCAAAGATGTGTTAGGATAATAGGAAATCCATTGTCCTTGTTATTTGAGCCATATGATATAGTAACTAGGGTTGTTCCAATGGTTCACTAGTTAGACATTTGACATAGCAATAATTCCACATACAATGTGTTCCATGTTTTAATGCTATAGTGATATCATCCATACCCTTCCCACGTAAAAGACTTACCATAAATTGGGATTTTTTTGAGGTATATTTTGAGGAAAATATTTAAGGGGTTGTGGATTATGGTGAGAAATAACTTCTATATAGGACTAATCTATTTAATTGATTAGCTTACTTCGTCCTTTTTTCCATATTTTCACATAAGATTTTGAATAATGTGATGTTGAAGGAACATTGGTTTTATATCAGAAACTGAAAATTTAATCGGTCAGGGTTACTCATATTAAAGCTTTCAACATATATTAAAGTGGTGGATTTGGTATTGATGTTATATATTTTATTTGTTGACTTTTTTAGGGTAAGTGGAACCATAAAAATTTTCACAATGTAAATAGTGTTGGTTGTTATAATTTTCCATTTTCTTCACAACTATAAGTGATATTTAGCCTAACTGATTTCCTATGTGCCTAGATAGGATATACAAGATGTTTTTTTTCCATTCCTCTATCTGTATTAAACTTATGGGATTTTCAGGGTCAATAGAAGAATTATTTTTAAGATTTCTCTTCTCCTAACCTTGGTATAGGTTTTCAAGACAAAAATGATCTAAAATGAAATTATATAATTCATTTAAAATGTTCTTATGGCCTTATGGATTTGGAATGAAAGAGTTACACAAATTTTATGAGTATCTAATGGAAGTTGAAATGTCATTTAATATTGAGTGGTACTATTTATATTACCTCAACATTAGAAAATAAATTATATCATTCATGTTCCACGCACTTCATATTATTAATACAAGTTGTAGATATTTTAAAATATATAGTTTAATTGGTTTAATTCAATATGAAATTTAATCATTTCTAGGAAATAAGATAGAGTACCATTACTAATACCTGTGATTATATTTCTATATGTGAGATATTGTTTTTGGTTGGGAAATTGATTCCCTCAACATAGATGACTTGGATATTATTATCATGATTTTTTTTATTTCCAATAAGGATTGAATATATTTATATCATAATTAGGCTTTCATTACATACCCAAAGGGATCTCCATTGATTTTCAGGGATAACGTGACCCATGTACCTGTCGAAAAGGACCTCTAGTTCATGATCTCTTTGATTTCTTGTATTTCGTTCAGTGGAACTAGGATTTGGATTTTACTATGGGGAGCTTCCTCTTGTAGTTAATGAATTTCTTAATGTGTTTGAATATATTTTTTATTGTGTTTTCCTCTATATTGGGAAGCAGAGTTTTCAATAGACATAGAATTAGACAATTAATATATATCAATTCTATCTTTCCACAAGGATGAAACTGAGTAGAAAGATATGGGATTATTGTTGGATGATGAAAAGAAAATATATTTATTATTCCCAATTATGTCACCCTGGGTAGATACTATTCTTTTTTCCTAATGTATGATGAAACTATCCAATTATCCAATAGATTTAAAAAAAATAAATCATTTAATGATCATGAAATTATATCCCCTCCACCACATTAATTATTTTTCTAATTAGTTAAAATGGTAATGTTGATCCTAAAGGATAATCATCAATTGGGATTAAACCAAATAATAATTTGGTAATTTTATATTTTGATTACCGACTTTAGTAGCATGTATGCCCATCTAGAGTTCCTTTTGAAGCCTTTCAGCCTAACTAATTCTCTTACTATCTCCATGGATCATATGTATTAAATTTTCCACTATTTTCATTAATATTTTCTTATGGTATTTTTGGATGACATTATTATATAATATATAAACTAGTATTGTCATTTTAATAACATGATATATGTTTTAGAGATCTTATGGGATCACAACCTATGTCGAAAATAAAATCTAATCCAGTTTGGGATTATATAATTTATATGTGTATGACTCATGCTCTCTGATGTTGGTATCTCTGTTGACATTGAATATGGGATTACTATGATTTCATGTTATTATCATTTAATGTATCAATTATTTATGTTTCCATGGTTTTTTAGGATATTATAAGTCATTTAAAATGGATTTATCAGATCATGTATCACAATATATTTATCTCACCCAGAATTGCTTGATGTTATTGTGGTCTTCAATGTGTCAAAATGGAATTCATAAAATATTGATGACTTTTACCTTACCATTTATTCATTCACTACCAGTGGTCGAAAAAGTTAATATGTTTTATTATGCGTTAATGGGTGAAGGTATATTTTTCGTCCTTATGAATTGAGATTGTGTGGTGGCTTATGGCTCACGTAATCTTTGAGCACACAAGTGGAATAATTCCACTAATGATTGTAATTCAATGATATTGGTCATACCCTTAAATTTTAGTGAGAAAATATTTTTTAAGTGATGTTTATCATTTAATCTGGCCATAAAATTCTTATTTAAATATTTTTTTGACAAAAATTAGAACCAGAATAAGAGATTATTGATGTAATGCGTATATTCATTCAGCTATGACATACCCATTACTCCAAGAATGTGCAATGAAGTATCTATTTCTCTTAATAATATTTCTCATAATTTGGATATGGTGGATGAAAATTATCAATGGAAATTTTTGGGTCACCTGGCTCATATGTTCTGGGAAATCCGGGATTAAGGTCTATTTATTTTGAAGAAAGTGATAATTTGATATTCCCTCTATTTGAGATCATTTTCAATGGTAAAAACCATATAATTGTTTTTAAATATTATATAATATTTATATTTTGGGGAGACAATCAATTAGTGGTGTACCTACTTGAAAGGATTAATTAGAGTGAAGAACTCATATTTTGTTCCATTGATTATCAAAAAGGATATAGTGGATGATTTTCATAATTATGTTTTGGATGACCACCTTTATCAAAAAAAGATGTTTTATAAAAAACATTATTTCTAGTGGAATGATATTAAATATTAAATATCCAATATTTTATATTGATATTTCATATGAATGGTGTTTAGTGTTGAGAATCAAAATAACTACGGTACTCTATAACCAATTATCATTCCAACATAGACATGAAATTATATATCCTTTGATTAAATTTTTTTCTTATCCTTGACTGTGTGGGGTAAAAATCCATTTGAGTGGTGATTGACCAGTTTACCAAGTGATCTTGTTTCCTATCGATTTGTGAAAATACTACAGTTGAATACTTTGGGAAGTTTTGTGTATAATATATCATATGTCTTCATCAGTATAAAATATATATTTTCACAGATACGGTCCCTTGATTTACCTCTCATTATTGGAATGTTATTAAGGTGTTGGTGATATATTTTATATTTTTAGATCAACATATCATCTTTTTTTTAAAATAACCAATATAATTGTGAATTATAATTATATAGGATATGATATGATCATGTTTTTTATACATTAGAAGTTCTTGGGATAACCATTTGGTGGAGGTTAGTTTTTTTATGATAACTGTAGCCCATTATCATTCAAGATGAAACATTTTTATGATGTTTAGGGTTGAACCTGCAACTTAACTCCCTTTTGGTATAAAATTTTTGTATATTAATTGACATGAATAATCTGGTTATATTAAAAAATGATTATGGATTGCGTTATTCATTAGTATTTTTTGTTGCATAAATGTTGGTATAGTTATTATGATGATAATTTTCATTCAACTTTGGAGTTTTTAGTAAATGATGAACTATTATTAATAGTATAAAAACAATTAGGTCACTGAGATATTAGGAAATATGGGAAGTTCAATCATATGAATTTTAGATAATAATAGGATATTTAATGAATTGGAATGTTTGAATATCAATTAAAATTAACACCTAACATGAAATAAATCCAAATTGTCTTCCTTATGTCCCGACATATGACGTATCAAATTTACTCATCTTATAATTTCAATTGCTATGAAATCAGTGTGTAACAAGATATTTTAATCTTAGAGAAAAGGTATTTAGTTATTGAATCTCATGTAAATGTTATATATATAAATTTTAGGATGTTTTTCATGTTTTGAGGAATAATGGGTAAGACATAGAGGAGATGTGGGGGAGGGAGTATTAGATGAGGAAGAAATGGCAACATCTCATTATAGGGCCATCATTATTCAAATTTGATTTAAAAGTTAAAAAATAAATATTGTGGTATTATTATATCTTGATTTTTTTCTATGTATAATTATTTTCTTTTTTGTATTTTTACTCATTTTTTCCATATCATCTTGTTTTAGGAGGGTTTTATGATTATCATGATGGGTTGATGATGTGCCTTGAGGAGATGGGGAGTTTTGAACTAGAACCAATTTATAATGAAGCTACATGAGGTCCAATAACATTTTGATGAATTTCATTGCACAACTAGTGGGGTTTTAAGGGGATACATTATTCTGCTATAGCCATGCAATAACTAGTAGGCCTCTACAAGCTCCCCACTAGAGACACTGGACTCAACAACTACTAATGTTATAATTGTAATTTTACTCCGAAAATTGTAATTTAATATTTATTTTTTCTCCTTCTACCCCACTTCTATATATAAAAACCTAGGATCCTATCATTGAAATTTTTTAACTCTCCCACATCAAATACTTTTTTTGTCAAAGTGCAGATAAAATCCATAATCCTATATTTGTTAGTATGTCTTTGTTTTGGACATGGGACCTCTTACACTTAATGTTTCTTATGAGTAATTTCCATGAAATACACAAGAATTTGTTTTATATGTTTTCTTTAATCATTTCTATATTGATACACTTTGGAATTTAGGGTTTTTTGGTTATACAATCATATTGGTGCATTGTTAGTGAAATATGGTGGTAAGTGATTTATTTTGAAAGCTTTGCTCTAGAAATTGGTAATTTTAAGATTATGGAATAATATTTCCTTATTAAGGATTATCCATTGATTTGTTAAGTAATAATTTCATTTTGGATTATTGTTTCTTCATGGGGTTTGATATAAAAATTATTTCCAGTTAGTTGGTTTTATGAATTTGATGTATAATACAAACCCTTCTTTATTACACCATGAATTTTTTTAAAATTTTCTTACAGTTGAGATAAATGTTTTTATAAAATATGCTCTTTTGGGTTATGTTAATGAGAATAGTTTTCCCCTTTGGAATTATTAATTAAAATGGGTTTTAATAATATTTTATATAAATTCAAATATGAAATTTCTTTTGAATTATTCTAATATGGTATAACATATCTTATAACTGAATAGTTAGTGATCCATCCACAGGGATTAAATATTTCACCATGTGGATGTCATTCTCAGGTAAAGTGAGGACATGGTGGCATAATTTCTTGTTGGCTTCCACTCTTGGTAGTGAACTATTACCCCATAGGCATTTTGTTCTAGGGTAATGAGTAGACATGGTAGCATATTGATCTCTGGAATTGTATAAGGATAATTGATAACTTTGACAAAAGGTAACCCTGATGGTATGTCATTTCTATTGTTATCCATGTAATTAATATTTGAAATTATTATGTAAAATATTGAAAAACATTATCTGGTAATGTTATAAATTTTTTGGAAAGGGGGATTATCTATGATTAATATTAAATAATATAAATTTTATTTTATTCCATATATTTATTTACCTCAGCATATTATTTTTTTATAAAGTAATCTTTTGTAATGGTGTGTGGGGTCCTTTGAGGCTTGTTTAATCACACCCTATAATCAATATTTGGTGTGCATAGTTATTGTTTTACCAAATGAATGTTATAGAAAATTTTTAGATAGTGTCAATGTGTTTGTTCATTAGTAGGGGGAGTCTAATGTTGACTGCATGTCACTTTGATTTAGGTTTTTGTAGTTCTATGTACATTGTTTTAGTTTATGGTTTTGTAACATGTATTATCTATTATATATCTCATTAATATTATATATTATTATTCAAATTAAAAAATTCAATTTATTCATTTTATCACACTCTATGATATTTTTTGTGAAAATGATCCCCAATAGTAGATCGTGAATCCCATATGCTTGTCACCGACTAATGGTGACCGAGAATAACCTTTGGGTCATGTTAGCACTTGATCAAATTTTAGATAGTTAGGTAATATTGGTTTGTTTATGACATGATCAATGTTATTTGGGAATATTTTCACTATATTTGTAGGGTACATTACATGAATAGGGTAAAAATAACATTATTTTCTAGAATGGGATTTCGTTTGAGGAATAAATATTTAGTTATCCTTTGGATGCATAAATTATATATATTGGTTTTATGGTAATTTTAATAATTTTAATTAATAATAGGCATATTTTGGGTAATATATGATTACATAATATACATTTTCTTATTATAGTTTATAGGTGGAAAATTTATTTTTGGGAGGAATATTAAGTTGATCATGAAATAAAATAGGATCTAATAATTCTAATATTTTGGTTTTAATTTGGCCTGGAATATATTGAAGATCAATGATTTTAGTTATTCATGGAATGATTTATCTTAAACTACTGGGATTTTTTATGAAGAAATATAGATTAATTTATTGTTTTACATATGAAGGTTTATTCATATTTAATATTAACTCATCATGTGCTACCAATTCTAGTTTTGGATAATGGAGTGAAATCTGAGGAATGACTTTTCATCATATGGTGGATCATATGTATATATATAAGGATAATTTTATTACTTCATGTATGAAAAATTCATATTAAATATTCATTTCTCAGAGTAATATGTGACATAGAATACGAAATTGATCAATTAACAACCAATGTATAGATTTTTTCTAATAAAATTGAATGAAATATGGTGTGCATGTTATCTCATTTTCTTGATCATGAATTTAATAGAATCTCTAAACTATAGGGAAAATATATTTAAATAAAAATGTTGTCATTATGACATCATTTCTGATGAATTTAATGTCTTTATTATTACAAACATATTGGTTTACTTTGGTCATTAAAATTCTCATGTTCTTCATTTATATTAATATAAATCATTTATTGGTTGTACATTTTCTACTCTATATCCACATTTTCCCTTCATTCCAATATTCTACTTATTTGGGTACTTAATTGTAAGTTTTTATAGGTGACCTTCATATTTACATCCTCATATTTCCAAAATGATTTTTTATTAGCAATTTTCATGATGAAGGTTTTCAATATTGTAATTTATTAATATTTTATGGGGTTTCCCTTCATTATCATTTTTATTGTCATCAACGCCCTATAATTTAATTTTTTAATAAAAATATTACCCTTTTTTTGAAACAATATAAAATTTAGAGGATGAAATTTTTGTTTTGGGAAAATATTGTAGAAACCCCTGTATTTTAGAGGGTATTTTCATTAATCAATATTTTAAATTTCATGTGGTATATGCAACACCAATCTTAAACGGATTATGATATACTATTACTTAAATATGATAATTATAACATAAATATTGGTTGGAATTTATGAATAGGAATTCCCATACAATAAAATATATGAAGATATATTTTCATATATAAAATTAATAATAAATAAAAAAATTATTTTTAATAGGTTCAAAATGATGATAAATTCTTTTAATGACAAAATAATATTTCATAAAAACTATTTTTGTGCTTAAAATTAATTTTGACGTTAATAAATTAAATTAATAACAATTTATAAATGATTATATTTATTTAAGTATATTATATATAAATTTAAGTATTTATATTAATTTAGTTATGGTTTTTAGACATGTAATGATAATGATGACTTTTTATGTTTCAAACAATCATTTTCGTGAAAAATGGTTTATAATTTATTTTTTTGAATGAATACTATATTTAATTTATATCATTTATATAAATTGTATTTTACAAAATTAAATCATCTTCGAATTATTAATACTATATTTATATTAGGACAATTTTTTTAGATTTTTATAATGGCAATGATTTTTGAGTAAATAGTTAAAAATATCTATTCTTCTAAAACATTAATTTATATTATTTAAATTGAATAATTTAAAAGTCACATTATATATAATATTTGATTTTAAATTTATATAATATCTATTTGATTAAAACGAATCCAAAATAATTCCATTGAACATTATATATTATTTTGGTTTAAATTCATTTTCCTCCTTAGAAACACATATATCTAGAAATTGTTTTTTATTTATTATGTGTAATTAAATTAGAAGAAAATTATAAATATTATTGTAATTAAATCTGGAAAATGTATTTCACATTTATAACAATGTGGTTCAAAATTGTGAAATAATTGTTTTTTATTTTTTGTTATTATGAATGATGATCATGATAAAAGGTTACCAACTCAGTAATGGATTACATCACTTCAGTAATGGGAAACATAATTTATTTAATGTTTATAAATTGGATAAGGTCTAAAAAACCAACCAAAAACCTGAATTAATATTATTTTATGGATATACTTTTTCCATAAACATTCTACCATCGAAAATATTTCATTTTCATTACACATTCATTTGATATTATCTTTTATAGTATTTTATATTATGGAAGATAATAATTGTCCCTCTTTTTATTTTAATCTATCTAATATATTATAATATTTATAAACATTATATATTAATGATTCTAAATTTATATTATTATTATGAAGAAATTATTTTTGATGATATAATAAGATTTTCTGGAACATTTACACAAGGCTGAAACGTAACTTTTACATTATTTAGACAATTAAAATAATTGATTTTAAAAACAATAAATGTATTATATATTAAATAAATTATGATTAATATGAATATATAGGATAATTATTATTAATAAATAATATTTTAAGAGTTTATTTTTGAATTTCATTTGTATCGTTATTTTTTGGTGAAAAATATTTGAATAGTCATAAAAATGACCTAAACATGTATTTATATTAAACTTTTTCAAAATTAATAGATAATTTTAAAAATTATATATTGAATCAAGGGTATTGTAAAATTTCATCATATAATTCATGTTTTAGTTATTTTGAACTTGTAATTTTTAATTTTTTCCAAAGTATATATTCAATGAAAAACATGTTACCACAATTATACTTAAATGGTTTTAATGAAGGGTTTAACTAAATGATAAGGTTTAAAATGACCCTAAAAAATGTATAAATTATTTTTTTCATCATAAATAGTCATTTTATTCTTAATAGATGTATTTATTTTACATTGCATAAATTTTACAAGTGTCAGACATGTATTGTATATTAAAAATTCATTTATTGATGATATTGTGACCTACCTCACTAATAAAAGGGATATAAACATCATCTCTTGCTTATACCTGAGATGAAATTTAACTCAGGGGAGATATTTGAAAATTTATTTCTTGATTATTTTTAAACTTTCTAAAGATTTAGTTTTTCCCCTAATACAATCTTATAGAGGATTAAGGTGTAAATAAAAGGAGAATTTCTAAAGAAGACTTATAATTATTATACTACTTATTTCTATCGATTTATTATTATGAATAAATCAATTATATCTAAAAATTGATTATGTTTTAAAAGTGGTGTATTAAATATATTGATTCATTAAACCAATGTAACAATCCTTATTCATATCCCATTTAAAGTTTTCTAAAATGAAATCATTACCAGCACTAATATATGGAAAAACATCTTTACGAATAGAATCAATTTTTGTCACAAAATTTAAAGGTAAATTATAATGATTTATTTGATAAATATATATGAAATAAATTAAAGATTTATTATTCATAAAGATTAATATATTACATATCATTTTTTCCATTCACACATCAAAAAATGAAAATGTCACTGGTGCGTACATGTGGACTACCACCTCTAAAAAGTGATGTGATTCATTTCAAATGTATACCATTAATAAATGATTATAAAAAATATTTAATTTATAAATATGATTATTCTGTCATTTTTAATATTCTAGATATTACATAACTATAAACCCTTTTATAATGAAAAACCTTGTGATGTCGTTATCAGATTTTAAACTGAAGAAAATGGAAACATTTAACATAAATATAACTGATTTAGTTTCTAAATAATTCAAGTTAATAAAATAAATAAATGGAATAATAGTAATATACTAAAAATTTAAAAGGTATTTTCAAAATTATAAAAATTTTATAATTTTTTTATTTAGGATTGAGTGATGATAAAATAAATTACAGACTTGGGGTTTGGGATTTTTAACTAAATCAGTATTTAAATTATAATTTTAAAAAATATATTATTACATGAAAATGTTATTCTACATTTTTTATTAGTTTTTATATATATACTTAAGATAATTTAAAGGTAATTTATATATAATTTCAACATTATTTAAAAATGGTTAAGAATAAATTTTTTGAACGGTTTTCTGTATAACTAAATTATGGCGGTTTAAAAAATTGGGAATATAGTGTATTATTCTAAAATATATTGCATAGATATATTTTACCACTATCATGACTGTTATTTTTTATAAGTATTAATAGACATGTTTCCATGTTTTTTTTCTAATAATGTAATTTTCCCAATATTTAATATGTTATTATTTTTTTCAAATAATGTTTTTAATGTACAATTAATTGAATTATCTATTGTTTCAATACCCTTTGATCATTCATAGGAATATTAAAGAATATAATCTATTTATACCATCCACCTTATCTCCCTTGATGGATCATGATGAATTTTTTATTTATTGTACTCAGTAAATATTATCATTTCATATGATAGTTTTAAGGTATGAATGTTTATGTTTGTAATATATTGAATTGTTTTCAATTTATTTTATATGATGACTAAATTGGACTTATTTTATGTAGAGGCCCATTATATACCCTCGAATCATCATTAAGTCTCATGAGAAAAAAATTCTTGGTTATTTAGCGAATGCCTACCATAATATTATTGATGTATTTGAATAAGGAATATATCATCTGATTATGAATTCCCACATTCTGAATTCTATCATTTTGAAATAATCAATTATTATCCATGTTAATATATTAATCCATGGATATGATTCATTTAATAGTTGTAGATATTTTCTATGTAGATCATTTTATTTCCAATTATAAACAAATAATATTTTATTAAACCATTTTATAATATAATATGAGTTATATATTGGACATCATATAAAAGATTTAATGATTTTAAATAATCTTTACGGAATAAATTTTTCCATCAAAATCACATCATAAATGTTTTTGGTAAAACATTATAAAAAATTTGATTTCATTACAATGTATATTATTTTTTAAACTCACATTTTATTATCTAAAAAGGAAATCATACCTATTGGTTTTCATGATTTTCAAAATGGTATAATTTTTTTCTTTTTTTATAATCAATTTTTTCTTTATTTTGATCATAACATTTTGTAAGGTGTTTTTCATATTTGGTAAGGATAATAATTGACAATACAATCTATTTTTTGTGGGTATCCACATTAAAAAAGATAATTTTTTTTAACATAAAACATGTTCTAAAATTTAACGGTGTTGATTTTGTAGTATAAAATGGATATTTAATGGATGTATTAAACATTTATTTTATGGATTTGGTATGTAAGTGGATTTTATAATTTTTTATAACTCTAAACTGAAAACATCATCAAAATATAAAAATATGTAACCCTTATTATAAATAATGTAGTTATTATTTGTTTTATATTTTAATGGAATATATGTTACCTATTAATAGTGGAATATCCTTTAGAACGATATCAGTTAGTGAAAAAACATTCTATAGAAATATAAAAATATGAAACCTGCTAATTGTTCAAAATATAAGTGTAAGTTTAGGAATGATATTATCATCCTTATAATAATGATTTAAAGATGATTCTTGAGCGGCCTTGTTATGCCTCAAAAATAGATTCACTATGAATCTCTGAGAAATAGTGTAAAATATTGAAACACATTAGAAATGAAAACTAATGTGAAAATATAGTTATAATTCCTTATTACCATAAATATATTCAGCCTTTAAATAGATAAAGTAACAACCTCTATTTTCTCTTGAAATTATTTCATACACCTTCATGAATAATGAAAAATAAATCAATCCCATGTATTCAACCAAATATTTCTCCAGTACAGTAGAAAATTAAAATCCTATACATTTGTCTCAACTAATAAATTTAAAGTTATTATAATTAATAATCCAAAAAATTACCTATTGTAAATATTAAAATTCCTAAACAATTCAGAAAAAAATTGATCTTATAAATTATATATTATTTATAAAAATTATTCATAAATATTAAAAAAAATATTATAATATTGACGATTCATAATATAAAAATTACATGATATTTTTCATATGAGTCCTTATTTATTTCAAAATGAATCATTTCAAATAAATTGGTCATTTTATTCATTATTTGTGTTATATAATTTATTTATGAGTAATTTTAACTATGTATGATCCAAACTATTTTATGCATGGGTTATTATGAATTATGCCTAAGTAATTAGCTCAACATTTGTCCAATTTTGTTTGTACATGAGTCAATTAGTCATTATCTATATAATTTCATCTCACATATTTTCCATTTAGATAAAAATATGAGTAATATGATCTATATGTCAGTCCTACGTCCTACGTATGACTCATTTAAAATACTTATGAGTCATACCTCTTGAGTCTAGATATGATTTACACATAGAAACCATATTAAAATAATCAAATCCTAAAATTTATCAAAACAAATTAATAAAACATAAATAAACATAAAAGTGTATAATAATAATTAGTAAATAATATGTAAAATTTTATTTAGAAGTTAAAAAAAATCCAACAACCATTCAATTTATAAATAAATAAATATAACAATCATTAATTTGTTTTAAAAAAATTTGTATCATTCATCAATAAAATATTCTACTAATTTCAAAAATCATATTATAGAGAAGAAGAAGAATGAATTTTTTTAATTATAAAAACATAAATAACTAATGTGAGGAATCATCATTATGATGACATTGAAAAATAAATTTTTAAGGAGGCACACAACACTATACAATCTTCTATTTTTTAAGGAACTGTTTGACGTGATAACCTTTCTGGTCAATGCTGCTAAAACATTTAAATCACAGATGTACAAAAAATATAATTATCCTACCCTACAATAATTATTTATTAATTAGAGTTTTCGGTTATTCTAAAATTTGACATGGGTGGTGGGTCTTCTCATTGTATTATGGGTAGAAAAACTCTTCCTAACTCACCCAATGGGGACATCTAATGGTTCTTACCTAGAACAGATTCCGTGTATCATGTCTTTGTAATGATTATATTATTGATCACAAGAATATGAAGATCAGGATAGTATCTAGGGATCTTTATTATCAATCTACATTATGACATATAGAAATGGATAAGATAGCCCATGAAGAAGAAATCACATTTGACGAGTTAAAATAATAAGGACATGAAAACCATATATTGGTAGTTATATTATTGATGTACCATTTTAATTTTTCTTACCAGCCATTGACTTTGATGATTCAGTTGACCTTTTGGTTACTTGAGACTTTGAAAATGCTTATGATGACTGTAACACTAATAAAGGGTTCTTCGATTTGGGATGTGAACTCAAAGTCCCTTCACACCATTTCTAAAATTCCCTAAACCATACCAATGAAATTCTTACACCAATTTCCATAATTAAGATAGATAAATAATTATACTTATCCTCATGAACCATCTTACTGGGACCCCACTAGAACTAGAAATGAGATGAGTGTGCCACCAAAATCCCATTATTAATATCCATCAGTTGTTGACTAAAAATGAGTTTTTAATCACATATGATCAGACACCATAACCTAATTTACTAATACATAACCACTAATCTAAACACATGATATAATATTAATAATAACTTGTTAAATAGACAACTGTAATATGTATATATTTAAGCAATGTTTCAAAAGATCCATAAAGCGAAGACAAGTGAGTTAAATATAAATTAATGGGGGAAAATTGACACCAAAAAAAATTCTAGGGGAAAACCTAAATAAACTAATATAATGGCATATCCCCAACAATATACCCCAATGAGTGAAAATCATATCATACCATCTCCTTTATTTAGCATTAAACCCTCACTTCTCAAAAAATTGTTTCACCTTGAGCACAACCACTATCAGTTTTTTATAATAACATGCATGTGAATGAGAAGTGACATTTCCAAGGAGAGTATGTAATGACCTGCTTATCCTCAATGGCTGGAGAATACTACAAGTAATTACATGGCCTTCAGTAACATCTTCAATGTGCCAAAGGATGGTAATAAATGCTGAAGGGATTCAAAACAATTGGGGGATGATTTACACATTTTGAACATACCACCGAGCCAACAACCATAACCAAACTATTCAACTAAATTATTCATGATAAAAACCTAGAAAACTCAACCATTTTATCATAAAACAAGCAAGAGTACCACAATGTAAACCAACACTAAATCTTATTAAACAGAGGTACGACAAACTAAAAGACTACTAGATGACAACCCAAATCCATGCTCCACAAGCTCCAAGCTCCAATCATCACGAACCACTCCAAGTATCATGATGTAGAGCTATTAATATGTGACACTTTACCTTTTTCAACATCCCGGTATATGAAAATTTCATGATCACCAACGTGCCAAAGTATGAGATGAGTAATGAAACTTATTAGGTTTTCCCCGATGACTTCCCAACCCATGCCTCTAGGATAAATAATGTTATCACATTTATATAAAACAATTTATATATCACAAATCCAAAACTGTTCACAATATAACATGTTCAAGTTCAAACCCATTTTACAAAAAAACCATCTTTATCAAGAAAAGACACTAAGAAATGTTTCCCATAAAATTCACATTTCCATTTCACAAATCCCTTTTTGGCACACCCAACCATTTAACAACCTGTGAAATCAACCTTGCATGCTTCTTGATTAGAGTTCCATACTCATGAGTAGTCTCTCATCAATCTACCATGTCATAAAAAGTTAATTATTCCCCATGTTACATTACCCCTTTGGCACATAGCACATGATCATATTTCCACCAAGCCTTGTAAATGCAATATGACCACACACACCAAGTTTTTCCAAAAACAACACAATTCCAACCATGCCAAAACAACATCAATAAAACACACCTTTTATTGAAAAAAAATTCCCCATAAACCAATTTTCAAATCTATAATATCCAAATTTTAAAATTTCTCTTTTAAAATCAAGAAACCATAACACTTTGCATGAACCATTCTTTCAATTTCCACAATTCCATCAAACCCATAAATCATCACAAAAGAATATTTATAACATGCTTTGCACCACAAGTTCAAAATCAAAACCAAGCCATTAAAACAATCTGAACTAAGCCTTCAGGATATAAGAAAGAGGAATCGAGGGTGAAGCCACCTACCTCAATAAAATAGAAAAAACCAACCAAGAACTGGGTCGAAACACCACAAAACCTCCTTAGATTCCTTCCCCTATCACCAACAAGACCAAAACCTAACTTAAAAGTCATCCACTAACTTAGATCAACCCACCATGTGTGTAGATCTATGGATTCATCATGAGGGCAGAAGGAGATCTAAGGAAACTAAAGAAAATGAGATTACCTTGATCAACCGGCCTCTAAACACCAAGGAAATCCTCTGGATCGCTTCCAAAACGCCTGGTAAGTGTTCTCCCACATTCTCCAAAGATAAATCATGTGTTAGGGAAATTTAGAAGAAGAAGCGAGTGGGTTAAATTATAAAATAGATTAGAACCATAAAAATAGGATCAATGTTAACTTCGTGCATGGTTAGTCCTCACTATTAGTCAAACAGTGTGCTAACAGTGTGGTAGTCACTGCTTGGAAGGGGCAGTCTGCACAGCCTCCTCCCACGGTTTTCCCAAACCATGGGCACACCATGAGGTATCCTCTATCCAAGGTGAGGCCACCTGCATAGCTTCCGCATGGTTTGGGAAAACCATGTAAAACATGTGCGTCACCACCTTTTTCCCTCTAACACTTTAAAAGTCTCCAAACTTTCCCCAAACTTTCCTCATATGCTTCATGTAGACAAAAACCATAAAACAAGGGTTACTTACCATAAACTGGGGGTACTAAATTCTCCACCCCATTGGCCTTTCCGTCCCAGGAAAGTAAATAACCATCACTTACCTGAAGGAGTTCTGGAAACTGCTCTTTTATATTTTTCTCATGTTCCCATGTCTCTTCTTGAATGTGACCATTTTGCCACAAAACCCGCACTAGACTGATTCTTTTTCCACACAAGACTTTCTTCGTTCTATCCACAATTAATCCATACTGAGATATGTACCAAGGAAAAATCTGGCTCTAGGTCAACATGATCCCATCTGATCCCATGGTCAGGATCAGGCTGATACTTTTTCAACTATTATACATGGAACACATTATGCACTGCACTGAACCATGGTGGTAATGACAACCGATACGCCACCTCACCATCCCATTCCAGTATATAAAAAGGGCATATATATCAAGGAGTTAATTTTACCAGCTTCCCAAAATGACGATGTCCAAGCCTTGGAGAGATTATCAAAAAGACATGATCACTCACCACAAAAGACAACGGTCGTCGGTGTTGATCCTCATAAGATTTCTGATGACTATGTGCCATCTCCATCCTCTTTTTTTATCAACTGAATCTTCTACATTGTTTCTTGGACAAGCTTGGCCCAACTAGTGATGTCTAACCGGTTTCCACTCAACAAAGTGGAGAATGACAAGGAAGCCCATACAATGCTTCAAATGGATCCATGTGTATTGAGGCCTGATAACTGTTGTTAAATGAGAACTCCACTAATGGGACGTTGTCTTCCCATGAGACACAAAAATCCCTTACAAAAGCTTGAAAAATGTCTTCATATGTCCATATCGTCCTTTTAGATTCTCCATACGTCTGAGGATGATACACCATACTCATATTCAACTGAGTTCGCATGGATTTCTGTAAGGATCGCCAGAAACGAGATTTGAACCTCGGATCTCTGTCTGACATGATTAAAACTGCATACCATGTATTTTTACCACATCTCAGATATATATTTTTGAAATATCCTCAACCGTATGAGTTTCAAGAATATGGATGAAAATTGGCCGACGTGGTTAGATGATCCACTATCACCAAAATGGCATCGTGTATCCGAACAATTCTTGGAAGACATGTAACAAAATCCATTCCTATCTGATCTCATTTCCACACTGCGATAGGTAAATTTTGTAACATACTAGCTGGTCTATGATGTTCCTCTTTAACATGATGACATGTTAAGCACCATGAGACAAACTCGGCCACTTTCCTTTTCATTCCGCTCCACCAAAACTGCACCTTCAACTCCTTATACATCTTCTGTGTACCTGGGTGTACAACCCATTTTGAAAGGTGGTAAGCATGGAGGAGTTTTTCTTGAGTAGTTAAAGGTACATCCATCCGATCTCAAAATCTCAAAACTGAACTCCCATCCAGCTTCCATCTCTCAATGGTCTCCCCACCATTGAGTTTTTGAAATCATTGCAACACAGTCTGCATCAGATGCCTATTCCTCCATTACTATCTCAACCAAATCAGGAACTAGCACAACTGGAAATAAAATCACAACATGAGCTCTGTCATTACATTCCAAACACATGTTAGCTAGGACCGACATCAACTACCACTCATCTGAAGCTTCTTTCTCCAACTGAGCATACAACTTTATACTTAACGCATCATCCACCGAATTGCTCTTACCTGGTTTATACATCAAGTCAAAGTCGAACATTTGAAGTTACTCCATAAATCTCCTCTTCCTCAGATTCAAATCCCATTGTCAAAAATTGTGTTTCAGGCTTTTTTGACATGTAAAAATAGTGAATTTCTCAACAAAGAGATAATTGCTCCGTGTTTTCAAAGCATGAACGACTGCAGCCAACTCCAAATCATGTGTTGGGTAATTTATGTCATGAAATATCAACTGCCTTGAACCATAAGCAACCACATGATATCTTTTCATGAGAACACAACACAACCCTGATCCTGAATCATCACAATATAGCACATACCTATATCCTGATTCTGGAAAGATCAACAAAGGTTTCGATGTAAGGAGAACATTCATCTCTTGATAAGATCTCTCATATTACTTAGTCCATTGAAATACACTGTTCATATTTGTCAATGATTTAATAGGACAAGATAGCCATGAGAATTCATAGACAAAGCAATGGTAATAACCAGGAAGACCAAGAAAACATCGTATTTCAAAGAAATTCTATGGCGGTAGTTAAGAAATAAGAGCTTCTATCTTTTCTAGATCCACAAAAACACCTTTCTCAGAAACAACATGTCCTAGAAAGCCTACCTCATGTATCCAAAAATCAAACATTGATAATTTTTCATACAACTGATGGTCTCTCATGATTTCAAACACTATCTCTAAGTGCTGCTCATGCTCAACCCTTGTTCTTGAATACACCAATATGTCGTCCACAAATACCACAACAAAAGAATCTAGATATAGCTGAAATATCTGATACATCAATGCCATAAAGACAAATGTTCCATTTGTAAGACCAAAATGGATGAATACATTTTCTTAGTGGCCATATCTGCTTCTGAAGGTTGTCTTCGGAATATCATCCTTCTGGACTCACAATTGGTGATATCTAGACTCCAATTCAATCTTAGAGAACCACTGAGCTCCCCTAAATTGATCAAACATGTCATCAATGTGTGTATGTGGATATCTATTATTTTTCATTACCTGGTTATGTTTACGATAATCCACACATAGTCTCAAAGTTCCTTAAGCTTTCTTTACAAAAAAATCGGTGCTGCCCACAGAGACATGCTTGGCCGAATAAAACTATTTTTTTCCAGTTCTTCCGACTACACATTAAATTACTTTAACTCCATTGGTACCATCCTATAAGATGGAAGTGATATAATACTATTCCCTAGAAGGAGATCAATCATAAACTCCACATCTCTTACAGGTGGTAACCCTGGGATGTTTTCAGAAAAAACATCAGGAAATTGATCCACGGCTACTGGAAAATTGTTATTCGAGATCTCATCCAGCAATTCCAAGTTTAACGTAGCCAACTGGTAAGACATCATTGCCACTATTGCTGCCAACAAGCCTGTTGCAGCTGCCTTCTCCACTCATTCTTCTCTAAAGAGATGCTTGAGGCCATCCTCAGTAAAAAAACTGACTTTTCTGCTATAATAGTCGATGTGACCCCAGAACTCTGTCAACCAATCCATACCTATGATTTTATCATAGACATCCATCTCCAGCATAGAGAAATCCCATTTCAGCTCAACTCCATCAAAAGTTATAGAACATGCTTTACAAACGAAGGCTCTACATTCTCTTTGACTGTGAGGAGTTTGAAGTTTTCTAACAGAAGGCATCATTTCTTGTTTTAAGTTTTGCAAATCAGAAATATGAGAATCAAGAAAAGATTGTGATGCTCCAGTATCGAACAACACTTTCATGATGGTAGAATTCAAAATAATTGTACCTCTCACAGTAAACGGTCCAGACTGATCATCCACAATCACCTGTTCTGCTCCCTACAATTGCTTTGTTGCGAAACTTTTTTAGTTATTGACTTGTTGAGATTTCCCTACTTGAAGAGTCATAGTGTTCCTGGAATCACCATAGCTAGCTCTATTCTGCTGACGAGACATGTTTTTCTGTCCTCACCCTGTCGAAGCATAAGATGCCTGTGACCCCGAAGAAGTGTCACGAACACCCGATCGTGGAGAAATACGACAATATCAATGAAGTTACCCCATATTATTACAATTGTGGAATTTTCTCAGTGGTGTTGTACATTATTGTTTCATGTGATAAATTACGCCACATTGAAAACACCTGACTGACATCGTGGGTCGTGGAGAAAGATTCACCAATCCATCCGTCTGATTTTGATTCGCACTCACACCATGGAAGTAGGTGTCCCTCTTCTACTTGTTCCCATCATTAGAGTTCCCACCCGTTCACATGGGTATCAAAATACTTCCTCCTCCCATAACTCTTGATATGTCTCTTTCAGTTATTTTTTCTCTGTTTACTATCTCTGTATAATCTGTAATACAGAGCACACCTATCTTTGAGAGAATCTCGTATCGAAACCCTAATTCAAAGATACATGCCTTTAGTGACACACTTGCAACAAATTATGGTGAAAAGTGCACTAAATTCATTAATTTAGCCTCATAATACGTGAAAGAGGGATTATCCTACTTTAGGATGAAAATTTCTATCGTCATCTGGATCTTGAATGTGTGAGGATTGAATTATTTATTGAACGGTTCCTCGAATTTCTCCCAGCCCAGGCCTTGATCAACATTAACCTCCACCACTAGCTCCCACCACTAGCATGCAAGATCCTCCATCACATACGTCGCCAACTTGAATTTCAGATCTGCTGGTGTGCCGATGAAATCGAAGATATGATTCATCCTACTCAGCCACACCTCTATCATTTCTGTTGTAGAATCACCCAGAAAGATGGGTGGATTCTACTTTTGGAACTGGACGGAATGGTCTTCATGCCTTGACTCATCCCTTTGATTCCCTGTGTCCATAGCCTGAAATTCTTGAACCGTACTTTGGACTAACTACTGGTTCACCTGTGGCTTAGGTGCGACCACATTCTCCGCAGCCTCCTCTGTTTGGTTTCTACGATGCCTAACAGGTGCCATTATCTATTCAAACAATGCATGTTGTTAGTCTCAATTCCTAGAAACACAAGTCTTAGCATTTCAATTTATATCACATCACTATCACAACATTGTTTTCCAAACATCTAGTTTTTCCCCATTTAACCATTTCTAAAAAATATTTTCTTTCTTTTGAAAATCAATCAATTTTCAAAATACACAATCCATTCTATTTTCAAAGTAGTTCATTTGAAAACATGTTTAAAATTTATAGAAATCATGCTTTTGTATAAAACCATAATCCATTTCACGAAATGATATATGCACTCCTAATGGGAATTCATTCCTCTAATGTATGTCATGCTCATCTCATTGGCTAAACCCCTGACAATGAGATTTGTAATCCTATAAGGGTCTCCAAAACACTTATGTACCCAACTCCCTGGTATCTAGATGATCTGTAAAAAATGGTTAGCTACGACTTTTTATTCTCCACATTCCATGTTCTGACAATCCTAATCCATCCTAAGATGACAATCCATTGAATAGACACGTAAGAATTCAACACCAAGACCAACAATAACTAATGAATACTTGTTCCACAAATAAAGGAACAAAATTATTGCATTTATAACCCAAGGACCAAACCAAATAAAACCATATGTAATAACCCGCTTATCCTTATTAGAATGACAATACAACAAGTAATTACATTGCCTTAAGCGACATCCCCAAGGTTCCAAAGGATGGTAACAAATTCCAAAGGGTTTCAAAACAATTGTGGGACAATTTACCCTTTTTGAACATACCACAGAGCCAACAACCATAAATAAACTAATCAACGAAATGATTCATGATAAAAACCAAGACAACTCAACCATTTTTTATCATAAACCAACCAGGAGTACCATAGAAGAAACCAACACTCAATCAGAGTGAACAGCATAATGAAAAACTTAAAGACTACAAGATGAAAACCCAACTCAATGATCCACAAGAACCAAGATCCAATCATCACGAACCAGTCCAAGTATCACGAAGTTGAGCTATAAACATGGGAAACTTTACCTTTTCCAACATCTCAGTATATGACATCTGCAAGAGATCCAACATGCCAAAGCAGGGAGTGAGTAATGAAACTCAATAGGTTTTCCCTAATGGCTTCCCAACCCATGCCTCGAGGATAAAACATGTTAGCACATTTTTATAAAACAATTTATATAACATAATTCCAAAATAGTTCACAATATAACAATTTCCATGTCAAAACCATTTTTTAACAAATCACATCTTTCTTAAGATAAGAAACCAACCAATGTTTCCAATCAAATTCACATTTCCATTTCACGAATCCCTTTTTGGCATAGCCAACCATTTCACATCCCGTGAAATTAATAATGCATGATTTTTTATGAAAATTCCATATTCATGAGTGGTCTCTCGTCGATCTACCAAGTCTTCAGAAGGTAATTTTTCCCCATGTTCCATTACACCTTTGGCACCGAGCACAAGGTCATATTTCAACCAAAACTCGTAAATGAAATATGAAAACATGAACCTTGTATGCCCAAATACCACACCATTCCAACAATGTCAAAACCATTTCAATAAAACAAAACTTTTATCGAAAACCTTTTTCCCGAAACCATTTCACAAATCCCAAAAATCAACATTTTAAAAATTCTTTTTTAAAATCAAGAAACCAAAAAACTTTGCACAAACCATGCTTTCAGTTTCCACAATTCCATAAAACCCATAAATCATCACTAAAGAATATTTATAACATGATTTTCACCACAAGTTCACAATCAAAACCAAGCAATTAAAACAATTTGAATTAAGCCTTCATGTTCTATGAAAGAGGAATTGCCTGTTTGTAACGACCCCAAGTTTCATGAATGGAAAATCCCTCTTGATATTATTAAATGTATCTTTATATAAAATGTTTTTATTAAATGACTACTTCATTGGTTTTATGATAATAATTTTGACCATTACTTTTATAGTTGTTGAATAGTGATCACATGATTAGTATAAATATTGGGCTTGAACACATCCAATTTTACTTAGACAAAGGAAGCGATGTCCTCATCCAGTAGAATTTCTCCATATGAAGCCCATTTATTGGAGGTCAAAAAATAGGTGGCGTCCTTGGGCATCACTCTTGACCAAGCCCAAGCTGAGCTTCACCATGTCATGCTCGAATGGGACTGTCTACGGGAGAAGTGGAAGTTGATAGTAATTACCACTCGAGCGATGTTATCCGAGCCACCAAAAGAGTCTATCACCATCACACACCTTACCCTTAGGACTTATGCATCAATTTAAAGGGGTTTTGTAACTAAGTGATTGTACTATGTTCATGTACATTATTTTTGTATATAATAAGGAATATAATTTCTTGTCATTATTGATACATTGTAAATCGTTTTTAAAGTACAAATGGTGTTTTTAGTTATTATTTAATTAAGAAATATATTTTATTAAATTAAGGTATTTTTTAATTAAATAATCTTTTAATGAAATATTATTATTATTATTAGATTAATTTTATTATATATAAATGATCATGTAATTATATGAATACAATTATAATTTTTATTAAGGTTTGAAAGCCATTTTTGTCAAAACCTGAGAATTTTTTTATAAATGTCGGTTTTTATTTTAAAAGTGAAAATTAACATATTTAGAATATTATTTAGATAAATTAAATGTTATTTTTGGAATCAGGACGTCAAAATTATCCATCAGTGAATTTTTCATAATTTTCTGAGACAGTCAAATATTTGAGTAAAACTAAAATACCGTTTAAATATATAATGTGTTTTATGACATCATAATGACCAAATAGTGATGTAATAAAATACTATAATATATATGATCATCCAATATATGTTTTACCATTAAAATAATGTGATTTTGGGTTTGTTTAGCTTACTTTTCAAACAATTAATGGACCCCTCAATTCTTATTAAACACCATGTCATTTTAAATTAATTTCCATGGGAGTGTGATTCACCTCCACATAAGCAAACCTAATATTTTAAGATATTTGGACCTTGGAATTATAAAATATTATTTTAATATTCCCTTTGAGTAAAAACATGGGCAAAAACCATGGGGTGGTTTGTGGTTTGGATTAATTTAATATAAGGGGTCCCAAACTTAAATAATAAAGAATTCCCTCACCTTTCCTATATAAACCCACCCAAGCTCCCAATTCCTCCTCACTCAAAGACTTTGGAGTTCCTCAGACCTTTTCCCTACTTTCTATAGAATCCTCCCAAGGTTCCCCAAGCTCCCAAGAAACCTCTCACAAGCCTCTCTCTAGCCATTGGAAGCACACATCCAAGTAAGGGTTTTCCTTCCTTTCTCATTTTTGACCAATTTTCTTTAAGTTGTTTTTCCCTTTTAATTTCAATTATGAATGTTGGGGTATGGTTTCGCACCTACCTCATACTTCCCTCTTTATGTTTGAATGATGGGAGACCCATTTATCTCTAAATAAATTCCTCCCATATACACCCGTTACTATACCAAAATTCTGAAAGAAACTTCTCTCTCCTCATTTACATTCAAGCAATACTTTTGTATCATGAATCTAAATTATACTAAAATTGTTGGGAAATGTATCTACATGACCTCATTACTATCCATTACATGTAAATATGATGAGGAAACCCTTTTTCTCTCATCAACTATTTTTATTTATTCTTATGTCACACTGTTACGCTGCCGAAATCGCACCGATTTTCTAATCCAATTTCATTGTGTAGTGAATACCGTGCCCATTTCTCCATCAAGGGTATTCACCT
This sequence comes from Viscum album, assembly GCA_963277665.1. Taxonomy (NCBI): domain Eukaryota; kingdom Viridiplantae; phylum Streptophyta; class Magnoliopsida; order Santalales; family Viscaceae; genus Viscum; species Viscum album. The sequence goes on along the minus strand of OY728152.1, from coordinate 61,602,374 downwards.
TTATTCACATATACATATTGATTATAAATTTTCATGTATGAATTCCACATTCCTTTATCGTGGAATTAATGATTATGTTTTATGAATCCATGTTTTATAATCCATGTGGCACACTTATTCATGAAATGAAATGTTTAATAATGGTGTGCCCTTATAGCGCTCCAATGCATTTGGTAATGTATAGTATCATGATACGTAATGTGAAATCAGTGTTGACTCATGATAACTCAAGTACAATGTGGGTTAACTTGTTCATTATGTGTAATGAGGATTTACTCATGCTCTATATGCAATGAGCCTTGGCTCATGCTAATTCCATGTTAAGTGTTGTTGCCACATTTCTATGTTATGATTATCATGCTTTATCATGCCTTTATGTTCATGTTTTTCTTATGATATATTGATATCCCTATTTTCTAACATGTATTTTACTTCTTATGTTATTCTACTTGTACTCCCTTATTGGGCTTTATATCTCACCCTTATTTATGCATGTCCTCAGGTTATCCCATGCAATGCTAAGTACGAAGGAATGTAGTGGTCATGTAAAGGGAATTTCAAAAAAGATGTTGTATTTCATGTATTATGTTTTTATGTAATGATACAAAGCCCCAATGAAACTAAACCTCTCGATCTTCTTTGTTGTATCAAGTGAATTTTTATGGAATAAATCATTTTTATGTTGTAATAAAAAGCAGGGTTGTCAAAGTTGGTATCAAAGGATAGGTTTGGTTATTTTTGTGATTAGGATAAGAAACCCCTAGTAAAGCCTTAGATACAAGACTATGTACAATAAAAACGTCCCTGTGTTTTTGTGATTATAGAGTAAGTGGTTTATCAAGAAAATACATCCCAGTTTGGATACGAGCAGGTAGAGGAGGCTCTGGCACATATGTATCCTAGTGGTAAAACCCGAAAACACCGCTTTAAGCTAGACTCGAACGGGAACTGGTGCATGAAAACGGGACTTTCAGCACTATTGCTTAGGACACTCCCGAAGGATATTATTTGGTAAATTCACAAGCTTAGTATGAACCCTTATTAAGGTAATTAAAAAAATTTCCATAAGAATATATGTTAGAAAGTAGATCATGAAAAGCCTAGATTGAAGCCTATAGACTCCTAAGTTAAGGAAATGAAAGTTTTTTGATAAGTCATAAATTATGGTATTTGGATTACCCTTTATGTGTTACCCCTAAAATTCCTTTTATTCCATCCAATGGCCGGTAATAGGAGGACTCATGCTACCAACTGAAGTGAAGATCAGTGTGATGACGGTACTAATGAGATGCCTAATCCAATGGGAGCCGGAATCGTGAAATTTGTCACACTTCTTTCTCTGCTAACTCAAGCATTGAATAGAAACACGGGTCAATAGGAATGTCCAAACCCCCCCTAAGAAAGAACAAGTCACTATATAGAGCTTCATAAGACAGAGGCCTCCTACTTTTCATGGATCATCTGATCCCACGATCGCTGAACAATGGATCAACTCCATTGAAAAGAACTTCTCCATCCTTCAGTGTTCTGAACAAGAGAAGGTTCTCCTGGAAGCTTATCGTATAGAGGGTGAAGCTGATCAATGGTGGACATTGATCAAAAATACGAAGCCTGAGGAGGAGATCGAGGTGTTGGAATGGAAGGATTTCCGGAAGATGTTTTTCGATAAATATTTTCTGCGCACCATCCGGCTTAAGATGGAAAGGGACTTCCTTTCCCTCATGAAGAAATATGAATAATCTATTGGAGCGTACGAGGAAAACTTCACATGGATTTCACGATATGCTTATGGCTTTGTCATTACCCACAAATACAAGGTTGACCACTTCTTTGGGGGGCTGAAGCCTAGCCTGCGGAAAGCATTAGCGATCTGTGACTTTGACAGCTTTGAGGAAATTGTCTAATGTGCCCTCAAGGTCGAAATGGAGATCATAAAATCACAGGGGTTATCATGGGGATAAGAAGCGTAAGGTGGAATTCAATGCTAGTGGGTTGGTGCATAAATCCAACGGTGCTAAGAAGATCCAGCACCCCACTTCCCAAAAGTGCGGATAGAAGCACCCTGGAAATTGCCTTAAGGGGATGAGGAAATGCTTCAGGTGTGGAAGAGAAGAACACCTAGCTATTAACTGTCGGAAAAAAGTCCCGCGGCTGTGACAGAGGAGAGGAACTTCTTGTTCAAACCACACCACATTGTTCAATGCTAAAAATTCAAAGAACCAGGTCATTTTGCAAATCACTTCCCTAATCCAAGGGTTTTCGGAGACAACCGACAACCTCCAAGGCAGCAAGGAAGAGCTTTTTCCATCACTTCTGCCGAAGTGAACCCCGACAACGAATTGGTGACAGGTACGCTAGTTATTCATTCAAGAATAGAGAACGTAATTTTTGATTCAGGTTCTACGCATTCTTTTGTATATCGAAATTTTAGTAGAACAATCCCAGCACCACCACAAATCATGGAAGTGAAGAAGTCGGTGAGTACGGAAAATGGGACAATCATTGAATCCCATGAATAAAAGTCCCCCCCTATTATAATATTTGGATTGAATTTCCTAGAGAACCTCGTCATACACCCTCTGGTGGAATTTGATGCAATTCTTGGCATGTATTGTCTTTCCTTATATAGAGCCAACATAAATTGTCAGGAGAGGGAAATCACACTCCATATGGAGATTCGACCCCTGATTATTTACATGTGTAAGGAGGAAGATGAATCTACATTATCTCCATCATCTCAAGGGTGGATATTACTTCCTTATGATCACACATATCTAGCTCAGATGATTGAGTCCAATGAAGAACCCATCCTTGAAGAAATGCCTATTGTAAGGGAATTCGTTGAAGTGTTTTCCAAGGAACTGTCTCTTCTACCTCCTAGAAGAGATGTTGAATTCCCAATTGAACTTATACCGAGGAATTTACCAATATCCAAGACTCCATATAGAATGGTTGTTGTAGAGCTTGAAGAGCTGAAGAAACAACTACAGGAGAATCTGGATAAATGGTTAATATGCCCAAGTGCTACACCATGGGGTGCACCGGTCCTCTTCGTCAAGATGAAGGATGGGTCAATGCTGCTTTGAATCCATTATCGTGAACTTAACAAAATCATGAGAAAGAACAAGTATCCTATCCCAAGAATTGATGACATGTTCGATCTGTTGCGGGGAGCATATTTCTTCTCCAAGGTAGATTTGCTGTCGGGATATTATCAAGTAAGGATGAAGAAGGAAGATGTCCCCATCACGGCTTTTCGTACATGATACGGGCACCCCGAATTCATAGTAATTCCTTTCATACTCACCAATGCTCCCGCAATCTTCATGGACATGATGAATAGAGTCTTTAGAATTTACCTAGACAAATTTTTGGTAGTCTTTATAGATGATATTCTAATATACTCCAAAACCAAGGAGGATCATGAGGAGCATGTAAGAACTGTACTAGAGACTTTGCGCAAGGAGAAGCTCTATGCAAAGTACATAAAGTGTGAGTTCTGGTCAAAGGAGGTCTCATTCATGGGCCATATCATCACAAGAAATAGGATATCGATGGATCCCTCCAAGATAGATGCAATTGAGGGATGGCCGAGGCCATCATCAGTAACAGATTTCCATATCTTCTTGGGGTTAGCTGGATATTATCGAGGATTTGTGAGAAATTTCTCACGATTTTCCAACCCTCTTACCAAGCTAACTCGAATGGGAGTAATGTTTTCTTGGAGAGATGAATGTGAAGAAAGTTTCAAGGAGTTGAAAAGGAGGCTTATCACTGCGCCCGTGCTCACTTTACCCACAAGTGGGGAAAATTTTATGGTATCCAGTGATGCGTCGAAGAAGGGATTAGGATGTGTGCTGATGCATAATGATAAAGTGATATCCAATACCTCAAGGCAGTAGAAAATCCATGAGCGAAACTATCCAATGCATGATCTGGAGTTGTCGGCGGTGATCATTTCCTTGAAAATCTAGTGGAATTATCTATATGGAGAGAAATGTGAGATATATACTGACCACAAGAGTCTTAAATATATATTCACACAGAAATAGCTTGATATGCGCCGGAGAATATGGATAGAGCTCATCAAGGATTATAACTATTCAATTCATTACCACCCTGGGAAAGAGAACAAGGTGGCAGATGCCCTAAGTAGAAAGGATCCAGCAATTCTATCAATGATGAGAATTGAGAAGGATCCAATATTCATAGACTTCATGAATATGGACATCAGAATCATAGAGAAGGTAACACCATCAATCCTTTCACAAATTATTTATCAACCATCTCTTTTGGAAAGGTTAAATGCTGTCAAAAGGATGATGTGGGAATTCAAGAAAAACTGGGAGCTATCGAAAAAGGGAAATCCCCAGAGATTAATGTTAATGAAGAAGGAATTGTGCAGATTGGGAAAATACTATGTGTTCTATCAAGTCCGGAGCTGAAGGAGGAACTTTTGGATCATGCACATAGTTCTAATTTCTCAATTCACCCAGGGAGCACAATGATGTATCATGATCTCTGAGAAAACTTTTGGTGGGATAATATAAAGAAGGAGATTGCTGAATATACATCAAAGTGCCTAGTGTGTAAACAAGTGATGGGAAAGAGGAATAAGTCTAAGGGGATGATGCAACCATTGCCCATACCAGAATGGAAATGGGAAAATATCACCATGCACTTTGTCACCGGACTTCCAAGGACATCCAAAGGCAACAATGCAATATGTGTTGTTGTGGATCATCTTACAATGACTCCACACTTCATTGCTATTCAGGAGGATTTTTCATTGGATCAACTGGCACAGATATATATCAGGGATGTGGTAAGGTTTCATGGAGTACCAGTATCTATTGTGTTTGACCGAGATACAAGATTCACCTCTATGTTTTGGAAGAGTCTTCAACATGATCTGAATACTGAACTGAACTTCAGTACGACCTATCATCCTAAAAATGATGGCCAATCCGAGCGGACTATCCAAACACTTGATGATATGTTGAGAGCATGCTCAATATACTTTAAAGGAGGATGGGATCAACATCTTCCTCTGGTTGAGTTCTCTGATAATAATAGTTTCCACTTGAGCATCCAAATGGTAGCATATGAAGCCCTGTATAGGAAAAGGTGCAGAACACTAGCTTGTTGGGATGAGGTTGGTGAACGTAAGCTACTTGGACCAGAAATGGTCGAGGAAATTGTGGAGAAGGTGAAAACCATTTAGCAGCATATCAAGGCATCCTAGAGTCGAAAGAAGAGTTATGAATATAATCATAGATGAGACCTTGAGTTTAAATATTCACACATGGTTTTTCTATGAATATCTCCGTGGAAGAAGTTCATGAGGTTTGGAAAGAAAGGGATGTTAAGTCCAAGGTGCATCGGCCCCTTCGAGATTCTTGATCGTGTTGGGGCTGTGGCCTATCGACTAGCACTTCAGCCTACTATGGCCAAAGTACAAGATTTCTTTCATGTATCCCTCTTAAGGAAGTACATACCAGACCCTTCACGTGTACTCTCTTCTGAGGTGGTACAATTGGAAGACGATATTTCTTATGAGGAGAAACCAGTGAATATCTTATATCATAGAGAAAATGTTCTACGAAATATGACAATGCCCCTCGTCAAGGTGTTGTGGAGAAACTACAAGTTTGAAGAAGCAACTTGGGAATCAGTGGAAGTGATGAAGATGAGTTACCCACATCTGTTTTAGTGTGGGAAAAGGAAAATTTCGACCGTAAAATTTCTAAAGGGGGGAATATTGTAACGACCCATGGTTTCATTAATGGAAAATCCCTCTTGATCTTATTAAATGTCTCTTTATAAAAAATGTTTTTATAAAATGTAAAATTCATTGGTTTTATGACACGAATTGTGACCATTACATTTAGAGACATTGATCATTGATCACATGATTAGTATAAATATAGGGCTTTAACACATCCAATTGTACTTAGATAAAGGAAGCGATGACCTCATCGAGTAGAATTTCCCCATACAAAGCCCATTTTTCAAAGCTCATAAAAGAGGTGGTGTCCTTGGGCATCGCTCTTGACCAATCCCAAGCTAAGATTCACCATGTCTAGCTCGAACGGGACCATCTACGGGAGAAGTGGATGTTGATAGAAATTAGAACTCGAGCGATGTTATCCGAGCCACCCCAAGAGTCTGTCACCATCGCACACCTTACCCTTAGGTCTTATGTCGCTGTTTTAAGGGGTTATGTAACTAATCGATAGTACTATCTTCATGTACATTATCTTTGTACATAATAATGAATATAATTTCTTGTCATTATTGATACATTGTTAATAGTTTTTAACGTACAAATGGTGTTTTTAGTTATTATTTAATTAAGAAATATATTTTATTAAAATAAGGGATTTTTGTATTAAATAATATTTTAATAAAATAATAATATTATTATTATTAGATTAATGTTATTATATATAAATGATAATTTAATTGTATGAATGCAATTATAATTTTTATTAAGGATTGAAAGCCATTTTTGTCAAAACCCGTGAATTTCTGATAAATTTAGGTTTTTATTATAAAAGTGAAAATTAAAATATTTATAAAATTATTTATATAAATTAAATGTTATTTTTGGAATCCGGACGTTGAAATTATCCAACAGTGAATTTTTCATAATTTTCTGAAACAGTCAAATTTTTGTGTAAAAAATAAATACCGTTTTAATATATAATGTGTTTTATGACATCATAATGACCCAATAGTGTTTAAAAAAAATACAATAATATTTATTTTAGGCCAATATATGTTTTACCATTATAATAATGTGATTTTGGGTTCATTTGGATTACTTTTCAGATCATTAATGGACCCCTCAAGACATATTAAACACCTTGCCTTTTTAAATTATTTTCCATGGGAGTGTGACTCACCTCCACATAAGCAACCCTAATATTTTAAGAATCTCGGAGCTTGGCCTTATAAAATATTATTTTCCTATTACCTTTTCAAAAAAAACATTCGCAAAAATCATGGGATGGTTTGTGGTTTGGATTAATTTAATATAAGGAGTCCCAAACCTAAATAATAAAGAATTCCCTCACCTTTCCTATATAATCCCTCCCAAGCTCCCACTTCATCCTCACTCGAAGCCTTTTTTAGTTCACCCAATATCTGCCCTACACTCTCTAGAATCCTTCCACGATGGCCCATGCTCCCATGAATCTTCTCACAAGCCTCTCTCTAGCCTTTGGAAGCACACTTCCAAGTAAGGGTTTTTCTTCCTTTCTCATTTTTTTCCAATTTTCATTAAGTTGTTTTGCCCTTTAAATTTCAATTATGAATTTTTGTGTACGGTTTTTTACCTCCCTCATACATCCCTCTTTATGTATGAATGATGGGAGACCCATTTATATCTCATTAAATGCCTCCCATGTACAACCATTACTATGCTGAAATTCCGAAAGGAACTTCTCTCTCCTCTTTTACATTCAAGCAATACATTTGTATCATGAATCTAAATTCAACTACAATTGTTGGGACATATATCTATATGAATTACTTACTGTCCATTACATGTAAATATGATTAGGAACCCCTTTCTCTCTCATCAACCATTTTTATGAATTCTTATGTCACGCCGTTACGCAGCCGAAATCGCACCGATTTTCTAAGCCAATGTCATTGTGTAGTGAATACCATGCCCATTTCTCCATCAAGGGTATTCACCTTTATTCACATTTACATATTGATTGTAAAGTTTCATGTATTAATTCCAGATTCCTTTATCATGGAATAAATGATTATGTTTTATGAATACGTGTTTTATGAATACGTGTTTAAGAAGGGTGTGCCCTTATAGTGTGCCAATGCATCGGGTAAAGTATAGTATCATGATACGTCATTTGCAATGAGTTATGAATCATGCTAATTCAAGTGCAACGAGGGTTTACTCGTGATTTATGTGCAATGAGGATTTACTCATGCTCCATGTGCAATGATCCTTGGCTCATGCTAATTCCATGTTAAATGTTGTGGAAACATTTCCATGTTTTGATTATCATGCTTTATCATACATTTATGTTCATGTTCTTCTTATGATCTATTGATATTCCTATTGTCTAACATGTATTGTACTCCTCATGTTATTCCATGTGTACTACCTTACTGGGATTTATTGCTCACCCTTTTCTTATGCATTTCCTCATGTTATCACATACAATGCTTAGTACGAATGAATGTAGTGGTCATGTAAAGGAAGGATTCTATAAAGATGTTGTATTTCATGTTTTAAGTTTTTATGTAATGATCCTAAGCCCCAAGGACAGTAAACTTCTTGATATTATTTATTGTATCAAGTGAATTTTTATGTAATAAATCATGTTTAAGTTGTAATAAAAAGCATGCTTGTCATAGAGTGAAGCCACCTACCTCAACAAATTTGGCGAAACCAACCAATAACTAGGTCGAAACACCACAAAACCTCCTTAGATTCCTTCCCATACCACCAACAAGACCAAAACTCAACTTAAAAGTCATCCACTACCTTAGATCTACCCACCTTGGGCGTAGATCTAAGGATCCATCAAGAGGGAAGAAGGATATCTAAGAAAACTATAGGAAATGAGACTTACCTCGATCAAACGGCCTCTAAACAGCAAGTCAAACCTCTGGATCACTTACAAAACACCTGGTAAGTGTTCTCTCACCTTCACCAGAGAGAAATATCGAGTTAGGGATATATAGGAGCAAAAAAGAGTGGGTTAAATTATAAAACGGATTAAATCCATAAAAATATGATCTATGTTGACTTCGCGCATGGTTAGTCTGCACGATTAGTCAAACTGTGCGCTAATCGTGCGATAGTGACTTCTTGGAAGGGGTGCTCCACACTGCCTCCTTGCACGGTTTTCCCAAACCGTGTGCACACCTTGTGGTGTCGTCTGTCTATGGTGACACCACCTGCACAGCATCCGCACAGTTTTTTAAAACCGTGAAAAGCCCGTGCATCACCAAATTTTTCGCTTTGACACATTAAATGTCTCCAAAATTTCCCCAACCATTCCTCATATTAATCATGTACTTAAAAATCATAAAACAAGGGTTACTCTTCGAAAACCAGGGGTACTACAAAGTATTTATTAAAATAGTAAGATTCCTTAAAACCATAACAAGATATATAAAGTGACAGTCATTAAAAACCATATAGTTAAAAGAAACCCACCCATGGATGATGTTTTCCAAACAAACCCAAATAAGATTTTAGGGTAGTGAAATCTAGACATAGGATCCCAATCATAAATATCATAACTTATAATATAAATATAGCACACTATGTAACTCATGAAGCTATGATATCCATCTAAACTATACCCACATCATCTCACTCACTAAAGTGGAAGATCAGTGCCTCACAAAACAATATGTTGGATTATTGAGTATTCAACCATCGAGAGAGGGCCACTCATCTTTAAACAACACCAACAAATGGGTGGGTAAATAACTCCATAAATATAGGGACCACATCTATATGATTCCATTAATATCATCGATGAAGTACCAAACTATATTGATCATGTGGATGACTTTCTACTTGTTGGGGTCTTGGTAGTTCCAACCACACACCTAAAATATAGTGGACCTAGATACAATGAATAACGAGTTCCAAAATAAAAGACCCTATAGTGGACATCTTCCCTATAATTGTACAAAATTAGATAACTGTTGAACCAATTGGTATAGTCCACATGTCATTCCCAAACCTCATTATCATCGACACCATTCTTAATCCTAAACCAACCAAAAACATGAAATAAATTTCATCTTAGTTTATAAATTATTACATTATCATTTTATATATAAAAAAACCTTAAGTGCCTTTACTATTCCAAAATATGATAAATTTTTTCTTTGGGAAATTTATGTGTTGTTTTGGAGATAATTCATCCATACTAATGGAACATATTTACTATAGTTTCCCAAATACTCTAGAACGTTCCATTGGTGTGGCTTTACAATAGTGAGTCTTTGGAACATTTTTAGATTATTCCAAAATTCCAAATGTCTATTCATTCAATATTTTTTAATTTTTTACAAAAATATCTAACAGAATTTTTTTCTAACTGTTAGTCATTTGAATATTTATCCTTTTTCCAAAAAATTCTAATGAAGAGTGTTTCGAAATGTGAGTCTTTCAAATAGTTTTACATTTTTCAAGATATCAACAATAGAGAATAATTATAATGTTGTGTCATTGAAATAGTTTTATATTTTTATATAAATTTATAATAATCTGTATTTCAAATAGTAAATTTTCCAAAAAGTTTTTCATCTCCCAAAAATTTCTTATGTTCAGTCACATCCAATGTGGATTCATTGGTGATTCAATAACAATGGTGAGTCATTTACAATGGTGATTCATTCCCAATGTTGAGTCATTTCTAATGGAGAGTCATTTCAAATGGTTAGTAATTTTTAATGATGATCCATTTCTAATGTTATGTCATTCTAATGGGGAGTCTTCTCATCAATTTTTTATTCTTTTCCATAATTATCCCGTTTTTCCAAAAACATCAGAATATAAATTTTGATGTCTTTTAAGATGAAAATGGGTTTTACTTTATTAAGTAAGGGTTTTAGAGTTGTTTACACTGATATTAATGATAATGATAATTTCATAAATATCCAGAGACCATTTTTATTTGTAAACCACATAGATTTATGTGATATTCCTTTAATTGTCTGTTGAAACATCCTTTAGGCCCCATATTTTCATTTTTATTCATTCTAATGAGGAGAAAATTCATTATTTCATTGGGGATTATGTTCTAATTAGATTGTACTTACCAAATACTTCTTCTATTAGATCCATAGTGCTGGATTTTATGGCTGGTTTGAGTTTCCCCTGAATAAGTTCCCGCCATTATAGACTCCCCCCGTTTTGTGCAGTGAGTTTGGGAAGTGATTGATTCCTCTATGTAGATTTTTTCCATCATTTGTTCATATGAGTCTCATTTGATATGTTTTTATTATTGTGATCTCTTGTAAACGTGGTTTCAATCAGATTATGAAAGATATTGATGATGATTAAATTGAATTTAATGGTTTACAAGAAGGTTTAGTTTGATTTTATAGCATTTTATTGATTTGATATGATTTTATTTTTTATTATGATAGAATGTAAACAATTACATAGTTAAAATAATGTCTTTAGGTGGTTAGATTTTTCAGAAATTAATTACATTTGAACCCACTATTTTTTTATTTAATGGATTCATCTTAAATAACTGGATAACCATATATATTTGATTAATGGAATGTATTCCATTGGATATGATGGATTCTGTGATAACAAAATTATGTATGGAAATGAAATTGAACCAGTGAATCCATTAACAAAAATGAAAAACTATTGTGTTGTGTTACACGATTTGATGTTTGTGGGGGTAGTAGATGAGACATTATTATGATATATGGCCATGATGGTTGGTACAATGTTCATGTGAAGCAATGATATGATGTGGGGATGTGATGTTGTTTTATAGTAGGGTAGTGATGGAAGGAGGAACATGATGTGGCAATTGGACTATTTCATTGTGATACATGTTATGTGTTACACTGTGTTAGTTTTTTATTTGGAAATGTATGGTAAAGTGCACAATATTTTTACTTGTTTAAATAATAAATATTATATGTCTTATAGTGTTCTATGAAAAAGTATGATTTTTAGTTGATTGAGTTGGTAATATGGAATCTCGAAAATTTCCTAATGATAATCAAAATATGAAATATGAACTATAGATTTTGTTTTTCTTATGGGGGGTTGTTATTTTAGTTCTAGAAGAAGTAGTGGAGGTTCCTATCTTATGTCTTGTATATTTTTGATCCTTTATGATGTGGCTTGGTTGATATATATATATATGTGACTATATTTTTATATGTTTATATTCTTTTGATTTTTATATTCACCCCACCCTTATTGAGCATTATGTATTGAAATAGAGATAGTCATATGGGGGTGTTATTCTCAACATGCTAGTGGGAGGATGGATGCGTCACCACCAACTCTTCTAGACCACTTTTTAATGGAGATGAGAAGGACAAGAAATGTCAATGATGGACAGAAGACAAAACATCCATAGTTTTGTTGTTATGAGATGATATGAGATAGACCAAGTGTGTTCTAGTGATATATAATGTTATGGACCATGTGTTATTGGGTGATTTGTTATGTGACATGCCACATTTTTGGAGGTGGGGTGTGACATGCATTGATTGTATTCAGAATACGTGGCAGCACCATGATGTACGCCATTGGGGTATGAGAGTGGAAAATAACAATGAAACTGGTGATGGGTTCACTATAATTAATGTGATTGGTCTGATATTATATAATTTGAAAACTTATTTAGTGGGAAAGCCTTAGTGAGGTTGGGGTTTTTGTTAGTATGGATTTGTAAAAGTTTTTTGGATCTACAGAGTTCATAAAGGTTCATTGGTTTTAAATTTTTACATTTTCATGAGAGATTTTTGTTTCCATACTCGGTATACATGTTTTCTCACCCTACTGATAAAAACTTATTTTAAAGATTTTATAAGGACATTGTGGACCATGTTTTACATTATTAGCAGGGTCCTTTGGACAGCTCTAGTGTCACTGATCAATATTTTATATTGGGTATTTACTTGGGATACATTTTATCTATATCTTTCTTATTTAATCATTCATTGTGGGATAAGATTTGGATTTCCTATATATATATATATATATCTGTGTGTGTGTCTATGTTTCACAGTGTAGGTTGTGGATGCTTCCTTATATATACATGAATTATTTTTAAATAGAGGGAAATTCCTCCCATATTGTTTGGTTTTTTATACCCTCGGTGCTAGTTGCCAACCAAGGGCCTACTGGAGGTGGGACACAGGGGGGTCATTATCTCTCTCCCTTCCCTACAGTACCTTTGGTGGAATATGTTAACGATATAGTGGTATTAGAGGTAATGGTTGAGAGTTAGTGGGGAGTTCAGAGTTAGGTATAGGGAGAAATGGATGTGTTGGTATAGAAATAGTTCAATTTTACCATCCTGCATGACATTGGTCTGGGATACTGGCTAGGCCATGGGAGTTTAGGGTCCCCATGAGCTAGTGCATTGACTCGGAGATTTTTGAATGAATAAGTGGGTTGTAACTTCTTTCATGGAAGAGAACATGGAGAGGAACATGCATCATGCTAAAATGATTTTAAATTTGAATTGGGTTTTTTTTGGTGAAATTTTAAATGAGATAAAATGTATAATATGGAATAAATTTAATTATAACATATCATAAAAAATTCCACACTACCAGGATTAGGAAATAACTGTTTCTCATTCAGTTATGTCTCTGGATCATTGTTCGCATGTGACATAGGTATTGTATGAGCAATATGCTAACATAGCTGATCATTAGAGGGTTGATCCCCTTTGAGGATAAAAATAAGTTCGAGATTAAATTGTAATATTTTCAACAAAAATATTTAGAAATGAGTGAGTGTAGTGTTTCTGGTTTTGTGAATGTGGAATGGTTAGTGGTGATGGTTTCAGCTTCAGATTGATCTGAGCCATAATAAAGTACTGAGTCCCCTTTGGAGTTGGTCTGTTGTTATGAGATTTGTATTTATGGTGAACACTATACCTTGTGAGAAAAAATAGGGACATGTTTAACTGGTCAACATCCTAGTGGAGTTTTGTGAAACATTTCATTCATAAACCATTAATTTCATGAATATTTATGTGATACTCTCCCCTATTAAAAATAAAATATGCCTATTCGGGATATTGGGATCATGTTCAAGGGTGTGGTATGAATTTCCCTTAATCTTTTCCACAAGATTAATCCAATGTGAGGTTCCTTGAGGAGTAACTATGTCATTTGATCTATTATGCAGTAACTCATTTAAGGTTTCCAATGTATCTAGTTTTTCAAAAGAATAATGAGGTGAATTTCCAGATTCACACATCAAGAAGTTTACTATGAGTGGGGAACCATCAATATTCCATGTGGGGAATAGTCATCAAATATAGTTCATAGGAACTAGAGAAATTGATGTTTTGACCGCCTGAGAGTTGATCTCAGTACCTTCCCTTCCATTCACCTATGTCTATTTCCTTCTGTACTAATCGATGGGGGATTTATTCTAGTATGTTTCATCTCTGGGATTCTGGTAACTAACCATTATTAGTGACTAGGGATATTAGAGATCATATAGGCATAGGTGTTAAGATTTATTTTCATCATGAGAAGTATTTAATAGTCATTACATTCATCTTATACTGGTATCATGCTTATACTACATATAGAGTGGACGTGGAAGGTATATGACAACATTAGGATGCACCTCTTCCATAATGAGATCATCTTGATCATGGTTGAGGTGGGGTCTGTCATTAGAGGGGTGGAGTAGTTGGGAATTGACACTTGTATAAAATGGAGGAAAAACACCATACATGATAGATATTGTTTTAGGTATGATCATATTATCATTTACCTCTTTTTTGTAATTTATTTATTCAATGAAATCAAATTTATTTGTTTCAACCTCTATAGTTTATGTTCTAATACTAGACATAGAGATTATTAATGTTCCATTTTGGTTGACTATGATATTTGTAGGCCAAACGAGCTTATTTGATGTGTGTATGGGTTGTCCTTACCTGATGGGGATGAATAATTATTTTGTGGAATGTACCATACATTATATTAATCCATACTATGTCATCGATCACATTGACTTGTTGTATTATGTGATAGATGTTAAAAAATACATCTAGAGGAGATTTTTTTTCTTAGATGTATATGGTCAACGCATGGATTTCATTAGTGATAGGGGTTCCTCGGTGGGTAGTGGGTCATTGGAGACACTTAATTAATTGGTGGATGATTTTTTGTAGAATTTTTTAAAAATAAGGAAAGATGAGGCACACAATGTTTTTTGGGAATTCCTAGCTATTTTACATGAATTTTTTTTGACACTACCCCCTCGACGTGATGTTGAGTGTGGTATAGACATGTAGCTTGGTGCTTCCAAAATTTCATTAGACCCTACTAGATGGATCCTTCGGTGTTTTTGGATTTGAATATTCATGCAGATGATATGATGTATATGAGCTTTATATGATCTAGTGTGTCCCCATGTCGTGCCCTAGTGGTATTATATAGGATGTAGGATGGTAGTCTCTGTTTTTTCATATACTACCAAAGGTTGAACCAAGTGATACCCAAGAATATATATCATCTTCCAAGGAACGATGATATTTTAGACCAATTGAGGTGATCAAGTTGGTTCTCTAGGATCATTATATGGTTTAGTAATATCTTTTTAAGGGAGAATTTTGGAGATATCTAGAAGACTATCATCAAATGTAGGTATATACACATTGAGTTTATGTTCATGACTTTTGGTGTTAGGAACTCACCATATTTATTTATGTGTCTTATAAACTCTGTGTTCCATGAGCCCCTAGACCTAGATTTTATTACCTTAATTTATTAAATATTGATCTTCTATAGGTTAGAGGAGGAATATTCTGAACATATCAGAGTTGTTTTGAATGTTATTCAAGGCCTCCAAAACATTCGAAATTTTTCCAAGTCTATGTTTTGGAAAAGTGTTTTTCAATTCGTTGGGAATTTGGTGTGTCAATAATGTGTGGAAGCTGAACCAAAAAAGGACAATGAATTTTTTTTATGGAGATCAACCAAGAATGTGGATGAGTCCATATCATCTTTAATCTTATAAAATAGTATCAGGGGTTTTTTCCTTATTTATGTTAAGGTACAGCCCCATTGGTAGAAATAACTAAGAAGGGACAAGATTTTGTGAGGTCCGATTAGTGCTAGCTAGATTTTGATTTTCTGAATTGGATGCTTGTAAGTGCGATGGGGAATTAACTTCCATATGAGGTTGTGTTGTTTGAGGTTTTCTTTATAGCATCTCTTCTAGTCATAGGGTGAATAATGTTGTCATGAAATGTAGTGATATCTTATTGGTATAGGTATTTATTCCCTCATGATTCTAAATATGGCACCCATGATCTAGATCTAGCAGCAATTTTGTTTTTGTTGATGTTTTTGTGACATTACCTTATTGGGGAGTGATTTTTAGTCTACAAGGATAAAAAAATATTGAAAAACGAGTTTTATCAATGTTATATGAATCTAGTAATGCATTGGTGGATGTAGATTCATTAGTACAATGATAATAAGATATCTTAAACCATAAGAATTGGGAATTTAGTTGCTGATTCATTTAATAGAAAGTCATAGATGGATGTTGTTTTAATATTTGTGGATTTATGGAGTTAAATATATGAGTTGGAATCCCTAAAAATAATATAAAGGGTATAGATTGGTAGAAATATTCGTTTAGATGGTGTTTTGGTCTTCTTTGATAAAGGTGGCGGATGAGAGATAGTGGGGAGACTCATATGTAAAGGAAATTAATAATGTGGAAGGTCATGAGGATGCTTTATAGGGATGGTCAGATGATGCTCATAACCTGATTTTTTTATTGAAGGCAATTTATTTCACATTTTATTCATGAGGGAGTCCTTCATGAGTTTCAAAGATCACATTTGGTAGGAAACACATGTGATTACAAGATGTACCAATGATTGGGGGAATAGTTTTGGTATATCAAATTGAAATGGTAAAATTAGAGTGTGTTTCTCGGGGATGGGTTTTTCAGTAGGTATAGGTACGAGATCGTGTCCTTGGTAATTTTTTTCATCCCTTGGATGTTACTGAGTGGAAATGTGATGAAATATCGAGGGATTCCACGAAAGTGTTACCCAGGTCTAATGATGGATGTGATCATATATGGATGATTGTCGATATATTAATGAAATTAACTCAATTATCATCAATTATTGAGTCTGGGATAGTGGATATTTTGGAAAAAATGTATGTGGAGGATGTGTTGAGGCTAAATAGAGATATGAGGTCGATTTAATCGAACCTATAATAATATTTTACCTCATTATTCTAGAGGGGATTGTAGTTTTTTTATATCATCTGCAACTAATCACTACATTCCACCCTCAAATAGATTTGTAGAAAAAACAGATTATCCATAAGCTAGAGGATATGGTACAGTCATGTATAATGGACTTTTGAGTATCATGGGAACAACATAGTTCATTGGGGGATTTCTCCTATAAATATGTATATCAATCATCCATTGCAATGGCTACATTTTAGCTATTGTACAAGAGGTTGTTTCATTATACAATATGCTAGATTGAGCTTGGGTATGTAATAGTTCATGTATCTAATGTGGTTCAAATCTGGATAATGATGGTTTGCATGATCCAGAAAAGGATAAAAGGAGAAATAGACCATAAATAGTCATATTAAAATTTATTAACGAGTTTCATCTAGTTTGAGGTTCGGGACCACATGTTCTTGAAGGTATCCCCTCGATCTTCATGGTAGTTATTCGAAAAAATAAGTAAACTATCACCAAGGTTTTTTGGTCCCATCAAGGTTTTGGGGTACATTAGAAAGGTGGGTTACCGGTTGGAACTTCCAACTCAACTGTACTAGATCCATGATGTCTTATACATCTCTCATCTTCATCTGTATCTTCATGATGACTGTCATGAAATTGAACGGGGCGTGTTGGATATCATGGATGATGTGAATTTTTTGTAGAATCCAGGGGGGATCCAAGACTATTGGGAGAAGGTGCATTGAGGATGGTCCATTATCATAGTTCTTGTTCAATGGAGGCAATGTGGCATAGAGGAGTGTACATGGGAGCGTGATATGCATATGATAGCCCCGTTCAAGAATTTTATGAGTTTTACCATCTCTATTTTCCTTTTGATGTGATGCTCAGACCTTGGTGTTTTATCAGATATATTTCCTAACCCTTGATGTGATGTGTTTAGTGTGATGTATAGTAATTCCTCTACATGAGAAAAAAATGGAATATATTATCCCTAATGAAGGCTCATTTTACTGCGATGTTGTTAGACTCGTTCGGGTGAGCCAGAGCCACCCAATGAAAATAGTGTCACGAAATGGAGGTTGGAATTTCTGGATTCCAATGTTTGGTTAAGTAAATTTGATTACATGTTGTGGGAATTTGGTATATCATGTTTAGTTGATGATAGTGTTTCTAGGTGTAATGAGATCTTTGAGAGATATCTTGCATGGGGGTCATTTTGACCCTTGATCCTCATCCATTTGGGATGGTATTCAACTCTTGAGGACAATAATAATTTTATAGGTATCTGATGTGGTGACCTAAAAATTTATCTCGTTAATCATCAAGAAATATTATAAATGAGCTATATGGGGGAAATACAACGTGTTTTTCATCTTTTTCAATATTTACAATTGTGATTCTTTAAGAAAAAATCTATTATTTTAGAAATTTCAAATATTGAGTCTTTAAAATGATAAGTCCTTCAAATAGGATTCCATTTTTCTAGAAATACCCAATGGGGATCCTTTCCAATGGTGAGTCCATTAAAAAGAATCCCATTTTTCTAGAAATTTATTGTGGTGATTATTTCCAATAGACTACCATTGTTCCTAAATTTACTAATGGGGACCCTTTCCAACGTCTATTTCATGCAACTATATTCCATTTTTCCAAAAACATCCAATGGTGAGTCCTTTTAACAGTTACTCTTTCCAGTAGTTATCCATTTTTCTATACATTTCCAACCGTGATTCATTTTCAATGGTCATTGATTTCCAATAGAGATTAATTTTAAATTGTGGCTCAATTCCAATGATGAATCATTACTAATAGAAGTTCATTTCCAATGGTTAGTTATTCCCAATGGTGATACATTTATCTGAGTGAATCATTCCCAATGGTGAGTCATTTCAAATTGATATTCATTTCGAATATTGAGTCATATCCAATGGTGAGTTATTTCCAATAGTGATTCATTTCCCAAGGATACCCATTTAAAATAATGGGTTACTTCCAATGGTGATTCATTAAGTATAGTGATTCTTTCCAAAAATGATTCATTTCAATAATGATTCAATTTTTCAAGGATTTACTAATTTTTCCCAATAACTACATAATTTCCATTTATACATTTCTTATGATGAAAAATGTGTTTAAATTTTATATGTAACAGTTTTAAAGTCATTGAAAAAATTATTTATCATATGTTGAATTTTATAAAAGAATATAGAACATTAAATTCATAAACAATATAGATTGATGGGATCCTCCATGAGTTGTAATCTTAAACCATATATAATCCCTATAGTATAAAAATAGATTGTTCTAAATAGATTAATTTCATTCATTTATTAGGATATTACATTCTATTGATATGGGATGCCCCATATCCTTCTTCTAATATATTTATAGAGAGAGTTTCTATAAATGGAATTATTTTCCACAAAAGAAGTTCTATCCTATAAATGTGCCACCAATTTTGGTGCAGCGTGATTGGGAAATTCTTCATTCTTCTAGGTAGGCTCTTCCTTAGTTTTTTCTTTTGTGTGTCAAATGGTATTGGTTTATTATTTTCATATCTTTTGATCAATGTTTCATTTAGTATAATATAGATAATGTATCAGTTTATTTATAATTTTATGCTGCATTGGAATGTAAGGACTGAACATATATATATATATATACTTATTTATTTGATTTTATTAGGATAGAATACATTTTTGGGATTAAATTTCCACTATCAATTCCAAAATCAAGACCCCTATGACTTAGTTGGTGATTTCAAATATATTCTCTCGCCCAAGGAAAAACATGGCCAATCCTTCTCTTCTATTTTTTCTGTAGAATTAAATGCCTCTATAGAGGCCAATAATACTATTGAGGTTAACCTAATAGGTTCCCAATTTACTTGGTATGGACATCATTATAATCGATTTTTGGAAAGTAAGCTTGATAGAGAGTTCATTAATGATTTAACCCATGATAAATGGAACTAGATATCCAGTGTTTCTCTCACCAAACTTCCCTCAGCTCATCACTTGATCATATTCAGTATTCCTCAAAGTCTTCATAAACCCCTTTTCCTTTCAGATTTAATTTGAACTGGTCCTTGGACCCTGAGTGCATCACATTAATCAATTCTTCATGGGATAACATGGGTAAATCCAATGAATCCTTTTCTTACACCACTTTGTTGAAAAATCTCAAAAAAATTATTAAAATTTGGTGGAAAACAAATTCTGCTTAATAGATAAAGACATTCAGTGTTTGAAGAAGTATTTGACTCTTACAAAAAATAATAACTATATATCCATATGTATTATTGTCCCCAAAATGAAGTCAATATTTCTGCTAAATTAATCACTTTTCTCACCATTAAGGATAACTTATTGAAGAAAATTTTCAAAGCTAAATGGCTCAATGATGGTGACATGAACACCAAATTTTACAACTCCCTTCAAATATATGGGAAAGCTAGTAGGTGTCTCTCCTGATTAATGGTTGATGGTAACCTCATTAATAAAGAATAAGGGATTTACATCCATGTTGTCACCTATTTCACTGACATATTCAATAGCCCCAATACCAAAAAATAAATTTTTACTAATATAAATCTGAACATGGATACTTTTTAGGATAATCATTTACTTAACGACATCCCTCTACATTTTGAAATTAAAGACGCAGTTTTTTTTCATAAATACAGACAGCTCCCCTGGACCTGATGGCTTTAATAGCTGATTTTACCAAAAAAACTACGATGTCATTCAAAATGATGTTTTTATCTTATTCACAACCTTTTTTGAAAAGGGGTTATTCCTCATGGTCTAAATTCTCAATTTCTTACACTTATTCCAAAAATTGAAACTGTTGATGTAGTTCACCTTTTTTGACCCATCACCCTCTTAAAATCTATTTTTAAAATTATTATTAAGATCCTTACCAATAAAATCTATTCTTTTAACAGCAAAATTGTTTCTTGGAAACAGTTTGGCTTTATTAATGTTAGATATATACAAGATTTTATTTTTCATTCCTCTAAATCCACTAATTAATTGAATAGAAACACTAGAGGTGAGAATGTTTTTCTTAAACTAGATATTACTAATTCCATGGAAATAATTGACTGGGACTTCATTTTTAAATTGATATCTATTTCTGATTTCAATGACACTTTTTCAATAGAATCAAAACCATTTTTAACTCATCCCATATTTATATTTTTATCAATGGCTCTCCTAGAGGTAACTTTAAATGCTCCAAGGGAGTCGGACAAGTATACCCTCTCTCTTATATCATTTTTTCTATTGTGGGAGAATATCTTAGCAGATTTCTCACCATTAATGTTGATCAAGGAAAAATCAAACTGATACATGCCTATCAAAATTCTCATGCTCCTTCCAATGTTCTTTATGCTGATGATATCATTTTCCTCCTCCGGGGAGACAAAATAAATATCAATAACCTTAAATCCATCATCTCTCACTATGAATAGGTGTCTTGTCAGTGAGTTAACTGGCATAAATCATTTAATTATTTTGGTAAAAATTTCCCCCTCAACAGGAAAACTCATCTCACCAATGTTTTAGGGGTTAAAGAAGGTTACCCACCCTTCACTTACCTTGGTGTCCCCGTCTACTAGTGGCAACCCAAATATTATTATTTCAAGCATATAGTGGATCAAATTCATAAGAATCGTTCTTCCTGGAAAGGAAATCCCTTTCAATGACAGGAATGGTTTACCTTGTGAAATCCACCATTGTTTCTAAGTTGGTTTACACCATTATGGTCTATAAGTGGCCTCCACTTCTTATTAAACTCTTAAATACAACTATAAGGAACTTCATTTGAAGCGGAATCTCTCTGGAGAGAAAATTGGTAACAGTTTCATGGACCTCTTGTAGTTAACCTTTTGAAATAGGTGGAATAGGAATTAAAAATCTTAAAACCATAAATGAGGCTCTCTAGGATAAATTTAGATGTTAACTCATTAATAATAAGTCTTATCCCATGAATTTTCACATAACTCATTTTCTTGATAAGTTTAAATCTGGTAATTTTCACTACATGTATTCTTCTATATGGCCCTCGATTAAATCTACTTATTCTTCTATCTGGGATAATTCTAGGTTCATTGTTAGTAAAGAATCCATATTAAATTTTTGTGTTGACAACTAGAACGTTTCCCCTCTTATATCAGAGATGCCTAATTCTTTTACTCCTAATCACACAAACAGCTCCCTCCGAGACGTGATCAATTCTCCTAGTTCACATCTTTTAGATTCTATTAAATAGATTGTCGAGAATTATTAGTTCACTTCCAATGATGACTTACTGGTTTGGGAACCCGCTAAAAATGGTTTGTTAGACTCAAAACATTATTATAATCTCCATTTCTATAACATTGATGATAATCTCTACTTGATCACCAACTTCAATAAGGCTTAGATAAAACCTTCTTGTCTTACCCTCATTTCCTGAATTTCTCACTAAAAATTTCCTACCGATGTTTGTCTACAGTCTTATAGCTTTAATATTTTCTCTAAATGTTGACTATGAAACCAACATCGGGATGACACAATCCACCGCTTTTTTATCTTGTCAGACTACTACTTATCTTTGGAATTACATATTTAACCATTTTTATTGTTGATGGATTTTGGATAACTTTATTTTCTCATAGTTGAAAAATAAAATTATGTTTATGAGGTCACCACAAATTAGAAAACTTTTCCTCACTACCATTTTAGAGCTTCTGAATATCCTCTGGTATGTTAGAAATGATTTCATTTTTTGCAATATCTCATTTAAAGTAAATGCAGGTAAAATTTGGACACTACTTACTATCAAAGACGATTCCATGATTCAAAAAGTCCATTTTGAAAATTCTGAAATTGATCATGAAACACTCCGCCAGATTAGAGTGAGTGGAATATATCCAAAACCAAATTACACTATTGATGTCTTATGGAAGGCTCCTCCTCCTTGCTGTATTAAATTCAATGTTGACGGAGCCTCAAAGGGAAACCCTAGACCTTCTAGATGCATAAGTGTTTTCAGAGACCACCATGATTAGATTCTTGGATGTTTCTATAGAAGCTATGGTATTGCTTCTTCTCTAGAGGCCAAAATGATGGGTATCATTCATGCAATCTAATTTGAAAAACTATTCAACTAGAGAAGCATATATATTGAGAGAAACTCTTCTACAATTGTGCATGCCATATGGAAGGGTGTGACTCAACTAGAATGGTCTCTCACCTACCGATGGATTGACTGCCTCCCCTCGTTCAACAGTCTCAACATCATTTCTACACACACCTTCCATGAAGTAAACAAGATCGTCGATGGTCTCTCCAACATGGGTGTGTCTCATGAGATCACATGGTGGAATGATCTACCTTCAGATTACATTCCTTTTCTATTAAATATTCTAGAAAATTTCTGTTATTTTGACTCATGTAATTTGTATGCTCCTTTTGATTGAATAAATTGCAGGGTTCTGGTCATTGAACAGAACTCATCACCCCCCCCAAAATAATTGCCTATAGATATATTTACATAGAATATTTGGATAGATTATCTCTATAGGGAGAACTATGAAATATACACTTATCCTAAAATACTAAGGTATATATTGACATAAAAGGGTCTAAATTTGATCCAATAGATTTTGTAAGAGTCAGTCAATGATTATGATTAGAGAATGCATTTCCATTTTGGGAGGGCGAAAAAAGAATATGATTATATGAGTTGAAAGGATCCTGTAACCTTATCCATGTGGATTATACATGGGATATAGTATTCATGGAAATGAATAAAAGAAAATGGGAATAACAAAAGGATCCTGACTCTATAATAATCATATAACTACTCATCCATCTATTCATTGGAGTATCATGGAATATAAAAATTTATGTTAAAGCACTATAGAAAATTGTCACAAATTTCATAGAGTTCAACATAACTAAATTTATAGATATAGGTTTTGGAACTATGATATGTGTAAAATCTACACTAGAGCTGAAGTGGGAGCATCGTGATGATTTACATATAAAATCATTCTCTATTGAAACATGAGTTACTTTATTGTATAGATATGTGAATAAAAAGATCTGGTTAGATAACATGAATAGAATGATTGATTTTTTTTATCCAAATGAATAATATTACAACAAGTGATTCCTGAATGAAAATAGTCTAAGGATATGATGAAAACATTTCCTATACTTGAATGGAAATGGGGTTTTTGAAATATGGATTTTATTGTAGGAATCCTTAGGGAATATAATGGAAATTTCATCACCTAAGTGGTATTATATAACATTAAAATGATTTTTCAATTAATTACAATCATTCAAGATTATACTATTTAAAATACCTCCCTGATATATATAAGGTATCTAGTAAGACTGCATAGAGATCCCATCTACATTGTATCTCATTGAGATATGAGGTTTACCTGAAGGCATTGATGAATACATTAGTGATCACTATATACAATGTAGAGTTTTGGTAATACTTGTAACCATCATATGGAATGAATCTTTTTGAGAAAATAAAAATTCTTGAGGATATGTTGATATCCAGTTTTATGTATTTACTTGGATGTGGGGATTTACAAATTCTCATGGAGTATTTATCATTTAACAATTACTTCCATTTAATAATTCAAATGGTACAATAAGAGGATCGATTTGGTAATAGTGTCAGAATTTTATATGGAGGAATAATGTTGGGGAGTGGAATATGATGTGAACTGGTCATGATCAGGAGATGGAAAAGAAGGTTCAAACCATTAAACATCATACGGAATCATCAAGAAGATAAAATACAATCTGAGCAGAAAATAATTAACTATACATAGGATTTTAGGATCATGAATAACTGTCTCTTCATATATCACCATTTAATAAAGTTATATGTTTGGAAAAAATGGAAATATTTTTCCAAAATACATGAACCCATTTGATATCATTGATCACATTAGAGATATGGAATCTGAACTAGCACTCCCACTGTACTTATCTCTAGTAGATGATGTTTTCCAAATATCCCTCTCTATTAAGAACTTGTTAAACCACACACATGTACTAAATCAATAAGTTGAAACATTATTGAACTATATTTCAAATGAGGAGAATTTCATGATGCTCATAGATCATAGAGAAAATGTTTTATGAAACTAGAAAAATAACTGGGTTAATGTGTTGTGTCATATCCAAATGTTTGATAAATATACTTGGGGACCAAAAAGAGGTGATGAAAATGATGTAGCCACTTATGTTTTAAATTATTAAATGAAACATTTATTGTGGAAATTATTAATGGGGGGATTTTATAATGACTCAATGATTAATAAATGAAAATCAGTTTTAAAATATTTTAATACCTCATTATGTATTTATGTTATATATAACATATCAAAAACATTAGTCCTTGTGGAACGTTATATGTTATATACTATCAAATATAAAATATTGTTATGAATCATAACTATTGATGATATATTCATTGATCAATGGTGGCTAGAATTATTTTATATTAGGTGTTATGATATATTATGATTGACACAAAAATAAGAATAAATCTCCTTGGAAATTATGATTATACCGTAGGATTCATATTTACATTAGCTTCTAAAGGAGATTGAATAATTGGGAGTGTCCCTTGATCAATTTTAAGCAGAGATTCCACAACTAAAGTATGAAAAATAATTATTTATGGGAGAAGATCAAGCATATCAAAATCACAACCCAAACATTGTTTATTGATCAACGCTAAGAAATTCATAACATCACAATCCTTATAATTTGGCTATACACAGGAATCATTAGGTTTTATATATGTAGACCCAAAAGTATGAGTATTTATAATATAATTATTACATATATCGTTTTTTATAAATACATTATAAATTTTTAAATAAAGGGTTTGAAAAAAATAGTTTTTGATAAGATGAATGGAAATTCGTAATTTTAGAAAATTTATAGTTTCAATTTAGGAACTCTATTTATAAAATTAAATATTTTTTAATTGTATATTATTTTAATACAATATATTTGTTAATTAATATTTATTTAAATAAAAAAGATAATATAATTTGAATATTTCAAATATAATTTTTATATGGCTCACATAAATGTTATCATCATAAAAAAATATTTTTGAGTAAATAATAATTTTTATTCAGAATTTAAAATTATCATACATAGTGAATTATTTTGATAAAATTATTGATTTTTTTAAATCAGCATGTTGAAATTTCCAAATAATTAAATATTAATATATTGACATGACAGTTGATTTTTTTGGGTTAAAATAAAATATGGTATAAATATATAGTATGTATTATCAAATCATTAATTCACAAATGTGTTGTATTAAATACAATAAAGATCATCCATGACTAAAATTATGGTTCCCCTTTGATATATTGTGAATTTTGGTAATTTTATTAATTTACTAAAACCTTAATGATTCATTCAAAAAAAAATATTAAATTTTTCAAAATTAATTCTTAATGAAAACAATTATCTTGTGAATCACCAATGGAATTAATTTAATGTTTTTGATTCATATAAATAATTTTTTTCAAGAAAATACTTTTATTTGGAAGAAAATTTGACAAAAAAACCTTACGATAATTTTTGGTTTCTTTATTTTATCATATAAATTCTAAGACATACATATTGAAATTATTAAATAATTACCCTCTATTTTGTTATAAAGAAACGCAACCTGATAATACTATTTTTCCAAAAACCCTTGTAGTGTGATGATACTATACATACCCCTCATTATAGATCCACTAAGGTTCCCAAATACCTTTTCAGGACCTTCCAAGCCATTCAATGTTCCCTTTTATTGTAGGATATATCTCTCTCTTATTTTGTATTCAAAAACCTTATTCACATTTATCACTTCAAATCAATATTTTTTATGATTTCATGTAATTATAAATATCTCATTAATTTGAAATGTATGTTGTAATAATGATATATAATTTATCCACTCTTATTATAACATTAACCTATGTATTTTCTATGTTAAATTAAGGATCCAATATCTTCTTTTCAATTCTATCTCCATTCTATATTTAATTATTTTAATATCAATGTATTATTTTTTCATTTAGTTATAAATAACACATAAATATCCAATTCATGATCTAATAATGAGGGATCAGTTATCCCCACTCGTTATAATCATTACATAATCCATTACTACTATGAATTAATGTATCTTCTCATTATCTTGTTTATTCATGTATATTATTTCAATTATGCATAATTTATTTTCAATTTTTCAGGTTTAGATATGTTTTTACACATCATTCTTACCATTATATTGATGTAAAATTAGTGAGTGATCTCTTTCCATCTCATTAAACCTTTCCATGATTCTTTATGGTCCTATGATATGATGCTAACATTATCATATTATTTTCTATGCCATTCATTTTGGAAGTGAAACCAGATCCCCATCTCCACTATAGGGAATTAAACAAGATGTAATTATCATTTTATTATTATTTTTTACTTATATTTATATAACCCACACTACATAATATTATGATTAAATGAGATATAATTCATGCTAATGTTGTAAGATAAATGTGAAAAACTTATCTATGTACATCATATGAATGTGATGGACGAGTGAAAAATTATATATCCCTCCAATGAATTGGGTAATGAATATACACATTTAGATTACCTGTATCAGGCACGAGAGGTCATCCTAGGAAAAATATGTCATGATTTCTAGCTGGTTCACCATGAATTATATTTTTGATTACATATTTTGTTTTATTTCTTGTTTCAATTTTTTATTTTATGTTATCATCTTAAATAATTTTTTGATGTTCATGTTAATAAATCACACCCCGCTAATTTTTCAATGATATACCTATTAATATTCATTCACTATTATAACATATATTTTCATTGATATTTCTATTACTAGGAATTACATCTCACAAAGTTCTTATTTGTGTCACTAGGTTCTCCCATGTATTTTTAGAAGAGAAAAACAATGTTAATGGCATGTTGTTGGTTTTTAAAAAAAATAATATTATTAGACCCATGTTTCAAGTTATTATGCTACATACATAATTTTCCAAGGACAATGTCCCTTCTATTCATATATTATTTTATTATTTGATGTGTTAACTAATAAATCATTAATTAAGGTGTACTAAAATATTCATTTTCATTGATATCATCACCTGTGAAACTATACGAGGCAATTAAAACCATATTTCTGGGTAGAGATAATGTAATTTAATATATCATTAGATGGTATACGGAAATATTAATATTCATAATAGAAATATTAAACTATAATGTTTTGTCATATGATACGATAATGAATGAGTTATATCATATTCACCATATGATGATAACAATATCAATGATATAGTTATTTAAAAATTTTAAATTGAATAAGTAATTAAATAAGTATATCTAAATAATAAAATTAGGGAAATATAAAATTTACATACTATTAGTTTTGAAAGACCTATTAGATTGACAATGTGAAATTTTTATATTAATAGTTTCCTTTGAAAATTTTATTGAACATTTATAGAATATAATTTGGTAGATGTTATCTAGGATTAAATAAATATAAAATATATGGTATTTATGAAATTAAATTTTTTTAAGTTATTAAAATTAATTTTACCTATGAAGAATTTTTTTGGATAAATATATTAATTTCTCATTTATTTATTTAATTACCTTTATAATTAATCATTTATATTAATAATTTATATCATTAAAATTTTTATGATTTAATTAAAATTGTCTAAAATATTAGTACATACAATGAATGAGATTCATAGTTGGTATAATATATGATATAATTTATACTCTTCCCAAATTTGTGATCTATGTGTGAAAATTTTAAAAAAGGGACTCATTATAAATATTTTCACATGTTTTAAATTATAGTTATATAAATCCCCACATGAGTAATGTTCTGTCTATACGGAGACTTTGGGACATAATTTCATGTGTTTGAGGGTTGTGGATCTTTTTATGAGGGTAGGGATAACAACCTATCACACAATGTATGATTTGAAATATGGTTTTTATAATGTTATAAATAAGTCGTTTTGATTTTTTGAGTAAAAATATGGGGGTTTTTATTATAATAACGATGATTAGAATGAATGTTTTAAATTCGTTTATTATGTTATTATTTTTAAATTTATTGAAAATGATAAATGTTATGTTTTTGAGGTTGTATAATCAGTAGAGGTGTCCAAAAATATCTCAATGAACTATGAGAGTATCATGTGTTTCCTGATGGTTTCATAGCGACACTAGGCACCCAATAGAGGTGTAAGGGTGCATGTAAATTTTTATAGGGCCACTAGGTAGCTGGTGTAAGTGAAATAGTAAATTCATTGAACCTATATTAATTTTTTTAATATGTTAATGTGATACTTTTGGGATTTTAATTTTAAAACCTCTTATAATTTTATTTATATTAGCTGATAGAGACATAAGAGAGCCTCCCCACCACATTCCGTTTTACCCCAAATACCATCATAGATCAGAGGATATGGGTGGTGAATTTATTCATCATTAATGGAATGTTTTCTCCCCTTCCCCATATTCTATTTCTTCTATTTTCCTTTATTATTTTAGTTGGAAGGATTTTCAATTTATATATTATTACATTGGAACATGTTGTCATTATCTAGAAATAATGGGGTCTGGTATGGATTGGATAAGGAATCCTTGTTTAATTTAAATAAAATATGTTTTATAGAGATTAATTTGAGGTATTTAAATTAATTAATTTAATTTTGTTCCAAATCGATTTAGATGAAATGAAAGGATGAATTTCATTGAGATGTTTGGTACATTATATGGTTGATGTCCAAATGTTTTCTTTGAGTGATCCAAATCATATTATTGTTTTGGTAGGGTCACATTTCCTAATGTGTTGTTCTTGATCATGGATAATAAATTAACTATGAAATTATATATATTATTAATTATAAATATTATAAATGTAATTAAAGTGTATCTTCAGTGAATCTAGTGCTCCATGTTTATATTTGGTTGATGATTGAGCTTGGGGAAAATTAATTAAATTAAATAACACTATTTTGATTTATGATATCCTTAAATAATCATAATGGTTAAAATATGTTTCATGATTTTTGTGATATGTGATTTCATTGTCTATGTGGTCTTGATATTGGTTAATTTAAATGAACATCCCTTTAATTTTTTAGGTCAGGTATAATTTTATAGATCATTTTTGGTTTTATAGGTGACATGACTCGAAACTGTGGGCAATGTTAATCATGAGAGAAATATATGCTGCTTTGAATCTATGTATTTGTAAAATTCATGTTTCGTTTTATTATTTGGTATTATTGATTGTTACATGGGTTGAGTGTAATTATCACATTAAAATATATGTATCTAGGTTTTTTAATTTGTTATTCACTTATTTAATGGTAAGAAATCATACAATCTGTGTAGTTAATTTTAGATGTGAAATGTATATTATGAAATACCTAACATTATTTTATTTGGATGTAATGGTTATGCTATTTACTAAAATGAATAGTTAGGGTATACCCATATAGGGGTCTCTTTCCCCGTTGTGTGATGTGGTTTACTCACTGTTTTATAATAGAATAATAAAATAGGTGAGTGCTTTATTGATCATGATGTAGCATAGTTAGCTAAAAACCATACATAGTTTAATTCTTCATCATTTCATGGAGAAACATTCAAGGATAAAAAATAAAGTACATATGGTATATTAAAATTTAGAAAATTTATGTATGTGTGTAACCAACCTAGAGATTAGGTGTATGTCAGTATTTATATGTTTCCAACTCATGTGACACGGGAGATCAAATTATTTTTATTATCATTTTGCACCACATATAAGATTTTTTATGAAATGGATTGTATTATGAAATTTTGTATATATGATATGATTTCAAGAAATGTGATTCAGGCTGGGAGTCATGAAAAAATGGATAATGTTTTGATATGGGTCAGACATAATGCCACCTAGTGACTTGTTTTGGAATATGATTTTTGAAATTCCAATTGTAAGAAATATTATGTACTAGATTAGGTGTAATTTAAAATTTAAATGAACATATGATTCCGATTCTGTGTAATTCCTACTCTAAATTGAAGATGATATATTATTTATTAGAATTTTTTGAATGCAAAAATGGATTGTATGCAACATGATTATTTTTGTGGTCTGGGTTGGGTGTAATGAAAATTTTCGATATATTTTAGGATGGTTTTGGTGTAATGTCAACCACCAGTAGATTTTGGTGTTGTGTTGGGTGTGATTTTAACTGTCGATTTGATGGAAAATATAAAAAATGGGTTATGTGTAATTCTCAAAATATTTGGAATTTAGATATATATGATGTTTGTGTTATACAAGTTGATTTGAGGGTTGAATATGAAAACATAAGAGGTAATGGTACTTGTTTTCCCTTGGTATGAATTTAAATATGACATGCGTTCAATTCCAAATCGGTAATAGTTTGATGTATATTGAGGTATTCCATATTTCAATTATGTAGGTACAATGACACCTATGTGGATTAGGTAAAACTCATGGTCGTACTAAGTATTATATTGTAGTTATTTTTTTATCAATATTTTTTTCATTATATTCCCTATAAATTAGAAAAAACATTTTTGGTGGCTATTGAGTTGTTATCACACCATTATCATATTTCTTGGAATCCTGGTTCTCGAGTATACCTCATTATCATAGTAACGTAATGGGAAGATGCTCTATGTAGGAAAGTTATGCTATCAAATTCTAGAAGATGGTATGATAATAAATCGTATGATCAGATGGTGGAAATATTAATTTTCAATAAATTTTTATTTGGCTTTTATATGATATTGTTATTGGAGTTCTTAATAAATTTTTTTCATGGTGGTGTTTCTTATATGAGTATGTTCTATTTGAACACAGTGATATTGTTTTCTATTTTCATACATTCAATGTGTTTTATTATTTAACATCAATTTTTATCTATTTGTGGATGTTTCTACCATTTATCTATAATTTATGAAATTATACATGAGTGTATGGCCTATCATTGATGAAATATTATACCATCTCTACATTAAATTCCTAGGACATGCTGGGAGGTGCACTTGAGGTTACATGACACCACCAGTTTGGTACTGCTTGGGTGAAATTGTATAGATTGTTTCAATGTTGTATCTGATATTTGTTTAAACATATTAATATAGTTAATACGTTAGAAAATCTAAAAGAATTGTAAAAAATTGTATCAATGCTATGTTTCTTTCTTGGGAAAAAACTTTAATAATCATAATAACATGCCTCTAGTGAATTGGGATTTTTGTTGTTCGGTTTGATGATATAGTAGGGTTTGTTTGGGATGATTTTAATATCTTTAGTTATGAATTATTTTTCATTTAACATATATTATGTTGGAAGTTTTATTTTTTTCCTGTATCATTTTTGGAATGTTTTTTAACATGAAATGTTAATTATTTTGTATTATCAGGACAATGGTTCAAGAAATAGATTTTGGTTATTTAACAAGTCAAAAATAACTTATTTGGGGTTTTCATAAATATAATATTTTTTCCATTATATTTAGCTAATATTGATGGCTATGTATTACATGGAATGGGTTTCCATATAGTTTTTCTTCTTATATATACAACTATATGAGATTGATCATTAAGGTTATAGTTTTTACATGAATTATCTGCAAGGATTTGTAATATAGTGTCATTTTACTAGAATATGAATAAGCATATTTTGTTTGAGATAGGTGAAAGGAATTTTATCCTTCAGTTGTGATCTATCTTTTGATCCATTAGTTAGGTCGTATGGCTTAGTGATTGTGTAATTTAGCTTATGTTGTTGTTTGGTGAATTTCATAATTAAGTAGTGTGGCACATTCTTGTTAATGTTCAAGATGATTCCCGATGTAAGAGACTAACATAAGAGAGGTGTATCATAGAATATGTATAACGTAAGATATATATAGAATGGTTATATTATTTATATTATGTAGATTACATACATTTAGAGTGTAATTGTGTGTTTGATTTGGCACGACTTAGATTTCGTGGAGAAAAGATCATATATGGTGCCTATTTTTTGATTTGATTAACATTCACAAGAGGAATGGTCTTATGTGGATTAGTAATGCCATTATTTGACCTTGAAACCCGGACCACAGTGTAGTGAGAGTAGTTCTATGGTAGGTTCACTCTATAATAAATGTATTTTAGGTTATTACATTTCATTGTCAATGTGAGGATATTGAGAACCATTATGAGAGTGGGATTCGACTTAAGATACATGTTATATATATTGGTGTGACCAAAATAATACCCTAATTTTAGTAGTATTGGAATATGGTTATCCATGATTGACATTGGTGCTATGTGAGACATTCCAATACATGTGTTTTAGGAAATCATTAAGATATAGAGGTGTGTTATATATGTCATTTTCATCCTAAGATGATGTCATATTGATGGTTATAAATGCTTAGTTGGTTCTTTTTTTGTATTCATTGTGTGAGAACATGATTAATTTAAATATGTGTACCATTAATTGTCCCACGTCGGGATCATGATCCTAAGGGTAACATGAATATTGTATTTGAGTATAAAGATCATTAACTCACAAACTATTTAACCATAGTTATGGGATGCTGATAGGATGTTTTTGATGATCACAAATTTAATGTAATGTTTTGTGAGATAGTAATTTAATTGTTTCAGAGACCTAATTACAATAATGAAACTAAAAAAAGGATTATGATCCTTGATGTTATATTTTGTGTTGTCTTGTGAAGGGGGTTCTCAAGGGAAGAAATGGTTCGTCTGAATAATCGTAGTAAAATTGGAGAGGTCTCGTTAGTGGAATTGAAATAAACAAGAGGTCAAGAGATGATGAATATTATATGATTTTCAACATACATGATACATGAAACATGAATATTTTTGTACATAAAAATGAACTGTTGTGACTGCTGATTATTCTATTCATTTGAGATCCTGGGTTTTTCTTCCTATTGATAAAAGTATTCAGTATAGTTATACTGCTATATGGTGAATTACACACTAATGAAAAAAATATAGTTGGACTTAGTTTGGTCCATCATAGGTTGGAATGTGAGTCTTGGGTGGTGAAAAAAAATTATGGAGTTTGAGTTAACCATAAAAATTAGTTTTTTAGTGAAATATCGTTAGTATATTAAGTTATAAGTTGTCTGGTGAAATTTAATGTTATTATATTATAATATGAGGCTCATTTTGAGGTATTACTGAAGATATAAGAATGTAGATGCCGTGTATCAATCATTTGTAGATACGGATTTAGGGTATTGTTGTATTTAAGGATCATAAATAAAGGGAATTTTTATAATGGGGAACCCAACAATGTATGAATTTGGTTTAGAGACATCTTCTACATGTAGATGAAAAACATCTAGGGTAACATGATATAAAACATAGTGAGGAGACCCATAATTTATATAAATGAATGTTACATAATTTTCGATTAATATTCATTACATATTACAATAATACAAAACATATATTTGTATGGGTCTAGGTTTTTTTTAGACTAGAAATATAATAAATATATTTCATTAATGATCTTGAATAACTCCCATTATGTTATTCTTATTCAATACCCATCATAGAAAAACTATTTAAAATTATTCATCATAACCTAGGGAATGTAAAACTTAATAAATGCAGAGAACATAAGATCTGTAAGAATAAACATGGGCAATAGGAATAAATGATCATAAGTTAAAATAATATAATAACAATGATATGATAAATTTATAATATCTAAATAATGTAAAAAAGTATCAGTCAAATCAATTTAATCAGAAGTCATGTAATTAAGGGTTTTTATAAAATATATAATATTCACGAGAGAGAAAAATATTACATAATCATTAATGTTCAATGAAAAACTCACAAGATTAATTCATATGTATTTTCTATACACATTAGTATTGAAAATCCTTCATTTACTCAGGGATCACTACTAAAACAATTAGAGCTGATAGAGTCACCTAGTGTATTGGGTTTTCCCTAATTTCATCATTTACATAATCAAGGATCACTACATAGAATATAATTATATACTGATTCCATTACTGATCTTGGATAACTCCCCATTCTAGTTTATATTATCTTTAGAGATATGAATCATAACCTAATGAATTTTTAAATTATATAATTTTGGGTCTACTCATTGCGTACTGAAAACCATATACAGATGTACTATAAGTTCATAGTCACATTCATCATATCATCATCGAATAGATTTTGAAAATAAAATTTACTCTGTAATCAACTAATTATCATATAATCACAAGCCTTTTTTAGCATAGATGTGGATGGTATAACAAAAATCAACCATTGAATCCTCATATTATAATAAACCCATGGGAATGAAATTGGTTTCCAAAAACCATTCTATGAACATCGTAATCATAAGTCATACAAAAAAGTATATAGATTTTTAGAAATAAATTCTTTTAAAAATAACCTAGGAATTCATTAATGGAGTTTAATTCCAAAATCATAGTAACCAAGATCCATTAGTTATTTTAAATAAAATTCATAAGATAAATGAGATCTGATCTATATATATCGAATAATTTACTAGTTTGGGAGACTAGATACAAAAAATATTCTGAAATTAGATTTGAAAACGTGAAATACAAATTAAAATTACAGTGATAATTTAGTTATTTTTCCTTATTTATTCCTACAATTATTCATATATCGTTTATTATTATCCATATAAAATTAAATCATGATAAAATATAATTTCAGATGTTATATAAGAAAAATCGAATAATAGAGGATATCAGAGAATAAAAAAATTATAATGAACATACAAGAAACAAATAATAACAAAATATTTCAAATAAATAATATCCTCTAAGAAGAAAATATAAATTGATAAAATAAGATCATAAATAATCACATGGATTATAATAACTAGTTTGATAATGATGGAATTAATAATTCTAGACATAGTAATCATAGCTTTAAGTCCCCATTCTATGACATATAAAAAATACTGGCAAGGCCCCATGGAAGGACATCATACAAAATTTGGAAATATTCACCTAATAACAAGGATAGTTTTTCTCATGTTACCAACTAATGAATAAAGGAGATGTAATAGGCCATGCCTGTCACTTACATAGTATAATTCAATCATTATATTGAACAATTTGTATAATAAATAAAACACACAGTCAATATAAATATCAATATTAGAAGATTGTAAGATGGACTGATAATATTATTCCCTAGTCAATAATTTAACATAATGATAATAAGATATATAGAGTATTATAGTGTATATAGAATATATGAATCATTAATAGTGTGATTGTAATATAAAACCTTGACAACATTTGTAGTATATGAATCATTACGACTATGAAAATAAATTTATAAAATGAAAAATTAAGTAGAATTAACATAAATATATTTATTATATGACATATAAAATTGTTATTTTATACACACTCAATAAATAAAGGATTTGTGAATATGGAATATGTCTCTCAAAAAATAAAAGTTGGATGAGAACTTCTTACATAGATAATTACAGTAATGTTAGAATAAATCAATGAAGTGGTTTTTTGTAAAAATATTAAATCAAAATAAAAAACAATAAATAATAAATCGAATAATTATTGTTCATTACGCAAACAATCATGGATAACATAGATAAGTAAAACTTTAATACATAATAAATTTAGTTAAGAAACCCCTTTCATCGTGTCTAATACACCATGCACTTTCAATATCTAATTTAGAGTAAACATATAATAATAATATTTTTATATACTAAATTTTTTAATTTGCTTTAGATTTATATTAATCCATTAATTTCATTTATTTAATTCATTATATAGTTATTAATTCAGCTATTTTAATCTCGTACATTTTGAAGAAATTTGTTTCATAACCACGGGAAAATTTGATAAGTTGAACATGGTTGAAGGAGTTATGGAACCACACTAAATGGGAAATTAATAGTAGAATAATTAATATTTTTATTAATTAAATAAAATTATATATTCATCCATGTAGGGGATCATGAAAATCATATCACATGGATTTGTGTAGGGGATAATCCAATCATATGAACCAGCGACGTTATCATTTTTAATCAGTTGGAAGGGTAGAAAGGTAAGTAATATATTATATTCCAACAGATGTTATTATGATATTTATAGTGAAAATATTTTCAATTCAATTTATGTTAAATTTATGTGTTTTAAATACCAAAAAAATTACTTTAAGATTAATTTCAGCATTTTTTGTTATTGTATGAATTTTGAGTTTAATAGTTAAAATATCTCATTTTGGATTTTTTAATTATTAAATTTTTTTATATTTTTGCCATAACATTTTATAAATAATTCCAAATATTATAATTATTTATTTTCAAGATTCTACACATCCAGGGATTTCATTAATCATTTTTACAAAATGATGAATTGGCCTTATGGAATCCAAAAAGAAGATAAAAATTTGGACCATGAAAAATGATTACTGATCTGCTATTTGTTTGTTGGTTCCCTAACTCGTTTATGGTGGCCCAATTACTTTGAAATTTATTTGGAGGATGCACATGGAGTTTTTAACATCTTTCATGAATACTATGACATGTGAATTGAAAATTTAATTAACATTAAGGCATTATAATCTGGAGGTTTTTATATATGAGAGTCTGACTAGACAAACTAAATTTTCATAGGAAAACATGCATAACTCTCAGAATATATGTCCTAATATGCTCAAATATAGAGATGAGAAGATAACGATATTTATGAACATTATTCTAAAAATGTGAAACACGATATAAGGTTTTTTAATGGTGATACAACATGTCAAATTTTATGGTATTAATTCTTCTTATAAAAGGAGGGGAGATCCTCCCTCTCAAAGAATCTCATTTCATACCATTCCTTCCGAGACAGGAAGAAGGAGAAAAATTCAGCTTTATCTCTTTTATTTCAAATATTTTGAATACATTTTTAATACATTCTTCTTCCTTAATCTTCTTGATCTCCCTTACCATGGTGGGGTAAACATATTGAGTGATTTAGAAATAGTTGATTTTATATTTTGTAATTCTTCAGTTCTTAGAAAAAATTGAATGAAATTTCATTCTTCGTCAATGTTGTTTTAATGTTCATATAGAGGATTTAATTATCACATGAAGTCATTCTTATATATTTATTCTGTTATTTATTGTGTCATTTTTAAATAATCATTATCTCTATCCACATATTTCTAGTTTATATACGATGGAATATACTAGTGATTAATAGTGAAGTAATAAATGATCATCATTATGTGTAAAATGGGTAGTTGAGGTTCTTGATTGTTTGGGAAAAAAGACATGATTGGTTATTTCCCAGGTCTATTGAGGATATTCAACACAAATATTTTTTACATGGATGGAGAGTTGACCAAACTGAGATCTTTGTATGGTTTTCTCTCTCCATCACAATTTTACCAAGGATGTGAGAGAAAATGATTCTACAATATCATTTTAATCAACATATAAGAAGATGATTGACTAAAATTGAATAGGGATATCATTAGAATTAACAAACCCACCCCAATTTAATCACCCTTATAATATCATAGTTTTCAATAAATTTGATTTCAAATTTAATTTCAATCATTTTCTTATTGATTTATTGTAAAACATTACATTTTTACACTCATTTAAAAGTGAAAAGCTGTTTTGGGTGCACTCCCCTTCGAGATACATCCTAGATTTAATCACCAAACTTCACTTAGGTATTATAAAAATTATTTTACCATGCCCTAAAACCAGCATGAATCTAAATTGATGTCATTTCTGGGGAGGTAGTGCCACAATCTAATTAAAAATATTTGAAACATTTCAAATTAAAAAAATCAATTTTGATGTTATTTTTCAATGATTATATCCTTAATTCATGGAACACATACGTGCAAGTGCATGAATAAATTTCAAACTCATATTTGTCTACAGATTGTAGTGATTCATTCATGGCTAAGAACATTTAGGGAGCTCCAATCCAAATCTTCAGGAATGATGAATTCAAGGATCTCATTCATAATCTAAATGGGAACCTCAAATACCCAGTGTTGGGTGTTTTTCTAAAGAATTAATTGAAAACTATGAGTATTTTCAGGAATATTATCACAAAATGGTTGAGGTACAAAATGAGATTTCAGAGGTGCAACACTAAGAAGGGGATGTTCATAAGGAACATGAATCCTAATTTGATTTAATTAGTCATATCGTACAAGACCTGGAGATCACAATAGAGTGGATAATAAATATGTACA
The DNA here is from genome assembly GCA_963277665.1 of Viscum album. Classification (NCBI taxonomy): domain Eukaryota; kingdom Viridiplantae; phylum Streptophyta; class Magnoliopsida; order Santalales; family Viscaceae; genus Viscum; species Viscum album. The sequence continues at coordinate 61,563,017 of OY728152.1, read as the reverse complement.
TGAATCCCAATATCAATAGCATGAGATTGAACCAGAATGAGAACCATAAATATTGTTAGAAAACTTATATCCACATATCATTCATGATAAAGAACCCTTGAAGGAATTGATGAAAATAAAAGAAGATCCATTGAGCATACCTCAGTCAATGTTGGGATATTTGGATTAATATTAACTTCATGATGAAATACATATGGGAGACTAAAAAGATCTGGATAAATTCTAGAATGACTATGAGGAACAAAATGATCCAACACTATTGGGGGAAGAAACTACCCACATGGTACAATTTGAAGGTAATATGTAGGATTCATACTATATACCATTGTCTAGGTAAATTCATCTGAAAGATGAACCTCCCATTGTGTAATAAATTAAATCTAAACAAACTCATGGTGATAATATTTTAATGAACTCACTATCTTTTTATTTTTTTGAAATTTAATTGAGTATTACCTCCCATTGTATAAAATTTTCATATTCATCTATCACTTGTATTTCCTTGAAGGAAAAAAATGAAAAATAATATTTATATGTAATGGAACATTTAGAGATCCCTGAAATTGTTGACCATTTATTAGAGGGTGTTAAAGTGGATATCAAAGTATATTATCTTAATCCATATGGTGTGTTCTCCAGATTTGAGGTGTAGTGGCTTGTGGGTCGATTTCTTAGGTACCCTAAAGGTAGCTGGCTTCTCTCTTGACTCCACATGGATAGAACTAGTGGTTCATTGTTATAGTTAATTATTGTGCTGAAATTAAATTGTGATTTTTTATGAAAAATTGGTTGAAAACCCATTTGGGGATCGTTGGAAAAAAAGGGGTTTGTGCTGTAATGCTGTTGTTGTGGATTTTAAAATGGAGATTTGGAAATGGTTTGTTGTGATTGATTTGTGAAAATAGTTAATGAAAATGGTTTTTAATAAAGATTTTTTTTATTGAAATTTTGTTTGGCATAGAAAATTATTAAATGGTGTTTTCAATAAATGAGTGATTTATTGAAGTAAACTGGCATGTGTTGTAAATGGTTGTGTGTTTATTGGGCAGCCATGGTGCATTGTGATTGTTAGTTTATTTAGTGTTACGGCTAGTGTAGGTTGTGTGGAAGTGGGCAGGATGTCTCACTATATAAGGTGATGGATAGTGGTTGGAAGAACCACCATTATGGAAGTGGGCAGGAAGACTCAATATAATAGGCGAAGGATAGTGGTCGGAAGAACCACCATTATGGAAGTGGCAGGGCAGTCTCACTATAAAAGGTGATGGATTGTGGTCAGAATAACCACCATTATGGGTAGTGGTCGTGAAGTACCACTAGTTGGGAATCGGTTGTGCGAGATGGGAGGAAGTCCCTCCGTAATGGTTGTTTTGTTGTGTGTTGCTTTGCAAAGATGGAATTTGCTGTGCTAATGTGAAATGGTGAATTGGCTTATGGAATTTTTGTTTGTTTTCCTTTGGTTTTTTGGTTTGGATTAGATGGTTGGTTAAGGATGTGCTTGGCTTATTGGAAGGGTTGTACTTGTGATTATTTTATATAAACTATTTTATATAAATTTCCTAACGGTTTTATCCTAGTTGCATGTGTAGGGAAGTTATTTGGGGAAATCCTAGTATGTTTTATTACTCACCCCCTGCTCTGGAATGTTGGTGTCTTTTCAGATGTTGTATATCATGATGTGGGAAAAGGTAAGGCATCTCCCTCCTTTAGTGGAGCATTGTGATCCCTTGGTGGAGCTTGGAGCTTAGAGCATGGCATGGAGATGTGGTGGTGTCATGGCTTGTGGTGTTTGGTTGTTTAGTTTTCGCATTGTACATTGATGTTGTTGGACATGTCTAGTTGTATTGTTTTTGAAATGTATTGTGGAACAAATTAGTTGCCTTTTGGGAATGCATGGTTGGGTAATTGAATTAACATGCATCATATAGTGACAGTTAGTGGATGGTATGGTTTTTTTTAAGGGAAAATTGTTCCCCAACTTGATCTTCAAGTCCTCGGCATTTATTGCCAGCATTTGGCATCTTGAGAACATAGATTAAGGCCAAGTATCCCTCACCACCTCATCAAGACAATGAGGTAGGGGCGGGGTCTTACAAGTGGTATCAGTTTGTTCGGTCCTTTGGAGTAGATTCTCGGATTTGGTGTTGACATTCGTTGTGGAATACTCCTTTAGTCGGGATGGTAGAAAGGCATTGGAATGTTGGAACTTGGAATGTATATTATAAAAGGATGTAGAAAAACCTATTATTCTGAAATTCATGTTACCAGGGAGTTGGGTACATAAGTGTTTTGGAGACACTTATAGGCATTGGATATCTCATTGTCGTGGGTGTAGCCAATGAGATGAGCATGAAATGCATGGTAGAAATTACTTCCCTCTAGGATGGATATTTCATTAAGGTATAATTATATATGATGTGATAAGAATATGTGAAATTGTAATGTGAATAAATTGGTATTTTGAAAATGGGTTGGTTTTCAAAATGGTGAAACATGGGAAATGTGAACTTGTGGAAATACTTATAGTGATAGTGTTGTGTTATGTGATTTGAAATGGGATTTAATGATATCTACGGAAGTGAGACTCATGAATGTTGTTTTCTATTTGTAGAAATGGCCCCAGGTAGGCATCATAGAGACCAACCGGAGTAGGCTACTGAGAATGTGGTAGCACCTAAGCCTCAGGTGAACTAGCAGTTAGTGCAAAGCATAGTTCAATCATTCTAAGCTATGGAAGTGGAAATAAAATGGATGAACCAAGGCATGTGAATCATGCATTTCAGTTTCAAAAGAAGAATCCACCCATATTCAGGGGTGATTCAGAGCTGTAGAGGGCATAATCATGGTTGAATAGAATGAATAAGATATTCGAGTTCTTCAGAACTCTGGTAGAGTTAAAATTGATGTTGGCCACGTATATGTTAGACGATCTTGCCCATCAGTGGCAGGAGTTTGTAGTCCAAGATGGGATATACTAGGGTATGATGTGGAAGGTTTTGAGGAATTTTTTATCAAACAATTCTACCCACATACGTTTATAATTTAGTGTATGACTGATTTCTTTAGTTTGAACCAAGAGCTTATGTCGGTGATGGAGTGTGCAGCTGTGTTTATGAATATAGTGCGGTTTACACCTGAGGTGGTAGGTAGCAGGTAATTCAAGGAATGGATATTTGATGTTGGGTTAAGGTAAGAAATCAATTAAAAGACAGCAGTACTGTGTATAAATGATTACACTGAGATGGTGAATAGAGCCTTGGTGGCTGAGCGAGATCGGTTTGGCGCTCCGAGCGGAGGAAGCATGGTGGTACCCATGGGGAATAGTGGAATCTCTAACACTGGGATCAAGCGAAGGAGGGACACTTATTACAAGGGTGGTAATATGACATATAATCTGATGAAAGTATTGGTAAATCTTCCTCTGAATCCCAAGAGAAAGACGTGATGTTTTAAGTGCGGTTTGATGAGCCACATCCAGCGGGATTGTACGGAACAACCTCGAGCATGTCATAATTATAAGCATATGGGGAACTTGCAGCGTTATTGTCTGAAGGCTCCAAGGTTGGCTGCGCATGACACTCCTCAGGGATCGCAGACGTCGTATGCTTCGACGGGATGGGGACAACATCACATCCCTCATCAGTAGAGTAATGTGGGTCATGGTGATTCTTGGAATACCACGACGCCTCAACAGAGCAATAAAGAGCAGAGTGTAGCAACCAAACCTATGTTTGGAGTTGAGCAGGTTGTGGTGGATGATAATTCGGGACCATACACAGTGCAAGGTATAATTCTTTTAAATTCTATCATGATGGAAGTGTTGATTGATATGGGTGCTTCACACTGTTTTTTTGTTGCACGTGTGGTTTATTTGCTGGGTTTAAGTGCAGAGATGATGCCCTCAGTTTTGAAACATAAAACTCCTCTAGGTCGAAGTGAGTGTCGTGCCTTCTTGTTTAGAGAATGTTTTATCCTTGTAGGCGAGGATGAGATAGTGTGAAATATCTCAATTCTTGAGATGGATGGGGATGATGTAATCCTACGAATGGATTAGTAGGTGGATTTTAAGTCCCACATCGATAATGATGCGCGAAAAGTGGCTTTTATGACACACGATGGCATTAAACATTTATTTAGAGGATAGAATCATGAACTTAAAGGTACAACGGGTTTGTTGGCACTAGTGGTGGGTATGCTATCGTAGCAGTTTTCAATTTTGTCATTGAAATCCGTAGAGGTAGTTGAGCAGAGTGTTCCTTTGGAAGTGGTGGATAAGTTCATGGATGTTTTTCCTGAAGAATTCTCGCGGTTACCTCTCGTAAGAGAAGTGGAGTTTACGATTGATCTTCTCCCATAGACCAGTCCTATATCACTTCCATATTATCAGATGGCACCAGCTGAATTTCTGGAATTGAAAATCCAGTTAGAAGAGTTAGAAAACAAATGGTTTAGCCGGCCTAGCACGTCTCCGTGGGCAGCGCCGATGTTGGTTGTGAAAAAGGAGTATGGAACTTTGTGGCTTGTATTGATTATTATAAACATAACCAAGTTACAATAATGAATAGATATCCACTTCCAGGAATTAATGATTTGTTCGACCAGCTGAGGGGAGCCCAATGGTTCCCCATGATCGACCTGAGGTCGGGATATCATCAATTACGGGTGAGTAAGGATTATATTTCAAAAAACGATTTCAGAAGTAGATATGGCCATTATGAATTTTTGGTTATCCCTTTTGTTATAACGAATGCACGAGTAGTGTTTATGGCATTAATTTATCAGATATTTTAGAGATATCTGGATTCATTTGTAGTGGTTTTTGTAGACGATATTCTGGTGTATTCAAAGACAAGAGTGGAGCATGAGCAGTACTTCGCAGCAGTGCTGGGGATCTTGAGGGATCATCAGTTGTATGCCTAATTGTCAAAGTGTGACTTTTGGATACATTATGTTCATTTTCTTGGCCATGTAATTTCTGTAAGGGGTTTTTAAGTGGATCCAGAAATGATAGAGGTTTTTGTCTCGTGACAACCACCAAAGAATGTGTTTGAGATACAGAGTTTTCTTGGTCAAATGGGTATTATCAGCATTTTGTTCGTGATTTTTCACATTTGGTTTCACTGATGATAGATTTTACAAGAAATAATTTTCCATTCTAGTATAATTAACAGTGTCAGTAGTGTTTTGAAGAGCTAAAGGGTTGTCTTACATCAACACCAATCTTGGTTTTTCCAGAATCCGTAAAAGGGTAAGTGGTGTATTGGGATGCATTGGGATCAGGGTTGGGGTGCGTTCTCATGCAAGGGAATCATGTGGTTGCATATGGCTCATGTCAGTTGAGATTGCATGAGATGAACTACCCAACTCATGATTTAGAGTTGGCAGCAGTGGTATATGCTTCGAAATTGTGGTGTTATTATCTCATCTGTGAAAAATTTATGGTATATACAGATTATAAAATCTTGAAGAACATTTTCTCAAAACGGTAATTGTACATGAGGGAAATGAGATTGATGGAATATATCTAGATGTTTTATTTTGACTTAATGTACACACCAGTAAGGGAAATTTAGTGGCAGATGCATTAAGTAGAAAATCATATGCTCAGTTGGTGAAATAGGCATCAGACCAGTGGTGGTTGATGTCGGTTATAGCTGATATGCGGTTGGAATGTGAGGACCACAGAGATAGAGTGGCCTTCATTCTGGTTTTGATGATTCCTAAATTGTTTGTACTAGTTAGAGAGGCACATATGTCTGATCCTGAGTGTGTGACCATGGGGTTGAGACTCAATGGTGGGGAGACCATTGAGGGTTGGCAATTGAATGGAGATTCAGTTATGTGTTTTCGAAATCAGATGGTTGTACCAGTTTCTTGTCAGGAGGATCATCTCAGGGCGTATCATCATTCCAAGTGGGGTGTTTATCCTAGAATTACAAAATTGTATAAAGCGCTAATGGCACAGTTCTGGTGGGCTCGTATAAAAAGAAGTGTGGTTGAGTTTGTTTCGAGATGCTTGACTTGTCAGCTGGTCAAGGTAGAGCATTAAAATCCAGCAGGAATGTTGCATTCTTTACCAATACCTACTTTGAAATGGGAGCATATAGTGATGGATTTTGTTATTGGTCTCCCATGAATGGTCAAGAAGCACGATACCATTTGGGTGTTAGTGGATTGGCTAATGAAGACTGCCCATTTCATCCCAAATAGTGAATCTCATACGGTGGAGGATCTATCCAAAATCTATATCCATGAGGTTGTAAAGTGGCATGGTGTTCCAGTTTCTGTTGTGTTAGATAGAGATCTGAGGTTTAAATCTCATTTCTAGAAATCCTTATAGCAAGCCCTTAGGATGAAGATGACGATGACTACGACGTATCACCCTCAGACGGATGGTCAATCCGAGAGGATGATACAAACTCTGGATGATAATTTGAAGGCTTTTTTCATGGATTTTGGTGGCTTGTGGGAGGAGCACTTGTCGATGATTATGTTCTCATACAATAATAGTTATCATGAATACATACAAATGGCTTTGATTGATGCATTATATGGGTGGCCATGTCGTTATCCACTATGTTGGGTGGAAATGGGTGATTCCTCAATGATTGGACTGAGCCTTGTCCAAGGGATGATGGAGAAGATCAAGTTGATCAGGAATTGAATGGAGACGGCTCAGAGATGTCAGAAATCGTATGCGGATCATCATCGACAGCTGTTGTCGTTTGAGGTGATTGATCAGGTTTTCTGGAGGGTCTCTCCTATGTTATGGCATCGTCGGTTTGGGAAACATGGAAAGTTATCTCCGAGGTATATTAGGCCATTTGATATTCTTGAGTGGGTTGGTGTGGTGGCTTATCATTTATATTTTCCACCTAGGTTCAGTGCGGTGCAGAATTTATTTCATGTGTTGTAGTGGAAAAAGTACATCTGGATCATGACCATGGGATTCGATGGGATCATGTTGAGCTAGAACCAGATGCTTCATTGGTGCATGTTCCAGTGCGGGTTGTGGATAGGCAAAATAAAGTCTAGTGTGGTAAAATCATCACATTAATTCGTGTTTTTTGGAAACATGGTCTGATTCAAGAGCAGGCTTCGGAGCGGGAGAAAGAAATGGTCGAGCAATGGACTGAGCTCTTTCAGCAAAGGGCGGGTTCACTACTTTCTGAGGACGGAAATTCCAATGGTGGAGGGAATGTAGCACCCCTGGTTTGAGGTATGTGGCCTTTGTTTATGAATTTTTATTTGTTTAATGTTCATGGAATGAGTTGGGAAGAGGTGGGAGAATTTGGAATGGTTTTGGATGTTTTTAGAGGCTTTTAAAGGAGTGAACGGTTTGAGCACAGTTAGAGGAAACCATGAGGTTTCCCAAGAAACCGTGCAGACCCTAGTTCTCAAGGTAGTGGCATGCGCACAGTTAGCGCACGATTTTCCAAACCATGTGGGCTAACCGTGCGTCCACTTAATGTTACGATTATAATTTCGGGCTCACTCGGGATTGCCTCATTTCACTCTAAATCTTCTCCCACACAATCCTCACTCAGGAGTTTTGGTTCTCAAGGGTTGTAGGGGCTCTCCCACAAGATTTAGACGCGTTTCAAATGGATTTCAAGGCGGTTTGAAGGTGGTTTCTCATGGGTAAGTCTCTCCTCTTGTTTCTCATGTGTTTTCCTCTAGATCTACTTCCCTCTATTTCGTGGTTTCTTGATCTACACTCGTTGTTTGTAGATATAGGGTTGGGTTTTCCTTGAATGAGGATTTGAAGTCTTGTGAATGTTAGGAAAGAGGATCTAGAGAGGTTTTTGTGGTGCGTTCGCCAAATTTGAGGTGCGGTGGCTTGTGGGTTGATTTCTCAGGAACCCTAAAGGTAGGTGGCTTCTCTCACGACTCCACTTGGTAAGAACTAGCGGTTCTTTATTACAATTTATTTTTGTGATGAAATTTAATTGTGATTTGTTATGTGAAATTGGTTGTAAATCCATTTGGGGATTTTTGGAATAAAGGGGTTTTGTGGTGAAATGCTCTTATTGTGAATTTCAAAATGGATATTTGGAAATGGGTTGTTGTGTTTGATTTCTGAAAATGGTTGATGAAAATGGGTTTCAATAAATATGTTGTTTTATTGAAATGTTGTTTGGCATGGAAAACGATTAAAGGGTGTTTTTATTAAATGAGTGATTTATTGAAGTAAATTGGCATGTGTTGGAAATGGTTGTCTGTTTATTGTCCGAACTTGGTGCATTGTGATTGTTAATTGATTGAGTGTTATGGATTGTTTTGGTTGTCTTGATGTGGGAAGGAATTCTCACTATAAAAGGTGATGGATAGTGGTCGGAAGAACCACCATTATGGAAGTGGGGGGGAAGCTTCACTATAAAAGGTGATGTATAGTGGATAGAAGAACCACAATTATGGAAGTGGGTGGGAAGACTCTCTATAAAATGTTATGGATGGTGGTTAGAAGAACAAAAATTATGTGTATTGGTCGGGAAGTACCACTAGTTAAGAATGGTGTTTGAGGGATGCACAGAAGTCCCTCCGTAATGGTTGTTTTGTTGTGTGTTGCTTTGCAAAGATGGAATTTTTGTGCTAATGTGAAATGGTGAATTTTATTATGGCATGTTTGTTGGTTTTCCCTTCGTTGTTTGGTATGGGTGAGATGGTTTGATAAGAATATGTTTGGCTTATGGAAAGGGTTGTACTTGTGATTATATTATATAAACTGTTTTATATAAATGTGCTAATGGTTTAATCCTAGTGGTGTGTGTAGGGAAGTCATTTGGGGAAATATTATTGAGTTTTAGTAATCACCCCTGCTTTGGCATGTTGGTGTCTTTGGAAATGTTGTATATCGTGACATGGGAAAAGGTAAGGCATCTCCTACCTTTACTGAAGCATTGTGGTCCCTTGGTGGAGCTTGGAGCTTGGAGCTTGGCGTGGAGATGTGGCGGTGTCATTGCTTGTGGTGTTTGGTTGTTTAGTTTCCGCAGTGTACTATGATGTTGTTGGACATGTCTAGTTTTATTGGTTTTGGGATGTATTGTGGAACAAATTGGTTGTCTTTTGGGAAGGCATGGTTGTGTAATTGAATTTACATGCATCATATAGTGGCTGTTAGTGGATGGTTTTGTTGGTTTTGTTTTAAGGGAAAATCGTTCCCCAACTTGATCTTGAAGCCCTCGACATTTATTGCCAGTCTTTGGCGTCTTGGGAACGTCTCTTAATGAAAAGTATCCCTCAACGCCTCCTCAACCCAATGAGGTAGGGGTGGGGTGTTACAAAAATAGTAGTGCAGATATATTATATATGATTTAAAGAAATGATTAGTCATCATAGTGTGAATAATAGTTTATGCATTATGTGTTAAAATAATGACCACGTTGAAACCTTTATTATAAAGATCTTCATTGTGAAATTGAAGTGATTGTAAATAAATGAAGTGAATATGTGTCAAAAATGTTAATACACATAAAAAAGGTATAAAAAAGTTGACATGATTATAGGTAATTACACAAATAATAAAATCATAACATAGATAATGAAGAAGTAATATAACCCAAATAAATGAAATTGAATTACAAAAAACCTTTATTTCAGTCTAACATTCCACATACGTAAATTATCTTCTATAAAATAATAATATATTAATAATAAATTTTCATTAGAATGTTTTCATGTGTATATAATTATTATTATTATCACTTTTATATCCATTATTTATAATTTATAAAATATATTATGTTCATTTCAGATGTTTTGTGGACATTTAGATCACAGTAAAAATACAATTTTGATTGGTTAACCACTGTCAAAGGGGTAAGGTTTTAATCCTCTCAGAAATATTAATCAGGATATAATTATCTTTATTATAAACTATGTTACTTTTTTAATCCAATATGGTAGGTGGATATGGAAAACGAATCACACCACTTCATAGATCAAGTGGTTCACAAACATGAACAAGAAACATTATCCTTTTACAAATTGGTGAATGGAATATAAAGTATATAATATATTATATATAAAGAACCCCATTTATGTCATGAATATCATATATATTAAATTAATCCATCATAATAACCAGTGTTGTGTGGTAATGATTAAAAACAAAACACATCATTTACCGAAGGTGTTAGTCAACACATTATCAAGAAATATTTTTTGGTTCCCTATTGGATTGAAAAGGATATGACAATGGATTATAACATTAAAAAATAACATTTAAATATATTAGATATACTACAGTTATTATATCATCGTGGTTTATTAATACTTGATGGCTTTTGAAGAAAAAGTAATTGTAAAACACAAGGTATGAAATTATAAATATTATTTGTAAAACCTATATAGGATCATGATTTAGGACTTATTAGGATAGTATTTCGGTGATAAAATATATTATATGACATTGGGATGGAATATAATAAGTTATTAGTTTATTTATAAGCTAATACATAATCCCTAAATATTGTGAACGTGGTAGGAGTAGTGGTTGTATTGTTTTATGTGAGGAGGGGAAACTCTTGGAATTATATAAAACATTCCAATATTATGAATTTCATTCTATAATGAAATTGATTAAAATAGAAATTCATTGTAATAATAATATTCTATTTTTAAAATATCATTATAATAAAAATTTTACTTATTTTTTGGTGCAATTTTAAACCATATCATATATTTTAACACCTATATTAAACCATTTTAACTTTTACTATGGTAATAATCTTTTATCCATTAAGGATCATACGTTTATAAAGAATGAAAAATTAATCTAAAAAATGGCCCATGGATTGAATTTTAAACAAATAAAATTTAAAAATTTTAATTTTCATAATTTAATATAATTTTGGATTATTTTTAAAAAATATTTGTTGACATAAAATATCATTAGTGTATTTCTTTAGCTAATTCATTTATTTTGACAATAATGTCATCCCTATTTAAATGGATTTAGAAAATAAAAAAATTTACCCAAAATTATTAATTATTATCAATAATAATATATTTTTTTTAACGTGAGAGTGTTTCTGAAATATATTTATCTTCATTTTTTCAAAATCATTTACTTGATATTTCCTACAATGTGAAAGAGAAGTGAGTCATCATTTTGTAAGAATTTAAGGTTGTTATACCATAACCAAATTTATAAATACATTATCATTATAAATTTAACATATTTATATTAAAAATAAATATTTATATTAGTGAACATATTTAATTTAAACATATGAAAAAAATAAGATAAATTAAATCCAATAGAGTGGAGTTTTGTATTTATTCTTTTGTTAAGTTAATATAAATGACATTATAAAATGAAAATGTTCATAAAATTCAATATAATTCAATTTATAATGTGTATGGTGGAATTAATTTCAATTAAAGAATTCAATACATGATTTGGATTGATTTATAATCTGATTCCCACAGTTTTATCCTTGTTTTACCTGCTGTACCATTACCGTGGTGAAAAATCTTTGCCCTCGTTACTATTATCATTTACAAAAAAAATCAATTTTCCCAATTGAATCATATTAATTAATAAAATTTAATTGATTTGTAATTATTAAATATATAATTGAATAATAAGTAAATTTTAATATAAAAATGTTAAACAGAATAAAAAAATTGAATATTTTTCTTTAAGAATAATAAATTTCAAATTGCAATAGAAAATTATTATTAATATATATGGAAATATTTATATTATGTTCATTAAAATGGATCTACTGTTAATTTAATGATATTAAAAAACATAATGGGACTTTTACGACCTATTATTTATTTAAAAGAGAAGACAATTTTATAAAAAATCTATATATTTCACCATTTCCTGAAAATTATTTATTTTTATAAAAATTCCAATATTTTCCTTATAATAATTTGAGAAGAATGATTTCAAAAATTATCTTCATATTTTCAAAATATATTTTTAAATTTTTTAGAAAATAAGTATAATATTTTCCATAAAATGAAATAAACACCCATTTTTTTGAAAAAAGAAATTGAAGCAAAAAAATAACATTATCAAAAATTGAATTCTTATGTCTTATGAACAAAATCAATAAATTTGGGATATTGAAAAAAATAAAAATATTTATTATAATCTGGTTATTAATAATCAATCCTTCCAATTTAACTACTATGTTACAATGGTTACATATAAATAATAATATTTTTATAGTATAACATAGTTTTCTTAAATCATGGTTATTCATGTAAATAAATTTTTCAATAATATTATTTTTTTAATAAATAATTTATGGTTCTCAATTGATGATCCTAATCCAATAGTAATCATAATGATGGTAAAATCCTTTCATGTAGTAAATTATTAGACACATATTCCTTTCTCTTTTTTTATAATGTCATGAAATACATAATCATAATTTTCTAAAAATGATTCATTAGATCTATATTGTATAAATTTAAAGGTATGGAATATAACTATTTTAATTAATTTCAATAAAATAACAAAAAATTATTTTAGTAGATAATCGATATAAAATGAAAAGATTTCTGACCCTAAAAGAAGAAATAATGTTAGGTTTTCATAAAAAGACATCACTATTTTTTAATGTATAAAATTAAATAAATGGTTATAATAAATGAATATTAAATAAATAACCATAATAGAATAAAAAGATTATTTTTATTTGATATGTATAATATAATTTCGGTCAATAGATATTTATAATAGAAAATACCAAAAACAAATGAGATAGTAAGAAAAACCCTTACCTCATAGGACATCCTACATAAAACTGGTTAAAAAAATTATATAATAAAAATTCATTTATTATAAATATATTAACAAACAATATTTATAAAAAATTACGCTATATAATTCTATTATAATTTACATTAACCATTTTAAAAATAATTCTTTATTAAAATAATGATTCATGTAAAAATTGGTCCATTTTTCATTCATGTAAGGGTTCAATTGTTCTAGTCCCAAGACATTCGATATTGTATCATCATACATATAATATGAAATGTGTTATAATTTAAAAAATTATTAATTATATACACATTAATAATCGTCTATATAATTTGGTGATGAAAAATGACTGATATAATTTCATGGGGATAGTTGTTCGTACGTACACATGAATGATGTTTTTATTTTTTATGAATGGAGTGAAATAATGGTAAATAGTAACAAACTTTTAAATAGGAATAATTATATCATAAATATAAAATATATATTCATTAATCATATCCATATTGTTATCCATGTAAAGTGGAAATGAAAAACAAATCACAATGTTTTGTGGGTTTGGTAATCCGCATGAATGAACGACCATTGTTAATATTTTGGAATGGGAAAAAAGAAATATAAATTAGATATAAAATTCACATAAAACATATATGTTTAGTATATATACATAAATACAAATTTTGACAGTTTTATATAACATTAAGATGGTCTCGAAAAAAATAAACACAAAAGTGACATTCAGATCATATAAATCATCTTCAACTTTCACCCTCTGAAAAATACATTTCGGTTATCAAGTGTGTTTTTTGGATAGATAATAACCTCATGGTCATGATTAATATTATTTATACAATTTTTTCATATATATTGATAATTTTATAGGAAGTATGTATTTTGTAGGATATAGAATATGATGTTCCCTTTTATATGTGAGGTTATAAGAAACATAAAAAATCATAAAATCATAAAATAAAATAAAGTCATATTTTAATTCATATAGAACCAATAAAAATAAGTATAAATAAGAAAAATTTGAGTCAATATATACTTTACTAATGACATTCATCCTTGCTTTAAGTATTTTTACACCTTTTCTATATTTTTACCTCTTATTAATCCTTTTAACTCTTATCAAGGTGAAAATGTTTTACCATAGTTTCTAGTTGTATCAAAAAATAAAAATAATAAAAGTAATAATTTAAAAAATTATTATTTTAATTTTTTAAACAATTAATCCAAATTCGATTCTTATTTTTGGTAGAAATTAATTTTAAAATAAACAAAAAAAATTACAAAATAAATGATTTGAAAAAAATGAATTTATTCTTATTCATTACCTAGTAAAAACCATAGAATGAATTTTAAAATATCTTATCCATCATATAAAAAATCATTGATCAAATAGTTATTTATTTAATTTTGTAATATAATAATTCATTTATTGTAGAATACATGTTTACTAATAACATTCTTTTCATCTTCAAATGTATTTATTTTTCTTTCTATCAATGAATTAAAGATGAATTTATTTTATACATTTGTATTAAATAAATATTATGATGCTCATTTCATTGAATTAATTTTCAAATATAAAATATATGAAAAAAATTAATTCTTATAAGAAAACATTTTTAAATATTTTTTAATAATCAATCTTATTAATTATGTGAATTAGAAATTATATTTTAAAATTTTATTACATTTTAAAAAAATGTATAAGTATTAATTTTGATTTTAATGAGAATAATTAACCAAATTCATGGGTTGGTTAATTAATAATATAACTATAGAATTTATTTATTTAAGAGAAAAATAATTCAAAATCTAATGGTGTCACACATATCCCAGATATAAATGTAATTTTGGGATTGATATTGGATAAAATGGGAACCTATTTTTATTATTGGGATTGCATTTATATTGATACAAATCTAAAAGTATCTAGTATAATCAATACAGCCTTCAAGTAATTACATTTTTAGTGGGATTTGGTTTATTAGATATACCATGTGTGAAATTTGGGAAATGAAATAGTAGAGTGACCAAGTCCATAATGTGTAAATATTCATCAGATACTACAATGATTAGAATTATGAATTATGGGTTTTGTGTTTTTGGTTTTGTTTTGGGGGTCAAAACAAATGTATTTAAGATAATAGCCAGACTATTCTAAAGTTTGACCTTATGAATACTACAATGTAATATAGAATAGGGCCCTCCACAACTTGTGTGTAAACATAATGAATTTAAAATATGCTAACATAATGGGGATTTGGTAATTATTATTTTGTTGCAGGTTATAAATAGTTTCATGCGGAATAAACCATTATGTTTTGGAAGAATTCGGAATATTAGGGATCTATCTATTTTGTTTGCGTTGATATTAAGAATGAATACTTGGTTGATAATCCAGATGAAATATTTAGGTGAAAAAAATTAATTGTGATGGCAAAGAGAATAGAATATAATAGTTTCAAAGAAGATAACTTGGTTCTGTTTTAGTATATGTGAATATATAACATCTAGTGTTTTTGATTTATACAACACATTCAATTTTATTAATCCTTGAGGATTAGATTATTTACACATGTAATGATCATTATAATGAAAAGTGTTATATTGAAGATATTTTTATAGAAATTACATGGTTTTGTTAGTAAATTAAATGAAAAAACATTTTTACATTAACTATAATGTTTGGTTGTGTTGAATTATTGAATTTTAGTTAAGAGTTACTATTTGTAAATGTATTTCAAGAATTAAAGAAGTTTATTATGATATTTTAGATCAAGTGGAGGAGACCTGAAATGAGTTTCTAGATAATCAAATGGTAAGCTGTGTATAATGGTGGATATTGTAGGAAATAGGTTCCTTTTTTATTGTATATACATTATATAGTTGATTTAAATGGGGTTAATGCATATATTCTCATGGATTCCATAAAGATATTTTATGAGCCTAGAATATGATTTAGAGCCCATAATTATATTCTATAATGGGGAAGATTTCAATTTTTGGGGATTTTAATTCAAATTTCCCATTTAGATATTATAATTTTGTAGTATTGAGATATAGAGGATCCATCCATATCACCTCCAAATTCCCCGTATCATCCCTCTTTAATACAAGGTGAATAAGGGTAGATTCATTCATTATTTAAGGTATGATACTCCCCCCATAGTCACATTCTATGGGGTTTACTTACAATATTAGAAATGTGTTGTGAATTCTAATTGAGTTAGAGATGATTTTACATGATCGTGGTGAGATAATCATGATATGATGGAGATTTTATGTTTCTTGGATATAGGATCCTCTATGGGGTTTTATGTACTAGTTATTAGGGGGGGGTCATTTGAGTTTTGTCACATCTTTGAGTTAATTTTTTCCTTTGATTAGGATGAAATTGAAGTATGTATTTGAATCAAATTTTACAAGATTTTTATATTATTGTGGAAAATCTTTTCTAGAAGTGACCAACACAATTTTTTTTAATGGGATTAGATATTATTAAATTTTCTGGTGAGATTTTTTATCAATTAATAATAAAAAATTAATTATAAAAATAATGTTTTTATTCATTATAAATGTTTTATAAATTATTAATCTTTTTTATTGATGTTAGGGACTCACATTAATAGAATATAGATAGTTGATATAGTGTAAAAAATAATGTATCGTAAAATCTATTGTTTGAGTTATTCAGTCCTTAAGTATACTCGGTGGATATAAAATATTATGTGTTTCATGTGAGATGTGGTGACACAAACCATATATGATTGATCTTTATTAATTTAAATGGAATTAACATAATATTTCCAGGGTGGGTAAAATACTATGGGTTGTGTATTGTTTGTTATTTGATGATACCTAATGATATATCCAATGTTATACATGTAGTGTATCTAATTTTTTAGAATCAACATAATTTGAAAATTCATGTTACCTTTTATACTATTGGATATATATTATTATATGGGGTGAGTTTTAGTCCCTCAAAAGGAATTATGTATGTAGTTGGATAGACCTTACAATTTTTATACATGTTCATTTAAATAATTAATGTTTTCAAGTCGGTTTTATATGTTATATGGTTGTTATTACATCCAATGAATGTGAGACATTAAATGTAATATTTAAGATACTAACTATGCCAAATATTTTCATGAATTATCATAAATTACAAGGTAATCGAATACCTGAGTTTGTCTAGATATATCGTAAAGGGTAGTCCTGATCCCCACATGATGGAGACCAGCACCTGGCGTCATACAAGAATGAAAATGGAATAATTTTACTAGAAAATGGTGAATGATAAATGAAACAAGTTTACATAGAAGTACTATAGATAAAGTACAACAATCATACATGTAAATTAACACCCAAATATTAAAATATCATGGTAACGAAAACATCTATGTCATTGATCTGAGAATATAAGATACAAAATAATCACTTATCCACATATCACATCCATCAATACGTGTCCCATAGATCAAGTATATCAACCATCTCCAACTGTTGCATTCCATTTTTTTGAAACTCACCTATGAAAAAGGTATGGTGTGAGAAAAAAGACACAGTATCATTCCACCATATATTCTTTAACTTATTCTATAAACATATACCATTAATAGTTTCTATTTGAGAAATATGAAGCATGGCATGGATCTATTATTCAATCAACAAATCATGATTTATAATAAAAATTTGATATATCAAAACAAGTTTAAATGAAAAATTTATATAAATAATTTATATAAATCATATTTCATCAATAAAATAGTTTTATATTAAATTGAATATAAAATCAAGTAAAAAAATACAAAACAAATTCATTATTAATTTTTTACATCAGTTTCTTCATAAAAATCACCTTTATAATTTTCAATCATCGTCATAGTTCCAGATAGATTTTCACAATAAATAACCCAACTAGGGGACATATTATGGGAAATCAGTGTATATCCCAATAATGGTACATTATTGGGAAATCATACCAGACCTGGTTGAGTTCGTTTTTTCCTTATCAATAAATTAATAGGGTTTTATAGTCCAAACATGCTTCTCCTAATTATCTAATAACTTGTTCAGATCACATTTGCCTCATGAAAATAATCCTATCAATCATTAGAAAATCAATCAGCTCTCAATATTCATCATTCAAAGTTCAATGTCCTAAATTCAGTTTAAAACATCCCCAGTCATTTGGAATCCAATTCCTAGATTTTAATAAAATCAATTACAAATAAAATAATTTTTTATTATAATATAATTGTCTTATGAACGAATATAAAATCCTTTCATCAAATCCACATTCTATTTTTTCATCTATATTATAATGACATCTTAACAAGTAAAATTCCACTGAATTTGGGGTTTTTTACAGTTCTATTCCTTTTAAATCAATTGTCACATCATCCCAAATATGGGTTTTTAAATCAATTAAATTCTCAATTACAATTAGACAAAAATATAGAGTCTCAAATGTATGGTAAAGCCACATGTATCCTCCTAAATTTAATCAAAAAATATATTCAATATCAAAAATTGTGATTCCAATGAGAATAAATGAAAATAATGTCAGGAAATCCAATACAGGATCAAGATGCATAAAACTAGATATTAGATCCATCTAGAACATAATTATCTATCACCCGTTAGGAATAATTGGAGAGAATATTGTTATAAACAAAATGAGGTTTGATCCACTTACCATTAAATGATATGATCTTCCCCTGAAAAATATAATTTCAAGATAAGAGGGATAGAGATACAAGTAATCCCCTAAAGAACCTCAAAATAGAGATGAATATAATTTGGTAGGGTGGCGTTAAAAGTTTCTAAATGGGTCCTTATATTCATAATAAAATTTTCATGGGAATTAAAAATATAGTGAACCATTTCCAACATCTTTTAGATAGTTCGTTTTCAAAAGTTCTCCAACTATATACCTATTTATGAGTTCAGTTTTGGGTGAAAACCTTGGACACTTAGTTAGTTTAAATAGGTCCAAATCCTAGAAACCCCCACACTCCAAAGGTGCACATTTTGGAGAGTTGGT
Source organism: Viscum album (assembly GCA_963277665.1). Classification (NCBI taxonomy): domain Eukaryota; kingdom Viridiplantae; phylum Streptophyta; class Magnoliopsida; order Santalales; family Viscaceae; genus Viscum; species Viscum album. The sequence goes on along the minus strand of OY728152.1, from coordinate 61,544,226 downwards.
TGTTGGGTTTTGGGATTTGTGCACCCCGTAAGAATGTAGATACACCACCAAATTCTTATGTCAGATAATAAAATATTTTTTTGTGAAAATAAAACTCAGGTTTGTATGTGTTACAATAAATTTTATACCTTTATAGAAAAAAGATAATTCTATGATCACTTAAGAGAATGCATCGTGGGTGTGAGTTCATGATCATAATTTATAAAATGAATTTTAATTTACATAGGATTTCTAGAACTATAAGAAACCACAAGATCACCCTATATAATACCAGGGATCAAACCTGAAAATTATACATTTAATAACCCACATATCCTTACCCAACCTCTAGAAGGGTCAACAATGGCACAATGTTACGAAGAAATTTCATCTCATCAATAGAATTCTAACATTCCTCATCCCAAAATTACATCACTCATTTATGAGTTAGAGTGATGATCAAAGATGAGAACATTGATAAATACATAATAAAAATATTATAATATCCTACCAATCATAATAAGTTCTATAATAGGAAAACCTGATATAGATTATTCTATGTCATTACATCTTTCATCATCTCCGAATCAATTGAAGTAAAAATGATTAAGACCACATATCTAAAGAAAATCACTTATTAAATTTTGAAATTATGTTTTGAATGATTTAAATAATGTTTTTTTATTTATAAAAATCAATATAAATTTGCTAAATTGAAATACAACATCCTCCTCGCTTTTCATGTAAAACATGATGTCGTCCTTAAAGAAAAAAATCAGTGATTCAAGGTACTCAAGGAATATCCATTTCAACAACCCCATGAACACTATAGGAATATTAGGTAGAGAAATAGGTCTGAAAATATACACATAATGTCTATACCTACTATCGATGGTGATATTTTAATAAACATTTCTTTAATTAACAAATAGTGGTTACTAGATCAAAGATAAATATTTGAGAACCACTTGTCCCCTTTTGCCCAATAAATCACATAAAAAATCCATGTAAAATGATATTTATTTTTGTTATTATTAAATTGAGTTTTTAATAGTCAACTAAATGGAAACATTTCCCCACATATTTATTTATATTGAGAAAATACATAACCCAAGGTGACACACTTAATCATTGAAATCCATTCTCAAGTAGCTCATTCATATGAGTCTTCAAATCCTTGATTTCTGATAGTTTTATATAATAATAATATATAGAAATGGGATGAGTAAACGATATAAAATAAATAAGAAACATCATCTCTCTTACTGGTGTAAATCTAGGGAAATCAAAATGAAACATGTATGAAACATGATGAAAAATAGTGAAATACCATCATTAAAAGAATATGACACCAATTCAAACGAAAAAATAAATATTACCCTCTAGAAATCCTATAATGAGATTCAATATATACTCGACCATGGGTCCCTATCTGTCTATAAAACTAGAACCACCCCATTAGGCATAATAAAAGACACCCCACAAAGATAAAAGCCCTCCCAATCCATATGACCAATCATGTAATCAATACCAGAAATTAAATAAATATGATTCATGTTATGGAAAAAAAAATTATATGTATTATCAATCTATGATAGATATAAAATAAAAAAGGTAATTTTTTTCCACACAAAAATTGAAGATACACAATACAAGTATGTATTTTAATAGTCCCTAAAGAGAAAGTCCCAAAAACAAATAGGTATAACAATAAAAAAATAGACCATAAAAGTCAAAAAATACTCCAAATGAAGGCTTTGAAACCCCAAGTTATAAGTAGATAAAATCTTTATTATTCACTTCCATCACTCTAGGTCCCATGAATAGTGTACAATCACCAACCCCAAGTAGCACTTTTGTTTTTCTAGGGCCTGGAATAATATAATCTATAGACAACTAAAGGAAGATCTGCAGTGTGAGAAAAATATAATAGTATGATATCACCAAATAATAATTATGAAATTAAATGCAAATAAACCATAAACGATTTCAATTTATACAAAAAAAGACAAGCACTAGATTATTTATATTTTCAAAAAAATATTATTTGTAATCATAAATTTGGATCATATATGAATACCAGATTTAATGAATATTTTTGTAAAAAATTTATATAAAACATTGGGAATGAAATATAAATTCTATAATCTATGAAATTTATAATAATGTAAAAAACAATGAAAATTTCTTATAATCCTATAGTTACATATGTTTCCCTGAAAAAGAACCTCAAACTTTTTAATCATCATCACAGCTCAACATGGCAGTTCACTATCAAATAAAAACCCCATTAGGTGACCCATTATTTGGAATCATTTTACACCCAATTAAGAGTTCCATCCGGATAAATCAGGTCAAACATGGTTTAGATTGTGTTCATATTTTCAATAATTTGGTAATGAGTCTGATTCTCTCTATGATTATCCTAATAACCCCAAACTACATAGGTACCCATTTTCATGAAATAATCAACTGAAAAATCAAGATATAATCATTTAATTCACATCATTTAATCATTCATAGTTCAGTTTTCCATATTCAATTTTCAACAGGACATTACATTTTAAAAAAATATATTATGATTTCATCAAATTAATACACATTAAAATAAACATTAGTTTTAGGAATGTTTTCTCAAGATACAACAACAAATAATTTCATCAAACACTCATTGAATTCAATAATTTTTTTTATAAATCCACTCTAATATATCAATAAAATTGAAATTTGGTGGTTATCACAATTACATTCCTTCTTTAAATCAATAATAAATTCATCTCATATCCAAACATTTAAATAAATTAATAATAAAATCTTATTAATCATGTATATGAGGATTCAAATCAATGATAAATCCTTATGTAACAACTTAATGTTAATCATGGGATAAAATGAATTCCTTCAATGGGAACACTGATGAGAATAGATTTGAAGTATATTAATAAAGCATTCCTAGATTTTATATAAATTAAAGATATCGTTAGATCCTTCAATAACATGATGATTTGTCTCCATATAATAACGATAGAAAAGAAGCTCTAGATAATCCAAAAAAATGGTGATACACTTACTTCAAGGAGATCAGATACTCTTATAGAACTTTTATTCATGTGTGAATAGGTTTTGATAGGTAAGGAATTATCTTGAGTTCCAAAAAATAATATACAGCCCAATTAGTGTCAATGAATGGGTTTTAAACATCGTGAAATGGGTTTCTGAGATATTAAAATAAATTTTTAGGTTATTTAAATACTATTTGAATAGTTTAATGTAATATCTATATGACTAGTAGTAACCCTACACTATTACGATGAAACCCTATGAGAATTCTAGATGGGATTCACAGTTTGGTAACATGGATAGTTTAACCATCAAATATCCATGAAAACCCCTCTATACAAGGATAGACAATTTGGTGGTAAAGATATAGGGTTTTGACAAATTTTTCATGCACTTCTAGTGACTAAACATAGGATTCACAATTAAAAATGCCAAACCACATAATTTTTCGATAATAATGTACTGACCCTGAACAACCCAAGGGATTCCAAAAATTGGAAAAAATCACCCAAAACAACATGAGACAAGTCAAAATAAATGTAAAATATAAAGTAGAAACAATATGTACCAAAATGAAGGAAGCATTATGTTATATATAGTGATGGTGGCCCATCTGTGGGATGTTATTACCACCAAGTAATATGGTTTAACCTCTACTTTCTAGTGATTCTAGGGAACTTGTGAGGGTTGTCCTGATCTTGATGTGAACATGTATAAAATGATATGTACTTGGTTTCATTATTGATGATTGAAATAAGTAAAATAAAATTACCAGAGGTATGTTTCCTTTGGTAAAGGAAAATGTGTACAAAGTTGTGTATGTGAGTAACCAACTATGAGATTATGTGTATTCCAATACATGGTTATTTACTAAACCATACGAATTTAGACAAAAAAATATCGTTATTGACATGTTACACTTACTATTTTACATATTAATACATGTATTAAATTTTGTTTTTGTTTTAATTATACATGTTTTTAACATATGTGATTTAGACTGGTTGTAATGAAATTTATCGATGATAATGCGATTTGGGTTGGGTTTAATGCCAACCAATGTCATAATGTTATATGAGTTGTATGTACTTCCATGTATGGTTAATTTGTTTAATCCTATTGGTGTATTTCCCACTTTAAATGGTTATGTAATTCATTTTGGGTGTAATCCCAACCATATATGATATTTAACTCATGCAATTCCAATTTTTTGAATTTATTTTAATTTCTATCATCGATAGGTTGGGGAAAATATTTGGTGTAATTCAAATTATAATTGTATTTTTGTTAGGATTTATTTGTGTCTCATCATTTGGATATTATATACCAATCAATAATATGGGTTTAATGTGATGTTAATGAGAGGTGTTATTTTTATGGATATTTATGATGTTTTATATGGGATTATATTATAGGATTTATTTGATAAATTTTCTCTAGATGGTTACTTTTTTATAGATAGTATTCTATTATATTTTACATGGGACACCTTGCCTGATTAGGATTATTAAGATTTTTTTTGTCGATAATAACAATGGATGAAGAAATTATGGTTACTCCAACGTTGCATTGGAATTACTCAATATTGTGGTACTTATAATTTCATATGTGTTTTATGTATATCACAATCATCTTATACTATATAAAATGAGAATGGTGGAAAACCATTGATTGTGGCATATCGAGTTGTGTAATAACACTACTTCCACTCTCTCGAACCAATGTACCATTATAGACAACATGATCATAGAAACATGTAGAGAAGTTTAAAAAGGGTATGTTGTTGAGTTGGATATTTTGGATGGGATTAAGGGTTGTCACTAACATAATAGTAGACACTAGTTTGTGGATATATTTAATTTTTTTACTTTTTGTTTCGGTTGATTATTGTATTACATTGACATATTATGGTTATATTTTAATGTGTATCTATCTTCTTCAAAGGTACATACTTTTATACTTTGGGAAAATTTTAAATTGAATGATAAATCATTAATAATAATAGTATAAGTGTTTATAAAGAATGAATGAGACATCCATATACCTTTTAAATTAAAATAAAATAAAATATGAAATGAATAAATTCTTTATCATAAACTATTATTCACCTATACTGTTATATTTTTTCAATGATTGATGATGATCAATGAGTAATATACCAATAGTTCATTCCTCTATAATGTATAAATGGGTAACAATTAGTTACCCATGCAATATGGGAATTACATCCACATCCTCACAAGATGGTAGTATCTTGTGGTGTTAAGGAGGGATGAAGAAGATAACATTTGGAGGTATATATATTTATATAGATTCAATTTTAGGATTGAGTATATTAAATTCCATGGGACTAGAAACATTTCTGTAAGACACAAGGAAACTCGCCATGCATTAATATTTCATTATATTATTCAAAAATTATGATTAATTAATTATGTTACATATTATCTAACCATTAGACAATAACCCTTCCATTTGTTCAATGTTATTAAATTACATGATAATTATATAAATGATAGCGGTGATCTACTGTGTTTAATTTATCATATAAATTTCAAATTTATTATGCCTTATCATTCATGGAACTATGACTCTTCCAAGTAGTAAAATAGTAATATCCTTTGTAGGTTACACAGTATTTGTGTATTATAAATTATTATTTTATTTAGAAGAATAAATATTATCCTTTTTCATTTGTATTTCACGCCCTATAAATTACATATGGTATTTATGATATCACAAATATTTAGGGAATATATCAATCAAATCATAAACATTCATTACAGCCTAAGAGAATTTCATGTCACATCCCATTATATAACATCATATAGTATAATATCTAAAAATATATCAAAAGAATCCATTGGTTTTATTCAATTGAATTTGAAAATATATCTTTAACTTCCTTACATATTACATCAAATGAAATATCATGTCAATACACCATAAAACCCCATTTTTAGAGAAAAAATACTAAAATATTTTACATCATCTCACTTATTTTGACTCAATTTCTATTCATTCAACCATAAAGTATGACCCAAAAGGACATTGTAGAATTTGGGAAATAATATAAATCAAAAAAGAAATAAATATAAATAAATATTTTTCTATATAAAATAATAAATTAAAATAAAGATATAAAGGGATTCATCAAGATATCCATCAAAGAGATGTATTTTTATATCTCTGTCCACCAACTACATTGTATAGAATCATAAATTTTAATATGATACCTTTTTTGAAGACATTGAGTGACTATGGGAAATGGAGTATGTTTATATCACAAATCCTCTTCATCCCTTAATTTCAATTTCAATATAACCCAAATTGTTAGATGAATATAACACATTTCATTAATCATTATGATGTGGAAAACACAATACATGGGTGATAAATTTCCACATTATATCATAATAAATGGTATATATGACATACTAATATTTTGAGAGGAAAATTCCAAACATTATTAATCTATAACCAATAAAATATTCAATAAAATACCTAAACACCCCTTGATTATCTAAGCCACAAGGCATTCAAAAATAAATGTATCAATGTATGATTATTTTTATTCATGGTATCCCTCTGACACAGAGTAGTGGGTGCTACAAATAGTAAATATGAATCCACAATATTACAATGAAATAGTTCCTTACACACCATGTGTTATACTTTTTAAATAATCTAGTATATAAAACACATTTTGTGTCTCATTATAATAATCCATATCCTGATACAAGAATCATAGTCATGTCAATAACAATATTTCATGATAACCTTTAATAAACATTGACAAACCTCAGTAAAAGATAAGTTATTTTCATAATGTGATCAGTTAAATATGATTTCACTTCCCTAAATGCATATAAATATATACATATATAGAGCGAACCTTAATGAATTAAAAATGATATATTTCCCTTTTTAGTACATGATACTTTTTATATTAATAACAACATTAAGAATATTTTAATAGAAACATATATAATAATATATCCAAAATATCATATATGGAGGATATCCAGATCATTCTAATATTTTATACACTTATAGTGGTTCTGGTAAACTAATTACTTCTTTATGAAATTCCTATTACATCACTGAGTGACCACCTAATAAATCTATCTTAGTAAATTAATAAGTGATTATCATCTATGAAGAAATTCATTTCGAATTATGTTTAGATATAGGAATTATATTACTAAATTTTAAATCCTAGAACATATTAAGAATCTGTTACTCCCCAAAATCTAATTTTTTGATGTTAATGAATACTTTTTTCTACATAGAAAAATTTATATGTTCATCATTATAATTATTCAAACCCCATCCATTAAATTTCTAGATGAAATGTTATTAAAAATAATTAAATAATATACATATTTTATTTACCAAAAGATCCTAAATTCCTTTATGATATTATATGAAATTCAATTTTTTATGATAAATAAATAAAATTATTTATAATTCACCTTTATAAACATCTACTACCCATTTTTGGATTCAAAGGGATATTTACTTTGATCTTTTACTAACAAAATTTTCTATTTGTAATTTTTCAAGTTCTATGTATCCAAACATTACACCAATAGATTCATACATACTATATTATTTTATGAAAATAATTTAATGGAATATAAAATCATTTTCATATAATAAAAAACACTTATTTTCTATTGAAGGAAATAATATAAAAATAAACTATAATTTATATTTCATTTGTTAAAAAAAATTGAATTAATTTATTAAAAGAATAATTTATCAAATATTAGACTATTGAGGGTGGAATCATATTCCAACATATTCTAAGAAAAATATTTCATGTGGGATAATTTTATTTATCTTTGTGTCTATTTTTTTGATATAAGGGTACTTGAATCATAAACAATGTGTACTCGAATCATCCATCTAACAAATTAATGAATGATTATTAAAAACTCCCCTAAATAGAGATAAAAATTATATATAAAAAGTAAGTATTTTTTTATTAAAATTCATTAAATAATGAAGCAATTATTTAATTAAAGTCACCAATACATCAACTCTCATCTCCATTACAAGAGATAAAACATTGAGGTCCTATCATAAATTCTTTCTTCACTTATAAACTGCTGTATATATTTTTTTAACATATATTATTTACCATATACACTTAAGAATAAAATAATCAAATTATATAATTTTAATAACTTAGTGGGACTCCCCCCTAGGGTTTCATATAACCCTTCATGTACTTTTGTATGCTCCTTATCTATTATATTATTTTGTAACAACTATTTACATTCCCTCCATTTATTTAGTCAAATTTACACAATGATATCTATATGAATTCTTTTGTTCTCTTTGTAGAAACATTTACCCTAATCCTTCCAAAACATGACAATGGGATTTTATCTACGACTATCAATGGTATACTCTAAAATCCTCAGCTTGATATGGAGATCATGTTTTCTCTCTCTAAACTGATTCTCTTTATTTTTTAAAATGTTCTATCAAAAACCCTTTGGATTTTATTGTACATTGAAATACAAATCTAGAAAAAGCAATATATGTGGACTTATCTGCTCCATGTCATTGAAATATTGAATAGTATTGATTACATTTTTAGAGACTGGTTTTTTCTTTTCCATCTTACACCAAAAGATATCCTATGATCCTACAAACCTCTCATTTTCTTTTTATTCCCAATAGAGCCTTTTTAGGTCATATAACATCATTTATACATTGATGTTCTATTAATTATTTTAAACATGGTTTCCATGGATACAAAAATGACAGTAGAAAATTCTAATAAATCCTTATTATAAATTTTTTAAGCTCTATATATATTTTTTTAATGGTTCAGTAGTTTATTTCTAATGAAGGGGTTTGTCTAGAAAATACAATTTACCATTTCGAATAATAAATATTCATAATGTCCCATTCCTGTATTAGAAATCATGACTATTATGGGTGTCTTTATATATTAAATATTTTAAGGTATATCATGATGATGAAAATGATTTCATTATCTGTAACATAGGATTCCATCTTATGTGTATAATATTTATATTTAATGACCCAAATTATTATAAAAAAAAATTCCCTTGTGATTTTATATCAATGTATTATTATGTAATATGGTTATATAACACACATTAACTTCCTTGGTTTTTTAGTATTCTATCAGATTAAGAACAATTATTGAAGTATGATTATTGTAGATAATATATCCATTGATTAGTGATCACATGTATAATATAAATATATGGTTTCAATATATCCAATTGACATGGACAAAGGAAGTTATGACCCTAACATGTAAAATCATACCCTATGAAGTGAATTTATTGGTGTTTCTGAGTTAGATATAATCCCCTAGATTTTCCCTTGAATATTCCCAAGACAAGAACTAATATATTAAGCATGAGAAAAACCATATAAATGGTAGTTCATGCTCATTGAGATCATAGAAAAATCTGTGAATGGTTTACCACACCATGAAAGTATCTCATTCAAGAACCATAGTTATAGGGAATTTGTGAGTGTATTAAAAGGATATGTATCATGACCCTAGTGATATGAGTATGTACATGGTAACATGACTTAATAAATACCTATATTGACACTTTTGAGGGATATCCTTTGAAAAATACATAATATCATTACGAACCATTATTAAGGGAAACCAACCATAAAAATATACGATTGGAATTATACCAAGGATAACATAGGTTGAATCCTAGAAGATCATATGTTATGTAAATAAATATAATTTATACGTTTCCCATTAATGTCATCAAATACACTTTTATGAGTTTAATATTCTTTAATATTCATCCCTAATTTTATTTTAATCTCTCCTATGGCCAGATATCAGAGGAATCAGGTAATCAATCAATGTGATGGGAAATATGATGATTTCCCCAGTGAAATGCCCAACCCGATTAGAGTAGGAATCATGATCATTATGATGATACTCTATCATTTGAATCAGGTTATAAATAAAAACGTAGATCATGAGGAGTGTCGAAATACACCTAATTAAGACCAACCTCAGTTGAGTACTTTTGTGAAAAAATTCATCCAAATTTAAATTGATTATACAATACCTTTATCAACAAATAATGGATGAAGTCCATTGATAATATCTTATCCATCCTTCAATGTTATGAATAAAATAATGTTTTAATGGTAGTGTATCATATGTATGTACAATCTAATACAAGAATGATATTGATCATGAATATAAAGCCTAATGATGTGATAAAAAAATGGGGTGGAAGGAATTATAGAAAAAATATATCTGAAAATGATTTCCTCACCCTATCTAATGTAAAATTGAATGGGATTTATTTTTCCTCAAGAAAAAAAGAGAATAATATATCATGTAAAATGAAGAAAAATTCATAATAATTTCAAGATACACCTCAAAAAAAATTTACACCCAATTGAAATGTTGACAGCTTCTTTGGTAGAATAAAAACTACTTTATAAAAATCTATGGTGATTCATGACATTGATAATATGAAAAAATTTACTAAGATTTATTAAGTTTTGAAAAAGATGTCCTTGTATATAAAGGGTATCTTTGTGATAAAAAGACATATATAGTTTAATTTTGTTGGCCAAATTTTAATGTCTAATGGTGTAAGAAAATTTCAAAATCCAACCTGTTAGTGGTTCAGAAATAAGAACCACAATAATTTACTTAGTAGGATGAAGAAATGGTTCATATGTGGGAAAGAATGGAACCTAGCTTGCTCTTTCTAACTGGAGAAACAAACTAATGGGATAGTGGAATGGAATGGTCTATTAAACCCTCAATGAATTGTTCATGAAATCAATAATAAGGAAATTATTTCACAATGAGTATATAACTCCTCAACTGTCAAAATTTTCGGGATTAATTTATCAAAAAACATTTTAATACTTCAATTGATGGATTTTCATTATATTTTGGTTTTTTAATTCCCTTCATTATATAGATATATCTTAAATTTAAATGAGAAATAAATCACTCTCTATATTGATAATTTACCCCCTCATTCTATACAAGTTTATGGAGGTGGATAACTCATTAAAAACACCAATATCTAAATCAAGGATATAATTTCCCTATGAGAAAACATATCAAGCTCAAATTATTGATTCTATGTAAGTAAATATCAACAAAGACAAGCCTATTGTGAGGGAGTAATCTAATGTGTTTCCCAAGGAATTTCTTGGTCTTCCTCCTTGCTGAGATGTTGAATTTTCATTCAAGATTATACATGGGGAATTTACATTATCCAAATCACCATATAAAAAGGTTTTTGTGGATATTGAGAAGATAAAGCAAAATCTAAATAAGAATATTGACAATGTTTTCATATACCGAAGTTCTTAACCGTGGTTTTTACTTATCCTCATCGTTATGAAGAAGGATTAGTGAAAGTGGCTTTGAATTGATTGTAGTGAGCTAAATAAGGTCATTATAAAAAATATGTATCCATTATCACAAATTAATTAATTATTAAATTAGGTAAATTGATCACAATTCAACTACAAGTTGGATCTATGGTTGGTATATTACCAAGTTATGATGAATATAGAAGACATCCCAAAGTCTATTTTTTTCAACGATACATGCATAATGTGTTCAAAGTAAATCCGTTCAGACTCCTTAATACTACAAGAATATTCATGGGCTTGATGTATATATTATATAGAGAATTAGTGGATGTTTTTTCTAGAATTTATAGATGATATTCTTATATTATACAAAACAAAGGTGTATCATGAGGATCATCTAAGCACTATGCTGAAGACACTATGAAAGGAGAGGCTATATGCAATGTACATCAAATATGTGTTCTGGTTTAAGGATGTATCATTTTTGGGTCACATGATCACAAAAAATGTGATATATATGGACCCTTAGAAATAATAACCAATTGAAGGATGGATGAAGATAGTATATGTGAAATATATATACATATAGTTTTCTTCGATTTTCAATGTATTATCGACAATTTGTGAGAAATTTCCCATGATTGTCACTCTCTCTAACCATGATAATCTTGTATAGGGAAATGTTTTCATGAAATGGTGAGTGTGAAGATAGAATAATGGAACTCAAAATTAGTATTATCACTATATCTTGTCTCACGGTACCCCCGACTGGAGTGCTATTTTTGGTATTCAATTATTCTTTGTAGAAGGGATTGTGTTGTGTATTAATGAAGAATGAAAAAATTATATACATTGTATGAATATATTAGAAATTTAATGAAAATAAATACCCAACACCAGATCTAGATTTTGATTCATCATTACTCAATTATAAAATATGGAGGTATTTTTTTGGGACAATGGTAAAATATATACGTATCACAAAATCCCAAAGTATATATTCACACAAAAAGTGATGAATATGAACCAATGAAGATAGTCAGAGCTGATCAAGGATTTTGAATCATCAATTCACTAAAATTGGATGATAAATAGTAATGTTGTAGAATATCTATGTAGAAATGATCCAGTAATTCCATTATCAATGCTAATTTAGAGAGATCTGATCTTTATTGATTTAAGAAGGATAGAAATTAGTATCAGAAAAGAAGGAGCATCATTAATCCTTTAACAAATTAATTCTTATCCATAACATATGGGGAGTTTAATGTATTATCAATGGAAAGATTCTAGAATTAATAAGAAATTTGAAACCACTAGAAAAGGGAAAAACTCATGGTTTAAAGATATGGAAGAATGAGTTGTGAGATTTGGGTGAAGACTATGTGTAATGTCAATTCCTGAGTAAAAAAAAAGATGCTACATGATGTCGAGTGGTCAACCTTATCCATTCAAATAGTAATAAAAAATATGTATCATGATCTATGATAAAACTATTTCTTGGGAAAATATAACGAATTGAATCATTAAATATACATAAATATACTAGGTATGTCACCATGTGAAGGGTGAAATAAAAATGTATTAGTGGATATTGTGACTCTTACCCATACCAACATGGAGATGAGAAAACATCACCCTGGAATTTGTCACCAGACTTATGAGGAAATCGACAGGATACAATAATTTATGGTATGTTGTGGACTATCTTGTGATGAAATATCACTTTATCTCAATGTTAGAGGACTACTCAATGGATCAAATTTCATATATTTATATCATAGATGTTGTAAGGATTCATGAAGTGAAACTATTTATTTTATCTAATTGAGATAACAGATTCACCTCCATGTTATGAAAATGACTACATAATTCTATAAACATAGAGCTGAACTTTAGTGTAGACTATAATCCTAAAAATGATGTCTAATACAAGTATAAATTTAAGAAACAAGATGAAATGTTCCGATCATATTCTGTGGACTATAATGGAGTATGTGACCAACATATACCTATAGTCTAATTTTCATAAAAAAAAAGTTTCCACTCTTGTATCCATTTTTGGTAGAGGGGATGGACACCGGAATGCTAGGATGATGTTGGGGAACAAAAATTTCTAGATCCTAAAATTGTTGAGGAAATGGTGAAAAGGGTTATGATAATTATACATCACATCAAATATGATCAGAGTTTACAAAAAAGCATACTAAAAATCCTTGATGTGACCTAGATTATGGTGTTGGAGACATGGTACTTTTCTGCATAACCCCCTGGAAAAAAGTGACGATATTTGGGATGAAAGGAAAGATTAATCCATGTTATATAAGCCTTTTTATATATTTTTTGCAGTAGATTGGTGTCCTACCAAATTTCCCTCCCACATAACCCAGCTTATGTACATGTTTAATTCCATGTATCCCTCTTGAGAAAGTAGATACTAGACCCCTCAAATGTACTCAATCCAAATTTGGAACCATTGGATAATGTCCATTCGTATATGGAGAATCTAGTGAAGATCTAATATCATAGGGACAATGTTCCACGTAATAAGATAATGAACATAGACAATGTGTTGTGGAGAATACACATGATTTAAGAAGAAATGTGGGAACTGGAGGGGGAGATGAAATAGGGTTACCCTCAACTCTTTTCGTATAGTAAATGATAATTTTGTGGGTGAAAATCTTTAATGGGGGATGTTTGTAACAACCCAAACTGGTATAAATAAAATTTCCCCTTTTGATTTATGTTTAATGTATTATGTTGTTATATGGTTTTAGGAAACACATGCACATCCTTGGTTTTATTATATTCCATATTATTTAGAAATATAGTTAATGTATAATTTCTATTGATTGTATAGTTGTAAAATAATGATCACATGTTTAGTATAAATAACTGGTTATGATGAATCCAATTGATACAAAAAAGATAAGTGATAGCCTCAACTAGTATGATCAAACCCTATGAGGCCCCTTTATCATCACTTAAGAGGGAGAGAGCCTCACTAGCTTCCCCCAAAAAATCACCAACATAGGATCTAACAACAAAAGAATGACCAAAACTAAATATGGGAGAAGTTCATGCTTAGTGAGATCACGACCCATACCATGTATGCCGAACAACCCTATGAAAGTCTCACCATCCAACACCCTACTTATACGAAATATGAGTGTTTATTAATGGGATATGTATCATGAACCTAGTTATATGAGTAGTATATTTTTTTATAGATTGATTGTTATATTTTCATCCTATTATTGTTAAATTATAAATGTTTTTTATTTTGATACAATAAAACAAAAATAATTTTCTTAGGTAATATTAAAATACAAATAAAGAAATTATTTTGATTAAATAATTTATTTTATAAAAATAATAAATTAATCATTTTTTATTAAATAATTTTTAATAAAATAAATGATCCTATATTTTAATAAAGTAAAATGTAGTTTCCTAGTGTTCAAAAATAGTTATTGTCCAAATCAAAAAATTTCATAATAAATGTCTATTTTATTTTAAAAGTGGAAATAATATTATTTAGAAACTAATTTTGATAAAATGAATATTAATTGTGGAATCGGAACATAGAAATTTTCAAATTATGAATTTATTATAATTTTCTAATATGGTAGATTTTTTTTATAAAAATTAAATAAAGTATAAATATAATCTCAAATATATGAAATCATTATTACCCAAAAATGAAATAATAAACACTATAATAGTCATCCATTTCTAAATATATGACTAAAATTCATAATAATGAGATTTTATGTTTATTTGATTAATTTTGTAAAGACATTATGAATCATTTAAAATAATTAATATATTTTAATGTTTTAAATTTATTTTTTTTGGAGTATGACTCACCTACACAGAAGAAAGGGAATTATTCTATTATGTTAATCCCCAAAATTATAATATTATCAAATACACTAAAATTTAAAAGAAACCAACTGAAAAAATATGGGAAGTTTTTTGGTTTTCATTATTTCCTTATATACAGTCCAAAACATATGTTTGATAAAATATAAAGAAATTTCCCACTCATTCCCTATATAAACCACACCAAGATCCCAATTCTACTCAGAAATAATTCGTGGATCACATCTATATTATACCATATCCATTCTAGATGACACCCAAGGAGAAAAAATATCTAAATGTTCTCCACCTAATCATTTCAATTCACAAACTCATGTAACGGATATTCACCTTCTCTTCTTTCACAACATCATAACAAGGTTTATTCAGAATTAGAGCTTTAATCATCCTAGATATAGGCACTATTAAAAGGGGTATTTTACATCTCTATTTTTTTAAATATTTACCTTTTTTATCGCATTTTTAAAATGCGTATGAATGCAGGTATTTATGAGCGCTTGTAAAAAAGCACTGATAAAGGGAGGTTGTCTGTATCAACTAATTTTAGAAGTGTTAGTAAATACTCCCTTTATCAATTATTTTTAACTGTCACTGATAAAGGTCATATTTCATAAAATAACCCATATTTATTTAAAATAATATTTTGATATATATATATATATATAAATTGATATAAATTTAGTATATATATTTTAATATGTTTCAAATAATGAAAAATAAGAATTTAAACATAATATATAATCTATTTAGTGAAAAGACCTATAGAATAATTGAAAATTTATGTTTAATAAATAATTAAATTTTTTCAATCATGTAATAGTCATTTTATAAAATCATAAACATAAGGGAAATAAAAAAATTAATAACAGATCAAAAATAAGTTGAAAACTGATGTTGAATGTCAAACAGCTATAACTTATCATATGGGTGTATGTTTGTTCCCTACCTTATATCTAATAAAATAGTGTTTATCCCTGAATTACAATCAAATACAGGGTTACTATTTTTTTAGTTCAAAATATGTTGATAAGGACTCCAAAATTGAATTTTAATTCAGGTTACCCTAGTTATTTAATATTTTATGGATTTTCAACCTTGTTTAGGGGGGTCTTGTTGTATTTTTTCAGTGGATACTGAATTTATTAAAGTATATACATTCATATTAATATTATTTTTTAATTTTTTTATTGTTTTCCAAAATATTGTTTTATTTAAATTTAAATATATTCATATTTTCTTATATTTACTAATAATAAATCACTTGAATGAATACATTTATCAACATATTTACATAAAATTGTATTTTTAAATATAAAAAATATATTTATCAGTCTTTCAATTTAATGTAAAATATTTTCCTTTTTGTTTACCATATAAAAATATTTTAATATGTATATATAAGTTATATATATATATATATATATATATATATATTTCTGTGAATTAACAAAAATATATATAATTATATTATAATATACATAAAATAAAATTAATATATAATATATTTAAAAAAATATAATTCAATATAGATAAATTATAAATTTATAAATATATTTAAATAAATATAAAATTCGTTATATATACCAAAAAATATGTACGTCATCGTGGTAATCAATATTTAGTCGAATAAGGGTTGTCCTATGATAAAATCCATGTGCACATATGTATTTTCAGTATAATTATAGAGTTGATGAAGGGGATATGGGTTACTAATGGAGGATGGGGTAGCGAAAATTTCAGAGAAAGGTGGTTAAAGTCGTGCATTAATTGTTTTTCATATTATTTATAGAGCTGTTAAAATCCAACCCTTACCAAAGCTCAAAAAAATATTTTTAAAGGGTGAATTTAATAATTATCTTTTATTCATCTTAAAAAACACCATTTTGGCCTTTATCTCAGTTTTAGTGCTTTTGATGAGTTAATAAAACCCAAAAACATGCGTAGTTAAAGCCAGTATTTTTAATCTTGTTTATTAATGTTTATTCACGATCTTATGCCTTATATTTACAATTCCTAATGTTGTAATATTTCATTCCATGCACCTTTTACATCCCATTTTAGGTCCAAATGATGATATTCCACATTCACTCTCATAAACCCATTTTATGAATTTTTTACTGACATTATTATGTTTCTGAAATTTCATCTTGATTTCTTCATGCCAAAAAATTCTGTGTTGAATAAAATACTCATTTACTATAACAGGTGTTCAACAATTCAGACATACATCTCTTTGACATTGTAATTCAATGTAATTATCCCACACTATATGATCATGGAATAAATTATGATGATAAATTATACTATGTGTTATGATCTATATGGATCATATAAGCACGAGAATTAAATGAATGCGACTAGTGCGCAAAGAATTATATAGCAGTCCAATGCATTGGGTATTGTTTTGTCACAAGAGATATCGTGTGGTGATACTATGTTATCATGATTCCTTTATTCTATATTTTCCATCATGATTTATTTTCAATTATCCTTGACTTATGTATATGATGTAGTGTTTTATTTTGTTTCCATATTTTTGATGTTAGGATTATCATGATATATCTGGCATTATTATTCATTTACATTTTACTCCCCATTGATATACTTATTTTTTAACATGTTTTACCTTATTCAATGCTTAATCCATTACTAAGCGTTATAGCTCACCCATGTTTTTTTATATCTATATGATATCTCGTGCATTTTTAAAATCCCTAGAAATTTATAAGAATGTTAAGTAAATTTACAATAATGTTGTGGGGTTCCATATTCATGATGTTATGATATGTTCCTAATTCAAAATGTTGTTAGAAATCTAAAGAATACAAGTTTTATTTTGTGTATTATTTTGTAATAAATCATTAATTATTGTGTAATGAAGAACATGGTTTTTATATTATATTCTTTTAATTATGTATTTTATTAAATTGAATCCAAAAAATATAATGACCCAATAAAAATTCATCATATGAATTTGTAATGAAGATCTATATTTCACTAAAAATGACCAGGGTATAACATTAAATACACAAATTATAAATTTTTGTAGTATATTATTTAAACCATACTATATATGGATGTTGAATAGTTAAGTATGAAATATCATTTCTAGTGAATTTAATGGACAAAACTAAATAAATTTATTTTGTATCCTATTCATTAAGGTTTTTATGCTATGTGGAATTAAATGAAAATACAAAAAAAATGAAGCACCAAATTTTGAGGGTCACCATATTACTATCTCATGTTACACAAGATAATATATGGTCACCTTCCTATATTATCAAATCATGTATATTGATAGTTGAGTTCCAAAAATGTTTTTTTAAAAGGAGTATAGAATTTAGTTTTTAGATGGGGATATAATATCACAATCTCAATTTTATTTTATTCCATTTATATATTCATTTTAAAACTGATTTAGATTTCTAATCCCAATATCAAACATAGAATTAATATGTTCAAATCATATTACTGTGTAACTATTTACATTACCAATATTTTCTTATAAAACCCCAAAAATGGAAATTAATTATATATAAAAATATCCAAACACATCATTTGTATAATTTATGTGACATTTTCTGGAAAATTATTAAAATTGTAGGTTAATAATACTTATTACATGAGTAAGCTTAGAGCCAAGGATATCATATAAACAAAATTATAGATCAACGAAATTTGCCTCTAGGATAAGTAGAAGTATTACCTGAAGTTTCTAAAACAAATTATACATAACTGAATAAGGATTCCATTTCATCATAACACTAAAACCTTGGATGTATAAATTATTTTCTCAGACAAAATTGAAACTAATTTATTTATTTAAAAAACAAAGAAATTGTATATTAATACAAAATGTGATATTGTCACACATAACATATATTACATAGAATTAAAATATATTAATATAAATTTAGTATATAAATTAATGAATACAAATCATTCAAATATCATTATTAGTTTATATACATTAACATTCAAAATGAATAAAAAAATTTATAAATATTTTAATTTTTTTATACATGAGATATAAATTTATGAAAAATTGATTAAAAAATTATAGGTGATTTATAATTTACTATGCATATTCGATAATTTTATTTATATAAGAACATTAAATTTATTCCCAATATAATCTCCATCATATTATTAATTGATGGAAATTTTATTATATAAATGATATATCATGAAATATAAGTTGTTTATATTTCAATTCCCACTATGTAGACAATTTATATTTTCTAAATATCATGTGTTAATTTTATTTATACATTTGATAAAATATTTAATTAATTTTTTATATTGTTTATCTAATTTTCAGATATAACACTTTTGTTTTGCTTTTAAAATTAATCATTCTGAACAATTCATAATTATAAAATATAAAAACTATATATTTTTTTGTCATTTTTGTATTTTACATACCATTGATAAAATATACATTCAATTTCTATATAAAAATTTTAAATCCTAATTATATATTATTTCATATAACATAAATGGTTTTTTCATATTTACAATTTACACTACGGAATGTTTACAAATATTAATTTCATAGAAATTAAATTAATAATTTTTAAAAATGTTAAAATGAATAAATTTATAAACCCTTTTAAAAAAAATAAATATCATAATATTATTTTTAAAAAATATATAAAAATTTTAGAGATAAAATAATTAAATTCCTAATTAAATTTTAATACAATAAATTATTCTTCCCAAGTACTTCATGAAAACATAAGGCGAGTTATATAAAATGATATATTATGGACAATGATTAAAACATTAAATAACTATTATTCATACATTATCAATTATTATATTATCATTGAATATGATAGAATGTTAATGTAATGATTTTTTTCCACACCGTGGCAAAGGAATGGACTCCTAGGAATGGGGTGTTCCCTTATGTAAGAGTTCTCTCACCCTTACAAATCACTGGTTTAAGACTTACATATTTGTTATATATTATAACTGTCATCGATATCACAAAGGGAAAATATTCCTTTGATTTTAAAATGGGGTATCAATGATAATATTCCTATATGATTTCATTATGCACACACAACAACTTATACAGAATTTTTTTTTATAAACATTAGTTATGAAATCGTATATCATGTTCCATGACTCAATCAATTAGAAATTTATATTAAATATTATATGATAAAAGGGTATAGAAAATGAATTATGATTTTCATAAATTCATTTTATATATGATTCCATGAATCAAAGAGAATAAAAATTAATTTATACCATTAGAAGGGTTACAAGGAATTTTTTAAAATTAAGTAAATAATGAAATCCTTTAAAAAATATGATCCCAAAGAAACCATGCATTTGACGTAAAAATATAATGAAATTTGTAAATAAAATGAAGTATACCTTACATCATTATCCATTTCTGAGGTCACATACCATTATTGTTTGATGATGATCACTATAAAAGAATAAAAAATTTATTGCCTATATAGTGTAACCACAAGTTCCACATTATCACATAAACTCATTATTAATAAACATGTAACCCTACATAATATTCTAGTATCTTGTGATGATAAGGAGAAAACAAGATGACTGATTTTGGAGGATTATAAATTTTTCCTAATTCCATTGATGATTGGGAATGCAAATACCCATGAGCTGGCCTCTAGTTTATAAGACATGTGGAATATCTAGGGACCATTCATTTTCTAATACATTTCGTAATCACATGATTAATTTGGTTGGATTCATCTCAGATATCACATAACAAATGACTGTCCAATACTATTAATATTTTTCAATTACTAGTTAATAATAACTGAGGTTTAAGAGATCCACTCACATTTTTGTTTCATATAAATTAAAAATGAATCAAACCTTATGATTCCAGGTAGTACGACTCAACATGGTGTTCAAATTTTACTATCAAAGGAAACCTATACAATAACTATATATCATATAATTAAGTATATAGTAAAAGTATATACACATTTTTGAATATTTTATTAATACCATACAACAAAAATAAAATATTATAATATATTACATGGATTTAGGGAATATTCCTATCAACATGGTGGTGTTATTTTATTTTTTAGGAATTCCACTATGTTTTATTACTACACATCACTTATATTACGGTTATATATTATTTGACCATTTATATTTTCTTGATGAGAAGATAAGGTGTGGTATAACTCCCCATATTGTATTTTAATACCCTTTCCACTAGTTGATTGGACCTGGTGTACATAGAGGTGGACTAGAGGTCATATTGAGCCAGTAGTTATATATTACTCAAATGAATCATCCTATGCAGTTATAATTCTAAAACATTACATCAAACAATGAAATTAACTGTAATTATGATATATACATGGATTTGTATTGAAAAATAGAAAGACAAATTTCATTATAGATGCATCACACAAATCATTTATCTAATCATATTATATTTCAATGTGATAGAAACATTTTAATTAGGTTGAAGGCATAAGATGCCTAAGTTAAATCATTAAAATCATGTATAGATATTCAGATAATAAGATATGAATATATTTAAGGACGGGATCCTATAGAAAATCATAAAAAATAATTATTATATTACTACAAAAATGAATACCCATTAAGGCCTAAATTCATCAGTACATTAGAACCTAAATGTTACGTCACCATGAATAATATTATTTATTATATACAGATAACCCTAAAATTTATATTATCATATCTAATTATGAAATTTTTTCACTTATTTTTGGATCCATAAAATTTATGTACCTATAGTTATGATGTTAGGAAGATTAAATAGATAAATCATGGAATTATTATTCCCATATAACAATCAATTGTTTATATATAATATAATTGAAATGATTTTCTATCAAAATATCTATTAAATGGATGAAATTTTAAATATAAATCAAATTAAAGAATAGTTACTTTTTCCACTAAGAGATATGGTGCATGGTTTCCTTATTTTCCTGTGAGTATATTCAAAAAAATTATTTACATATTTTTAAAATAGTTTAAAAACATAATATATAAATGTTATTATTGAGTAGACTATTATAAAATAAAGAAATTTTTTATCAGATCCATTTTTAATTGTTTTAATAACACTATAAATTGATGTTATATAATAAAATGACTTCTCAATTAAAAATATAATCGCCAATATCATAGAGAAATGAATTTTATAGAAATCATTTTTTTGACTTCCAAATCGTGGGTATTATATAATGTTTTTGTATCTCGTATTTCTGATTGTATAAATAGACTCAATTATATTAGTTAATTTGATAAGGGTTAAATTGTTTTACATGTTGGATATGATGCAGGATTCACTTCATTATAGGTAAGACTTGGGATATATTTTTTCTAGTGATTATTTATTGGTCCTGAAAATTATTAATGTGTTCCACCCATCAATATTATATATATATATATATATATATATTTAATAATAACGCATTTCATTTCATGACTAAGACCAAGGTCGTTATATACATATGAATAAAATGTTATTTAGTAATGGAGGATATAGTTAATGTTTAATAATATCTAGATAAGGATAATTAAATGTATAATCATAAATATAATAATTTCAAATTAAATGTTTCAAATACAACATTCATCTAATTTTTTTCATGTTGGATATATAAATTATCAACACATCCAATGATTTAATATGGATGGTTTATTGGAATCATTTTATTATTAATTATTTAATAAAGAGAATTTGAAATGAATATACCGATTGTTCATTATAGATGGTGTCATCCAAACCACATATATTTCTACATAGATTCCCTATAACATATTTTTAGTGTCGAATGGATGGGAATTAGAAAATAATTTTCACTTTGGCACATTATATATATAGTTTATTCATACTCTCAGGAAAACAGTAGAAGTTCTGTTGTATATCTATTGCTTTGTGCAGTGGAATTGGGACATCAGCTCTTAGAACTGATGAAATTGAATTAAATGATTTAATAACTATAAAGTTCGAGTGGAATGAATCCAAAATATATCTTCTTTATATAATGGAAGAGTCTACAAAGGAGGATGATGAGGGTCTTCTGAAAATGAGAGGTACTATCACTATAATTTCATTATTTATAACTTCTTTATTTTATAATAGGGCATCTAAAAAATTCACAGAGACTAATATTATGAACATGAAATATCTTCATATAATGTTTTTTATTATGTGATAGATATTACCATTCCCCTCCAAATGACGATAGATAAATGAATCATTTCTCCCACTTATTTTTCTCTCTATAATAGATTGATATTAACTAAATTTTTTTTCAACATAAAAACTACTGAAGTCATTTTTTGGATTGATTGGTTCGTTGCTCGTAAGGAATATATTGATTACTATCATTATATGTTCAGATTTATTATTCATGATGGTGTATGACATTTTTTATGTGTGAGTGGGAATTGAGGTTAAGTGGCGGCAAACCATAATTATTTTGAGTTATTAATAGTATTTTTTATGTTTCTTTTTGATTTTGTTAAAAGTATTTGAGTTGGGATCTCCCTCCATTTTTCATCATGTTTCTTGACCAATTTTCAAATGAATTATATAGTATACCACATGTAATATAGGTGGAGTAGGTCATTTATTTGTCACATGATAATCATCATGAATTTATTCATTATTACCACATAGAACCATCTAAACTAAAGGAGTTGAGTACATATTTAGATGATCTAAGAGAGAAATTATTTATATGCTTGTGTTTTTTTATATTGGGTGTTGCATATTTTAAATTCAAAGATAGATTATGTGGTTCTTTTAATTTTTATTATTTACCAAAAAGTTCAATTGTGTTATTTAAAATAAATAATATCCATTTCTGTGGTTTAATTATTATTGTTGATCATAAGAATGTGGGGATGTGGTTTTGGAAGATTAATCATTAATCTGGTTGGAAATAATTAGGATGTTAAGAATCATACATTCATAAGACCGCTATCTAGATTTTGTATGGACATTATGAGTGTCTTGTTATGCCTCATTGTATGACCAATTTGTCTATAATGATTGTGGAATTGATCAACATGATATTCTATACGTACCTTGACTCGTTCATGATAGTGTTTATAGCATACATCGTCATTTAATCTAGAACTAATGAGGTTCGTGATCATAATTGGAGATGTGTTGTTGATATTTTAATTAATCAAAAACATTACATAATTTTTTTAAATTTCATTAATAGATTTGATAAGTGATGTTCTTGGGACACATTGTCTGTAAGAACCCGATTCTTAGTTTTGAGGTACAAGCTTCTTCATTTCCTTTTCCATAAGTGTTTTTTAGAAAATATGGAAAATGGAGAAAAATCCTAAATTTTGGAACTACACGCCGTGTACTTTTCCACCCTCTGTGTACTTTTGGCCGTGTTGGGATGAGGACATGGGGCGTGTAGCCATGTTGGCGATGAGGGGTGTAGGAACCAACTACACGCCGTGTAGTGGTACTTAAACGTCGTGTAGTCAGTCAGAATGCCAAAATAGTAATGTGGTGGAGTAGCCGCCAGCTGGGAAATAGTATACACCATGTACTTGGGTGTACATGTCGTGTACTCATGTCGACAGATGAACAGTGTGGCGGTGCCGCGAAATGAATAGTTAAATGAAAGAAGTACACGCCATTTACTCAGAAGTACATGTTGTGTACAATGTTTTTTCAGCTTAAAATAGGCAGTAGCCTCCTCATTTGGCAGAGAAGACCCTTGAGCCGATTTGGAGCCAATGGAGGAGGCTGGACCTTTGAAGATACACTGGGTGTTCGTCTGGAATCAGTTTCCACCTCGGACGATCCCGTTGGAACCGCACGGGTAAGGGCGTACACCTCCTTGGATGGTTCTTACCAATTCATCACTTATCATGAGTTATATACGTTTGAATGGGTCTTGTTCTTCATCAGATCTACACCGTTCTTGGGCGTTTCTGGAGTCAGCGTTCGGGTATAACGTTCGTTGGCATATAAGGTATGTGTCTTTGTGTTTATTTTCTAACTGTCGTGCGTTTTTGTGCATTTTCGTGCCACGAACCCATGTTGGGGTGTCTTGTGGCTGAGGTTGTTGCAATATTTAACAACTATAATTTCATAGGTAATTAAATTGTGATAATAAAATGCTGATTGGGATAGTTTCTTGGATCCAGAACCACCCCGGGCGGTGTGTTCCATTATTTATCCATTTGACCAGGATACCCAAGGGTATGCCTATAATGTAGTAATTGTATAATTTAATTGAGAAGAATTGCTTGTTTACTACATTTTAATATGTTGGGCATGGCCCGGTTACCTGTTTAGCCTGAGAGCGTTGTTGTGATTAGCATGTGGGCACTACATTGTTTTTCCCGAGGGTAGTAGTTACTTCGGCCAGGGGGAAACTTCTTCCATGCTTGAGTGAAATAGACTCTGTGCCTGAGGGCGACACTATCTACGCCTGAGGGAAAATTTTGTTATGCATGAGGGAGGATTCTTGTGTTTGACACTCCTTAACTGAGGGTGAGGGTTTACTTGCCTGAGGACGTGGACTGTTTACTTAGAAATGAACTGTGGTGGTTTCTAATATTTAATGGATTTAATGAATAATAAAATGGAAATATAACTTGTAATTAGTTACTTTTGAGTACTTATTACTTTATTTCATTTTACTACTTCACACTATCGTTGCATGCTTACACGCAGTTGGGAACGGGCCTTTGGTGGGTGCCTACTAAGATATATTTCTCACACAATGTTTGGGTCACACTTTTCAGCCCAAACATATTGTGTTGCTGAAGGTGTAGATAGGGCCACGTGTCCATATACAGGTACTTGACTGTTGATGAGGAGTAGGAGGGCATGGGATTGAGACTAGTCTCATGATGCCACTGCAAGCTGTTTTTCTTTGTTTTTATATACTTTTCTTTTGGTTGTACTACATTGATGTATAACTTGTTCTGGTTGTTTCCTTAGAACATGAGACATGTAGCATCATCATTTATATACTGGTGGTTATATCCACTGATGTTGTTTATTTAGTTGTTCTATGGTTTATTTAATTCTGTTGCACTACACATTGACAAATGAGGGAATAGTTTCCCCACTATCAGACCTGGGCCCTTGCTGCTAGTCGGCAGCCTCTGCCGTTTGGGGAAATGCGCTTGAGGTCACGTGGCGAACTAGGTTCGGGGCACCTGTTGAGTGGCACCCGAGTCCAGGACGTTACAAAGTGGTATCAAAGGGTTTCTTTTCGTTGACTTACTATTTGGAGCCGTAGTCAGGGATAGGATGAACGATAGTTGGTAATAAGCTGTGCCTAGGCGTAGCGAACCCGCATACAGGGAAAATCCAGTCTACCTCGTATTACAATTTTACGGATTTTTCAAATATTACAGTTGATATGATTTCACCGTGGGGTGATGCACTTTGAGATTGTGTTGTTTATGATTTATCTAGGGGTTCTGTTTAGTTGCAACCCAATGAGATGAGGTTATGCCGTCTCATGCATCATATAGGAACATGCTAGATATCACATGCCATGCATAGTGTCCATGCCATGTAGGTGCATTAAAATTTTCATGTTGTTGTGATAGTTGTTTTGATACTAAATCATGCTGTTGTTATAGCTGCTTGATACATACCTGCTCTGTGATAGGGTATTCCTTGTATGAGCTTGTTTAATGAATGTACGCCATTCCTTGGTTTTTGGGGAGTATGGGCCCCCATTTATCGGGATTTGGAGGATCATTTACTGTTTATTAGTTATAACACAGATAAGATGTCAAACTTTGATTCGTGGGGAGTATGAGCCCTCACGGGTCAGAATTTGACACTTAGGTGTTGGTTTTCTGTATTTCTTGGGTTTCAGGAAAGTTTCTGAGGTGTACTATCCGGAAACCCAGTATACACGCCATGTAGTATTTTAAACACGCCGTGTACGACCTTCAGTTCGGGAAGAAAAATGAACTTTTAATGTACCCTCCATGTACTCTGAGTACACGCCATGTAGTCTCTTCCCGTGTCAAAAACCATGTGGGCAGCGACAAGGGGAAGGGAAGAACTTGGGTAAAAACATGCCGTGTATTATTGACTCGGAGTCCGACTGTGTAACTAACAACATGGGTCAGTGGACTCCTATAAATAACATGGCATGTCAATGATGAACACGCCGTGTAGTGTGACCTAGGGACTCAGTCGTGTAACTAACCAACATGGGTCGGTGTCACCTCTTCTTGAACTCGTCGTGTACCTATGGGA
This sequence comes from Viscum album, assembly GCA_963277665.1. Taxonomy (NCBI): domain Eukaryota; kingdom Viridiplantae; phylum Streptophyta; class Magnoliopsida; order Santalales; family Viscaceae; genus Viscum; species Viscum album. Next base: position 61,516,661 of record OY728152.1, on the reverse strand, counting down.
CATGCCGTGTGGTCTTGTCCGAGGACAGACCGTGTGGTTTTAGCCGTGTGGCTAGTAAATGGGGTGTTGTACACGCTGTGTACGGGTGTAACCCGACGTGTAGTTGTAAGACGAGTAGTCGGCCCTGTCACAAGCGACTCGGGCAGTTGGAAAATAACACCATACACGCCGTATAGATTAAGTACATGTTGTGTAGTTTGGTTTAACTGGATTCGTGTTTCTTATCCGTGCAGAAGGACCTGGGAAGGGGAAGGGAAGTCAAGTAAACGCCATGTAGTCAGTGTACACGTTGTGTCGTTTTGGTTTGCAAACATTGAGATGCCTTCTTCCTCTTGTTCCCCTTCTGGTTTCTTCGTTTCCTCCATGATAACTTTGAATCTGAGGAGTGCTTTTGACCCTGTAGTGTCATGCCACCTAGACGAACGTGAGTTTTTTGCTAGGAGAGCGGTGAAAATTATACTCCGGAAATGGTGGGCCATGGGCTACGAGTTTATCTTCCAGTAGAGCCAGATGCGGCACCAAATGCTATACTTGACACAGGTGCGAAGGCGCAGTTCCGTGAAGGTTTTATACGGTTTATGAAGACCTTTCAGGGAGCACTGCAGGATGCTACATCAATGGCCGAACTTACGCGTATCTTTCAGCAGCAGCATCCGCCTACGTTTTGAGGGGATGGCAGACCACAGGCTGCGGATTCTTGGCTAGGACCGATACAGACTATTTTTGAGCATCTTGAGACACCTCCAGGGAGGAGGGTCATGCTCGTGGCTTACATGCTGCGTGATTCTACCAAGAGGTGGTGGGATGTTACCTCCCAGTCAGAGCATCATAGGGACATTGCGTGGGAAGACCTTCAGGCAGTCTTTTATGAATTTTTCATTCCCGAGATGCTGAGGGCAGATAGAGCTTGAGATTTCATGAATCTGCAGCACGACACTATGACAATGATGAACTATTCTGCTTGTTTTATGGAGCTTCAGCGCTTTTCACCCGTGTTGGTGGGTGATGACACGCTGAGAGCCAGACGTTTTGAGGATGGTCTTCAGTATGACATCCGTGCGCTGGTGAATGTCTTCAAGTTGCCTGTTTACATAAAATCTGGAACGAGGCGATGATTACGGAGAGGAACCTGTGAGAATCTGGTGGTGTGGGCCAGGGCGGTTCAACACCAGTTACTGGTACTATCTCTGCTGGCAAGAGGAAGAGATAGGTAGACATCTGTCATGCAGTAGTACCAGCCAGGAAGCTTCTTTAGGTGGTCCGGTCAGGTGCTACCAGTGTGGAAAAGAGGGGCACAAGAGACCGCAATGTCCACGAGACCTAGTGGTGTTCCGAGATTGCGACACAGTGGACCATCTGCAGCGCTTTTGTAGGTTGTTTCCACCCATGTCTAGTGAGAGGGGTTCTGTGTAGACTCCGCGTGCGGGAGCCGGACCAGTGGCTTTATACCAGTCAGGGAACTGGAATACATCAGGGCGTGTAGGCTGAGATGGTGGTCGTGGTCGTGGTAGCCATACACCAGGATCTCAGATGTAGAATGGCGGGACAACTCAGGGTAGCCGGGCTATGTCGCAAGGTCGCGGCACTGGGCAGGCATATGCAGTGCAACAGACCCAGCAAGAGCAGGATCCCAAACCTTCTACAGTCATAGGTACTATTCTAGTAGCTTTTGTCTTGTCTACAGTACTTTTTGATAAGGGTGATACACATAGTTTCATATCATTACCCATTTTAGAGATCCTTGGGCTCTGTGTATCTCCTTCTTCTGATATTATGATGCTAGACACTCCATTGGGAACTTAAGCGGCTGGTGTGCATCAGTGCAAGGAGTGTACCCTTGATGATGGAGGGTGTCTCTTCCTTTGGGACCTCTATGTCATAGATATGACGAGATATGACGTCATTCTTAGGATGGAATGGTTGGTTCCCATTCGAGCCTTTGTAGACTGCTATCGTCGCAGGGTGTGTTTCACGTCACCAGAGGGCAGCGAGTTTCTATACAAGGGTGAATGGGATGTTCAGGCGAGTCGAGCTTGACTAGAGCGTCGTGGATGAGGTGGAGTCATATCCCAGATTGCGAGCTTATATCTGGATGACCAGGGGACTTGTCAGAAGAATTTCCCTCCAGTTTTTGATTGTTTCTGGGATTTTTTCCCGGACGACATTGCAGGTCTAACTCCGGTGCGTGAGGTGGATTTCTCTATTGAGCTTGTTCCAGGAGCAGCACCTATGACCATTATTCCTTATAGGATGGCTACACCTGAGCTGCAAGAGCTTAAGAGATAGTTAGAGGATTTACAGGCAAAGGGATTTATCTGACCCAGTACTTCCCCTTGGGGATCTCCAGTCCTTTTTGCAAAAAAGGCAGATGGTACCATCAGACATTGCATGGATTATCGGAAGCTGAACCAGTTGACGGTTAAGAAACGATATCCCTTGTCGAGGATTGATGATCTGTTTGATCATCTTCATAGAGAACGAGTGTTCTCAAAGATTGAACTGATATCAGGATATCATCAGTTGCGCGTGAGTCCATCGCATATACCACATACAGCTTTTCGGAGAAGATATGGTCTATACAAGTATATGGTTATGCCGTTCGGACTCACGAACACGCCCGCGGTTTTCATGGCTCTGATGAATCGTTTGTTCCATCCTTATCTTGATTCCATTGTGGTAGTATTCATGGAAGACATCAAGGTGTACTCTCACACTCGACACGACCATGCCACCCATCTTGATATCGTATTGAGTACACTGAGAGAGCATCGACTATATGCTAAGATCTCGAAGTTCCACTTTTTGATGGACCAAATTCACTTCCTAGGTCATATCATCTCAGAGGAAGGAGTTTCAGTAGACCCAGAGCAAGTGAGAATAGTAGATTCCTAGGAGTAGCCTAAGAACGTGTTTGAGATATGGAGTTTCATAGGGCTAGCTAGATACTACATGCATTTTATATAGGACGTCTCCCGCTTAGAAGTACCATTGACGAGCATGACTAAGATGGGTGTGAAGTTCGTTTGGTCGGAAGTTTGTGAGACAAAATTTCAAGACTGGAAGGGAAGGTTGACATCAGCACCGATCCTGATAGTCCCAGAGCAGGGAAGGATCTATATAGTTTACATTGATGCATCATGGATTGGGCTTGGAGCAGTTTTGATGCAGGGTGACCGAGTTTTTGCATATGGGTCTTGGCTGTTGAGGCCACATGAGAGGAATTACCTGACACATGATCTCAAGTTGGCTCCAGTTGTGCATGCGTTGCACTGTTGGATACATTATCTATTGGGAGATCATTTTCTGGTTTTCACCAACCACAAAAGCCTCAAGTATATCTTTACTCAGTGTGACCTGAATTTGAGGCAGAGAAGGTGGGTCGAGTACCTACTGTCCTTCTATTTTGACCTTACCGATACGCCAGGTAAAGGTAATGCAGTAGATGATGCACTGAGCAAGAAGACTCAGATGCAGGCAGTACAGGAGGCCAGTGGCCAGTGGGGGCTCATGGATTTGTTCTCTGAGATTCTTCTGGAGGTGAACGACGGTAAGGGGAAGACATATCTTTCATCTTTAGCTATGAATTCTACCCTCCTGGATAGAGTGAAGATGATACATCTATCAGATTCAGAAGGCCTAGTTCTACAAGAGTCGGTGGAAAGTGAGGACCCTCCTCCTAGTTGGACGATAGGAAATGATGAGGTTTTGAATTTCCATGGACGGGTATGGGTTACAAGGGATATACGTGAGGAGATGATTCAGGAGTTTCATGCTTCATCTTGTGTAGTTCAACCGGAGGTTACAAAGATGTACTGTGATTTGAGACGTCAGTACCGGTGGCCGGGTATGAAGAGAGATGTAGATGGATTTGTTACGAGGTTTTCCACCTGTCAGCAGGTGAAGGCGGAGCACCAGAGGCTAGCTGGGATATTACAGCAGTTACCCATTACAGAGTGGAAATTGAACGATGTCGCGATGGATTTCGTGACGGGGTTACCTAGGTCACCTCGTAGAAATGACGTCGTGTATGTTGTTGTGGAGAGACTCACGAAGGTAGATCACTTCTTGCCGATCAAGGAGACCTTCAGTGTTGACGAGCTCAGAAGGTCGTAAATCCGAGAGATCGTACGTCTTCATCGGGTCCCTCATTCTATCATTTCAGATAGGGACACTGGCTTTACGTCTAGTTTCTGGCAAGGTTTTCAGAGGGCACTAGGTGCATAGGTGCTTTTGAGAACAGCATTCCACCCTTATATAGATGGCTAGTCAGAGCGTACGATACAGGTGATAGGGGACATACTGCGTTCATGCATACTAGATTTGGGGGCTCATGGGAGAAGCATATACCCTTAGTCGAGTTTTCTTATAACATTATCTTCTAGGCGACTATTGACATGGAACCATACGAGGATTTATACGGTATGTCATGCCGATCACCCTTTTCCTGGATAGAGGCAGTTGAGGCAGCTTTACTGCGACCACGTCTCGTAGAGGAGACATCTAAGATGGTCCAGTTGATTCAGAAGCAGATAGATACCGCACAGTCTTTTCAGAAGTCTTATGTTGATCGCTGCAGACGACCTTTGGAGTTCGTGGTCATAAATCAGGTTTTCTTACGTGTTTCACCGAGGTTGGGGCACAAGAGGATCAGTAGATAGGGTAAACTTTCAACACGGTATGTGTGACCATTTTAGATTCTTGATAGAGTCGGGCTGGTTGCCTATCGGTTACGGTTACTGCAGCCGTACCGATCCATGCATGACATCTTCGACGTATCTCAGTTGTGTCGCTATCATTCAGACCCATCCGACACCGTTCAGCCAAAGGAGGATGAGCTGGAGGCAGATGTGTCCTTTGAGAAGCATCCAATTTTTATTGTTGACAGGAGAATGATGGTTCTCTGAGGCCGGCCAGTTCTTTTCGTACGGGTGCTATAGAAGCATGGCCAAGTGCAGGACGAAACCTGGGAGCGGGAGACCGACATACGTGCTTAGTGGTCAGAGTTGTTCATGGCTATATCTTCACCACCCTTGGAAGGGAAATTCAGGGACGAATTGCTATAAGGGGGGGGGGAGTTTGTAGGAACCCGGTTCATAGTATTGAGGTACATGCTTATTCTTTTCCTTTTCCTTAAGTGTTTTTTAGAAAATATGGAAAACGGGGAAAAATCCTAAATTTTGGAACAACACGCCGTGTACTTTTCCACACGCCGTGTACTTTTGGCCGTGTTGGGATGAGTACATGGGGCATGTAGCCATGTCGGCGACGAGGGGTGTAAGAACCCAATACACACTATGTACTGGTACTTACACAGCGTGTAGTCAGTCGGCAGGCCAAAACAGTAAGGTGGTGGAGTATCCACCAGCTGGGTGATAGTACACGCCGAGTACCTGGGTGTACATGTCGTGTACTCATGTCGACAGATGAACAGTGTGGCAGTGCCGCCAAATGAATAGTTAAATGAAATATGTACATGTTGTGTACTCAGAAGTACACGCCGTGTAATTTTTTTTTTCAGCTTAAAATAGGAAGTAGAATCCTCATTTGGCAGAGGTGACACTTGAGCCGATTTGGAGCCAAAGGAGGAGGCTGAACCATTGAAGATCCACCGGGTGTTTGTCTGGAATCAGTTTCCACCTCGAACGATCTTGTTGGAAAAACACGGGTAAGGGATTCCACCTCCTTGGCTAGTTCTTACCAATTCTTATCCTATAAGTAGTAATTTATGTTTGAATGGGTTCTGTTCTTCGTCAGATCTACACCATTCATGGTCATTTCTGGATTCGGCGTTCAGGTATAACGTTTGTTGGCGTATAGGGTAGGTGGCTTTGTGTTTATTTTCCAACTGTTGTGCATTTTTATGCATTTTCGGTCCACGAACCCATATTGGGGTGTCGTGTGGCTGAGGTTGTTGCTATATTTAACTCCTATAATTGAAAAGGTAATTAAATTGTGATAATCAAATGGTGATTGGTATTGTTTCTTGGATCTGGAACCACCCCAGGGGGTGTGTTCCACTTTTTAGCCGTTTGGCCAGGAAACCCAAGGTTATTACATTAATGTAGTAATTGTAGAATTGTATTTAGAGGAATTGATTGTTTACTACATTTTGATATGTCGGGCATGGCCCGGTTACCTGTTTATCTGGAGGGTGTTGTTGTGATTAGCCTCTGGGCACTACACTGTTTAGCGTGAGGGTAGTAGATACATTGGCCTGAGGGAAACTTCTTCTGTGCCTGAGGGAAATAGACTCTGTGCCTGAGGGCGACACTACCTACGCCTGAGGGAAAATTCTATTATTCCTGAGGGCAGATTCTTGTGGTGGACACTCCTTACCTGAGGGTGGGGGTTTACTTTTCCGAGGACGTGGACTGTTTACTTAGAAATGCAATGTGGAGGTTTCTGATATTTAATGGATGAAATGAATAATAAAATGTCAATATAACTAATAATTAGTTACTTTTGATTACTGGTTACTTTATTTCATTTTACTACTTCACACTATCGTTGCATGCTTACATGTAGTTGGGCACGTGCCTTTGGTGGGTGCCTACTGAGATATATTTTACACACCCTATTTGGGTCACACTTTTCGGCCCAAACAGATTACGTTTCTACATGTGTAGATAGGGGCAAGAGTCCCTGTATAGGTACTTGACCATTGCTGAAGAGTTTGAGGGCATGGGACTAAGCCTAGTCTCATGATGCCGCTGCCAGCTGTTTTTCTTTATTTTTCTATACTCAGATTTTTGTTTTACTACATTGATGTATAACATGTTCTGGCTGTTTCCATAGAACTTGAGACATGTAGAAACATCATTTATATACTATTGGTTATATCCACTGTTGTTGTTTATTCAGTTTTTGTATGGTTTATTTCATTCTGATGTGCTACACTTTGAAAAATGAGGGCATAGTTTCCCCACTATCAGACCCGGGCCCTCGCTGCTAGTCTGCAGCCTATAGAATTTGGGGAAATGCACTTGAGGTCACGTGGCGAACTGTGTTCGGGGCACCCGTTGAGTGGCACCTAGGTCCGGGACATTACATTTTCTTAGAGCATGGTATTTTAATTGAACCTAAAATTGTGAATGGTCTTATAAAATTAGTGAAACCATGTAATGTTTTCATGATATTGATATTATTTGACTTGGAAGTATATTATTATATGTCATTAAGAATTTATAGAATGTTTATTCTCATATAATCACAATAACTCAAAAGGAGTTACATTATGATTGGATTTGAAATGTTAGGATTCATTTGATTAGATGATACACATTATATGTTTTTTTTGAATATTGAAAATTGTAGATGATTTGTTAGGGATATGTGTTACTTTTGGATGTGTTTGGTTGATTTTTGGTCCATTTCATTATATTGGATTGTTATGTGGCTTCCTATATTTGTTGATAGCTTTGGCCTAATGAGATATAATATCCAGCACATGATATTGAACTCGTATCCATGAATCTAATTCATAATAGTTAAATGATTACCATTTTCAGAAAAATATTTACAATAAATTGTGACCGAGAATATATTATGTTATATATTTTATCAAAAATAAATGAATCTCATATAGAGGCATTAGGTGTTGTGTAAGAAGTTATTTTATTTCATAATTTCCTACACCCCAGGTAATGGGAATGTCATCACGAATTACTTGATCATGAAACTTCCATCTTAGGAAATGAGAGAAGGATCAGAAGAGTCGAATCTGATGGATCTCTTTGTTATGTTAGATTTTGAATTTTGTAAGGATGTAACTGTGAGTTTTTTGGAATTTATTTAGTTGATCTACATTATTCTTGATATAATTATTCATATGAACGAACATCATGATTATTTATGTTGAATTAGGGGGACAATGTATTATGGGGAGACCATTGGTAGGTTGAAATTATAATTGATTGGTTCCCTATGTTTTAGGAATAAATTTTGGGTAGTATTTCTTATAGAATATGCTGTGATGTGGGTTGTGATAATTACTAGTGGGTGGTCCACCCCATAACTATTAGGTTTATCTCAAATATGCGGTGATGATTTTGGTGTTGTTGTATGATATGAGATATCATGAACATTGGTTCTTGTTACTATAACTGCTAAGTGGTCAAACCTGATCACTATTATCCTTTGGGTTTTATTCTACATAATCCAATGAAAACATGAATGTTGTAAGATAATTCAATTGGTTTTGTGTGTGTGGGGGTGGCATGAATGTAAGAATATGATTTGGGTAGTGATGTATAGGCTGAAAATCTTATCTCACATTTTTATCCTTTAATGATAATAGCAAACATATTGATGAATAGAATCCAAATATGAAGGATATATTCCATTTTCATAATTATATTATTTTCTCTAATAGGTTTCCCTATTTTACATCAAATTTTAGGAAATTCCTATAGGATACAATGATATCACTCACACATTTGAGCATGGAATATCATTCACAGATGCATAGACAGATCGAATGAGATATATAGACCCTTTATAAAATGTTATCCGCTTATGTTATTGAATTTGGGGTAGATGGTGATGACCATTTGGGACATGTTTAATTTTAAATTTAATACGATGATTACATAGTAATTATAATGGCATATTTTGTGGACATTATGCAAGGCCTTATAAATCTATACATTATTGGTCATATATTTTTTATGTTTCCTTTGATGGACCTTGTTTTGTCTTGGAGAATACTATGAAGATACAATTGATTCATTATAAAATAGTGATGGTATGAATCCAACTCCAATCATCATCAATAAACATTATTGATTTTAGATTTAAAAAATATTTCCTTGAGATATTAACATTGATTGGGTAACTGATGGCAAGGGAATCAAGGAAAAGTTTCACAGATGATTGGGATTCATTTTGAGAATGTTGATCAGGTGGGGAAAGCGGTTTACTATTGTGATCTTCCATGGATTTTTAATTTGATCCAAAAAATATTACATGTATCACAACTCAAGACATAGATTTTTAACTATTCTCATAACCTATGATGGGAAAATCATGATGTTGTTCTGTATTTATTTGTGACTAAAAATTCATTTCATAATTTTGATTATGATACAATAGTTCTTCATTGAAACATTATACCCTTGGTATGTGTTCTATGGTAGAGTGATTTTACATTGTACAAGAGCTGGGAATTCAAGTCAAAGGTGAGATAGAATTTGATTCATCTCAATAAGATAGACTATTATTAACCGGATATCTGGGGAGATAAAGTGTTTATGTTGGTAGATTTTAACATCCTATTTTTTTCTTAAGGTTATATTCCAATGTGACCAAATCATGTTTATTTGGATGAAGGAATAATATTTATAAGTTAAATCAATAAACAATCATATTAATATATATAGTATAGGATTGGAATACAGAAATTGGTGAGATGTTTTAAAAAATCATGAATATTAAGCGTTATATAATTGAAAAGTACACTCTTTCAAAGGACACAATAATTTTTTATGTCTACCCTAATATGTTAGGTGACCTTCAATAAAAGAACTATGAATTATGGACAACCCTAAATGTTTTCAAAACATATCTTATTTTGTGAATTTTTTTGAATTGTCTTGTTATCCTTAATAATTATATACCTATATGAATGATGGAGGGATGATTTAGTATATAAATAATGGAAATATGTTTACCATAAAATGATCCATTAGTTATTAATACACAAAGTATGAATCCTTGAATCCTCCAAGACTTAATCATATTAAAAATTTATATCAAAAAATACACTCAGATACTACATCATAGTAAGTTTATATCTTGGGTTAAAACAATATATATAGTTGGTTAGTCATCAAACCCAATGGTAAGAACTTATTAGGTAGGATTCCTCACAATTAGTATCTATGTTTTGAATTTTAATAAACTAAAAAGTTTTTGGAATTAATTTATATAAGAATTAATTGACCAATAGAAATTTCTGTGTAAAGTCAATGGATAGTCCTAAATATAACATCGGATAGACCTATGAAATATGGTGAAAAGTGGTGAAAAATACCTCATTGGATATTGGCCAACCAATTGGATAATCCTACGATTAAAACTACAACATGAACCAGAGTTATAGGAAGACGAAGAACAAGAATCTTGACTTTTAGGTAGAAAGAATCAAAGGCATTGGTTCTCACCTATTCAACTCCAACTAGTTATGGTGGTTCAATTTTCACAACTAATGATCCGATTATATGAAAAATATGTGAAATAAAATTTTTCAAAACCCAATTATTATCCATAGGGCTACATAGTTTCATTTTTATATATTCATTAGGTTCAAATAACCTCTACTCTTGACACCTAACCCTATGTGTTTTATCCATGCATGATGGTTTTAAAACTAAAGAGAATGGTTATAAACATGAATTACAAAATCATAATACACTTTTGAAATAAGAAATCCAAAATCAAAACCTATAATAATTGTTTAAAAATTTACATTAAATGTTGATGTATTGAAGACAAGACATAAGAATTGATGTCGAACAATGATCTGTATCGAAATCAGCATCTAAACCAATTGAGAAAAAAATTATAAAATAGTAGATATAGAATAATTTAAGAAGTAAATATGATCAATAAAATTAGTAATCTAATGAATTTCAACTCATTTGAAACAAAATAAAAGATAAATATAGGAAAATAAGAAATAAAAATGAATTAAATAAAGTTTTTATGGACCCCCTATATAAATAAGGTGATGAAACATTTATAGGAATGAAAATTATACAACTCAGAAATAATTAATGATGTATAATTGATTTAAGTGGATTATATATCGAATTCGAGAAGACATAAATGTATGATTATTATCACATAGTTAATATTTGAAATATATTCAAGAAACTTTTCTATCATATGAAATCCGTATGATGTATCTTTAATCGGGTGAGATCTCTATCATTAAATGTCATGTAATTTAATTACTTCATGTATGTGATTCACATATTCTTTTAAAACCATTTCATAAACATTTAGTAGAATTTGGATTTTGAAAAGCTAAAAACATATAATGCATCTACACTACATGCAACACCTTCTTGTCAAATAAATTTTCATGGGTTCACATGTTTCTTCAAAATAATTCATATAATGGATAATACATGTTTTCATCACCAATAATGATGTGTAATTATATTATTTACTAATTTTATACTTATATCGGGTCTTAAAATCCTAATAACTATAAAAAACAAAACTCAGTTTATTATAGAATAAATAATAAATAAATAAATGCATTTAAAATCTTTTAATAAATTCGGATTATAAAATTCAAACATAGTTGTACGATTTCTTGTACAGAAGTAAATAACAACTCAAACTACCTATATAGGTTAGGCACATATGGATATATCTCATGCAGGATGACACAGGATGTCCTGATAGTATTGTTTGTGACCATAAAATATGTAACATTCATTTATATTTCCAAAGTAATTTTGTAGTAAAATTAAAATATTTGAACCATCGGGAGATGTCCAAAACAAGATTCAATCTTTATATAATAAATGATTGACCAATGAATGTAAGATACAATTAAAATAAAAAAAATGATACCCAGTAAGAGTATAAAATGGGAGGTTATTGTGATAAAAAATAGATAGATTATATAATGATGCCAGTATATGCCTCAATATTCCCCTCTTAAATAGTGGGTTCTCAAAGATTACCCTACCATTAGATTTCATCTATTGATTTTAGTGATCAATGGTTGATATCCATATGATGTGTAATAGGAATGGTAGATAGCATGGTCAAGGATGGTTCTTGGGAGGGGACAATCCATACAAGGGTTGTATGTCTAGAATCTAGATCCATCAGAGGATCCTCAGTAGAATATGTAATGGAAGGGACCTTTGTCTATCAGGCCTAATCCAAAAAAACTTCCTACTAGGTAGTAGGGTCGGTGAAATTGGGATGAACGTTTGTAGGGGTGGTATATGGGGCCTGAATGGATGACTTGTTGGGAATGTGGTAGGTGGCTGATGAAAAAAATAAGGGCTCGTGGTGGGGTGGTGTGGGAAAAAATATTAAGCAATGAATTAAATATATAGTGATAGAAAAATAAGGTGTTGGTTGCCAATAAAATATGAATGGAAATGCCTTAGGTCAAATTGAATAAGTGGGGAGGATTTGGATGTGTTAAGTGTGAGATTTGTTGTGCTAGGGGTGAAATGGTTGTAGAAGATGGTGGTGCAATATTCGTTGTGGAAGAGGGGGTTGATGGGTCAGTATAGTAAGAGGGATCATGAGATGGCGTAGAAGAAATGAATTGATGGACAAGTTCTTTTTCCACCTCAATTATGCTCTCCAACACCCATCTCAATATACTTTAATCCTTCTATATTATAACCATCTTCGGAGGAATTATATGGTTGGGGATCCATCATCCCAATTGAAGAATGTGGCACAACGGTGTCAAACGTGTCAATATGGTGGTAACGATGGGTAAAAATTATGACACCCATCGTATTTCAAAGAGTAATCTATAACTATGGTTATTAAAGGAGGATGAACTATCTGGTCATGTTGACTGCAGGGATGACCAAGGATGATGCCAAGATTATTACCTCATTCTAATATTATACTTTTGAGAATATCCTCAGTATATCTTGGAATGATAACGAGATAGATGCATTATCTATAATTCTTCACACCAAAACATGGTTTCCTATATTATGTATGGATCATAAAGACTCTTCCAACCCATATAGATCATATCCCAATGTTCATCTACATCATCATTGCTGAGTATGAGTTGCATATTTGGGAAAACTGGTGAGGTGACAAAATCGTTTGAGTAAAGTTGAGTTCAACCATGAAATATCCAATTGTGTTCTTCTATGGATGACCTATATTCTCTAAAGTGATGTGAGTTGTGGATAGAACAAATGAATCCATAAACATGAAGAAGATATCTAAAAATGTCTCCCCATGAACCCATGTGATGTGGTAGATGTAACAACCTGATATTTTATAAGATATATTCTTTTTAATTTCTTCCATATCTTCTATTGTATGCTACACCAAGATTATATTGCGCTATACACAACACCGTATTAGCTTCCAGTATACGCAACACTAATCATGGGTCGTATTAAGAACAATTTCAAGTTTGGTTGATGGTAATTATTCAACGAAACATTGAGTGTATATATACATATATATATTTAATTTATATATGAAATATGGTTGGATTTTGTTATATGCAACCACAAAGGGGTCTTGCGTTACACGCAATCCTAACCTATCTTGCATTACATGCAATCACGACCTTCCTCGATAGCGTGTGTTATAGGCAATACCAGGTTTCACTAAACAATGATATATTATTATAATATTATTATGAACTAGCTATTATGATTAGTATTAACTAAATTTGGAATTTTATAACATTATTATTCATCTTACTCATTTTCTAGAACATGGTACGAGAATAAGATAAAATTTTCGGGTAAAATAAGTATTTTTAACAAAATTCAGTTTTGCCGCCATTTGATGGCGCACACACATTAAATCTAGTTTTTGACATTTTTATAAGTTCAATTTGAAAAAATAAAATTCTTTTTTGGAATCAGGATATAAAAAATTACTTTGGATTAATTTTTCATATCATTTTGGTAACTTTCATATTTTGGTGAATTGTAAAAACACGATATATTTTAATTAAAAACAACTTTTTTCATAAAAATATTTTATATAGTTAAATTATAATATTAAATTGTTTTAAAGTATAAATAGAATATATTTTTACTATTTAATATAATGTATGTCATTATCATTAATTTACATTGAATTCGTAGGTAAAAACATTTCAATCTTTGGAAATGTTTTAACTTTTAAAACCCATTTTCTTAACAACGGGATTAATTTTATATTATTTACTGAAACTTCTGTGTTATGAATTTTGATGAATGGATTCCATATTTGGATTCAGTGGGTCAAAATTATGTTAATAGGTTACTTTTATTTTTTTTAAGATTATGCATAATAACTACGGTAATTTTTATTTAGTCCAGTTAAAGGTGAATCGACTAAATAAGGGTAAATATAAGATTATAAAATTTACCTAACACTTTACAAATTCCTAATGGATGAATAAAAGTATACCCATATCACCTATGGGTCGGACTAGATTCATTTCATGGACTTTTGACCATGAAATAATATAATTATTATTAAAACCAAAGAAAGTGACAACATGTCACTCCCTTAAATCTTATAAGTATAATAATTTTAATTTAGTGATAGACTTCATGAAACATCGAACATGAATAGTCTCAAGAAATATAATAAAATTATATACATCATATGCATTTATTTATTATTTTTTGGCATTAAAAATTTATCATTAATTATGACACAATAATGATGTTGAAATTATTTTGTTGATTGAAATATCAAATAAATGATATTAGAAGTATTATAAAAAATATTATATGAACTTTTTAATGTGATACATTAATTTTCTAGACAAATAAGTAAAGTTATGAATATATTAAATATTTTAGTTCGAACATATCTTCTGTATATATTTTATTTAAACTCAAATAAATGAATAATGTCAAAATTGACAATATTGTTAATTTATAGAAATTACATATTATAAAATTGTTTAAAAATCAAAAAAATATTTAAAAATTGTAAATTAAAATATATATTGTCTAAAATTTTATGGAAAATTCCCAACATATAAGTTATTATTTATAATTAATTAAAATTTGGAATATTATTACCACAAGTAAAAGTAAATATATTATATATGGAGAAATCATGTTGATACTGTTTAAAATAAATTCCAAACATGTCTTAATTTTATTGTCTGATGAGATTACAATCCTATATCATCTAAGCGTCAGATTTGTGTCATTTTTTGAGGATTTTATTTTCGTTTGGAATTTATTATAAATTAATATTTCATATAATTCCAATGGTGCCCCTCTCCTCCCTTATAAAAGATCACCTCCTCCCTCTCCTCCTCACACCACTTTGAGCATTCATGCTTGGCCAAACCCTAAAAATGTCTCTTCTACACTTCCCTAGAAACATCTTATAGGTCCTGGTCTTCGTCAAATATTATCTTTAGTTCCCTATGAGAAGGTTTAGAAGGGGCGCTTCAAAGAAGATGTAAAATCAATTACGTATTCTTTCAACTTTATTTATTCTTCTACATCTTCTACTTTAGTAGTTTCATTATGAAGTAATAACATCATTATCACTCATATACTTATAAGTAATTATAAATATGAAACAACCATATTTCACCTTCTATCCATCCTATGGAAAACGGAATCACTGTGCGTGCGTATGTACAAAATACCGTCTCCACGCTGTGGTGTAATCTGTTTTCCACCACCACCTTACTTGGATGGGTATAATGGTGAGAAGAATAACCATATATGATTATTGTAATGTTATATTTATTCTTAAATAGTATACATACACTTTAATACAATTCCATGATCATTGGAACGATATCATCGCTCATGCGTACGTACGACCTACAGTCTCCACAATGTGATGCAACTCGTTCTACAAGATCTTTATTGAATAATGATTATATAAATGAATTTAATGAGTAAATATGATATATATTACACTAATACTATTCTTCAAATGGGGTATCTATAACTTATAAAGAAGAATAAAAATTTATTCGACAAAACACACATAAGAACATAAAGCAATAAACACCCGAATAACAAGTAGCAATGAAATATTACTAACAAGAAGCTAAGAATATGACCATATATGATATCATAACAACTATAATGATTCTGTAATAAGACAATGACATTATTTAAATCGTTATAAAGGAGGTTTGGACACGTACAATGCATATCTGACCTAAGGTATGGGGAAATCTCGCAATCTCATTTTTATCCAAGATTGTTTATACTTCAGAATTTACTGGGGAATATTTATCATCCACATCCATGTTTCCTCAATATATTATATTATTATCATCCACCTACAATTTTTTAAATCCAATTTTACCCATTGGTGAGTTTTTATTAAAAGATATGAAAGAAATATTTTGTGGTTTTTAGTACGATGAACTTTTTGACTTTTCTGGCCAACGTACGAGAAGAATGTTTTTTTAACTTATACGACATGAATGGATTTTTAGAACATTATTTCCATGAATATTTTATAAAAGCCTTAATGTTTATTTTTAATCAACTTGTTTTAGTATAAAATTGTATGACATGTTAAGAAAGGAAAAAAAATTGAAGTAGAAAATATATTTTCGTCAAGAATGGAGATCAAGTGTTTTATCAAAATTATTTTTCATCTAAGATAATATAGGGTTATGTTTCTATACCTATATTTACATTGATTTGATTATGTTATTATGGGATATATTTTATTATGTCCTTTTTCTTATGTGGATTATGTTATGATGACATGATGTTTAAGAATCCCATTTTCATTACATGGGTTATGCTATGATGTATGATCTATAATTTTGTGGAACACATAAGAATGGTTTCATTATGTGATGGGTGGGACCTATATCTCTATCCAATGCATTAGGTAATGATTTATATCTCATTATATAGGCATGGATGGAACGGTAAGTTAATCCAGTTCAGTGTTACATGACTGAAATGAGGAGTGAACTCGATTCAGAAAGGGACTTTGTCCACTATGATGGTCTGGGCAGCAATGCCTTGGCTACATTGGAAATCATAACTTGTTTTTAATGGTTTACACAATTACATGTTTTATTCTCATGAAATTTTATCAGGATTAATGTTTCATTATGATCTATTCCTTATGAACTACCATGTTTTATGTCATTGCTCAAGCTCTTGATGTTTAAATAATATGTTCATGTATTTAAGTTCAAATGTATATGATTTTTTTTATTTTATCCATGATCACCCTTACTGAGAATTTGAGCTCAACCTTTAATATTTTTTCTTTTCCGTAAGATTTAAATAATGGTTTTAGGTAAGAAAACAAAAATGGGAAGATCATTATGGGAGATTTTGAAGATCTTTCACCATGATTAGAAGATTGTGTTTTGAGTTTCCAAAGACACTAGACTATTATGGTCCTTTGGTGTCTGTTTTTGTTATGTATTAAGTATTCTGCAAAATTAATGCAATGTCCATGTACATCATGATTTGGGTCTCTATAGTTGGTATCAGAGGAAAGGTTTAGTTAACCTTTGGAAACTAGGATGCGAAAAATTTAGTGACATCCCTAGAGATTTTTCAAAGCTATGTCTAGGGATATAACTAAGGTTAAGTAAACGTATAGGTTATAGTCCTAGAAATGAGCTAAGGATCTTAGAATTAATCCTAAGATGTTAGATATTGAAGGTAATCCCCCTTGATTATGATTTTTTCATCTCACACTGTTCTTTTTGGGTTTTAGAAAATGGCTAGAAATCGGATGATTCACGATAATGGAGGATATGATGGACAATGGAATGATATTCATCATGAGAAACCAAATGAAATTGGATCTAGAAGTCCACATATCGTTATTATATAAAATTATCAATCTCATAATATGATCAATAATCTTAACTTTGGTAAGTATCCTGACTCAGCTAATATGAGAAAGATTGACTTTCATGATGATCATAGAGGAAAGAATGTTCAATTCCCCTCATGTAAATCATGTGGGAAGAGGCATTAGGGAGAATATTTCAAAGGAACTGTAAGATTCTTTGGGTGTGGAAAAGAAGGACACAAAGCCAGTAATTGCCATGGAAAAGGTTTAGTTAACACCATGGACAAGGATAATGGAATTTCTAATACATCAAAAATGGTTAAATGTTTTAAATGTGGAATGTACGTGCATTATGCAATCCAATACCCTAAGGGAAAGTCTCATGAAAATAATCGTCATGGCCGTATGGGTAGTATTTATATTAATGATTATGAAGAGACTACAAATGATATGTGAGATAAAAGAATTTTTGAAGCTCGGTCAATGTTTTAAGAAGGGAGTCTAATGATTGTATGTTTATCAAGAATAATGTATGGTAATATGGAATAAAGAAAAAAATATAAGTATTGTTACACTATTGCCTTTGGATGAGTTTTGAAAGTATATGATGAATGGTATCGGTAACCATGAAACTTTATTCAAAATTGTTTTGAAGGTAGAAGCTATGTGCATAATGAAAGAATAAGGAGATAATAAGTTTTTTGATAGTATTAATGATCTCATGACTACTATGAGGACAAAGTGATATCATGGATTGAGTATATAGAAATTTTGGGATTTTGGTATGTGGAAAGTGTTAAATTTTGACAAAATTCATGTTTTCAATAAGGGTCAATGGAAATTCATTTTTCCAGAGAATACATGATTATGAAATTCACATTTTTGGAATATGGCCAACAAGATATATTGTATGATATATGGGGGATAAATGATGGTATTCACATTCTTGTTTGATGATATTTCTAGTAATAGTTCTCTTTATGCTATAAGATTGGATAAGAGTATCTTAGATAAGCCTAAATATTGGAATTTATTATGTTGGAAATAAATTAGTATTTTCTAAGGATAGAAATTTTTTTGGTGGGATTTTATAATAATGTAGTTTTAGAAAAAGGAAAACCTGTAGGATGGGCAAAAACCCGTCGCTTTAGACATGGTTCCAGGAATCAAATCAACAACCGAAGTGTGGCATGCCTTTATTGCATACCACTGGCCTACAAGAACTCCCTGGTTTGTATAAATTAGTTTTAATTTATTAATTGGTATGATATATGAAGTATAAGCCCATTTTAGGAACCATATATGATTAATCTCACTGTAGATGGACTTATTTATTTTTGATAACTTTTTATAAAGTTTTGTTTGAGATATATGGAATGACCGATCATTCTATCACATGATCATTTAACACATCACGAATGAGAAATTCAACTTCATTTCTTTATGAGATGAATTGTAAATTGTCCAAGAACGACCAACGGTGAGGCTATACCAAAATCAAGAAAGTATTTATTCTAATTCAAATTTCTTCAACATTAGGGAAATGATCTTAAAAACCAAAAATGATGTCCCAGTGCCCTTATATCTGATGAATCAGATGCTACCTTAGATCATCTCAAATTTATGTCTTTGTGATTGTTGGCTATTTCATGGCCATGTTCTCTACCACTCTCCATCAGAACATGATGGTAAGATTCCTCTTCCATATCAATATTTTCACCTATGTTCTCCTACATGGAAACCCAGTGATGAGTTAATTTGGGTAAACATTATGTTTCATACTTCACTTTTTAAAATTAAGTTTTAGTATTCCTTTTATGATGTGGGTTTTTATGAACGAAACATTCAACTGGTAAATTGTTTATAACCCTGACAAATTTCAAGGGAAAAATTCATTTTGAGGGGGGTAGAATGTTACAACCTGAGATTTTATAAGATATATTCTTTCTAATTTCATTCATATCTTCTATTTTATGCTACAACAAGATTATCTTGCGCTATATGCAACACCGTATTAGCTTCCGGTATACGCAACACTAATCTTGGATCGTGGTAAAAACAATTTCTAGTTTGATTGATAGTAATTATTCAACGCAACATTGAGTGTATATATACATATATATATTCAATGTATAAATGAAATACGGTTGGATTTTGTTATATGAAACAACAATGGAGTCTTGCACTACACGAAACCCTGACCTGGCTTGTATTACACACAATCACGACCTTCCTCGATAGCGTGTGTTGTACGCAATACTGAGTTTCACTAAACTACGATATATTATTATAAAATTATTATGAACTAGCATTTACGAATAGTATTAACAAAATTATGAATTTTATAACATTATTATTCATCTTACTCATTTTTTATTACATGGTATGAGAATAAAATAAATTTTTCAGGTAAAATAAGTATTTTTCAAAAAATGCAATTTTGTCACCTTTTGATGGCGCACCAACTTTAAATCTAGTTAATGACATGTTTATAAGTTCAATTTGAAAAAATAAAATTCTTCTTTGGAATCAGGATATAAAAATATTCTTTGGATAAATGTTTTATATTATTTTGTTAATTTTCAAATTTTGATGAATAGTAAAAACACGCTGTATTTTAATTAAAAACAAATTTTTTTCATTGCAATAATTTATATGGTTAAATTATAATATTGAATGGTTTTAAAGTATAAATAAAATATATTTTTACCATTTAATATCATTTATGTGATTATCATTAATTTTACATTGATGTCATAGGAAAAAACATTTCAATCTTTGGCAATGTTTTGACTTTTAAAACACATTTTCATAACAACGGGAATAATTTTAAATTAATTACTGCAACTTCTATGTTTTGAATTTTGAAAAATGGATTTAATATTTGGATTAATTGGGTCCAAATTATGTTAATAGGTTACATTTATTTTTTTGAGAGTATGAATAGTAACTATGGTAATTTTTATTTACTGTAGTTAAAGGTAAATCAGGTAATTAAGGGTAAATATAAGATTATAAAATTACCCTAACACTTTACAAAATCCTATTGGATGAATAAAAGTCGACCCATATCACCTAAGGGTCTGACTAGATTCATTTCGTGGTCTTTTGACCATGAAACACTATAATAATTATTAAAACCAACGTAAGTGACAACATGTCACTCTCTTAAATCTTATAAGTATAAAAATTTTAATTTACTGATAAACATTATGAAAAATCGAACATGAATAGTATCCATAAATATAATAATATTATCTACATCATATGAATATATTTATAATTTTTAGGGATTAAATAATTATCATTAATTATGACACAATAGTGATGTCGAAATTATTTTGTTGATTGAAATATCAAATAAATGATATTAAAAGTATTAAAATAAATATTATATAAACTATTTAATGTGATCCACTAATTTTCTAGGAAAAAATCTCATGTTATTAATCTATTAAATATTTTAGTTAGATCATATCTTCTGTATATATTTTATTTAAACTCAAATAAATGAATATAGTCAAAATTGACACTATTGTTAATTTATAGAAATAACATCTTATAAAAATGTTTAGAAAACACAAAAATATTTAAAAATTTTAAATTAAAATATATATGGTCCAGAAGTTATGGAAAATTCACAACATATATGTAATTATTTATAATGATTTAAAATTAAGAATATTATTACCAAAAATAAAATTAAATAGATTACATAAGGATAAATCATGTTTATACTGTTTAAAATAAATTCCCAACATGTTTAAAGTTTATTGGATGATGATCTTACAACACCATCACATCTAAGATTCAGATTTGTGTCATTTTTAAAGGTTTTTATGAGGGGTTGTAATTTATTATAAATTAATATTTCTTATAATTCTAAAGGTGCCCCTCTCATCCCTTATAAAAGGGAACCTCCTCCCTCTCCTCCTCACACCACTTTAAGCATTCAAGCTCTGCAAAACACTGCCAATTTCTCTTCTCCTCTTTCCTAGAAACATATTAGTTGTTCTGGTCTTCATTAAAGACCATCTTTAGTTCCTTATGAGAAGGTTAAGAAGGGGGGCTTCAAAGAAGGGGTAATATCCGTTACCGATTCTATCAACTTTATTTATTTTTCTACTTATTCTAAATTAGTTGTTTAATTATGAAGTAATAACATAAGTATCACTCATATACTGATATGTTATTATAAATATGAAACAACCATATTTCACCTTCTATCCATCCTATGGAAAACCAAATCACCGCGCGTGCGTACGTACTGAATACCGTCTCCACGCCGGGGTGTAATCTTTTTTCCACCACCACCATACTTGGATGGGTATAATGGTGTAAATAATAACTATATATGCTTATTGTAAAGTGATATTGATTCTGAAATAGTATACATATACTTCAATACAATTCCACGATCATGGGAACGATATCATCGCTCATGCGTACGTACGACCAACAGTCTCCACGATGTGATGCGACTCGTTCTACATGATCTTCATTGAATAATGATTATATAAATGAATTTAATGTGTAAATATGATATATATTACACAATAAAATTATGGAAATGGTGTATCTAAAACCTAAAAATATAAATAAGAATTTATTCGACAAAACACATATAAGAACATAAAGCAATAAACACCCAAATAACAAGTAGCAATGAAATATTACTAATAAAAAGATAATAATTTGACCATATATGATATAATAAAAATGGGTATGATTCTAGAATAAGTCTATGACATTATTTAAATCATTATACAGGAGGTTTGGACACGTACAAATCGTATCAGACCTAAGGTAAGGGAAAATCTCGCAATCTCATTTTTATCCGAGATAGTTTATACTTCAGAATTTACTAGGGAATATTTACCATCCCCGTCCATGTTCCTCAATATGTAATATTATTTACATCCACCTAAAAATTTTTAAATCCAATTTTTCCCATTTTTGAGTTTTTTTTAAAGGATATGAAAGGAATCTTTTTCTGTTTTTAGTACGAGGTACTTTTTGACTTTTTCGACCAAAGTATGAGAAAAATGTTTTTTTAAAATATATGGCATGGTTGGATTTTTAGAACATTATGTCCATGAAGCCTCCTTTAAAAGTCTTCCAATTTATTTTTAATCAACTTCTTGTAGATTAAAATTGTATGAAGTGTCAATAAAGGAAACATGTTTTTGAAGTAGAAAGGATATTTTCCTCACGAATAGAGTTCATGTGTTCTATCAAAATTATTTTCCATCAAAGATAATATAGGGTTCTGTTTCTATCCCTATTTTTACATTGATTTATTTATGTTATGATGGAATTTATTTTATGATGTCCTTTCTAATATCTGGATTATGTTATGATGACATGATGTTTATGAATTCCATTTTTATTACATGGGTTATGCTATGATGTATGATTTATGATTTTGTGGCACACATAAGAATGGTTTCATTATGAGATAGGTGGGACCTATATCTCCCTCCAATGAATTGGGTAAATATTTATATCTAATGAGATAGACATGTCTAGAACGGTAAGTTAATATGGTTCAGTGTTATAGGACTGAAACGAGGAGTGAACTCGATTGAGAAAGGGACTTTCTCCACTAAGATGGTCTTGTCAGCAATGCCTTGGATACTATGGAAATCATAACATGTCCTCAATGGTTGCCACAATTACATGTTTTATTCTCAAGATATTTTATCAGGATTAGTGATTCTTCATGATCTATTCCTTACGCACTACCATGTTTTATGTCATTTCTCAATATCTTGATGTTTAAATAATATGTTAATGTATTTATGTTCAATTTTATATGATTTGTTTTATTTTCTCCATGATTACACTTACTAAGCATTTGATCTCACCCTTTTATATTTTTTCTTTTCCCCAGGATTCAAAGAATTGTTTTAGGTAAGAAAAAAAGGGGAAGATCTTTATGGGAGATGTTGAAGATCTTTCACCATGATTAGAAGATTGTGTTCCGAGTTTCCAAAGAAACTAAACTATTACGGTCCTTTGGTGGCTATTTTTGTTATGTATTAAGTATTCTGTAATAGTAATGTAATGTCCATGTATGTAAAGCTTTGGGTCTCTATAGTAGATTAGAAAATGTCTAATCAGTTAAGGGATCTCATGGTGGATTTGGATCCACCCGAGCACTACGAGGTCAAGCATATTCTTTGTGTGATTAATCATATAATGAAGATGAACTAATGATACATAATTCTCATGAACTGTTATATTGGGGCACAGGTAGTGGTGGGGGTGTGAGGAATTTCCCCATGACCTTCTAGACGAGTATAGTGAGTCCTCAATGGATAAATATGATGAAAATAACAAAGATGAATATGAAGTGGAATGATCTATGGGGGTGGGGAGGGTTGATTTGGTGATTCGTCTAAGAACATAATTGGGAGGATATTTGTGGATATGGGTGTTTCAAGATGATGAAATGAAAAGGGTTTTGGTTCTGGTCATTTTAAATGGACAGGAATATATAGTGGATGGAGAGGAGGGGAGGTTGAAACGGGTTGATTTGAGGTGAGGATAGTGGAGAGGGGAGAAGGGTTGTCGGTCATGGGTGGAGGGGTCGTGCCTGGGAGGGATATTAGGGGGTTTCTTGTGATCATAGGGTTTATAAAATTTTGAAGATTCATGAAACCATCATGACATGTATTTTATACATGAACTGTACTATAATGTTTTTTTTCCATACATCTAAAAGTACATGTCATATAATGGTTACATAATATTCATTTGTTATTTTATACCCCATTTGACTAGTAACTATTTATATATGGCTCTGGAATAAATAAGCATTATTAAAATGTAAACTAACATATTATACCATTCTTTTTTGTCACTTATTTAGTATGTTTCTAAATGTTGAGTGTGATAAATGATTCAATTTATATGTCATTAAATGTGATGACACATCTTTTATAGGTTGGTTTATGAATGAAAATGTGACATGTGGGTGGATAAATTTCCTCAGCATAGGGGTAGTTATATTCAGGTACATATGAACGTGGTATCCATTTTAATCCAGAGTTAGTTTATTTTTTCTTCCTATGTAGACATATTATTATATTTTCTATCATAAATATAGATATCTTGACAATCGATTGAGATTATATTTTTAAAAGGGACCTTTACCAAATAAAACATCACTTATAATTCACTAACTCTGAAAATTAATTTACATTGGTTAAAAACAATGCATTCCATTCCAATTGCACGAAATTTACTCTATATAATTAATGAGAAGTGTCCTTCTTCCTTCATATCCAACTTGAGTACATCATTATAGATTTTTTTTTCAAATGTTTAACAAAACATCCTCAAGATACCGCTCATGGTGATTGACTGAGTAGTTAGAAATTATTAGTGCCACTATTATTATTTTTAATTCTATGAGGCCCAATAGTCAGAAAACACTAATTGCATGATATTGATATATGATCCATTGTTATAAAAATATCATTCAAAATAGCATATCCCCATCAATTATAGAAATTAGAAACACATGAGGTCTCATGTTTTTTTCTAAATCTTCCACTGAAGAGGTGAATATAATTATTAATGTATCGGGATGACTCCTAATTCATGAATTTTAATTTTTCTTGAGAGAATTTTCTTAATGTTTCATTATTAGGGACATAATCAATTGATTTAGTAAATATAATTTTGATGTGAGGTTGTTTAAATATAATTATAATATATTTATAGAACATATTTCATATATATTATCTCATTATCTATATAAATTTTGGGGGGGGGGGGTAATATATGGTGGATGTTTCATATAGATATATTCCATTCAAGGATGTTTCTTAACTATATCTTTTTCAGTTGAATTTTTATCTTGATTTTTCACTATACCATCTTTATCGAATGGTTTTATTTTCATTTCTCACAAAATTAGGATTCATTAATGTCTTCAATTTTCCTCTACAATGAAAAATGGCTTTAACCTACTCTCTTGTATGTGTCTCAGTATTACCTGGAAGTTGGCCCGATAATTGATCTAATAGGGTCATATAAATTCACCCCACATGGTGCTGAAGGTTCCATTTGATTATGTTTATTCACATTGATTTGAATTTTACTAAACTAGGTAGTTTGGGTATTTAATTCATATTAAAATGAAGTTTTTTGTGTTAGTTGTAGTGTATAGGCCAATGATAATCATAACTCTAACATGGAAAAGGCCTATGGGATAAGAAAAATTGTGGAGAATATTACACTAATTTGTATTTGTCCAACCAATTAGATCAATCTATAATGGAGATTACTTCATTTTTCTAGAAAAGTTTAAAACCTATGAATAGAAATCATGTTTTATAGGTAGATAGCTGCCCAGTCTATTTGTCATAGCCTGATAAACTCCATATACGGCATAGTCAATTAATTTATATCTCAGGTGGTCAGGGTTGTTGATAATATTGAGATTGATAATTATAATAATCCCTATTATTTTCCATATGGTTAAAATGTTTCAACTTTAGATGTTCCTTTTATATAAAACACCCCCACCGTTGACCCCAAATACTAAGATAATTAACCACAAATTAAAGTGTAAAACAGAAATAAGATGGTGGAAAACATGCATTGCAGAATCACAAAAACAAATCTAAAAACAAGAAGTAAAAGAAAATTAAATGTAATTTTAATTCTGAATGTCAATTTAAATGATGAAATGTAAATAATTAGTGAAATCATTGAAGTTGAATGACAATCATTATCATAGAAATCATCAAAATATAAATAAAAAACAAAACGATAAAACAACATAAATAAGATGATGTGAAATGGAATCCAAATCAATAATAGTAGTATGCATTAATTTCAACTAGATCCAAACAAAAAAATTGAGAAAAAATTAAAATGGGAAGTAAATAATGAATGAAATAACAAAGTCATATGCCCCCTATAAGATATAGGTCTTATAAAAATTATTACCTTAAATCCTTCAAGATATGTTATGTCTTCATAAAATTTTATGTCTTTATGGAGGTTTATTTATTGACTACAACATGTTGTGATAGTAGGATTCACATCATTTATTTCATATCCACAATAACCTATGAAAAAACATCAATCTTGCAAAATCTTCTAGATACATTTATGATTGGAAGAGATCTCAAATGTTGTGTGTCATGTATTTTTTTTACACTATGAATGTGAGTCATGGAATATATTAACATCACAACATGATCCTTTAGTGGTTTTTTCTTTTGTAAAAACTTTCTTCTTGTAATGTTATATCATATCATGTATCATTTTAACATTATGTAAATTTTTATAGGTTGTCATATCATACTGCAGGTTTGCTGTGAATGAGGAATTCATATTTTGAACTCATTTACTGACATGTAAATCATTTTTTATTTTCAACAATTATTACTTTCATTTTAAAAGTTCAATTCCTAAAAAAACTCAAAACCTTATACATTATTGAATTAATTAGTATTAAAACTTATATTATTATATCCATATATATATATGTGTGTGTGTGAGTGTATTATAATTTATATATTATATAATTGATATTATTTCTATCTAAGTATCTATGAAATGGCTAAAAACTTAAAGATTAACATGTGTATTGTAAAATATGGATTTATCCATTAATACATATACTTTAAGGGTTTATAATTTTAGTGGGAGTATATTTGATAAAATTATTTACTAATTGTTTTTAAACAATATACTCACCTGATAAATATCACCTACTATATATTGTAATGTCCTAAAAACAAATTTTTGAGATCTATTTTAGGAGGGTTTTATGACATTTCAAATTTGTATTATAACTACATTTTCATCAATTATAAATAAAATCATATTGATCATAGAGAAATGAATTATATATATTTTTTTAATTCCTACTCAAGGGTATTATATAACAACTCGTCATCTCATATTTGTGCTGGTAGACATAGACTAAACAATTTAAAATAATTTGGTAAGGTAAAATTGAATTAATATTTGTGAAATTGAGCAAGGTTTACCAAATTAGATGAAAGAACATATGATTTATTTATTACCATAAAATTATTTCTCGAACAATAGAATTATTGATATGTTTAATTCATCAATATATATTATTTATATTCGTTTTTGGATAGTAAGGTATTTTCATTCATGATTACGAACAAAAGATAATCTATATCGATGACATTTTTTATAGATTTTGGAAATTTATTAATGGTTGGAAGATTATATAAATGGATAATAATGTATAAAAAATTTAATATCATTTTGTAAAAATAATTGATTAAAACACCACATTCATTTTAAATTTACAAGTATGATACAAAAATTATAAAAATATCTGAATACTCAATATGAATGGATTATTAAAATCATTTGATTACTAATCATTTAATCCTCAAATTTCTAATTAATCATCATGATTAATGTAATCTTTTACATTTACATGATCACCCCATTACGGGTCCCATCATAGGATATCAATCTATAACACACTAGGTGAAATCATACAAAACATGACTAAGTTAGTATATTCATCGTCAATCCATTTCTATATAGTAAGAGTCATATACAACTTTTCCTGATAACATACTAACTACACAATCTCACAAGTTCTTCGAAAAATCCATCATTCAATAAAGACAAAATGTATCACTTCAAATCTTTTAAAAAATTTAGTTAAACTACACGATATCATTTTCAACCTGGATTTTTTATTTCTAAACCAAATCATAGATTTCCTTAAAATTCATACCCTTTAAAATAAATATTATTTTCAAGTAAATGTTATCATAAATCAATAAAAAATCAATTCATCTTATCTACTTTCAACACCATCCTTCATTTTTTCTCAAATTCCTACTAAAACATTTTTTTCATTAAAATTGGGGTAGTTTTCAAATTTCCATATCCTTTTGAAATAAATCATCAAATCATGTCAAATCTATTTTTTAAAAATAATTAAGAACACATTAAATAATAATGTAGAAATAAATTTTTTCAATTTTAGGTCAAAAAAATATGGGACAACCTTACATTAATCATGTGATCAATTGAACACCAACAAAAAAGACACCAATGATAAAAGAGCTAAAAGATATCAAGAATTCAATCCTAGAATCAATATCCATCAAAATATAGATTTATTCAATTTAAAAATTGATTATATATCTCCCTATAACAATGATAGATGAAGAGATCATAATAAGACAAACAATGGGATTAGAAAATCCATTCATGGTGATCAAATCTAATAATTGTTACATAGATCCACCAATAGAAGAAGTCTGACGAGGAAAAATTGCCTCTTGTGAGACTAAAAATACTACGGTGTTATGTTTAATTGGAATGGGGGTGTTAGGGGTTAAACTATGAGAACTATTAATGTTAATTGTGGTGTACTTACCAACCACACTCAGGATTTTCTATTTGGGCCCAATGGTTTTGAGTAACTATGAACCTTAACATAAAGAAATTTAATTTCTATTATTATAAAGACCAATAAAAACAACACATCTCTAATGGCTGATGAAAATGAAGATATGAAAGCGAATAAATCTTGAAAATGAGTTTTTAATCATCAGGTTAGGAACCTCCATTATCTCATATAGTAAACCACTCCACTGGATCATTTTTATTGCTAAAACATCCACCATGATGTTCCATTATTTTATAGTGTGACTGACTCAGATTTCAAATTGAAAACCCATTATTCAACTCCTAAAAATTCAAGACAATATTCAAGGGTACCAATCCATCCCAAAATAAATTCCCCCAACATAAAAAAATTATTCTTGACTTATTTTATCTGAATATTATGTGTCACTCATTGAATAATACAAGTGGACAAGTCAATTTTCTTCACAAAATGGATGTTAATGTCCCATAAAATGAACTGAAACCAAGATGCATCGAACCCATATAGTCCCTCACAAGTCTTTGTCCCCTTATCTATACTATGTGACAAAAACCATACACATTTATAATTATCCCTATGGTAGGATTATTCCATTGAATCCATATCCTGTTATTTACTCTTCTGCGTCCAAAGAAGAAGAAATGTTGGGGAACGATCCATCTAACACATGTAACTGATATCCCACTTTGAGTGAGGGATCCAAGCTCTATAAAATAATTTTAACATGGATCTGATGGAATATAGGTTAAAATATTTTACATTTTTTCCATTTTTTTGAGCCACCTAATGATTCCAACACGGGGCTAAAAAACAACTTCTCGAGCCATCACCTCCACCCACTATGTATCGACATCATTAAACATGGTGTAAATAAACTACTAAAATGTATCACCACCATCATGAATATACAAATCATGGCATAAAACATCTAGATTGTATTATCCCATTATCTCTTAGAAAAATTGCTGCTATGATGATTCTTGCTACGGTAACATACAACAGTGAAATTTAGACACTAAAAACAATACATTTTTCTATACATTCTCATCTACTTGTAGGAAATTATTTCAAAATATAAAAAAAATATTTTCAACTATATTGGAACCTTATACAACCTTAATTTTAGTTCCATTTTCTCCATCCAAGCTTAATCACATATCATCTACATAAAGAATGTTAATAAGCATAACTATATTTGATCCTACAAACACACATCAGTATGGTTCAACATGAATGTTAATATTGGTAAATAATATTTTACTCTCTTGATTTACAACAACATCAATAAATTTGGGATAACAGGTTGCCTTATTGATAGACATATTCATGTCTGGGAATCCTAGAAAAATAAACTCTTCACCAACCATATTAGTCATTCGGAAGTCCATGTCACTATAGCTGATAACACAATGTACATTTTCAATTAAATCCCCCAGATGATCATTCATTCATAATAAAATATTAGTATGTTTTTTTGGATATACTTGTCCAATCATCCCATTTTTATACATACCTATACATCATGAATTGTATCCCATAATGAGTTTCCTATGTTGATATTCATCATGGATTTATCTTTTATGGTGTTCGTAGATTCCACAACTTAACATGGATTAATCTGACATTCACCAATTCTTTCCATAAATTTCTAGGATGACCAGTGACATTTCCAAACATGGTCTACATACGATTTAAATGCATTCCTAAGGATCCACATCATTGAAATTTACCTCAATGATGGATTTATTATGGAGTTAATATCCATTAGTAATGAAGTTAAAACATTGTTAATGAGATTAATTCTACCTCCAAATTATGGAAATTTATTTTTAGACTTGTAAGTCATTCGTTTGACCAAAATAATAATATTATTAAACATGAATTTTTCAATTCTTTCTCGGGATATCTAATCTCTATGAACATCAATGGGAGATGCCGGCTCTGAATTCCTTTTTTCATTAATTATGCTATATCACCCACATTAAAATTTTATTGAAATGAAAATGATTCTCCTCTAATGAGTGATACACAGACCAATAAAAATATCACATATTATCATAGTTTCAATAAAATAAATCAATTAATTTTTCATTACATTAATAAAAATAGTATATCATCAGGATATATTAAGTGGGGTATAATTCCACTCCCAGACATGCTGATGAAATTCATAATCTTCTCTTCTTCTAGGATCCCATTAATGTTCCTTGTGAGAGTATCTGGGGATTTGATAAAAATAATTGGGGATAAAGTTTCTCCTTTTGTAACACCATGTAAATATTTGAATAATCATAATCTTCTTCCCATCAATGAGACCATGATCCATAGAGAGGAATAGAAACAGCAGAATAAATCATTGAAACATTCATTAAATCGATAAATCCTCATGAACCTTAAAATAAAACTCCATTATAATCATCCATAATAATTTTCTATATCCACCTTGATAATGAAATATGTTTCAATTTCATTTTAATTCATTATCTTCCATTGTTTCTCTTTTAATTCCAATTCCACCATGACTGGAAATCCCTTTTATAAATTTTTTTTTCTCCTCTGATGTGAGTTTTATAAAGAAACCATTAAGCCTCTTATTAATATTTTTTCATTAATTTTATAGACTAAATATCATAGTATGATTGGTGTAACATCCCTAGCCTGGGAGCCACTAAATCGATGCTCCGAGCCATGTGGTTTCACGACCATAAGTGCTCCTCCCCGTATTCTAAAGGGTTTCGACTAGTAGTGGGGGTACAAATAGTTAATTGGGTGTGGGGCTATACCCCATTTTCATCAGAGTAATCTAAAACAGAAGATAAAATTATAATAGAATAATGACCAGTAATACCATAGTTTTCATAAAAAACCATTCTCTATACATTTTACAATCATTACCAATAGAAAATATTCCATTCCATGCTACATGTGAAAAAGTAAAGAAAACCAAAAATGAAGGAAAACTAAAAAAGCTCAGAAATTGTCCGGAAACGACGTCCGGGTCCTCCTGCATGTTATGTCATGCAAACCCAACTGTCTAGCAAGATCAATTGTTCTTGTCCTGACCTGGAAGAATGAGGTTTTCTCGGGTAATCTATGGCGACCCGAGTAGGGTGTGAGTACAACTATGTAGGCCACCACCAACGTTGTCTACAAAATATTTGATGTAAAAAATTGTCCATGAAAAATGGAAATGAATAATCAATGAAAAAGTGAAGATAAAGTGCCCTTATCCAGTTTAGGTCTCTTAGTAATATTTATTACCATTTTTGTATCTAACCATTTCATCCAATTTCCCATTACGTAGAATTTGCAACACATTTATCATGGTTTTATCAAACATAACAAGTTACATAGCTTTATGTTCTTAATCAAATTCATGAGAAAAAACACAGAGTTTTATTATCTCACAAGGACCAACTTCCTCATGTAAACTATATCCTCACCTCGATGCTTTAGTCCACATGAATTCAACAGATAGGGAAAGGGAGAATCAGTCCTATCCCTACCCCATTGATTAGGGGTGATGTAATGAGCCCCTATATTACCCAACCAGTGGGCATATAACCTCTATCAATACCCCACACTACCAAGCACTGTGAACTTGCAATACATATATGTATCCACTAACCATTCACACATAATCCCAACCATTTCCCAAGGAAAACACAAACCATAACTAGAACATGAGATTTAACACCATGAACGAACCCATTAACAAATTTAACACATTTCACATCATTTATCCATTTATACCAATTCCCTTTTATGATTCTTATCTCACAAAGCATTCATTCATTATTCCTACATCACTAGGCTTTGTTCATTATGACTTTCTCACTAGGCTTCATAACCATTCTCATAATACAATCCACTATGGTCTTTAGACATTTCCATGTTTTAACCCAATATCCCATAGGTTATTACCAAGCATAGGTTCACCACCCAACTTCTCACCCAACCCTAATAGTCACACCAACATGTTTATCAAGGGATGTACATGATTAAGAGTCAATCTCACTTATTCATCCTAAATCCCTATGATTGGGAGAGTCGTCACACCCCATGGGTGGCACTAGATTAGTCTCAATACCCACGATGGATCCCATGGGGATTGTGAGGGTCTCTATTTACCTTATTAATAACCATTTTATGAATACATTTCATGGGTAATCAAAACATACAAAGATACACCCAAGAACAAAACCACACATGCACAAATCCTCAAACAAACCATGGGAAATAACTTATAAGAGAACTACCTCAATTATGCCAGCTAACAAACTCATAATCATGTCCTTAGATACCATTTCAACCATGCGTTGAAGATTAAACCTAAAACTCACCCAAATAGTAGGGTTTTTTAGCTTGAGAAACAGAGGAGAAGAAGATACACACCCTAAACTCATCAAAAAAACAAGGATGGGATTAGCATTACCAAAAGCTTCAATCTAAAACCAATGACACAAAATATACCATATAAATGAGAGAGATTAATCTCTTAGATCCCATGGGAGGCTCGATTCGTTCCTATGGTTAAGATGGGTGATAAATGGGAAAACCTTACTTGGGTTTAGAAATCCCGAAGTAGAAAATTTGTAAATTTTAAAAGGATTCTGGGATGAATAGTTTACCCGTAGGATTTGACAAACCGTGGAAAATCCTTATGGCATCCATAGTCCAAAAAACACACTTCCTGAAAGGTCTGGAGGGTTGTCTTCACGGTTAACACTAACCGTGCGACCTACACCGAAAACCCATTTTTCTTCACTTTTCATGTCCTAATCCATCAAAACACCCCAAGCCTCCCCTAGCACATGGGTAATCAGTATATAAACCAAACCAGGGTTTCAAAACCAAACCTAAATATGAAGACTCCTTTCCAACATCTGAGATCATACAACATCCCCACCTTATAATGGAACTTCCTCGAGCCGAACTCCAAAGCTTTATTGCACATCCATAGAAAATAGATTGGGCCTCTGAGCCAATGTATTTCATTCCTTCTCCAATGTTTCTTCCAGATCAATGCCATGCTTCCAGAGTATTGGCACTAATGGAACTAAAATTCCCCAAAAGTAATTATCATTACAAACAATGATACGAACTGGATTCTCCTCAAAGGATGCATGAGCCTCGAGCTCAATATTCTCAATATCCACCAAGTGGTTTGGGTCATGGTGATACCAAAAAGATGTGACACATGAATTAAAACAGTTATATGTCTATACTGATGTGGAATTTCCAATCGATACACCACTGGCATGATCCTCTCTACTTTCTCAAACGACACAACATATCTTGGCATCAACTTGCCCTGCTTCGGAATCCATTAGTTCCACAACCTTGGAGGCACCCAAAGAATCACACTCTCACCCACACTGATTTCAAGGCATCTACACCTCCGATATACATATGAATTCTTCCTTCTATAGGCTATTTCAATCCATCTCTGCATAATCTCAAAATTCTCTGATGACTCATGCATGAGACTTGGTCCCCACATCTCGGATTCACCAGCCTCCAACCAATACATCAGAGATATACATGGCCTCCCATTAAGTTAACTAATGTTGCAATCTGAATCATTATATGAAAAATGGTGTTTTAGGAAAATTCAACAACCGAAATTTTATATTCCAATGAACCACCATAATCCAAGACATAATCCCTCAACATGTATTCAAACACTTGTATTGTACACTCTGACTACCTATCCGTCTACAGTTGGAAAGCAGTTTTCAACAGCACCTATGTACAATGAAACTTCTGCAACCCTTTCCAAAAGTGCAATGAAAAACGAGGATCCGGATCTGAAAATATATTTTATGGTACACAATGAAAATATATTATTTTCTAAACAAACTACTCACCCAACAAATCAACTATGTACATCTCTTGAAATGTTAAGTAACGAGACACTTCTGTTATCCAATCAATAACCGCCCAGATTGAATCATTCATTAGGGGAATCATCATAGGACCCAACACAAAATCCATCATTTCATCATCCCACTTCCATCGTTGAATGTGAATTGAATGTAACAATCCACTTGGGTGTTGATGCTTAGCCTTCACCTGTTGACTAGTAAGGTACCGTACCATGAAGGCCACAACTTCATTTTTCATTCTCGGCCACCAAAACTGCCTATGTAGATCAGGATATATCTTGGTCATACCAGGATGCACTAGTAATTTTCATGGATAGAATTCAGGCATCAATTATTACCACATTCACACTAGCACAACCACTAAACCATGAACATAAACAACCTCGTCCATACCGATGACCCAACCTGATGGTGTCTCCCCACCATTATATCATTCATTCATGGAAAAATATTTCGGATCATCGAGCTAACATTCTATTACTCAACTCTAAAGCATTGACAAAACTATTAAAGATGAAAGAGTCACTAGCCAATTTTCCTCTGGCAGTTCCATGTGCATCTCAGCAATCAATGTCATCATCTTCAACTCAGTACTAGATTCCTGAACCACCTGGTTCTGAAACATCCTTCTCAAAGAATAAGAAACACTATTCAATATTCCCATTGTATATATTGTCAAAATGTTGATAGATTGGAGACACTCAAACCACCTTCGCTACCAAAGATTCAAAACCTACTGTGAAAAGATATTCTTTAGACTCTTATGATCTGTATACACCCTGAACCATTCCCCCAATAGGTAATGCCTCTATATCTTTAAGGAATACACTACTAAAGCTAACTCATGATCATGATTGGGATAGTTACACTCATGGGGTATCAATAGCATCAACCCATAATCTAATACATGCTAATCTTTCATCAATACAACCCCATGAAACTTACTAGATACATCAGAGAACATGACATACATCGTACTCGGCTTGGTTATGATCAATATTGATGCAGACGTCAATCCCCCCATCAGTTCATGTAAGAAATTATCAAAAGACTCAGACCACTCAAACAAGATTCAATTCATGTTAAATCCCAACAATGGTGCTACCATGAGAGAGAAATCATGGACAAACCTTGTGTAATAATCATCCAATCCTAGAAAAAATAGAACATCCGAAACACTCTTGGGTTGTTCCCTTGACAAAATAGCTTGCACTTTCTCTAGATCCATTGGAAAACCTACCTCAGAGATGATGGGACCCAGAAAATGCACTTATCACATCTAGAAATGACACATCGATAGCTTAACATAATGTTGATGCTCTCTTATTACACTCAATACGATGTCAAGATGTTGGGCATGGTCATCATGAGTATTCGAGTACACCACGATATCGTCAACAATGAAAATAGAAAAACTTATCTAGATAGAGATTAATGATTCAGTTCATCAAAGCCATGATCAATGTTGTTGAATTGGTTAAGCTGAACGACGTCACCACAAACTGAAAAACCCCCTAGTGAATCCTGTAATATATTAGCAGTATGTCAAAAGGCCTCAACCTCAACTGGTGATAACTCAATTTTAGTTCAATCATACAAACCATAGATCCACCCATCTACTAGTCAAACATGTCATCAATTTTGTGAATTTGGAACTGATTTTTCACCGTAATCTGAATTAACATATGATAATAAACACATAGCCTTAATGACATGTCAGACTTCATTCCAAAAAGCACTGGAGATCCCCAAAGAGACGTACTAGTGCGTATGAACCCCATACACTCCATATTCATATGCTAAACCATTAACTCATGGGCTTCTGCTAGGACAATTCGGTATGGAGGAATATAAACTGGCTCCACTACTAGGAGTAACTCAATCATGAACTCAACATTCCTATAGGGTGGAAACCATGAGAAATACTTTGGATACATCATGAAACTGATCCTCTACTAGAAAAAATACATATTGTTCCCCTCTATCATCATCATTCAATAGAAATTCTACATGAGTTGTGAGCCTACACAACTACTGACAAAATTTTCCTACAAGTCCTGCTCAAACATCCCACTCTTTGCGATGAACATAAGTGTTACCCTTAGGTGACCTGAACGATACCATTCAATGATAATAGTCTATGTGCGACCGATATAACACCAAATAGTCCATACACAAGATTAGTTCAATTCACAACATCTCGATAATGAACAAGATCTTTAGAAAACGATACCCACTATCTGCCATAGCACATCCCTTACATTGTCTAATTTATTCATTTCACACACCCAATGGGGTGTCAATCGACAAAACCCCTCTAACACTCTCTAGAGGAAAACTCAACACTACAAAAAAATTAGTACAAATAAAAGAGTGTGTGGCACAAGATTCAAATAGTGCATAAGAAAACATAGAAGATACAAGGATTGTTCCTCGAACAGTCGATGCCCCCGCCTCGCGATCACCAGGTGCATAATAAAATGCATAAATATTACCTACCCATCTACCCTAGACTACAACCTGTGTGCCTTGCACTACACTACCCTACTGACATGGTTGATCCAGCACCAGATTTCAACATCCACCACCCCAACCAATACGTAATTTGGAGATCCAACTACCTACCTGATAGAGATAAATTGATCCCATGCCTCCACTTGGAATTTATCTGTCACCAACATTCATTCTCATTTACTGAGGGTTCCTATATAACCACTGCACGTGTCTCAATCGTCCACACGATCGGCACTCAACGGGATTTCAAGGAAACTGGCCACGCATGTTACCTGGGCTTCCACACTAATAACAGAACAATTGATCACCACCCTAAGAGGATGACCCTCCCTCATGTCCACCTTGCATGATTCCAGCCTATTGAAAATTTCCAAAATGATGCTTTTGGACATCGGATGCTACACCACTTGTCCGCTCAGATTGCATGACAAGCCCACTACCTGAAACTCCTATCAAGTTCTCTTATAAGATCAATGCTTGATACACTACTTCTATAAAACTCCTCATGAGAAATATATTTACCTATGTCATGATCTTCTATCTCATCCAATCTTGAAATTCCTTGCAACAGCTACCTCATCCACAATAAATGCTAGATTAATGCAGCGCAGGTCCGTGATGTGGCCAACATACTCTATCACTAACATCGATCCCTCGATCAGCCTCATGAACTTTGTAGACCGCTCTTTCCACAATGTCCCTTGGTAAAAGTGATCTGGAATCATTTTTTGGAAATATTTATAACAAATCCTCTTAGCCTACTCACTCTGATCCAGGTTGTCCCCCAAATGCTTTTCCTGGCCACACACTATATAAGTATCCAACATGACATGCTTCCCATCAGGGGTCTCGAGATAGTAAAATATCATCTGGATAAACTCTATCTAGAACTCTGCTACCTCTGGCCCACCCTCTCTAGTAACGGTTGGAGAGTGCTACCGCTGAAACTCTCTGGTCTGCTATAGCATACTCAGTGAGACCAACCCTGGGTCTAGATCCATCATCTACAAAAAATGATCAATGCACCCTTCGAATCGCTCTTCCACACATTCCTGGATCACCACAGTCTCTTTCCCCTCTTCTGGATGAGTGTTCCCAACAACATCATCTTTTTTCCCAACTGATGCACTACATCACAGGGGCAGTTCTCTACATATCCATACACATGGATTTTAAACAATACCATAAAACATTCAAAACATCATAACAAGAAGGATCTTCACCAACCACAACAACCCTTAATATTCAAAAAAAAATACCACCCCGACCATCCCTACTATAGACCATGGCCCACATGGTTAAACAACCATACACCACCACAAGGATAACACAACATGTTACATCAACATTTTGATTCATTACAAAAATTTAATTACACATATAATATTTAATCATCAATTAACATTCTTTTATCTTTACCCCCATTGAATTTTTTTGTTTACAACATTTTCGATTTACAATTTTCAAGATCCATGTTGCATTCTATCATTTCATGTCTTAAACACCCAAACTGTGTGTGCCTAATGTGATGCATAGAACCTATCTCTCTAGGTGCGTACAATGATGAAAGAATTCACAATATCTAAACATTGAGTCCATGAGCCAAATATTATAAAACAATCACATGTCATAACATGTGTATCACCCAATGGTGAAATATAATCAACTGTAACATTGCACAATCAAGAAAAATAAATCCCACCTTGGGTGACTTGTGTTTTCCCTCACACATGGGAAAGCTACTCCCTTGCATGATCTCATTACCAAGGCCCGATAAATCCTAACTCTGGTTTACCTTCACCAAATAACAGTGTTCTAGTGAAGGAGATGAAATACGTCCCTTGATTCCCCATTGTAATGTCCCTGAACTGGGAGCCACTAAATCGGTGGTCCAAGGTGGGTGGTTAAATGACCATAAGTGCACCTCCCCATATGGAAAAGGTTTCTGACTAGAAGTGGGGTCCAATTAGTCAATTTGGGATACTATACCCCATTTTTATTAGTATAAGGCACAATCAAAGATAAAAAAATTAGTGGAGTGACAAACAATAATACCAGAGTGTT
Source organism: Viscum album (assembly GCA_963277665.1). NCBI lineage: Eukaryota > Viridiplantae > Streptophyta > Magnoliopsida > Santalales > Viscaceae > Viscum > Viscum album. Next base: position 61,477,286 of record OY728152.1, on the reverse strand, counting down.
CATAAACAACTATTTCCTATATGGGTCACAACCATTCCCAACAGTAAATATTCCATTCCATGATACAAGTGAAAAATTGAAAAAATCCCAATGTGATGTCAAAATTTAAAATCCCCAAAATGGTCCCAACACCATGTCTGGGTCCTCCTACACATACACTCGTGCCAACCCAAATGTCCCCCAAGATCCCTTTCCCTTGTTCTAACCAGAAAGCATGAAGTCTTCTTGGGTACCCAAAGAAGGTCCGAGTAGGGTGTGAGTACTACTCATTAGGCCACCAACAATGGTGTCTAAAAACAATCATGTATCAACAATTGTTCATATAGAAAGGAAAATGAATAATAAATGAAAAAGTAAATATTAAGTGCCATTGGCTTGTTTAGGTACAAAAACAATATTTATTACTATTTCCATATCTTACCTTGTCATCTATTTTCTCATTTCGTACCATTTACAACACAATTATCATGAGTTCATCAAACTCAACAAGTTACAAGGCTTAATGTACATGAAATAATTCATGGGAAAAAACACACAGTTTTCCTCATTAACTTGGACCACCTTCCTTATGTAAACCCCATCGTCACCTCGAAGCCTCAGTCTGGGTGGATGCCACATATAGGGAAATATGGGATCAATCCTATCTATACCCTATGAATTACCGGTGAATATTATGGCCTCACTCCAACACTACCTGTGGGCTAAGAAATTCAGTCAATACCCCACACTACCATATACGTGCACATGATTTAGATATATGTATCCATTAACCATTCACACAACATCACAACCATTTCCCAAAGAAACCATCTACCATAACAAAAACATGAGAGTTAACACCATGTCATAACCTATTAACACATTTAACACATTATACATCATTTAGTCATTTATCCCGATTCCCTTTTATGATTCTTATCTCAATAAGAATTAATTCATTGTTCCTACCTCCATAGTCTTTGTTCGTTATGCCTAACTCACTAGGCTTCATTACCATGCTCAAAATCCATTCCATTTTTGTCTTTAGACAGTTCCATGTTTTAACAAAATATCCCTTAGGTTATTTTCAAGCTTTGGTACACCACTTATCTTTTAACCAAACACTAATAGTAAATCCAACATGATTGTCAAGGGATATACATGATTACATAACAATATCACTCATCATTCCCAAATCCCTTGGTTTGGGAGATTTGTAACACCCCACGAGTGGCCAATGATTAGTGTTTTTACACTCAACTCATCTTATGGGGATCGTGGAGGTCTCTATTAACCTTATTAATAACTGTTTTACTGAAAAATTCCAAGGGTTATCAATGCATACAAAGAGACACCAATGAAAAAACCACACATGCATAAATCCACAAATAAACCATGGTATATAACTTTAAGACCTCGTACCTCAATTCCTTGGATGAATTAAATCTTAAAAAAGACATTATATCTCACTTAAAACAACCATTGAAGATTAAACTTAAAACTCACCCAATGTGTTGGGTTTTAGAACTTTGGAAATAAGGGAGAATAAGATACAAACCATAAACTCCAAAGAGAAGCATTGATTGGATTAGCCTTACAAAAAGCATTGATCTGCAACACACGACACCAGAAATGCCTTTGAAATGAGGGAGATTGATCTCTTTGATTCCATTATAGTTTTGGATCATTCGTTAGTGAAGAGGAGTGGAATGGGGGGAAATCCTGATTTCGTGTAAAAAATCATAGACTGGAAAAATTGTAGATTTAAAATGGGTTTTAGGCCGCACAGTTTTCCAACATGGTTTTCCAGACCATGCACAACCCATGTGGAAGCCATTGTCCAAAAAAAACTTCTTGCCCAGTTTCTTAGGTTGTCTGCAAGTATGTCTCTAACTGGGTGCAGACTGTGCGGCCTACCTAGAAAACCCATTTTATTCACTTTTCTTGCCCTAACCCTCAGAATAATGCCAATTCTCCGCTAGGACATGGGTAACAACTTAATTAACCCAAAAAAGGTTTTAAAACAAAACATTAATGATGAAATACCATTCCAAAATCCTGAATCTTACAATTGGTATATATTGGTTCTAGAAATCGAGTTCTTTCACATTGGGAATCATAACCAACTTTGAAACACAAATATACCTATTAACCATACCCCCTAAAAAATATTCGTTAACTACCTCCTTTAAATTTGACTTTTCAAGGTTCGATTATTCTATATAAAATACCTATTGAAATACATATGTGCCTAGTGAACATTCATATTTCCTAATGAAGATAATGTTCATAATTTATTCTTCCTTTGAAATTGAATCTGACTTCATATTATCTATTGCATACATAAGCCATGGAATAAAACTCGAGAAATTATATTCTTCGTTGATTCTAGTTGATCCAACACCCCTTCCCCTATTCCTCCAAGCCACTGGGATCTCAATGTGTTAAAATGCTCTCTTCCATTCAACATCTACATAAAAAGTAAAATTTCAATATTGCCATTAAATAGTTCTTTTAAACATTATCCTATACTTCATGCATTCCTAGAAATAGTAAGTGTTATTGTCAACATAATTTATCCATAAGGCTGTTGATTTTTCTTTTTATTCCATTTTTGTCTCTTGTAACATCTCAACAAGAATTATTTTTTCCCTTAGTGAAAACTCACTATTATCACTAATCATGTGCATCATTGAACTATAAGAAAAAGTTATATAGTTTTAGAAATTTGACCAAAATGACATGATAAAATTCGCAATCAATGCAACCCAAAAAAAATTGACATGAAATATTTGTAATAATGTAATAAGATGTTACAAATTATCTTGGAATAAATGAAAATATATTTAAAAATTCAATAATAATATAATATTCATCCCCATGGTCCATCAGGAAGTTCATAATCGAGATAATATCTATATATAAATGCTTAATAATTATAACTATTATTGGAATAATGACAAATGAGTAAGGATTTTTGGAATATATGAGTAATTATATAGGATGGTAATATAGTTTTCAATATTATATGCCAATTGTACTCATTTGGTCATAGGGATTATATGATATTTGGATCCATATGTCCATTGGGATTATATTGTTATCGGGTACAATAAAAAATTATAATATCCTGAAATTAATTGATATGATTAAAATCATATATTTTTATGATGGAATATTATTATGTGGATTTTTATTTTATCATAACAAATTTTAATATTCAAAATATGATTGTGGATCTTTTTTATAATTAAATATGTTATCTAATTTTTTTTATCATTCCTTAAGCAGTTGTTTCTAAAAATTGAATGTGTAAAAGTTCATTTTATATTAGAGAAATACATTTTTTTAAATTAATTTTATATTTATTTTTTTCACCAATAATTTAATTATTTTTAAATGACTTTATAAATTAAATTTGAAAAAAATGGAAATCAATTTTCAAATCCAAATTTCAAAATAGTGACAGGATAAACATTGTAGATATTTCTAAAAATATTGATTTTTTTGTAAAGTGTGAAAAGGCTGATTTTTACAATTAAACCATTTATTTTCAAATATAAAGTATCATAGAATTAACATTATATTATGTATTTGGATTTGATGAAATATTAGACCACTATGATAAATAAGAATATAATTAATGCCAAAGGGGTCCGATTATACTTGAATTTGGTATAATTTAATTTTTAATATTAATATTATTTCTAAAATAATTTAATCAATTTTTCACACTTATATTAAAAGTAACTAATAAAAAATTAAGAAATTAAATTCATGTTTTGAGTAAGGGGGTTAAAATTTATAATTATTTCCTATTCCATTTTTGGTTATTATTAACAGAAACCATGGTAAATTTTTATCCTCACAATAAGTGGTAAAACATGATAAATGAATTTAAAAACTATTATGTAATATCTCAAAATAAATTTCATAACTTCCTTTATTTGATTGTTTTATTGGTTTTAGAAAATCCTATTCATATATTCAATTAAATTATAACAAAATTCAGGGCTTTTGAAAGAAGAAAAAAGAAGAGTAAATTTTTTTAAAAAATATTTAATGTAATATTTTTTAGATACAATTTTGTTCCCTAATAATTTCATGCATGATTATATAAGAATAATAATAGATAATTATTTTATCTTCTTGTTATCTTATTTTTTCAATTTCTTTAATATCAATGTATGTGAATAGTCCAGAAATGACTATTAATGATGTTTACTGTAAAAAAAATATAATTAAATCATTTGAAAATAAAATAATCATACCTTAACAAAAATTTATAGGAAATTATTTATCCAATGAATAATGGTTCATGTATATGGTACTTTTAATTTATTAAAATAACATTCACGAACCATTACGATATAAAAAAGAGTTAAAATAGTTAAGGTTAAACTTGGCTAACAAGGTGGCCAAACTAAAATATAACTATAAAAATATACAAAAGCCTGTCTAAATTTTGTTAGTATAATTTCATTAGACCCAAGTCAACTTCTATTTAATTTTATGGAACATGAGATCAATTGGATATAAAATATAAATTTTTTATATGTAAATATTTAATGTATTTAAAATAATACCACCCACATCACTTATAAAAAGGAACCTCCTCTTATATCATACATAAAACTCACTATCCATTTAGTTCTTCCATGATATTGATAAATTAATTCCTTGATTCATTATGCACATCAAAAATCTTTTGGTCTCCCATTATTACCATCCAAGTAAGTCATAGAATGTATGGAATGTTATAAAAAAAATATTTTAGGGAATCATTATCTCCTGGATAATCTCATATTAAATTTTCCCTTCATTGATCAATTCTTCATGGAGTTTGGTTGTTAGATTTATTGGGAATAATTCAATATCCTTAAAATATTCATCAAAAAGAACAACCTTAGTGGTTTTATCATATATCTAAATAGAGAGGTATATATGATTGTATTTTTCATTTTCAATAATGATAGAATCACTATACATTTTAGGTTCTATAATTTTATCCCAATATTCAACATCATTTTCCTGATCTCTCATGTTTACATTATATGGAATGCATTTTTTCATGAACCTCTTAAATAAATGCGTGATAAATTTTGGTTTTATATATTATATATTACATATAGGCCTCATCAGCTATCTCAACTATGAAAATATATTGAATGATCTTCACATCACCTTTATATTATATTTCTTTTGTATTAGATCCATATATTTTCATATCGGTCACTAAGATAGAAAGAATCCTTATTTAATTTTTAACTTATTTTATAATGCTAAAAATTTTCCACACTTAAATATCTGATTCTGTATTCCCACTAGACATATATATCTATTTGACTGAAAAATATTAATTAATATAACTATGATCTTAAATATTGGCCTATAAAATATTTTTTTTATGAATATAAATTTATTAGTTTTTATAAAATTCAATAATTTTTGTTTGTTCTAAAAAGTGTTTATATGTTCTTATCTTCCTAGTAAATGAATCTAAATGGATGGATATGAATTTTTCATAGATACATGGTAAATATTTTATTATTTATGAAAGAATATTTCTAGTGCACACCTTCGGTTCAGTCTCTCATTGTACCCACTCAAAGATTTATATGAAAAAACAATCAAAGATATCATTTAATTAATGTTCAAATGCTATGTAGTTGGATAGAATATAAATTTTATAGAAGAAATATCTTGTTATATGTATTATTTACAACCATTATATTCACCTTTATACAAATATAAATAAGATTTATATGAAAAAACAATTTACACCACAATGTGGAGATGATAAAAAGTATGTATACACACTTAGTGATATTGTTTTTAAAAGGATGGATAAAAAGAGGAATTTTTGGTCACATAATTTTAAAAACTACTATGAATATTTTCAATTTTTGACTTATTATTTTTGTTTGGAAAAAACATAATATGAGGAAGTAGAAGAATAAATGAACATTAAAATAAGGGATAAAATGATTACCTCTTTTTTGAGTATTTTCTTTTGATTTGAACAAAATGTCTCTTTATGAGGGCCCTATGCACAAATTTAGGCCTCTTAGATGATTTGAGGGAGGTTGGGATGTGAAATGTTAAAGGATTGACTTATCCAATAGGCTTTATAGGTGTGAGTTAAAGAGAATGTGAGGTGACCTTTTATAAGAGAGGTGAGTGGAAATTTAAGAAAAATCTATAAATATTTATTTATTATAAAACTGTTTTTGGTTTACAATAGATCAAAATAAATTTATTTATAGGATAAGATATTGATGGATCTATATCCTCTTTACTAATAGGCTATAGACATTTTTAGATCATAAAAATAACGTTATCTTTTATAATTAACCCTTTATAAAATAAGTTAACTCTTACTATGTCCTCTTATACTTGGTTAACATCATTAATATTAAATTACAAGAGTACATAAAGTGGATCATTTATGAAATCTTAATCACTATACAATTGTTTTTCCAAAATTTGAATTTTTAGTATTTTATATCATTTAATAATATAGTATTTGTTTTAAAAACTCATTTATGTCTATTTTGAAACTATTTAGTAATTTATTTTAGTTAATGTCATATAAACATGATTCTTTCAATCCGAAGGAATTAAATCATCCCTCATATGTCAATTTCAACCAAAAAATTCTTCGATGGACTCAAATGTAAAAATAACATTTAATTTAAAATTTACAAATTAATTTACATGAATAAATCATTAATAAGTTAATCACTACATTATCACTCTTTCATAAATTAAATCTTTTATCAAATGTCTAAAAATTATAAATAAAATATCCAGATGTATGAAATCATTTTATTTTTAAAATTAGTATTTATAATCAAATATATCAATTATTTAGCCCCATATAAATGATTTTTTAGTGAATCATACATGTTTTTGTTATATTTTTCTATACATTAAATTTATTATTATAAAATGTCATTTCAAAACAAAATGGCTCCATGGGGTCCCAAAAACGACCCAGTGAAGCCCATGGCATGACATATATCTTCCAATAGGATTAGTGCATGAGGATGTATAAAATTATTAATATTTTATTTTATTACCTTATTTTCCAAATGAACCCTTTTACCATGGTAAATAAAATAATTACTAATGTTATTATTCATAATGTTGACAAAAATAAAAGGTACCTATTTACACAATTTGGACCTTATGATTCAATATATGGAATCCATTTTTTAAAATTCAAAACCACTTCAGTATATTAAATTATAAAAATATAATGTAATTATACTTTAAAACCACTAATATGTATTATTTAACAATATAAAATAGTTCAATTAAAAAAGTTGATGTTAATTAAAATTTAATAATTTTCACAATGCATCAAAAGTTAAAAGATGTCATAAAAGTACCAAAAATTTATCCATTTTTTATTTACTTCTTATAAATAATATTTTATTTTCATAAAATTGAATATATATATATATATATTATATTTGAAAGGTTTTTCCATTAAAAGGTATAAAAACTGGATTTCTTGAGAAATATGTCTTTTATCTAAAAATTTGAATTTTTCCTTATATTATGTATATGAAACAAAAAAAATAATGTTAATATTATATGGGATTTATAATATTCAAAATATTGTTAATTATATGCATAACCTCTTTAAATGGCTAGTTTGATAGGTCTTTTTTTGCGTGAACCTGGTTTTGTGTACATCACGCACTATTGATTTATTTTAAAATGAAATGTATCATGGAATATTAGAGGTGTTATTTGTAGGGTAAATGCATATTTTATTATTTTATGTAATTAAACATTTTTAATAAAAAACAAAATATTATGTTGATTTCATTGAAATAATAAATACTTATTTATAAAATATTATTAATTTTTTTGAAAAGGCCACAAATAACTTTTATATGTAAAAATATTTACTTCATTAAAATTTAAATCATAGGTTTTATCCAAATTTTATATAATATTTTGACAATGAATTTTTTTAATCAAAAATAAAATATCGTATGTTTTAAAATATTTATAAAAATATAGGTTTATCTTATATAATAACAAAGTTATATTTTTAATCGGAAGTATATCTTCATTATTTAGCAAAAAAATTACTATTTTAGAATGATAAAAAATATTTAATCCATGATAATATTGTTATTATAAATTAAAAAATGTTTTTAATTTTTCAAAATTAGTATTATATTTTTTATAAATAAAATTTAAATAAAAATATCCAAAATTAATGATAACCACTTACATCACTGATATTAAAACAAATAACTATTTTTATTAGTTATTTATTTGAATTTATAATTATATTACTATTATATTATTCATATAAAAATTTATATAAAGAATTTAGTTTATTTATAAGCATAGTTTAAAAAAGATTTTGTAGACAAAAACTATTTATAGTATAAACTAATCTCTTTAAGGATGTTAATGCATTATTAAATAAACATCTATTTTCATTAAATATACAATCTTCAAATTGAAAAACATAATTATTGATAAATAACAGATCATGTTAATAACTACACGTTAATATAATCCAAATTTATAATTAAATTTACCAAAAAAATCACCACTTAAGATCTATGAATAAGGAAAGCTCTGGTGGTAGTCAAGATTGATGATTCTATTAGCATAGATCTTATGGCCATTTCCATGTGTTTTCATTTCTATAATATATGATTTATTTTATACCATTGTAACATTTTTTCATCTTGGGATGGATATAAGGAAAACCTTATTGAAGATAAATCATTTACAATAACATAAAAATGATCTTCATAAGGAATACATCATTTTCCCAACCTCATTTCTTTATTTTCTCATCACATATTTCATAGTATGGTTACTTTCATTTATTAATACACAATTAATTAAAGTATTATAAAAATTATTTTTTCATTTAAAATATCATGGTTTCATTTCAGTCCATTACATCATCTAGATTTTGTTATCAATATAATATTTATTTTAAAAAACAAATATTGAAGTTACAGGTAATTATAATGATGGATTCCAAGGGAGGTTTGACCAAGGAGTGTTTGGAGTATAACTATATCTATTGTGACATAGTATTAGGTGAAATCATAATGATTATGAGATAAAATTGGATTCCACAATATGATATTTTAATTTCAAAACTATGTATAAATTCCCAACCTCCTTTTTACTCATCACTGAAACATGTTCCCTCTCGAATATTTGGAGACTTGGGTTCTCTTTCACATGGTTTTCCAATCCCACTTCTTCAGATTTGAAGGTCATTGTTTGGAGACATGTTTCATGAAATACATGGAGTCTTCTATCTTAATAATTATTTATTTTCCCTCCACTATTGATATAGAGAATGTTATGGTTGAGTGAAGTGGATAGTTTGGTTGTTTTTTCGATAATTCTTAATGTAATATATTGTGTCGTAGATTACTAATACATTACTGTTGCTCCATTTTTTAATTAAATATTCATGATTATCTTCTTCTTCCTTTGGTCTTTCATAGTGAATAAAAAATTCCTTGTTTGATGTAGGAGATCCTTTTTTTCTATATCATTTTAATAATTTGATGGATTATTATGATACTGTTTTAATTTTGATTTATTATACATATAATATTAAATAGATCATTAATTTTATGATATTTAAATTTAAGGGACATGTGGAATGTGTTTGTATGTTTTTATTGGGTTCCTTGTAATTAATATTTGATCATTCACTATGACACAGTGCTAATATGATTATGAATTCATTATTTTTATCATTTTCTGTCCCACTATTAATTATGAATATATATCATGTATAATTAAATGAGATCAATATTCATAAATGGTTAACCTCTTATATATGGTTATAACTATTTTATATGTATAAATATTTTTTATGCATAGATCTTGTGTATAAGATTATTCTATTGATTGTATCAATCGCTTGGGGTTTGTAGTGTGTTGGGGGTGAATTGTTTTGGTGACGAATCAGATGGGAGGTAGGCTTGTGAGTTGTTTAGTATGGGATGTGATAATGGTTTTTGTGAAATTTTTGGCATATTATGTTTTATCATGTGGTAATAACTTTTTAATGGAGATAAAATGATATTAATAATGATGAAATGAAAATTACATGGGATGTGAATTTCAGAAGTGGTAAAGGATATATCAATTGAAATTTCATAAATTAATATAAATAAAATAATGTGAAGACTATAGTTTTCTATCATTATATAGGTTATTTAATAATTTAACAAATATAACTTTGTTTGGAGACTGGAAAATATACAACTAGATTAAATTTAAATAAATATAGGACATTTGGGGTGTGTTTTGATAATTTATGTAGTGATGTTTCATTTGGTTGTTGCAGTATTTTATAGTGGATTTCATGTGGTGAGGAATTAGTTATGTGGTATTTTCTAGTTTCATATTATCTATGATCATAGGTTTTGTATTTAGGGTTTTTTGTATATTCATTTATTTTAATGATCCAAATATTTACACCCCAGAGACGTTGAGTACTATATGTCGGTACCCAAATGTTTTTGGAGGTTTTTACTTCACATCCTGGTTGGTGAGAAAATTATTATACGAGTAGAAACTTTTACCTTTACTCTCATATAGAGTTGTATATATAGTAAGTGTAAAATTTATGTAGAGGAAGGACTTATGAGGTTATTTGTAGTGGTTATTCTTGTTTATTGGAGGATTTGATATGTTTTGGGGTCCATTAATGAGATGAGGATAAATGCAGTTGATTTATTTTATATTCTTGATACCCTACTACCAAGGTTATGAGGCTGTGGTAAGAGGAGTAATGGTAAACATGATGATACAAAATCAAAAAGTGATATGTGGATATTGAACAGTGTCATCACAGGGAATTGGGCCTAGTGAGAGGCTATGATTGAATGGATTGAAACTCAACCCACAAATGACATGAAATGATAAATGAAAAATTATATATTTAAATGAAGGGATGTGAGAACTAGAAGCTTGTCATTGGAGGATGTGACTATAAAATTTGTGGGGACTTTTATGTGGGGAATCATCATATTTGTTATTTTAAAATTAGTTTACCACATTAGGTGTGTTATATTGAATGTGAAACATGGGGAGGCTGGTTTGGTTTGTTGAATAGTATATGGACTTTTTAGTTCTTCTATTTGTTTACAACCATATTATTCCGCTCTTTTAAAATTTACACATGTTAACTTTTGTATGATGATAATGATTATACATCTTATACCCACACTATATATATAATATTTTTTTGTTGATGTAGTGAGATTTGGTGTTATAAATTCACCACACATTTATTGAGTGGATATCTTCCATTTCTTCTATTTCTTAAGAGTTATTTTGGATTTTATATTGAAGATTTAGATTTAATAACATATAATTCATTAATATATTTATTTCAATCGAATAATTGTTTATTTCAATTATGTGTCATCAATTGAGGGTTTCTATCTAATATTTTTTCTTTAAAATATATTATAATTGTAATTCCAACAATGGTTATTTTATACCATCATTTCTAGTTCATATCATATTCCTTACTGATGGAAATCTTATTGGTTCATTCCTTATATTCATTGTCTATAAAGAATTTGTACTATTAGAGGGGGTGCATGATATAGTGATAACAATAATTTTGGTTGAGGGAGATTTTAGTACTTTGGGTTTGGTATTTTGTGTCATGGATGGGTTAGTTGGAAAACAATGTATGTTGGTCATTTTATTATGAAATATTAAATGGAGACCGGCATAGAAATATTACTTTAGGCCCCCTTTTGATTTTATATAAGAAAATTCTGTATTTTAATGTTCTATGTAATTTGGCACTACATTTGAGGTAGATACCAAGAATATATACATGGATCGTTCTTGATTTTAGTTTTGAATTGATGAGATGATGTTAATTAATAGAAAAGAAAAAAAGATAATTAAACAAAATAAATTTTATGTCTTAATTCATAAGGATTCTCTTGTGACATAATGTTTTATTATTAAAATTACTTGGAAATCATTAAATAAATACATTAGTATACTCATAAACAACTGGAGAATCTGAAATATTGAGTTTCTAACCAACCATTTGAGATTAGTTTCCCTTATGAACTAGTAGAAAGACACATATAATATAAGTGGTTTATATAAGAATTTATTAAACATACACACACTGAATGATGATCATAGGTTTATTTTTATGTCAAATGTGACTTCCATTTATAGTAAATTGATATAAAATCTATATAAATTGTAAATAAATTCTCAATATCATATTAAATAAATCATAAGGAAAATAATTATATTTTATTAGTGATAATTATTCTATACATTAACATGAAATCTCAAAATAAATAACGTAGTACATGTTTTACTTATCCATCATGATCAACCTCAACATTTGATATAAAATAGGACCATTCTTAGTCTAGATTTTAGCTTTTGGATTAGGGAATTAACTTTAATAATTCTAATGTTCCGAACATATAAGATATTGAACTATTAGGTGTATCATAGGATGAAAAAAACATCCCTATATCGAATGATTAATTTATTAATAAAAAATAGATCATCTATGTGTTTCCTTACTACCCATAAAATAACACTGTATTCCTTGAATAAAATTACATGGGTGCTTCTTCCCATATTCCTCACATGTAGAAAGACGACACTTATTTCCTCCATTTACATTATCACATAAAATTTCTTAAAATCCCCATTTTCACATATTTGGTTAATTTAGAAAAAATCCTAACATTTATATTATTATTTCTAATTCTTGATAAATGATAAATCAAAATCATAAATTTTCCATTCGACTATTATTTAATTTATTTTTTCATGAGGATGGTTTTTTAATAAAGAATAAATTTTTTGTTTTTAGGTTTCCTCTTAACTCCATCCATAAATTAAATCCAAAACATTTGGAGAGTGTTTCAAACAAAAACAATCAGATTAAGAAAACATATAATCAATGAAATCATTAAAACTATTCCCAAAAGTATGAAACCATCATTCATCCCATGACACATTATTTTCATCTCATATCACAGTTTATTATCATAGGTTTTAAAAGTTTCTATTACCACATTCATCCAAATGGATCATAATGAGAAGGTGAATTAACAAATGCATTTTCCCAAGGAGTTACAAACTAATAGATTAGTTACACATCTTTATTTTGTATTAGGTAATGATTGATTTAATTACAAACTAGCCTTTTCCAGGTTATAATCATTCTGGGGTTATTTTATAGACCATTCATTCACATTTCTGAATGAAGACATGTACTTAATTTAAATGAAACCACAAAATCTATGATTAATAAGAAAACTATATATAATCATATACTAAGATATATCTTGACATTTTAACCCAATTTCACTAATATTAATATGCAAAAATAACTAGGCACTACTATGATACTAAGATAAGAAACCTAATAATTGAATACATAAAAAATAAATCCTTTTTCATTAATATTCAATGCATATCATGAATATACTTCCCCTATAATCATAATTGTATAGAAAATTATGTGACTCTATATATAATCCTATTATATCAGGATATATCATCAACATCTCCCAAAAGATTCCTCTCACAAAGTACACTTATTAGATATTCCCTACTTACAAAAATTTCACATGACACATGGAAAAGAAACAATAGAAAGAGTGAGATCAAATTAATATTAAAGATATACATAGTAGATATCAATCAATGATAATATTTCAGAAAAAGTAAACCATAAAAGAATTATAACATGATCATAAATTACTAATGACATAACCAAATAGTTAAAGATCACTAATCATTAGTCAATGTATAAGGCTTTGTCGTAACAAAATACACAAGTCAAGTGATTATAAAATCATCCGTAATAAAACATTATACATGTTAAAAGTTTATATACATAACAAATAATTTTGTGGTATATATATATGATTAAAAATAATTTATTTTTATAATATTAATTTATAATACTGTTATAGTGGATAATTTCTCAAAAATAATGTAGTTCATCTCCATTACATAATTTCTTTATTCATGTTTCACTCCAAAGGATATCATATAAGATATATTCCCTTAATAAATTTAGTTCACTCTATAGTTTATTCCATATAAACTCATGATATATCAGTCATTTCAAAATAAATTTGTGGTCTATATTATTGTGGGATCACCCATAAAATATTTAAAAAAATTCACATGTATTCCATATGATCATTAAAATATTAATCTTTCCATTAAAATAGAATCAGTTGACTAGAAATTTTCTTTAACTAGATTTAATCATTAAATTAAGAATTACAATACAAAGAAATAAATTGGATGGTATCATTATAAAATACCAATAGTATAGAATAATATAATTCTATGTGATTGGACGTAGATGATAAATAACTTTAATTGTTAATTTTACCATTTCATTGAAAACATTGGATGTTATCCATTTATTAATAAAAAATAAATACTCCCAAAATATATAGAAATAATTTTTATTTTAAAATATTCATGGAAATTTTTATAGGAATTTTTAATGTAGTTGATTATTATTAAGTAAGGAAAATTAGATCATTTGGTAAACATTAATACAATTATTTCTCTTAAACATTTCTTAAAAATTAATAAATAAACAATTTAGAATGAATTGAAAGAATGCATTTTTAATACCTTTAAATAAATATAAAATATGGTAGAAAATACTTTAAATTACAGTTATATTATATAAAATCACATTATTGACAACATTTTAAATAAATTGGTTCTAGAAAAAAACATTTTTCAACAATGATAAAATAATGTCACTTTTACTAAAAACATTTTGTTAGTCATTTTAACTACCAAAGTGAGGAAACTAGAAATTTAACATGAAAATTACATGAATAAATATATTATAATAAAATAAGTGTGGGTTAATGTATAGGGAACATATTATTTCCCTCAATGTATATTTAACATAGATAATCACGAAAAGAAACTAGATTGTAACAAAAACTGCTACCTCAAGTCATATCTTCTATTGTACATGATAAAACATCATGTCTAATAAATACAAATTTATTGTAAATACATTATCTTATCATATTAATACATACTATAATATGTATGAACCCATTATAATTTCCAATTACCTTTATTCCTATCAATTCCTCCTAAAATGAACATTTTGGGTGAACATTTGTTCAGTTTCCATAACTTTTTGGGTTTGATGGTTCTGGTACTCTCACATTTTCCATAATATCATCATATATCTATTATCAATCAATCCATAGTTATCATATTATTTCATTATATATCCTATTATAACCATTCATAAAATTTAGTTATGAAAACTGTCTCACATTACTTCATAGAGATAACAGTCTGTATATACCCATAAGTAACGTCTCTAATTTGAGATAGTTTAAATAAAGGTGATTAGTAATAAAAAACGAATAGATATATGTTTCCAATATTTTTATAAAATTCATAGAATAATAAAAATTTTACACACATCTAGAATGACATGGATGCTTATGACTAATGGCTTATTAATTTTTATACAGGGATCTGAAACATTTATATTATTCTTCATATATGATCATTTATGTGATTGAATAAATATAGGTAAATAATGAAACATATTTTTGGAATCATTATCATATATTAAATTTCATGTATAATAATTTTATAAATCATCAATACTATCAATGAAAATAGGAAATGAAGAAAAAGTGGCAACTTTTCTAGGAGGTGATATTCCACATGTACAGACTAATGAAGAAATAATTTTAATATAGAAAGAGATTTAATAACATATAACTATAAATATAAAAACCAAAAACTAAATATAGTGAAAATTATTATTTAATCATGTTAATTTGGATTTAAAAAATTTAGTGTAGTTTTAAGAAGAAATAATCTTGATATTCATTAGTCATAATATGTATGTATTCATCCCATATCCTCTATTGAGAATAACAAAAAGGATTATAAAATGAATCTTATTGAATAAATGAGCCCAAAATTCATTGATAATGATATTTTGATAGTATTTATGTTGTTTTTCATTGATAAATGTGTGTCAAGAGGTGTAGACAATAGGGGAATGGAACAATGCTTTCATAATTGTTAGGAGGGAATTCTTTAAAACACATGAAACATTATAATATGATAAATTCTCATCAAATTGAAAGCGGAATAAATGAAAAATCCAATGACATTTCTATTAGGTATGTTTTTAAAAATTATCATGGTTTTCCTTTTTTTCTATGAGAGTCTGAAAAGAAGCTGATAGGATACCAATAATGGTGAATTTAGAGTTTTGTATCAAATTTCAGAAAAAGAACTACGGGTTTTGTAGCCAAATTGGTATTTAAAACCCATGTAATATTTTTAGACATTATTAAAAATCTAAAATAATAAGAAAAAAAATTTTAAGAAAAAATTATTATTTTCCCAAAATTTATCGGACTTGTCAATTGCACATCGTGTAATTTGGTTACATGTCATGTAAATTCCCTAAAGTTGTTTTTATAACTGATATCTCTACGGATATTTATAATTCCTATTTTCCATAAATTGTTTCCCTCGACCAATGTTACATCCAGAAATATATTTTCGGTCCCTCCAACCCATCTGTGTTGTTTCATTTCGTGATTGTTTGTTGTTGTAGTTTTAGTGTGACCCTCTGATTAAGTGGTCTATCAATCTCTATGTATCTTTCTTTTTCCATCCATAGTGTTTGATATATATTTTTTGGTTTGAAGGATTGGAACTAAATTTTTTTGAATCTTGTTTCTATATTGAGTTACTTGATCATATTTACCTTAGATCATGATGGTGCTTCCATGAAAAAGGTAGGTTCTTTTATTATGATGGCCTGTTATGATTTGCAATAAATTGATTTATTCATATTCAATTTATTGATTCAAATCAAATTAATATATTTTATTTTCATTTATTTCAATTGGATTAATAAAAATAAAATCTAGTGGATTGAGGATATGTCTTTGATTTGGGAAAAATTTAAGAAAACCCCCAATTCAATTGCATTTGGCCGTGTTTTTAAAATTGATGGAAAATTTTGAAAATATATTTATTGAAAATTAACTGTGAAATTACTTTGTATTAATTTATTTTAAATTTTTATTTGAGAAAAAATATTGGAATGATTATCATAGAAACCCATCAGTTTATTTGAAAGGTCATATTGTGATTAAAATATTTTCCTGATTTTTAAATGTAATATTGGATTATTTTCAATTAAAAATAATGGAATGATTAGTATTTGAAGATGTCTTGAAATAAATTTGTTTTCATTTATTGAATATTGAGAACATCAAATACTAGTTAGTTAATTATTTATTATGGTAAACATGCTTGGCTGTGAAATCCCTCACACCAGATTGGCATTAGACAAATCTAACATAAACTATTTGGAATAGTTTATTCCAATGTTGGTGTCTATGAGTCATCTTTTATGGGTGTCGAGAGATATGTTCTCACATTTCCATTGTCATTATATAAGTGTGGTAAGATCCCAGGTCATGTAACTACCATCACTCTTAGATGATTACCTTGTTGAAATTTTTTAATATTTTAAGTAAATTTCATTGTTTGTAAATAATTTTACACATGACTTCTAAATATATATAAATTTTTTTATATAACGTTTTTATTAAGACAGTTTTAACATTTTTACATAATATTAAATGTAAATCATGATATTTTATAGATATGTTTTTTGAAATTCCATGTATGTTTATTTGTAATTGAAATCATTATCTGTTTAATGAAATAATTCCATCTTATTATGGAATCCCAATAGAGACCCTACTGGGAATTTTATTCACACGCTACATTGGGACATGGGATTTTCCCTTAGTTTTCAAGAACATTAAACTTCTTACACCTATTTGACTTATAGTTTAGTTCTCCATGTGGAGTATTTCTTATATTCATTCTATCCTTTTTTATCATTCTTGTATTGTTATTGTGGAAAGTTAATTCACACTTTTATATTTTAGTGTTCTAGGTGATTGTGTCTAACCCATGGTTATTTATAACACCACTTGGGCCATTATAGAGCCGACTCGATTATTGGGCTACTAGGGTACCTAGGCTGGTTCATGACAGTGTTTTATCAGTGAGAGGTTTTGAATCATTCATTGATATTATTAAATTGTCATGTACACTTTTCAGGACTTAATATTGTAATTTGAATTTAGTTCCTACGTAGTTGACACTGTATTGATCCTCAAGTCACTTGGAGTGGTTTGGGGATACTTTATTAAGGATTAGTTTTATTCTTGACCTTGCTTATGATTTGGATAGATTGAATTCAAAATATTTTTTGTCAATATATTGGACTTCGAATCCTCATGTAGGTCATATTGAATATTAATATGACATATTTAATGTTTTCATCTGATGTTTTGTATCATAATGCCTCTGATAATACATGGAAATCAAATCCAGAAGAAAGATGATTGTGAATAACAGTGAGAAAAATCCACTTTTGAACCCTAGTTTGGATGAGTTGGTTGTTCCTACTATCCATGCCTAGGGATATACACCACCACAATTTCCTATTCAGGATCATACTATGGAACCCCAGAGGGATGTTTAACGGAGTCATGCTCATATGTTCCTTCCCTATAATCCACCAATGATCAAATTCTCCAATAATACTCAATGTTTGAGGAATGACTGAGCATGATAAAGAATTTATTTTTGTTATTGGATACACTAGACGAATTCAATGTGATGTATACCACCTTTTTTCTTATGGGGCCAAGAATGATATAGTGGGATATGATGGTGATGGTGATGAATAATGAGTTTTTAGAGTGCAAAGACTTCATTGTTCTTTTGATAGACATGTTTTATCCAACGTCAAAGTTGTTGGCCAAGGCTATAGTGTTTTTAAAACCTGAGTAGGCTAACAAGACCATGACGGAATATGAAAACCATTTTTCTATGATTGTGATGTTTTCACCAAACATCATATTAAATTAGAGGATTAAGAGTCTTTGGTTTGATTTTGGGACTTCTATCATATATTTTTTCAATATTTTTTTTGTTAAAGATTCCTGATTATGTTGATGTGTTAGATAGTGTGCTAATGCAAGAAATATATAAGTCTAACACGTCAATGCTTACACGAGTTCCATTTTTTCCTAGTCATTTTCTGAGTTTCTCTTAATGAATGTGGAAGGATGATTAATCACATCGTGAATTCAACCACATGTATTTTTGAAACCTCAGGTAGTTCTTGGATGAGACCCTTTTCTTTTCTATCAATTTTGAAATCTAGGGCACTCCAAGTGGATTTCACAAAGGTAGCCAATATTTTCGGCCCCTCCAGATGCTTATGTTATTAAAGGAGATCATCCATGTTTACTCCAGTGTGTGTAGTGGCACTAGAACATCAAAAACATCAAAAAATATAGATCAATAAGATTATTTAAGAAAAAATGTTTCCAATCCATAAACATTGGGAATTAAATGTCTTCGCATAGTTGAGGAGTCCTTAGAAAAAGTAGATATGGGTATATCAACAATGAGAGGTACCATGAGGATAACTTCATCATTAATCACTTATTTATTTTATATTGGTTTATATCAATCATTTATTTCAACCCATATTTTTAATTTTCTAAATCACTCATCAATGTTTGGTCTTCTGTGATGGATATTCCCACACCCCTTGGAAGGAAGAGAGGTAAGGGTATTTTTAATCCTTCTTGTGTTTTCTAATTATTTGATATTGAAATATCCTTTAGTATTCTTGTTCATGACATGGAATGAGCTGAAATAATATTCATGATGAATGTTCTCATTACCAAAAATCCTAGATTCATTGTTATCTTTGATGGGTCATCAGTACACCGCAAAATGGGGTTTTACAAATCATTCAAGGAGAATGTGACCAAAGGTCAAATAGATCTATTCCCTATTATCAAGAGTTAGGAAAGGTAATATTAGTGTTCTCTTTTTATTTGGAGCTATAATAATTGATAGGTTACCTCTGACCAGTTATCAAAAAGTTTCTTGATGTTTTTCATTAATATGTTTATTGTTTTCCAGCAGTACATCCGGTAGTGTTCTCTACGGATTTAGTGCATCATACTCAACTAGTGTGTATGCCTTCATACCAAACAGAACTAGATTAAATGAATGCGATGAAGACCTAGTTGGACTATCATCTTGAAAATGGATTTATACTCCTTATTGTGTCTTCTTGGGAGATTCTGATTATCAACACTATGAAATATGATGATTCACTTCGTATTTGTGTGGATTACTAAAAACTACATTGTGTTACAATAAGGAATAAGTATCCATTTTCACATATTGATGATATGTTTGACCAATTTAAATTAGAGTGTTGTTTTCAACAACAGGTCTTTGATATGGTTATCATTAGTTGATAATAATAGAGTATAATGTTCATATTTTTTTAGAGTAGGTATAATTATTATGATTATTTTAGCAGGCCTTTTGGTCTAACCAGTTCTCAT
Organism: Viscum album; assembly: GCA_963277665.1. Classification (NCBI taxonomy): domain Eukaryota; kingdom Viridiplantae; phylum Streptophyta; class Magnoliopsida; order Santalales; family Viscaceae; genus Viscum; species Viscum album. The sequence goes on along the minus strand of OY728152.1, from coordinate 61,456,794 downwards.
ATTGTATTTATTTATTTTATGAAATGATATTCCATGATTATATCGATACAATAATGGATTTATATTTATTTGACATCATTGTTTACTCTATGTTGGGAGATGGTAAGGTGAATCATCTGAGAGTATTTTTGTGGAATTATTGAGAAACCAATTACATTATTCCATGATTTTGAAATATGATTTGTAGATTTATAAAGATTCTTTAGTGGGTAACAGGGTTTCATAACGTAGAAATTCATTTGATCATTAAAATTTAAAAGATGTTATGAAATGGGAACAACTGTGAAATATTTTTGAAGTTAATAGATTTTTGGGTATAACATGGTAATATTTTCTGTTTCTAATAGACTAGTGCATGTTGTATTCTCTGATAACCACACTCAGATGGAAGTGAATAATGTTTACATTGGATGAGATATGTAAAAATTATTTTGTTTAGATGAAACTTATTTTTACTACTATAGTGATGATAACTCTTCTAGATGTTGGGAGGACTATGTTGTCTTCTATAACACATAAGGTTCATGTTTTTATGGTTTATTATTATGTGTGATCACATCATTTCCTATGTCTCTCATTAATGTTAGCCACATGAATATGAATTACCCAAACACTGACATTTATCTCATATCTCTGATGCACACACTTATGAGTTAGATACATTACCATTATAGAGAATGGTTTACCGTGTTTTCAGTCAAGAAGATCGTGATTAATCTATTCTATATAAAAAACTAATCTCCACTAGATGTGTTGGATGAAATATCTGCAATATTTTTATCTCGATGTCATATATTCCCTGAGGAAAGGGAATATCATTGGAGAGGATATTTGTAAAAATCTTCTCAGTCATGAAAAAATTTAATCTTCTGATAATTGGAACATGGTTTCTATTTTTTCTTAGTTATATATTGTAGTTTGGGAAAAATGTTCCAAGGATTCATCAGATAATATTTTGTTCCCATCCAATCACGGCTATATTTTCCTATAAGATAAACAACTTTAGGTTGTGTTCTATAGTATTAAATACTCTCATTTTGGTTAGGAGACTATGATTGACTGGTCATTCTCTAGTGATGTAATTAGTTTTTATCAAAATAGGGTTTTCTATCGTTAGAGGTACAGAGGGTTGTGTTGGGGGGTTCCATAGTTCCTAGTGGATGGTTAAACCATGAAATATGAATATTTTCTATGAAATGTGTTGACAATTCAGGTGTCTATGTACAATATGATGATTTTTTTTATTTTGACTCATGTAGTTATAGATGACAACAAGTGAAGGCTAAGCACTGGAATGATTTCGTTTTTCATTATCTACATCCAATACCAATGTGGAAGTGGCATGATATCTTATTAGAATTTGTGGCTTGGTTTCCATGTACCCAGATAATGAATAATGCAATATTGGTTGTGATTGATATGCTAACTAAAATTTTCAAATTATACCCCTTAACGATACAATGAAATTTGTGGAGTTGTGAAAACTTTATGTGAAATAGTTCTTTCATTTATTCAGAAACCCATCTTATATATTTTTTTATAGAGATACCTAGTCCAATTATTTCTTTTGGAGAGGCCTCTAGGGGCCACTGGTATCTTAGTTTCACTTGATTACGATATATTGTGTGCAATCGGATGGCTATACAGAAAGAACTATAAATAGTACGGAGGATATGATACATGATTTTATTCATGAAATTTATGGGATAGAGGTGACCATCTATGGTTAGGTGTGTATAAAATAACAATTGTTATCATTATTTAATTATAATGACTCCTTTTGATGCCTTATATGGATGGCCCTATAAGTCATCATTGGGTAGGTCAGAGATTGGTGAATGTTCCATTCAGCGACTAGGCATCGATCAAGATAAAATAGAAAGGATATTGTTCATTTATCTAATAATTGTAATGGAATAGAGACGATATAAAACCTATGATGATCATCTTCATAAAGGGTAGGATGTTTCAGTTGGAGTCACATTGTTCTTGAATGTGTCACCCTTTTTTGGTCATCAATGTATTGGGAGGAAAAGGAATATGTCTCCTTCTATTTTTGGAACTATTGAGGATGTTGAGTCGATGGGAAATGTGGGTTTCTATTTAGAAATTCTACCAAAGATTCCATTAATATATAATGTGTTCTATGTATCATAGTTTTGAATGTATGTTTCTTATGCATAACATGTTTTGTTATTGAGAGATCCTAAGGTTGAAACATATTTATATATGAATTATTATCTAGTATGTAAATATTTTTCTGAATAAAAATTTATTAATGAGATTATGTTACATTTTTGTGTGTTATTGAAGCATAGGTTTGATTCTCAGGAGACATGGGAGTTCGGGGAACCAATGAGAGATCAACAGACTCATCTTTTAGATGTGAATCTCATTGACATGATTTTTGGGGATAGAAATTACATAAAATGGGGATGTTGTATCATCTCATTACCTATCATTATTGATAACTATTAATCATTGTATCGGTTTTCCATCATTGTTTTCTAGGTCAAGATGAATGAGATTTTGGATGATACTTGTAATTGTGATGTCAGACATTAGTTGGAATTATCAACATAAACCCAACTTGTTCTATAAACATTTGGTGATTTACATGCTATTTCATATGTTTAAACACCTTGTAAATTATAAAATAATAATAAATAATTTTTTTTCAAAATATGATGTGTTTTCATTGTTTGTGGGACATATCAATTACATGACATGTAAATGGATTACACATCATGTAAAATTACAGTGATTTTTTTAAAAATAGATGGACAAGATGAAATAAATAATTCCTACTCTACATACTTCCTTTATAACAACCTACGATCCATAACAAAAAAATTGGGATCCCTCCAACCATTTCGGTTCATTTCATTCACTGATTGATCATTATTTTAGTTATCGAGTGAATCTATGGGTAATAGGTCTCCATATATCTCCCTCTATTTTTCATTGATCCTCAATGATTTTTAGATCATCTTAGGATTGATGAATCTAAACATCATGTTGAACCATCTTGTTTGTAGGTTGTTTTTCTAGGTACTTATCTTCTTTTTTTACTGGAGGGTTCCATTATGGGCATTGTGTTACTATGAAAAGGTATGCAATTCAGTTATGATAGAAAATTTGTATTAACGTTATAATTCATGATTGAAATTAATTTTTTTAAATTAAAATTAAATTTATTTATTTGAATTAAATTTATTTCAATTTTTTGATTGAAATCTAAATTTCAATACATTGTTGATTTTTCATTGATTTTGAATGAAATTTAAAACACCCCGAACATCATAGAATTGGGATGTGTTTGTGAAATAGATGGAAAATGGTGGAATTAAAATTTTAGAATTTAAATTGTGATATTTTTTTGGATTAAATTTATTTCAATGTAATATTTTAGAAAAATTTAATGAAATTATATTAATAAAATCTAATTGGTTTTGTTTTCAGAACCCATGTTTTGACAAAAAACGCAATTTTTGGTTTAAAATGGAATATTAGAATATTTGAAATGTGAGAATCTGATGTATCATATTTGATTCTATGATAAAATAAATTTCCAATGATTAATTTTTTTTGAGAACATGAAATACTAGGATGTTAGTTCCTTATTAGGGACACACATGCTAGGATGGGAACTCCCAATCACCTTATATTTTCTTTAAAAATCTTATATAAAAATTTTAGAATATTTTATTCCACAATAGGATATTGATGACTCCAATTTGAATATTGGTGAGTGATGTGTCTGATGATTTTGATTATCGTTATATAAGGCTGTGAGGATCCCTTTACCTAGAACTATCATACCTCTTATAAAATGACAGTGTTTCTTGTTTTTTATTTTTGAGAAATATTACATTATTCATAAATTTTCATACACAATCCTTCTAAATTTATATAAATTATTTTACCTAAATTTTTTTATTAATCCATTTGTACATACTATTTCCATCAAAAGAAATGTAAAGAATGATTTCTTTTAAAAATGAATTTGAAATTCCATGATTTTTTATTTAAAATTGAAATCATTATTCAGTTAATTAAATATTGGAATCTTATTATGGAATACATGATAAGACCCCACTGGGATTTTAGATCACTCACAACATGTTCCTTCTGGTTCTTATAGAGTACCTCCATCTAAGAACCAGAAATGGTAATGTACTACATAGCAGTTTTTCTTATTACTGATTTAGGGAAATTGTGTTGCGGAGTCCATTAAGACATGGGATGTTTTTTTATTTTCATGTACTATAGGTTATTTACACCTTTTTTACCGACTTGTCTTTCTTGTATTCATTGTGTTTGTTGAAAATGTATTCCCATATTCATATTGTGTGATACTAGGTACTTTTCACCAACCATTGTGGATCCGGAATTCCTTTTTTTCCACGTCCTAGACAGCTATGTTATTAGGTTAATGGGTACTCTCGTAAGATTGTGACAATAAATTTAACCTAAACTAAATGATCTGATAAATTTGGTGTAAATTAAATTAACCAATAATATTTAATAATGTATTCAGCTCATTTAAACCACTATTTATTTACATTAATTAACCATGATTAATTATTACTTTTACTGTAATAGTGAATTTTTACTTATGTTAGTAATAATAATTAAAAAAGGAAATTAAAACCATTAATAAAATTTATTAATGATTATTCCTCATATTAAAACCCTTTAAATAGATTATATTTTTAATTATTTCAAAAATTAATTTTAGAATAATTATAAAAAAGGTAACAAAAATGATATTAGGTAAATGTATTTTGTGCATTAACCAAAATTTATTCTCATAGTAAGAATAGTCAAAAAAATTTATGAATTCTAAAATTTATTTTTGTATATATTATATTAAACATTCATGTGTAAAAAATAAATTACCCAAATTTATTTCTTTCTTTTCATACTACCCAGAAAATTTGCATCGTGATAACTATCCCATTTAAATATAATATTATAATAGTATGCAATACTTCATTTAAATATATTGTCTCATGTAAATAAATATTTCAAATTCATAAAACAAATTTACAGTGAAATATATCTTAAATATTGGCGTATTAGATAATATATACCTTATAATAATTTCAAACCAGAAATTATATAAGTCTGATATAGACTACTAAAGAAATTTTAGGCACATCGCATCCTCCAGTACCTAGATAGATCACATAAATATATTATTTCATAAATAAATGACCATGTGATTGGTCTTCTTTGGATACACCTTCTCTCATTAATACAAAATATAGATCGGATGTCTCTCATTAGAGAGATTATTCTTTAATCACATTATCACTTACTTTAATACATGTGAAGGATAATGTATGTTTTTCTTCATGATATACAGATGGAATACATCATGAACTTGAGATAGATTTGGTGGATTATCCAAGAAATAAAAACATATCAAAATATTTTCCAGAATATAAAAATTTAAAATATATCTTGGGATCAAATTTAATTTCTTTCTTCACTTCATTGAAATAGATATTCATAGAAATATCTTTTTATTAACATTAAACTATTTATATCACCAATGATTTTCTTCACAACATTTCTATTAACATAGTGTGTCTATGATTTGATATGGAATATATGAAATCAGTAATTTTATTTACATAATCTTCACATCTACCAATATATTTTCCCTTAAATTTTATCTTAATAAATTGGATCTCAACCCCTCTTACCATATAGAGCTTTATAATGAACCATTTGAATAATCGAGTGAAATCTATTGTTCTGGGATAGGTTTTTGTCCAAACCACAATTCAAATCAATAGATAAATATTTCAAAAAATCTTCTATAATATTTTTTGTCCTCTTGTTGTAACACCCTAGGTAAATAAAGAGTATGAAATTTTCATATTTATCCATATTGGTGAATAAAATATTAATATGACTTTAGAGGGGACGCTATGCTCGATGGCGTACCCAACAGGCAACAACGAGTTTCTTGGGAATCTTACGTTGCACTCTAATAATGAAATAATATTATTTTAAATAGTATTGATTGCCTAACCGTTGTAATGGAGGGAATAAACAGAACTAACTACAAAATTATTATATATTTTTGTCAAATATTTTTACTTTTTACAATAAATTTTAGAGGATTAAAAATGCGAATGAATCCAATTTTAAGCGTAAACATTCTAATATACTTTAAAAGGTCGATTAACTGACTTATGATGGAGAACCTATTTTAAATCCACTTTTTGAAAATTTTATGTGTTATATTTGACAAAATAAAATTCTTCTTTATAATCGGGACATCAAAATTTACATAGTGTAAATTTTTGGTATTATTCCGAAAAAGTTAAATTTTTAATGAATAGTGAAAAATGTTGTATTTTAATTCAAAACCTCTTTTTAATATAATTTATTTATATGAATATATTATCTTTTGAATTGGTTTTAAAGTGAATTTAGAATATATTTTTACCATTTAATCTAACAGTGGTTGTTGGAATTAATTTCACTTTGAAATCGGGCTTAAATTAGTGTCAATTTTTTGATACATTTTGTTTCATAAAAACACGCTATTTGTTTTGACAGTGGGAATTAATTATTAAATTAATTAATGAAACGTATAAGTTTTGAATTTTGTACAATAGACATCATTTTTGAATTCGGAATATCAAATATAGCTTAGGGTGAATTTTTGGTAATTTTCTGAAAAACTTTAATTTTTGATGAATAGTGAAACCACTAAGTGGTACTTATAAAAACTGATTTTCCGTTTAATTGAAATTTTTCCATCTTTGTGTTTTGAATTTCAAAAATCCGACATACATGGTTGTCATTAAGAAGTAAAATTTGGTTCAATTGGATTAGAATAATTTTTTTTTTGTGAATAGTAACTTATTATGTTTTCAATCGCGATTAGAGGTAATTAGTGTAGTTTATGGTAAGAATAATGTTTTAATAAAATGAAATGACCTAGAAACATGTCCTACCCTCATTTGATGTGTCATGTCCGACCAAGAAAATCCATGGGTTAACTTGGGGTCCCCATGGAGCCACTTTGGTTGGAAAATGACATAAATACCTTTTTATTTATTATTAAAATAAAAATGACACAAATATGAGATGTTTTACTAAAACAATTTTTAGATGGGGTTATAAAATTTAGATATTTGATTATAAATAGTAATTGGAAAGATAAAAAGATTTCACAGATCATAGTATTATTTTTAAAAATTTTAGACATTAAATAAATTAAATTCTTTATGACATCATGATGATGCAGCGATGACCTCATTATTTAACATTTTAAATAAAATGGAAAGATAATGTAAAATATAAGACCTAAACATGTCCAAAACATATTGTATTGGAGGATTTAGAACCCTTATCACCTTATCCTCTAAACCCAACAATGTGGGACCATTAAAATCCGAAACTCATTCTAAAATAAAGTAACATTTCTATACATTCCAAGAGTGCCCCTCCTCTTCTCTTATAAAAGGCCCCCACCTCGACCTCCTTACCCAAACATCCTAAGCCTTTGGCTCGGCCAAACCCTGCCCATTGTTTCTCTCCACATACCTCTCTAACTCTTTTAAGCCTCACATTGGGCAGAAGTCTTCCCAAGGAAGCCATTGAGCTCAAACCAAAGGGAGTTACCCGATTTTAAGGTAATGTCTTCACTTGAGTCCTTTTGTATTATTTTGCTTCTCCAACCCCCTAAACTCTTTTTATTCATTTCTTTTGTAACAAATCCAGTATAGTCATTATACTAGGATGTTTCTATAAGAAGTATTCGAGCTACACATACACACACATTCATCTAATGATTAAAGAATATACTATTTCTGTGGTTGGCGATTTGCTGCCTCATAAAACGATGATTGTTCAATATTCTTTTAACACATTTAATATTGTCCATTATGATTTCACTGTATTTTATATATGATATATATGTTATTTATGTTTACTATATTCTTCTGTATTTTATATTTAAAACATACCTTTATTCTTGTCATGTTGTGTAAATGCGATAATTTCATATGAGGAAGTGTGGACTACAGCCCCCTCAAGTGATGTGACTCGTACGTGCAATACATGGAATGTATAAAGAATGAAATTAATGAACATATGTGACCTATATAACATATATATTATACTGTAATTATAATATATATATATATATATATCATTTATTTTTAATTTCATTAATATGACAAAGAAAAAAATGAAAGTAGCGTTCATGCGTACGTATGGCCTACCGTCTCCATGAACGGTGCTTTTTTATTTTTATCTCAAAATGATATGGAATATTATAAAATGAATATTTACTGGATATATATGATATTTTAATCATTAATACCATTCTGGAAATTATTTACTTATAACTACATGGACAATCATTTTTTCAAACCAGTTCATTTTTGACTCATGTACTAAACATCAACAAAAATGTCTGATATGAACTCATATTATTAACCAATTATTATAACATTAAAATATGTGATATGAACTGAATAATAATATTTATAGGAGTTCCTTAAGAAATTATATATTTATCAAAGTTTATTATTCAGTAATATAATGAAACGAACAAGACAAGTTGGACTTGAGGTAAGGGATCCAACCTCTCTCTTTCTTTTTAAGTACACTCTTTTATGTCATTCATTTTAAAGCTCATGTTTCTTGTTATTGGGATGTTCTTTTATATTAATATTACTGTAATTTTTATTTTAATATGATGAGAGACCCTATTCTCTCTCATCAATCCATTTTGGATGTTTTGAGTGGTGACGTTAGGCTTCCGAATTTTCGTAAGAGATCTAACCTCTCTCTTTCTTTTTAAGTACTCTTCTTTATATCACTTCTTTTAATATCCTCTTTGATATGTTGGGGGATGTTCTTTTATATTCCTCTTTCTTTAAAATTTATGATAATATGATGAGTGACCCTATTTTCTCTCATAAATCCATTTTGGATGTTTTTAGTGGTGCTGTTAGGCTGTCGAGTTTTCGTAAGGCATTTTTCATCTCACTTTTATTCCCGTGAGATTTATTCTACATTTGCCAAAATTTCCTTTGAGTTGTCTATGTAATGCCCATTATTTTACTCATTGTGTAATACACATTAATTTATGATTATTTACATAAATTTTGTATTGTCCTTCTTTGACGGGGTGCATGTCTCGAAAGATACCCATGTCGGTAAGGGAACCTTTCAGCCTCCTCTTTTTAAAAGACTTCTTTTGTTATGTCTTTTAATTCACATAATATTATGTTGGGATATGTTTTTATATATCCCTATTGATGTAAATTTTATGTCCAAGTGATGAGATACCCTTTTTATCTCTCATCAACTCATTTCCTGAATTTTGAAGTGACACCATTAGGCTATCGAATTTTACCAAGGGAACTTTTTAACCCAATTTCTATTTCTTTGGGTTCAACATGTAGTTATTGAATATGTCATCCTTTGAATATGTGAGTATTATCTTTTATTTTTTTACACTTAATATCCATTTATATTGGGTGTATTTATATTTTTCACACATAATTTTGAGATTGATTTATCCTTAATTTATGGATACCTTCTTTATAAGGGATTTCATCACATTTAACATTTCTATTGAGACTTCATTGTTGTTATGCACCAATTCACTCATATATGGTGTATATAATGTCCTTTGGAATAATATATCATTAATCCATTTATTCTGACTAAATGTTATTTCCCAATTATTGTATTCAAGTGTCTCTAATTTTGGTAAAAACCCTTTAACCAAAACATCACATTAAATGTTTTAATGATTTGTTCTTATTAATATCCATGTTTTCAAAATGGGTTTAGTGATTTATTTATATGGATATTAATGGTTTAAAACGTTAAAAGCTTCAAGGTGGTATGGGACACTTCGATTCAAAAATCACTTTATTAAATGATTTAAATGGTTTTGAAAATGGTTTTTTTTAAATAGATTCATTATTTCAATATCCTAAAATGTTATATTGTGATTGAAATGTGGAAATGTTATGTTTCCATTATGCATGTTATATGTGATACTTTTATGTTATGGTTCTTGGGAATTGTTATGAAAATGGGTGGTTCCGTGATAAACTAATGGCAGGTGAGCTCGATATAGCTCTCCAATGCATTGGGTAACGCGAAGGAGTGAAACGTTAAGGTTTCTCCGAAGAGATTTAGGGAATATACTGTGGTGGGTATTCCAAACGTAACTAAGAGGTTTACTCCCTACGTATGAATGTTATGAATGCCACAAGTTACCATTATATCTTATGATTTCTATGATTTATTCCTGATTTGATGAGGTATGTTAAAATGGTTATGTTTTATGAGTAATGTATGATTTCATTGATTCTTATGTGTACATGTACTCATATTTCCATTCCATATATTTTTATATCCATTACTGAGCTTTTAATGCTTATCCCAATTTTTTGAAATGTTTTTCATAGGTCAAGGGAAAGGTACACTATATGATGATAGTTTCAAGGAAGTGTCAATAAAGAATCCATGTTTTATTTTAAATATGTTTCCGTTGATGGGAAAAAAATAATACTATATTTTATTTAACCACATGGTTTAAATGTGGAATGTAATTCATGTTTATGATCCAATTCTATAAAACTCTAAACCTGAAAAGATCCTCAATGTGTAATCTTGTATTAACTCAAGATTAAGTAAGGTTTAAGGCTGGGGCCTTATAGTTGGTATCATAGGTCGGTATAGATAACATTAGAGGTTAGGGTATTCTCTAAGCATAAGTGACAGTACCATAGTGAATTGGATTTCAGAAAGAGTCATAGTTTTAGATAAAGTGAATGAGTAAGTATATCTTAGTTTTTACCTTCCTCATTAGTACATGATGGTTTTTTTGATATACTCACACTGAAATTTCTGTTTTTAGTGAATGGATGGATCTAGCAGGCACCAAAGAGACAACAGGTTTGAAGGAAACTGTGGTGGTTCTCTGATTAGGATACTAGATAAAATGGGGGATTCAATGATGAAACTTATCGTTGTTCTAAACCAACTATCAAGGAGTCATGATCATCCACATGAACCTTGGTATGTTCTGTAATGCATCTTGTACGAGATGACCATTCGATGTGGAAGTTCATTTAATAATTATAAAGGTAACCATTAGAGTTTATATGATCCTTACTTTTGAGGTAATTATGGGTTTTTATATGTTATGATGGAAAATGAAAGGCATGAGATAAACTTGAGTTTAAAATATGTTATGATTATTTTTGATGATTTTATCTCGTTTTGGGGAATGTTTTAAGAATTATATAGTTTTGGAAAAGGGAAAACACACAGACCATGTGACAACCCGTCGCGTTGGACAAAGCTACGGGAATCAAAACCACAAACAAAGTGCGACTAGTATTTATCGCCTACCACTGGACTATGTGAAGTCCCTGGTTAGTTTGACTAAATCTTTTTAGTTAGATGATTTTATGAATTAAGAGTAATTTGATTTTGGGTTATCTATGGAAATTTGTTAACCTATCATGGAGGATATGTGATTAGGCTAATTACATTTCAATACGAGACATTAAGAGAAACTGATGTTGTTTGGAGATAAATGTTACGATTTAACTTGGAAGACTATGTGACTAAATCCTTCAAATATTTTGGTTTCAATATTAGTTTGGTTTAATTTGAAGAATTTTATAGACAAATTGTTTTTCTAATGGTCCTCGTTGAACGTTGGGTTTTGTTGGACAAATTTTGCAGATTAAGAATAGATTTTCTTTTTATAAAGGTGTATCCTTTTCTGGATTATCTGATCTTGTACTAACCTATTTGGTTTTGGTTTTGGTTAAATTATAATGACATGGGAAGTATATAGTTCTCTTTTGTGGATTAGGTGAATCTCTAAAAGTTGATTATAGTACACTTAATGTGAACAAGTCTTCCTAAATACTCGTCTTTTAGAGAAAATATGAGTTTGTGTAAGGAATCTAATAAAAGTTGAAAGTCAAAATGTTAAGTAATTATGTTTCCTTATGAATAAATTTTTCAATAAAAATTAACTTAAAAAAAATGTTGTTAATTAACTTTTACTACACGAGAATCGAATACCGTTTAACCCATCACAAGTTTGTGATTTTCTTGTGGTTAACTTTCTCCTAAACATGTTTTCTATAACTCTCCATCAGAACATGACCCTATGTTTTCTCCTCCATGTCCATGTTTTCCTACATGGAATCATAGTATGGGTTAACTCGGGAGACCACTGTACTTATCTTCCTTTATTTTAAAGTGATTGTTTTACCGACTCTTGTTCCGATGTGGGACTTTCAAGGATGTTTCCAAGCTCAATTTTAAAATTGCGAGGATGCAATTCCCAAAAGGGGGGAAGGATGTAACACCCCAGGTAAATAAAGAGTATGACATTTTCACATTTATCAATATTTGTGAATAAAATATTAATATGACTTTAAAGGGGACGCTATGCTCGATTGCGTACCCAATACGCAATAACGAGTTTCTTGGGAATCTTACATTGCACTCTAATAATAAAATAATATTATTTTAAATAGTAGTTAACGCCTGGCCGTTGTAATGGCAGGAATGAACAAAACTAACTAAAAAATGATTATATATGTTTGTCAAATATTTTTACTTTTTACAATAAATTTTAGAGGATTAAAAATGCGAATGAATCCACATTTAAGCGTAAACATTCTAATATTCCATAAAAAGTCGATTAACCGCCTTTTGATGGAGAACCTCTTTTAAATCCACTTTATGACAATTTTATGTGTTATATTTGACAAATTAAAATTCTTCTTTAGAATAGGGACATCAAAATTTACTTTGTTTAAATTTTTGGTATTTTTCCGAAAAAGTTCAATTTTTAATGAATAGTAAAAAATGATGTATTTTAATTCAAAACCTCTTTTTAAACTAATTTATTTATATGATTAGATTATCTTTTGAATTGTTTTTAAAGTAAAATTATAATATATTTTTACCATTTAATCCAATATTGGTTGTTGGAATTAATTTCTCTTTGAAATCGGACTTAAACTAGTGTCAATCTTTTGATAGATTTTGTTTAATAAAAAAACGCTATTTGTTTTGACAACGGGAATTAATTATTAAATTAATTAATTCAACTTATATGTTTTGAATTTTGTAAAATAGAAATCGTTTTTGAATTCATAATATCAAATATATCTTAGGGTGAATTTTTGGTAATTTTCTGAAAAACTTTAATTTTTGATGAATAGTGAAACCACTAAGTGGTACTTATAAAAACTGATTTTCCGTTTAATTGAAATTTTTCCATCTTTGTGTTTTTAATTTAAAAAATCCGAAATAAATGGTTGTCATTAAGAAGTAAAATGTGGTTCAATGGGATTAGAATAATTTTTTGGTGAATAGTATCTTATTAAGTTTTTAATCGCAATTAGAGGTAATTAGTGTAGTTTAAGGTAAGAATAATGTTTTAATAAAATTAAATGACCGAGAAACATTTTCTACCCTCATTGGATGTGTCATGGCCGACCAATAAAATCCATGGGTCAACTTGGGGACCCCATGGAGCCACTTTGGTTGGAAAATGACATAAATACCTTTTTATATAATGTTAATGTAAAAATGACACAAACATGAGATGTTTTACTAAAACAATATTTACCTGGGGTTATAAAAGCTATATATTTGACTATAAATATTAATTGGAAATATAAAAAGATTTAATAGATCATAGTTTTTTTTTATAAATTTTAGACATTAAATAAACTAAATTATTTATGACATCATGATGATGCTGCGATGACCTCACTATTTAACGATTTAAATAGAATGGAAGGATAATGTAAACTGTAAGACCTAAATATGTCCAAAACCTATTTTATGGGTGGATTTCGAACCCTTATCGCCTTATCCTCGAAACACATCAATGTGAGACCCTTAAAATCCGATACTCATTCTAAAATAAAGTAACATTTCTTTACTTTCCAAGAGTGCCCCTCCTCTCCACTTATAAAAGGGTCCCACCTCAACCTACTTACCCACACATCCAAAGCTTTTGGCTCGGCCAAACCCTGCCCATTTTGTCTCTCCACATCCCTCTCTAACTCCTTGAAGCCTCACATTGGGAATAAGTCTTCCCAAGGAAGCCTTTGAGATCAAACCAAAGGGAGTTACTCGATTTTAATGTAATGTCTTCACTTGAGACATTTTGATTTATTTTTCTTCTCCAACCCGCTAAACTCTTTTTATTCATTTCTTTTGTAAAAAATCCAATATCGTCAATATACTAGGATGTTTTTATAATAAGGATTCGAGCTACACTTACACACACACCATCATATAATGGTTAAAGAACATACTGATTCTGTGGTTGGCGATTTGCTGCCTCACGAAACGATGATTGTTCAATATTCTTTTAACACCTTTAATGGTGGCCATTATGATGTCACTATATTTTATATAAGATATATATGGTATTTATTTTTTACTATATGATTCTTTGTTTTATATTTAAAACATACCTTTATTCTTTTCATGTTGTGTAAATGCGATAATTTAATATGAGGAAGTGTGGACTACCGCCCCCTCAAGTGATTTGACTCGTACATGCAATACATGGAATGTATAAAGAATGAAATTAATGAACATATGTGTCCTATATAACATATATTTTATACTGTAATTATAATATAATATATATATATATATATATCATTTATTTTTAATTCCATTAATATGAAAAATAAAAAAAATGAAAGTAGCATTCATGCGTACGTACGGCCTACCATCTCCATGAACGGTGCTTTTCGTTATTCATCTCCAAATGATATGGAATAGTATAAAATGAATATTTACTGGATATCTATGATATTTTAATCATTAATACTATTCTGAAAATTATTTACTTATAACTACATGGACAATCATTTCTCAAACAAGATCATTTTTGACTCATGTACCAAACATCGACAAAAACATCTGATATGAACTCATATTATTTACCAATTATTATAACATTAAAATATGTGATATGAACTGAATAATAATCTTTATAGGAATTCCTTTAGAAATTATAAATTAACCAAAGTTTATTATTCAGGAATATAAAGAAATGAACAAGACAAGTTGGACTTGAGGTAAGGGATCCAACCTCTCTCTTTCTTTTTAAGTACACTATTTTATGTCATTCCTTTTAAAGCTCATATTTATTGTCATGGGGATGTTATTTTATATTACTCTTACTGTAATTTTTATTTTAATATGACGAGACACCCTATTCTCTCTCATCAATCCATTTTGGAAGTTTTGAGTGGCGCCGTTAGGCTGCCGAATTTTTGTAAGAGATCTAACCTCTCTCTTTCTTTTTAAGTACTCTCCTTTATGTCACTTCTTTTATGCTCCTATTTGTTATGTTGGGGGATGTTATTTTATATTCCTCATTCTTTAAACAATATGTTAATATGATTAGAGACCCTATTTTCTCTCATCAATCCATTTTTGATGTTTTAAGTGGCGTCGTTAGGCTGCCGAGTTTTCGTAAGAGATTTTTCATCTCAATTTTATTCCCGTGAGATTTATGCTA
Source organism: Viscum album (assembly GCA_963277665.1). Lineage (NCBI taxonomy): Eukaryota > Viridiplantae > Streptophyta > Magnoliopsida > Santalales > Viscaceae > Viscum > Viscum album. Next base: position 61,441,211 of record OY728152.1, on the reverse strand, counting down.
CATTTGCCAAAATTTCCTTTGAGTGGTGTATGTACTACCCATTATTTTACTAAATGTGTAATATACTTTCATTTATGAGTATTTACATCAATGTTTTATTGTCTTTCTTTCACGGGGTGCATGTCTCGAAAGATAACCATGTCGGTAAGGGAATCTTTCACCCTCCTCTTTTTAAAAGACTTCTTTTGTTATGTCTTTTAATTCACATAATATTATGTTGGGATATGTTCTTATATATCCTTATTGATTTAAATTTTATTTCCTTGTGATGAGATATCCTTTTTATATCTCATCAACTCATTTCCTGAATTTTGAAAGACACCATTAGGTCGTCGAATATTACCAAGGGAACTTTTTAACCCAATTTTGATTTCCTTGGGTTCAACATGTAGTTATTGAATATGTAATCATTTGAATATGTGTGAATGATATTTTATTGTTTTACACATAATATCCACTTATATTGGGTGTATTTATATTTGTCACACCTAATTTTGAGATTGATTTATCACTAATTTAAGGATACCTTCTTTATAAGGGATTTCATCACATTTTACATTTCTATTGAGACTTCATTGTTGTTATGCACCAATTCACTCTTATATGATGTATATAATGTCCTTTGGAATATTATATCATGAATCCATTTATTTTCATTAAATTTTATTCCTCATTTATTGTATATAAGTGTCTTTAATTTTGGTAAAAACCCTTTAACCAAAATATCGCTTTAAATGTTTAATGATTTGTTCTTATTAATATACATGTTTTCAAAATGGTTTTAAGGATTTATTTATATGGATATTAACGGTTTAAAATGTTAAAAGATTCAAGGTGGTATGGGACAGTTTGATTCAAAAATCACATTATTAAATGTTTTAAATGGTTTTGAAAATGGTTTTTTTAATAGATTCATTATTTCCATATCCTAAAATGTTATATTGTGATTGAAATGTGGAAATGTTATTTTTCCTTTATGAATGTTTTATGTGATAGTTTTATGTTATGGTTCATGGGAATTTTTATGAAAATGGGTGGTTCTGTGATAAACTAATGGCGGGTAAGCCCAATATATCTCTCCAATGCATTGGGTAACGCGAAGGAGTGAAACTTTAAGGTTTCTCCGAAGATATTTAGGGAATATACTGTGGTGGGTATTCCAAATGTAACCAAGAGGGTTACTCCCTACGTAAGAATGTTATGAATTCCTCAAGTTACCATTATGTTCTATGATTTCTATGATTTATTCATGATTTTATGATGTATGTTAATGTTCTTATGTTTTATGAGTAAATTATGATTTCATTGATTCTTATGTGTACATGTACTCATGTTTCCTTTCCATATATTTTTATATCCCATACTGAGATTTTTATGCTCATCCCAAGTTTTTTAAATGTTTTTCATAGGTCAAGGGAAAGGTACATGATATGATGATAGTGTCAAGGAAGTTTTAAGAAAGAATCCATTTTTTATTTTAAATATGTTTCTGTTGATGGGAAAAAATGAATACTATATTTTATGTAACCACTTTGTTTAAATGTGGAATGTAATTCAACTTTATGATCTAATTCTCTAAAACTCTAAACCTGAAAAGATCCTCAATGTCTAATCATGAATTAACTAAAGATTAAGTAAGGTTTAAGTCTGGGGCCTTATACTTGAACTGAGGATTGATTTGAGGATGATATGATGGGATAAATTTTATCGTGGTATTCCAAAAATGTTTTTGAATTATCATGAACATCTAGGTAAACTATATTCCTCAATAATATACAATAGAATGTGGTAGACCATATAACCATACCACTTCACTAATGTATATCATATATAGATGATCAAGAGTGAAATAATATTCATTAGTAACGAAAATTTGTAATTTTATAAGGATATTGATTATAACCCAAAAAATTATAACCTTTAGTAGTTTTGGGGAATTGGAAGTTATAATCCATGGTGATATTTTCCCATTTCCATTATGGTATAGGTAGTTGTTTGATCATACCCTTATAAATTAATATCAGATAATTAAATTTTTTATATACAAGGATTGAGGATACACAGTTCAGAATACCTTTATTCATATTGTCCCAGCAGAAATGGGCTATTATATATATATATAAATTTATACTTATGGGATGAATATAGAATAACAAAATATAATATTCATACAATAAATCCTTCTTCATATATGGTTTTAACTAGTCACATGCTCTATTCTTATATATTATTATTACATCAAAAACATGATTGAGCTCAAAAACATTACTCACATTCTACTATTGTTGCAATCTTTTTTTACTTGTTTAATCATCACATGAATGGATGATCGAACATTCATATTATACAGATATAATTTTTACCCATTAATCATGATTTAATGAATTATATTAAAAAAACATAATTATTTGACCTCTTTCAATCATCATTATGGAAAAATTTCATGTTCTTTCCGAATCATAGCATCCACCACCTTGTTCAAATTGTTTGTGTGGAAATGAATTGGGGTGTCATAATCATTTATATACTCTAACCATTTTATTTGTATTATATATGAATCATTTTATTTAAATATATATTATGATTTTATTATTAATAGATTTATCGTTAAATTCTCCATATATATATTACCCCCATTTTTTTAATGACATATTTTAGAACTACCTGCACAAAATAATGAGACGAGGAATTTTGAACATGAATTTTTTATTGGGGTGATACACTAACAATAACCATATCATTTAGTATGGGTATTTATCCTTGTTCCATATTTCAAGAATCACTATAGATCATAATCCCTCATCAATTATATGGTTTTCTGTGAATAATTCAATGGACTATCTTTTATTTAAATTCCTTTAAATATTCCTCACATTCACGTATCTAATAAAACTAGAGTCGCATTAATGTCAAATCGGTTATCTCATTTGGTATCCAAGTCAAATTTCTCATAATGCATCGAAAATATATTTCCAACCAATAATAGCCACAAATATTTTATATCATGGTTATTTATGGCCATTTTTATAAAACATTTCATTTGAACAGTCCACTGATTTATCATCTCCTGAAATTATTTTGACCAAGAATTAAACAATCAATAATAAAAATTAACACTTGACGAATTTTTAATTTGAATTTTCCTTCATCAAATTCATCATCAAAATCCTCAAATTATATTTTTTTCCTTTATCAATAAATATATAACAGTATCATCCATAAATACTACCAAAAAGTAATTGAGGGTGTCTCTAAATATAATATTCATCAATTCTATAATAAATTAAGTGGCTTTGTTACATATATATATATTCAATATAAATCCAAAATCACCATACCACATATTAATACCTATATCATGTATCTAACCCTTATTGGGTTTCAATTAATAATATCCATGTTGAAGATAAATCTCAAAAAATATAGATCTCCTCAAAATTTACCAAATAGCTCATTGATATGGGTTATATGACACTAATTCATTATAGTCATTCTTTATGTTCCAAACAATAAATGAAAATACAAATGAAATCATCTTTATTCATAAAAAAGTATTAGTTTCACCTAATAATGATTCACTAGAGTATATAAATCGCTTATAAAAAATCTCCTTTAGTTTCTTATTCAATTCTAGAAACTCAATCAAGGCCATTGTATATGTTATCTCTGATATTGGTGTAGTACATGGTATGCTTTATACTGAAAACTCAACATCACTATTTTGTAGACCATGATGCATGACATCTTGAAATGAATCATCATATTACTAAACAATTGGAATATATTAAATGTTTATATTCTTGATAACCATTTGGAATAAATTTATCTCATGAACACAAAGTAAGAATCATAAAATGGAAGTAATTTCTATTTTTTGTTCATAGTCATCATCTCAATTACCTAAGATCATAGGCAGGTTCAACAAATCAAATTTGACTTCTCATCATTTTAATTTGATGTTTAATTTATATAAAGATTGTGAATTTATTTTAAAAAATAAATTTAAATTTATATAAAGACTGAATAATCGTATTTCTACATGGAAAATTTTCATAGACATTATCATGAAATCCAAAAATCACTAGGGAAGGATATGTGTTCCATAAACCCATGTTCCAATTTAGCAATTGACATAGAATAATGAATTCATTATTCAATGAATTAGACCATGGTGTATGAAATTTAATTATATAATTCCCATGTTTCCAACATATGATATATATAACTATTAGTCAGAAATTTGGAAGAAATTACTTTATTCCCATAGAATGTTTCATTTTTACTAAATTGTTTTACATTAGCCCTTATTTTCCACACATAAAACACATTATTATTCCTTCAAGACATTTAAATATGTTATTTGTTAAAAATAAATAAATTTTGGAAGCTAAATATTCATTCCCCCATAGTCATTATCACATGATATTTCAATAAAAAAATATTGTTTTTTTATTTAGTTGTTTTAGAAACTCAATTCTGTTATGGTTTTAAAGATAAATTAGAGATATTTTCATAAGAAAAATCTTAAGGATTTTTATTTTACCTCCTATATATTTTGGATACTCGGGATTATATTCATTTAATTGGTTGTAACATTACTTTTTCATGATTATTCCTTGTTTAATCCATTGAACAGAAATAATTAATACTTATTGGAGAATCAATCATAAATAATTAGAGGGAATAATCATATAATAAAAAAAGTAATTCAAAATATTGGTTTTATAATCACAACTTCCATCATCACCTGTCACATTAAGTTTATCTCATATCACTATGGATTATAATAATATTTCCTAGATTCTATAATAATATTCATTATAATGATTCATTTAGAAAATAGGAATTTTCCAAAGAATATCCCACTAGGGTGTCAAAATAGGTATGAAATTATGAATCTTTTCATTGTTATTGGTGATGATTATGTCAATAACCAACCATTATTTTTATGGTTTATATACCATGGAGAACATGTTCTAGAGCCTATATCAAGTTTTTAATCTAAAAAGATGGATTTTATTCAAGGAATACACATAGTCATTACTTTACAACAAAAACCACGAGGTTGTCATATATCATTTATTATCCCTAGGATTAGTACTGCTGTTCTCTAATATTTATCACTAAAAACAATTGAAAAATAACCTTGTACCTACTGAGGGGACCCAATAATTATATACAAAAATATTACATGATTTTAAACAAATATTTAATACATCCAATAATAATTAATGATAATGGACTATATTTGTTTAATTTTATTAGAGACTAGATACATAATCATACCATACCATTAAATATCTCCAACATATTCACAAGGATCTCCTAATATCAGAAACTTCTTAATCTTACACAACATACGTCCAAAATTCATATCCTGAGGAAAATAAATCCATAGAAAGTGTGAGATTAGATGCTCACTAACAGTACATACAAGAGATATTAATCTATATAATAAATGAGTATGATAAAAGAATAATTGTATCATAATCAGGTCATCATATATGATATTCATACCAAATAATTCATTGATCAATAATCATGTGTCATGGATGGAAATGTCACTATAATAAAATATATATGTAAAAAGAGTAAAGAGACATCCATTATAAATAGTGATCTATGAGAACATTTTATAATGAAAATACATTGTATTTTAGCATACACATAAGCATATAAAAAATAATTTAGTAAAATTTCACTTCCATGACTTTCATAGTGGGAAAACTCCTAGAGAGTATTGTGTACACTATTTATATTATCCTTTCCTTCAGTAAGGGATACACCCATAACTATCATAATGGATATTTCACCCTACATAAATGGGTTAACTTATCATTATATTCCTTTGAATCTTATAAAATATCAATCTTTCCAAAATTCATTGGATTGATATATATTTCTTTTACCACCCATCACATAATGAAAACCATACATATGTGTTCCAAAATATCATCAAAACATTAACCATTCCATTATTCAATAACCCATCAAAAAGAAATGAATTTCATCAAAATTTCTACACCGTGTAATATTATGAAATAATGAAAACTATATTTAATGGTATCATTATAATATATATATAAAAACAAATAAAAGCCATATAATGATGTTGAAAAAGATTAAAAATACCATCAAATGAGAATTTTAATGTTTCTCTAAAAATAAAGAGAAACATAATTTCCTTTTGAAAAAATACAAAATAAAAATTACTTTGATATTTATAAAATATAAAATATATAAACTATAATATAAAACAATTAATTAATCATTAGTGAAAAGAACTTTTATCATAGCTATGAAATCCTTTCAGGTAATAAATGTTAAAATAAAAATTATTTTCACACACTCTGTAGAATGTATTAAATGACCAATTTGGTAAATATTACAGAAATTTATTTTAGAATCATTGAGATGATATTTAAATATTGATGGATGTTACATTAAATAATTAGTTTATCTTGGAAAATAACAATCATGTAAATTTTAAATGAACATGGATGTGGAATATAATGTTTGTTGACTAATGTGGAAATAACATCAAAATTTTAATTTAAACATATTTAGAATCATTATATTAATAAAATAGTGGAAATCGGTAATATGACATATATATTTTTGTAATAACCTATGTATAATAAATTAAATGAGTGTTTAATTATTTAGATCAATTAATTTATCTAAATAGAAATTGTACATAGGCCATCCAAAAAAGAAATTACATTGTTACATAAATTTTATCCTAAAGTCAGATCACACATTGTGAAAAAAAATATTGTACAATATATATATATATTATACATATATTCTATAACCAGATTAATATATAAAATACGAATTATCATTAAAATATAATTTTTAATTATTATTTTATTTAAAAATATTAATTAATATTAAATATTCATTAGAAAATTGGTCTATTGTTAATTCATTTTTTGAAATTATAATTCATGTCATTTTTATTTTTTCATGATTTTATCATATACATAATATAATACCCTTCATAATTTTTAAATTTACTAATTTGATAATATTTTATTACCATTCATATAAATTTAGGATGAAAATTTACTTATATCACTTGGGTGATATGGTAGATCATATACACGCATGAGTGATGTGTAATCATTAAAATAAATTGAACGAATGAATAGTTAATTAAAATATTCCTTATTATAATAATTATAATGTAAAAAATAACATATTTATACGTTAAAATAAACATTAGTACATTCTATGTAAAACAGAAATGAAAAATGATTCATATCACTTTATAGAGGTGGCCGTCAGCGCATATGTTTGAGCGACATTATTTTTTTAAATGTATGGGAAGAAGAAAATATATATATATAATTATCATAAAAACATCAATGTATCAAAAATATAACAACTATATCTTTTTATCTTGGTCCTATAACATTTAAAGAAGTTTTGAAAAGATACAAACCTTAATGAAAAGTATGATCTTATACGTCTTCTTATGGTATCATACTTTGAAAGGAAACATATTGCTTATTGGATATTCATTATAGGAAAAATTACCTCAAGATCATAGATAATTATTATTGGATAATAATGATTGTGATTAGGTTTGATCTGAAGGGATCAGGTGGTGTGTAGAATAGGGTAGCAGATGTTCTATTCTATTAGTGACAGGAGTGGCACTTTTGTAAAAAAAATAATAAAAGAAAATTTAATTTAAAGTGGCACCTAATAAATAAAAAATGAATGATAAATAAGTTTGGTTAAAAATAAAATTCACTAACATGATTTATAAAAGTTCATAATACATTTTATCTATGATATACTTTGTTTAGTCCCCCATTAACCCATTTAACCTTCACTGTAGTAATGATTTATTACCTCAATACCACATACACAACCTAAAAATTAATTTTTCCTCATGAATAAATTTATAAACCCTGATTAAAAATGTTGAAAAAACTATATAATTTTCAATTTCAATATTATTAATATACTCATTTTAACATATGTTCATAACACTCAACAAAATCCATATTTAGAAATAATGAACATATAAGCATTAAATTTATATAGATTTTAATTCAGAATCGAAAAAAGTAAATGAATTATAAAATATTTTTACAACATATTATGTAAATGTTTATTTAATATCATCAATAATAGTGATAATTTTAATTTATTAATATAAAAAACACAATATCTACAAAAGAACAATTTATCTCGAAACATCTCTTTTTAATTTTAAAATATGTTTACATTAATTTATAATAAATTTATAATCAAAGAATTAAATTTATAAAATTTTGAATAGTAATTTTTCATAATATATTATGTCTTATTCATAACTTTTATTCCAATATCTATGTGATAAAAAAATTTAAAAAAAATATTTAAACATCATACATAGTTTGTTTAATAACATTTTAACATGATTGCAAGCTCACAATGATAAAATGATATCTAAAAAATAATATTTAATAATAAATTTGGGTGTTATATATAGTTTATCAATATTGTGTCTCCATGGAGATATCAATTAATGTGGAATTTTTTCATTAGGGATAGTAGAAATTGGTAGTGGTTTACAACATCCCTAGTCTTAAATGTTATTTTTAGAGGATGTGTTTGACATATCATAGACCCAATTCCTATTGAGAGCCGTATATAACATCTTGAGATTTTATGAAATATATTCATTAAAAGTAATTTAAATTCATTTATATATTTCATTTAATGAAATCTCATGTTCATCTTGTGTTACATGAAAAAATTAGTATACCATGCATTATATAAAACATCGAGTTTCGTTGATGTTATTTGTAACACAAAATCCCGTGTCTTACCAGACAACAATATAATATCAAAATCATTATGATACATATCAGCTAGTCAATATAATGGTTGGAATGCATTATATTATCTAAATAATGAAATTATTTTCCACACTTATGTATAAAATAAATTCAATTATAAACAGTTAAATAGAAATAAAAATAAAGAAAAATTGAATATAAAAGATATGAATTCATGAGAATGTATTTTTATGACAAAAATGAAATTATATCATCATTAATCATTATTAGTGAAATATATTAATAATATTTATATGTTATTATTTAATGAAATGTTTTCAAATTCACACTGGATGATTGATCACCTTAAGATAATAATAACTCCTATTTTAGGAATAACAAGTTTTATATTTTAAATGGTAGTTTTACTACCATTTAGTAGAAATATTGATTTACTAGATAATTATAAATAAAATTATAAATTCTATTTTTTAAAAAAAAATTAATTTTTGAAATTGGAATATAAAAATATATAATGGGTTAACATTTGGTGTTTCTCAGTGAAGCTTCTTACATTGATGTATAATAAAAAATACTTGATTTTAATTGAAAATAAAATTAATTTTATAAAAAAATTATATTTTTAAACTATATCATTTAATTGGTTTTATTCTATAATAATTTATAATTTTCATTCTTTAATACAATTCTGGTACATTGAATCAATTTTAAAATGAAATTTGATATAAAACACATTATTCTTTTGATATTTTTACCTTAAATCCCTGTATTCTTATTCTATATATTTGATTAATTTTATATTAAATTGAGATTCTTATGAGATTAGAATTTATAAAAATGGATTCTATATTTTTAAGATGAATAATTTATAATGTCTAATATGCTCAATATGTTTTTTATAAAAATAAATAGTTAATTTAATTGAAATAAATTATAGAGATTATGGTAAACAAGGTTTACCTGATGATTAAAAATACAATATGAGGTGTAATAATTTATCAAAAAATTCTACCAATTATTATTAGGATATTTTTTTAACAGAAAACCTCCCTGATTATAGAATAGTCTACTTTGGTCCATTGAGGGACAAGTAAATGTTAGTGAGCCATCACATTTTTTTAAAAATTACCAAATGTATCCTAACCCACAATTATAAAATGCCACCACCCCTCCAAATTCAATTATATCATAATAGAATCCTCAATTTGGTATGAATGAAAACCAATGATGTAATTTTGTGTAAACTAAATGTATTTACCAGATGAATAGGTGACATTTTTTTCATTCACTCTTGTTTTAATTCTTTTTTACCCCTAATATTAGTCTAATTATATGATTATATGATAAAATCTATATCATAAGTATACTAATATTTTTTTTGTTACGTATTATACAAAAACCTATAATCTAACTAGTAATGAAATCACAATTCGTGTGTATGGATAACTGCAACCTAACGAAATGATGTCATTCATTTTTCTTTTACATCCTCTTATTATTGGGAACTGTGACGTATATACAATTTTATTAAATCTATATTTTATTTATAATTTATTCATAATTATTTAATTGATATATTTCACATACATACTTCCTTCCATGTTTTTTAATAAGATCACATTGTTTTTGGACATGTGGAGTACCGCCTCCTCAAAGAGATGTGATATGTCAACACATTACATGGACTTTATTAGGTATTAGTTTAATATATATATATGATATAAATGAATTATTTATGATCATCCGGATATAATTATCTATAAGTACATATAACATCTCATTTTATTCATTTCATTTCATCCGTTGAAATTGTTATAACATTTCTCATAGATGTGTGGACTACTTTCCTCCTCAAGCGATGTTATTATTCTTTATTCATCACCACATAATAATATTGTTATGTATATAAGTATAAATAATTAAATATAATGGTATTTATGATATAATTGTATTTATGGAATGAAAAATGTATCTGAAATTATTTCTATAATGATATTTGAGAAATGGGAATGATACTACTGTGTATGTATGAACATATGTCTCCATGATCAAAATGTAGTTTCATTTTTCAAAACCATATTTCATGTATGAATTTAAAAATATAATTGATGTAAAAATTTTAAAATTATATAATTATTATTATTATTGAGGTTTTTCAATAATGACCCCAATAACATTAGATGATCTATGAATGTTAGTATTGACTCATAGAAAAAATATGGTTAAAACATTTGACATAAAAATTAGGCGCTAATTAATTGTATATAAATTTCTATAAGTGAATGACATGTAATAATAAATATTTATATGCTTATAAAGTTCTTATTTAATAAAAAACATATAACTCAGGAGGATAGAGGACAAAAATGACAAATCATATCATGGTAAGGGTTTATATGTCACTTTTAATATCTCTGAGATAAATGGAATATTCACCACTTATTTATTTTGTATGGTGTATCTAATAATACTTTTGAAACATTATATATTATATTATTTTATATTCATTTAATTTAATTGTTCCATATTTATTATTGTTGTTTTGGGTTTCTGATATAGATGTCACCATAGTTATAAAGAGATTCTGAACTCAATTGTCATTCATTAGGTTAAAATTTTATTTTATTGATATGTTATTCCATGAATACATGTTAAATGGACACTAATTTTTTATGATTTATATACACATTAAATTTTTATATTTATATTATTTACACATAATTTTTTCATTATTTTATTCTCACATCAATGATGTGATCTTAGTAATGGATTTTAATCACATTATTTATATTATGTTAATTTTATTTAAATGATTCATTTTATTATTATTAATTTTTGGACTTTTGATTCAACTGTTACCATAGTTATAAGGGTATTTATATAAAAAAATTATTTCTATGATACATATACCCTATTAATCTCTCATTTATATTAAATGTGGTATATTATGACCATGAATTTATTTAATAATTATTAACCACAAATATTTTTGGTTTTATATAACCATTTTCAGATAAATATTCTATGGTGTTTTTTGGATTCAATGTTACTGAATTAAAAAAATATATTTTTGTCATAATTATAATTCCATGGGATTGTAGTTATGATATTCACCAATATTCTTTTACAATGTGTATATATGTCCCATTTGATATATTATATCCTGAATATATTTAATCTAATGTTATTTAATGTTTTGTAATATTATATTCGTTGATGGGGATTATGATTAAAAAAATTAATGTTATATGGGATGCATTGAAATGCCTAATGATTACGTTCCCCAAGATGGGTTTTTATTATATTTTAAGATAATATCCATTCATTGACATCTAAAAAAATTATGGTTACGTATCCTCCACTAGGTATATTTTTTATTTATAACATCATCATTATTTATTTCTATTGATTATGATTGTTTCAAAGATATTGTTATGTAACCTTTTTCTTTTCCTTGGGTTAATCTTTTTTGAAAGAAATTCTTTTGTAACATAGTGATTTACCTCTGTTAATCATGATTCAATGACACTGTTATGGAACCTAGTTCTATTCCCTTTGATAAACCTATTTCAATGATATTTTTATATATACCATTTCTTCTCTAGGGGATAACCATATGATAGTTATCCAGTTATGAACCCCAAATATTTTCCATTTGACAAACTTGTATCAATGAGATTTTTATAGAAACCATTTTCTAAACATGGGATGACCATTATTAAATGATATTATTGTGGAACCCATTTATTTCCCATATGTATTTTATGATTAAATATTATTTATTTGAAATTAATTTATTTTTCATGAGATTATCTATTATTAATTATTATTATAACTAAGGATTTATATTCTTGTAGCTTCATCATTATATGAAATAAATGATCCCAATACAACTTATAAGAAGTTTGAGCCGATTTTTACTTCACAGGTGATCCATATACAACTTATATGATGTGGGATCCCAATTATAGATCAAAATTAATAGGGTAATGATAATATTAAAATTTATACGTTTTTTTGTCCAATTGAAAGGGTTGTGATTATTTTTGAAATAGTTTTATGAATATAATTCTATAAGTTACTATAAAGAGTCTTAATATTAATATTATGAGTTCAAAATATTTCTAATGATCGACATTGAAACCAAATTGAATTTGATTATTGAATCTGATGCCTATTTCCTTTTCAATGATTTAAAATTTAATGATATATGTATTTATGTGTATGTATTATTTTATTATTTTATCGAGGACATCAATTTGTTCATCATAACATTACATACTCTTATGCATAGAAATGGGATCAAATTGTTATTTCATATGTTTACTCTTACTGGGAATCTAATATCATATTTGTTATGTTTCCTTTTCCCTATAATTTAAATAATTATGTATATAAAGGATTTTAAAATGATGATTTCGATGACCTATTTTCATATAAAAAAAATATAAGTTAAATGAGAGAAATATTAATTTAAATAAATGATTTTTATATATGTTTTTCCCTATATCACAATGTATCTAAACCAAAATTGTCTTCTAGATTGAAATTGATCAAATATTTATTTTGTTATTTTTTATTGTTTATATGATAAATTTGGGTGTCAATTACCATAATAAAATCTAGTAATTTATACTTATGGGTAAAAGTATTGGATTAGAGTTTTTTTTTGGGGAAGTATAATATGTATTAATAGTATGTTTAGAAAACTTTTGTTTAATATGATGTTTTTATGTGAGGTTATATTATGAGTTATAGATATCATTATAGGTCTATGAGATTATGGATGATCATATGTTAAAATTTATAGACACACAATTTGACATTTTTTTGTAGTACATATTTTTATTTTATAAATTAAATTTTAAGAGAAATATTTTTATGTTTAAGTATAACTAAATCATTTGTTTAATGTGAATTATTGAATTATTTTTTTGGGAAAACTAGTTTTATGTTATTTATAACCCTTTGGAATTATAGGATCTCGAATAGTGAAGTAATTATGGAACCAAAAGATTTACCTTATAGATAATCATGACATTTATGAATGGACTAATGGATTATTGTAATATTAAAAGAATATAACCATATTTTTGGGCCTGAAATCTTAATGGTGTGTTATAGGATTTGAGTTTCTGAAAATATTTAATTTTGAGGTTTTTACGATTTTTTTATTTTGAATTTTTTTTTACCATTGAATTAGGGATATTAATGTATCATTTTTAGGGTCATACATTTTGGAAATTATCTTATAATGTTATAACCATTTTGGTTATGTTAATGTGAACATATATATGGAATAACTTGATTATCCATTATTTGGTTATGTGGTATTAATATTTCTTCAGTTCATCAAGATAAAAAATTCACCTTGGATACTCATCATTTAAATAAAAAGACGATAGTTTGGTGGAAATTGACCAAAGGACGCAATTATACTCATCAATTAAGTATATTTCCTTTTTTTATATAGGATTATATTTTAATAGAATTATTTAACTCTCGGAAATATATTTGGAAAAAAAATATTATCCTATAACCTTCAATTATAATGTCAAAATAGTCATTTAAATTATCATTTATTTATGTTTTGTTTGTAACTTAACATTACATTGATCATTCAAATGGTTTTCACTAATGAAAATATTAACAACTTATAATTATTTACTCCTTTACACTTTGTTATCCATATGAGGAATCCAAGTTATGCATATCATCATGTGACCATTATTTTTCCCACTTCTCCATTTTATGGGATTCTTTCTTCATTTCCTTTTTTATGTCATTTTCAAAAATGGAATTTTAAAAATTCTAATCCTCTGACAACTAATATCAATTTTGAGGGAGATTATCATTTTAAGGGTGATAATATGTAACATCCCATGATTTTATGAAATATCCTCTATAAAATTACTTTATATTATTTTAAATCTAGTGTTACAAGAAACACTCTCTTTATAATTCCTAACATGGAAAACCATTATTATCTTGTGTTCCCCACAACATCGAGTTTCATTGAGGACATTTATTACAAATAATACAAAGTCATACAGAAGAACAATATAATATTAAAATTTTTATGATCGATTAAAATATCTATTGGAATGAAAATATTTAATGAGATAAACTAAATTGTGATATAATTTTTTACAAATTTTTATAAAATTAATTCATTTGTAAAAATTTATTTATAAATGAAAATAATGGCCAGTTGAATATAAATAATGTGAATTTATGGAACACTATTTTTATGACCGAAATGACTGTTTATCCTAACTAATCAATATTAGTGAAAAAATTAATGATATTTATTAGTTATATATTTATGAAAAATTTTATAATTCTATTGATTATGTTTTATCATTATATGATAAGAGTAAATCCAATTTTAAGAATAAATGCCTTTATATTTTAAACAATAATTTCACATCCTGTTAGTTGTAATATTGACATTAAACTACATTTTCAGATTTTTTATAAATTTTATTTGAATGTTTTGGCATAATTTTTTATTGAGTAATATCAAAACAAACATTCAATAGATTTTTAGTATTTTTATGAAAAGTTTCATGTTTTTTGGAATAGTTAAAAATACATGATTTTTTTTTGAAAAGTACATTTTTTAAAAAAATAATTTTTTGTTTAAAGATATTTTTAATTTGATTTAAATTATAATGAGATAAATTTTATTTCCTTTAATAAAATATTTATAATGGGAATATATTTCACATTATAATTGGAAAAAAAACATTTCAATCATTTAAACATTTTTACTTTAAAAACTCATTTTCTCGTTCCACCTATGGGATTAGTTTTAAATTAAATACATCCACATATTTTTTTGGAATTTGGAAAAAATTTATTCCATAATTTTAATTATAAGAATTTTTAGTTTTTAATGAGTTTATCATTTTTTTTGGACCAAATATATTAGTGAATTTTTTTAATATTCAACAGAATGATTAAGGTATAAATAATTTTACTTAATGATTAATCATAGACTATATGGAAAAAATGACCCTATACCTGCAAAAATATTATTTTATAGACATATTTAGACCCTAAAAAAATATTTTCCCATAATAGTCCTCCTTTTATCCTTTCAGGACATGTAAAACATGGGGATCACTGAAATATTTTCAAAAATAGCATGGGTGTCCTCTCCAACCCTTATAAAAAGGAACCACCCAAACATATATCTTCACAACTACAATGAATTTTTGATTGTACAAACCATTTGAAAAATACCTTCAAATAACCCCCATATCAAATTATAAGGATCATATTGGTATAATGAAATACATATGAGTATGTTGGTGAAAACCAAAAGAAGTTACCATATGAAGATGTTACATTCTTCAAAGAGAAATTTTGTTTTTTTCAATATCAACCCCATTAATATATAATATTAAAATATTATATAATAACCAAAATAACCCCAATACAAAACAATTTTATTAATTTAGGCCAATACTTACACACACTTCCATGAAATGGGTACTATATTCATTATTCCTGTGTACAAAAAAATATCCCCTCCTGAAATGATGTTTTTATGTTTATCATTAAAATATATTATTGTTTGGTATTATGATAACAATATAGAGTTAATATTATATATAGGACATATATAATGTCTTTATACTTATATTTTTTTATATATTGCATAATTTAATGCCTTCCATTTTTACAACAATTTGATACATCAATTGTGGACTTTATGAATACGACCTCCTCAATGCGATGTGATATGTTTACAATTAACAAGGAATTTATTATCAATGGGTTAATATTTATCATATTGATGACATAATTATATATATTATAATATAATATATCATTTTATTCTTCCCATTTCATACATTGGAATTGTTATACTATCGTCAGTGGATGTGTGGACTACCGCCTCCATAGAGCATTGTGATTCTTCCTTTATTATCACCACATCATAAGAATTATATTTATATATGTATACATATTTAAAAAATATTGAATTTCTAATATAAATGCTATTACAGAAAGATAAAATATAGTTACCTTTTTCCATAATTATTAATTGAAAAATTCGAACGTTATTCATGCATACGAACAATATACCATCTCTATGATCCAAATTTTGTTCCATATATCATACATTATTTAATGTATGATTTTTAATGTATATATAATAGAAAATTTAAAACTAATTTATTGTTATTATTCTTGATATTTTTAAATAATGACCTCATTAACCATAGTTGACCTATGTTTGTTAGTTTTTATAGATTATATGAATATTATCTAAGCATCCGACAAAACATTATTTATTCAGTAATTGCATATAATTTCATGACCCGCTCCCCGGGGCCCGTATTGTGATTATCCCAAGCCCGCATTCCATACTTCAGGGGTTGGAGACTAGCACCAAAGGCATACATCTGTAAACTGGGAGGGCGGTTAATTTATAAATGAAAAACCAACACATCCGAGTAACAACTGGAATCAAAACAATAAGTAAAAACTGTATACAAAGAGTTTGTTGGAAAGTAAAAAGGGGACAGAAATACAAGACCAAATGTAAATTACAAGTACAACTAAAAAAGAGACAACAACAAAAAGGTAAAAAGAAGCTCCTAGATCATCCTCTAGAGTTCTTACCTGAAGGGTAGGTACAGATGGCCACCTCGGCACTCCACGTTCGTCAGACTCCACTGTGTACCGAGTCGGCGTAAGGTCCAACACCAGGTACCATCAAATCCTAGTGCTCTCGGCCACCGTCAGGGCAGTCCTTCGTCTGCATCCAACCCAAAGAGGTGCTGGTATTTCCCATGCAGGGGTGAGTATAACGGTACTCAGTAGGGACCCCGATACCATCATGGTCTCACAAAATCCAACATGGATAAACCACATATTATTAAATCATCATATAACCATTTCTTAGGAATATGCCCATACATATACATGTGTTATCTAGTAAAACTTCTCAATCACGAGGAAAACACAAAGTCATTGACACAACTCAAACAGAATTTTTATTCATCATGTTGAAACCACGATTGTTGGAGAACTCCTCCTCTTTCGAGATTAGTGGGCCTGCCTCTACAACCAATTGCTTCCCACTAACCTTGGATTGTTGAGGTACTCCACCTATCAAATACTGTGGGTCTGCCGCGCTCACACAAAGGTGATCCCCACCATGGGTCTGCCACTACTACCAAGCGCTCCCCCTCAAATCCTATAGAGGTAACCCTTATATTTAGTACCTCGGGTCTACCACTACAACCAAGTGCTCCTCCACTGTGGGTCTACTGCTACAACCAAGCACTCCCCACTGGGCCATCCGAATCACTCTGAGTCGATCGATCAATAGTCATCAAGTCTCATCCAGCTACTAGGTCTCTGTAATATGATCGCCCGTCACTGGGAGGGTATGCTCCCCGAGCTACACTTCAATAGTCCACGTGCTGTGAAGTCCCATGTAGATGTATCTCAAAGGTATGCCTCGTTATAGAGGTCTCAACGCAACAAATGACATGTCAATCGGACGACCTGCCTGTGAGTTATTAGCCATTTAGTCTCGGGGGCCCGGTTGGATTCATGTAAGAAAAAAACTAACCATCTATCAACTGTACCGAAAACACCAGTGGGGTATTCTCAAAGAGAACGTCTCTCAATGAGTTTACCAGTGCCGCTGACGGTTTTTCAAACAGATGTCTCATGTCAAAGATATGACCAATGTAAGCAAAGGGTCGGTAGTGGGCCCAGGTCCGGTCCGACCCGGTCAGACCGACCCACCCCAACCCAGTCTAAGTTGACCCGTTTAGGTAAAAAAAGATAGACCCGATGGGTCTGACCTTGCCCATTGGGTGGGTCAGCCTGCTATGTTTGAGCTGCTCCATTGGGCTCGGCCTAGCGGACAACGAGGGCGGTTCAACACGGATGCCGCCACGTAGGCGGCTTGGCCCGATGGATAGGTCCGGTTCAGCCAGCACTGCGAGGGACGCAGCTCAGAAGGTTGGTATCCAGTAGGCCATCGGGTAGGCCGTGCGGGGCACGGGTAGGCCAACTGGACACCGGGAAGGCTGCGGGTGCACTGATCATGGCGCGGGAGGCCACAGGGGCGCCGGGAGGGTACATCAGGGCACAACAGCACCGGGCAGGCTGTAGTAGGGACCGAGCAGGCGGGCCGCATGATGGGTCGGGCCTCGGCAGGGCGCGGGGGCCCCGGGCAGGGCGCCGGCAGTGCCGAGCAGCGATCAGGGTGCGTGGGCAGGTGGTGCGGGGGGCGTTGGTGTTAGGACGGACACACTAGTGCACCGTGAGGGAAACACAATTCACGAATGCCACAGGTAGCTCGACCTTTATTTTTCATCTTCGTCACCATTTATTAATTTCCATACTTTCATGGATTCATCACAAAAAAAACAATGAAGGGGTCGGGCCATGTTGGTTTGGCCCGCACCCTCCGTGTATAGGGTGGTGGCAATAGTTTCTCAAGAACGGAACACAACACCCCACCCGAAAAAGGTAAAAATCAACGTTCTTCATTTAAGGAATGAAGAACGTTGTACTTTAAATGAAACAACCACTAACTTTGATTTTTTGGTCATTGATCGACATTCATTGACGGTGTTTTGGAAAGAAGACGATGAAGTTCGTCGACCACCACGTTCTCTACGCACTCCCAATCCAAGATCGTGCGTCGGTTTGTTGACGACGATGAGGAGGGATGTTTCTCTATGTCAGAATGTGGCCAGGGTAGAAGACCGAGGAAGACGCATCACTGCCATTCTTCGTGTTGTTCGCATTTTTCGTATTCTTCATTGGGAAAATGGTTCTCCCTAGCCCTCCTCTTCCTCCGTTCCACCAAAACATAATCCCAACCAAAAAACAATAATATTTTGTCTATTAATTTATTGTGGTCACACAATTAAAATGGATAATGAAATTCCCCTTAATAAAATTACACACATTGGCACAATTAATTGGTATGTACATTGGCACAATTAATTCGCACGTGTGTTTCACAATTAATTGGCACGTCCGTTGGAACAATTAATTGGCATGTGTTTTTGTACAATTAATTACACAAAGGATGTCAAGAGGTCCTCTCTCATTAATGAGGGGGAGTGGAGAGGTTTCATCCTCCCCCATCAATACGGGTCGGGTGGTCGCCACCCCGATCATTAGTAGGGAGGTTATGCTTGGGTTGGCCCCCACCACAATAACCTCTAATGCGAGGTTAGGGTGTGGCGGTCCCACCAACAAATCCCAAGGGGAGGTCTCAATTAACACACCCAACCCAAGGAAACATAAATAAAAAATAAATTATTTTACATTATTTTATTATTTTCCTTATAAAAGTCAAAAACTTAGATTTATTCCCGACTCATAGACATCGAAGTCGAAGTCTTCTTAAATTAATACTGGTGCTGCGAGTTCAACGGTGCACTTGGATTTCAATTCTAATGATCGGTTCAAAAGTTACAAAATGCTGCTCGTGCATTTACTGAACGTACCCGAAAAAATTTTTGGAAAATTATTATCAGTTACCCTCGACCAACTGCCTTCGAGGGTAGGATCTTTCTAGATGAAACATGTGCCAACGAACACAACTATACTCTCAGATTATCAATCCGAGTTACCGTTTAGATGTTATGAATTTTACAATAAAATAACTGTCACTTAATTATTTTAATTGCGGCCAAAAATAATGTTTTTCTGGTGGCCCGTGCCAGCCAAAGTTAGTATCTGATTAAATAAATAATGCACTCACGAGTTCAGTGGTGGTTTCATATTTTTAATCTGATCTACCATTTTTGATTTATAAGATTTTCAAAGATAAAATAATTTATTTATTTATTTTATTTACGGTTATTCCATATTTGGGATTTCTCATAGGAGGCCCGCACTGACTAAACATAAGTCATGACTAGGGTAAACCTTCCATCTTGAGCACAACGGTGCCCTCAGATTTGTGATCTGAGTAATCGTTTAAGAGTTATTCAACATTTTTAGGAAAACTGCTTACACACATTTATTTAAGCATAAAAAAACATTGATGGATCATTCTGGACACTCCGCGCCTCGAAATCGTGTGCCGTCAGATTTCACAGACCCATATAATTCCCATTTAATTAAAAAAATTACATGGAAATTCTAGGTCTTAACATTCTCCCCACCTCAGGGCTCTACGTCCCTGTAAGCCAAAACTCACAACTAAGGGAGAAAGTGGGGATACTGAGCACACATCTGAGACACCTCCTCCCCATGTGCTCTCCTGGAGTTTCTTATACTGTCATAGAACGGGCACCAGAGGCATCAACCATGCACAAGGACCGCTCGTGTCGATCCTCAATATCTTCTGGAACCTCTGTAAATGTTTACATGTCGTCAATGTCCATATCGCTAGGGTCTATGATGTGGGAAGGGTCGTGCACGTATCTCCTCAGCTTAGATACATGGAAGACATTGTGCACCCCGTGCAACTGAGGTGGAAGAGCTAAATAGTATGTCACCTCAGCAAAACTATTGAGGACCTGGAAAGGTCCGATGAAACTCCAAGATTACTTTCCGCCTTGGCAAAATCTATCTAGACCTCATCGTAGTGAGACTCGTAGAAAGATGTGGTCACCATCCTCAATATACATAGGTCTCCGTCTCCTATCAACGTAAGACATCTGTCTGCTCTGTACAGTCTTCATCCACTGCTAGATGATCTTCACCTTCTCTGTGGTAGCCCGTACCATCTCTGGTCCCACCAGAACTAAATCCCTTGGGTCTGTCCAGCATAGTGGTGATCTTCAAGGATGACCATAAAAGGCCTCAAAAGGTTCCATACCGATGGTGGAGTGATAGTATATGTTATAGGAAAAATCGAACAACAGTATGTGATCCTCCCAACTACTACCAAATTCGAGGAAACATGCTTAGAGCATGTCCTTAAGGGTCTAAATGGTCCCCTTAGTCTGACCATCTGTATGTAGATGGAAGGCGGTGATCATGAAAATCCATGCCTGAAATCCTCTTAAAACCCCTTCTATACCTAGGAATTAAACAGTGTGTCACTATCAGAGACAATAGAAGAAGGTACTCCATGTAAACGAACAATATCATGCACATAGAGGCTTCCCAAGCTCTCTATTGAACCCTATTATCATATCAGTAAGAAGTGGTCAGACTTGGTGAGTCAGTCGATGGTCACCCAAATCGAGTTGTGTCATATGTATTACAATCAAATAAATAAATGAAAAATTATGTATTTCTGCATTGGATTCAAAAGTGTTGGTTTTGGAATATTATACCCTAACATTGAAAGAATTGGCCATTTCATGGATTATGTAAATTTTATTTTTTGTGTGAAAATATAATGAAGAAATTGATTATTTTCCTTGTACATTCGTTACCCATATAGGGAGTGTTTTGGAGGTATTTTGGATTCCTTCCAATCCTATATTCTTATGATTTTGTAATCCATAAATGGGATTTGATCCTTAATGTGTCTAGTACGTTATGTCCAAACCAGAATAATTATCCCCCCGCCAGGACTTAATCTTGAGGGAATTATTTTTTTAATGATTACATTGACATATTCATCATTGATGAGTTCTTTTGTTATTAATTGAATATAATTGTTCAAATGAATGTTTTCAATCTGTGGGATCTAATAATATATTTGATGAAGTGGATGGTGTTTCTTATGAATTATAAATTTTAGATATAATACACCCTAATAATGGTGAATGTATTAGATGATATCAAGAGGACCAGTTTAGGATATTCTTAACTCATAATGGGGGTGAATTAGGGAAACTAACAGTTAGTCGAATTATAAATTTTTATTCAATTATTTCTAAATTTTGTTCATACATTGATTCTCTTATTCTTTTTTTTATTTTATTCATGTAATATTAAATGTAGTTAAAGATGAAGCATAATGTGTTTCTATGGATCACAAATCGATTAGAGTATCTATTAATTCATTCATATGGTGATTACCAGTACATATTTCAGGAAATTTATTGTTACACCAATTATAGTCGCTTCAAAAGAAAAAAATTACTTAACCCAAGTGCGAGTCCTTACAAATTGGAATTGGTGTGCACAAATTCAATAATCCATGGAATTGAGACAATATATTTTCCAAATGTCAGATCCTCACTGGTTCATTATTATTTCATTGAAGAAAATGTTATCCATCATCATGATGTACATTATAACACCATGAAAATTTCCACCAGATGACCAATTTGTGGGATGTTATAGGTTTTATTTTAATATTATCCCTTTTTAATTCACTTATTATGTTCATTGCAGTAGGAAAGTATTATTGCTTTTTATTATTCCTTTAACAAAAACATTTCACGAAGATCCCCTTTCAGTTCTGTGTTTCAAATATTTCCATTAAATAATTTTAATCTAGTGATGATATACATAATGACAGTTCGTCCAATGTCTCTTACTATTTCTATTCATTCGATCTCCAATTGATAATGAACCTCGACCTTTTATATGGTTGATCTTTACCTCTTCATTATTTTCTTGTATAAATTCATCAATTACATGTACTCTTCTTAAATTATGTTTATTATTAAAATCCTTGTATATTTGATCCTTCTTCTACCCCATTTCCTTCCCTATGGATGATGAAAAATTTCTCTATCCAATACTTCCTCTCGATACATTACCCCTGCTTTATTGGACACTTATTCATTCCAAAAATAAAATTGTATTAGTTCTTCTCTAATTAGTTGTGGAAAATACTTTCCAAAATCTATTTAATTTTTAAAAATAGTGCTTCTATATAATTCAATTCATTAAACCATTAAAAATTATCAATATCTATATATATCAGTAGAAAATTGTCATAATTTTAGTTGTAGGTTCATACTTCAAATTCAAACATCCAAATAAATATTTTTGGAGAACCACTCATAAAATCACTCCTATTGTCAACCTTCAAACTTCATAAAATATTGTAGTTTTTGGGTATTCATTATAAATACGATAAATCTCAGTTTAAATTCATTCCTTCATCATTCCAAAAATATATAGTGTAACTACAATATTCAAATATGATTATTGAATCATTGAATGTTTAAGGGAGTATCTCTAGAATTTATTATATTACATAAAAAATATAAGGTTCTTTGTGAATTATCTCTTGTATAAACTCAAATAACATCTTATGTATGGTGAATTAACATTTGTTGTTCCTTCTTATCTACATAAGAAATATTAAAATATTTCATAAGAATATTATTTTGACTAAGGACGTTCTCAACAAAAATTGTGTTCGATGGATGCATAGAATATTAACAGATGAAATTGTAATAATCATTGTGATTTAATTCGAAAACATCTTATAATAACCTTATGAAAGGGCTTATATGTAAAGAATTTTTTACAAAACCCTTAATAAACACTTTCAAATTATTTTTATCAAATCATTAGTCCAATTAATCGTACTCAAAATTGTAAGATTTATATGTTCATGAAGAAACGTTTTTATGATTTAACTAATCATAATTCCCATGAACATTCATTCAATGATCAAAATGTTGTTATTATTATATCATTAGGAAACATGTTTCCAATCATTCAGAAATCATTGACATCTACATTCACAACAACTGTTCATTATAATGACCTATATCAAAAAAATTATTTACCTAATGATTCAGAAAACATTTTAAAGAAATTCATAAATTTCATTATTTTATGATATTTACCAGTTTCCTATAAGTATATAATATATTTGAAAACCAATACATTGTAATTTAAGAATATCATTCTAATAGAGTAGTTATGATGACTCACTAAGATCATACAATATAATTCATATTTTTTCAAATCATGATTTTTAGAACTCCATGAGATAGTCATTAGACAAGTAGAATAATTTTGATAAGTTAATTTTCAATGTCACAAAATTAGGTATGAGATATCATGTTTAATATAACATCAATTAGACAATACTTCATTCAAGAACTATCATGTTCATCCATGCACTCTAAACATCATCTAATTGAAAGAAATCATAGATATATAACCAATTACTCTTCTAAGGGATAGTATGGATTATATCATCTACATAAAATTAGTTTGAATCCCTTCCATAATGAATTTTACTACATGAACATTGAGAAATACATCACATAATAATGTCTGATATTGTTAGATATCCTAGACAGAGTTTGAAATAACCCATTCATCGATTATTTATATAGTGTTATAGCTTTATTCGAGGTCCAGGTTTATGAATACATAGTTGGGTCACTAGTGTAATTAACCACAAATAGTAGATGAGTTATCCTTATTCTAACCCAAAAAATTATCTAATTATCTTATTCTCATTGCCCGTGACAAACATTCTTTACAAATCCAACCCAAAAACCAACAATTCTGAAATGTCTTACGAAAAAACCTTATAGAAATATTCATGATGTTAATAGAAGAGATTATTCTCTAAAACATATGCACACATTTCAAATTTAATAAAAAAACCGGTAAATTTTAATAATAAATCTCAATTCCTTTAAAAGAAATTTTTTAATTTTTTTATTCTAAGACATCAGTACATTAATCAAATCCTCTGATTGCTTATTTATGTAAAATTTATGAAAATATAAACATCAATTAAATCATTATGATTCGTTTAAAACTATTTATAATAAATAATAACAACTGAAATAAATATATTAATTAGAAAAATGTACACTCAACAATCAAACAGTTTTTATTTTTTGGAAATAACATCAATTTTCGTTGAAAATAAATATTAAAATATTTGAAAGACATCATTTCCCCTCATTTATTTCAATAAATATCTATATTACTGGTAAGAAATATAAAGTTCATTTGAAATTATAAATAATTAAATCTTAGGAAATGTGACATCCATTATTTCCTTCTAATTCTATGTGAGCCATGCTCGGTGATGAAAACAACATGACAACATTTATGACACAATGATGACCTTAATAAAATTAGCTTGATAACTCCATAAATGGAACTCAAAAAAATTTCCATCATGGGATATTTACTATTGGTATATGATGTTGAAAAATTTATATATTAAAAACATTTAATATTGATATATAAGATAATCCCATACTAACTTCAACAAGGATATCAGAAACATTTATTTTCAATGTATATGATATTATGATTTGGATTTCTTTAATACTTCAAGTTTTTTATTAATTTGATTAATTCAATTTATTAAACATTATATTATATTTTATTATTTATAGTAGGAAATATTGATATATAAATGAAAAAATTATCTCTCTAATGACATGATCATTAAAAATATTTATAAATAATTAGATTTATATGAGATAAAAATTATACCATCATCTTCACAATGTATACTACATTGGGGAAAATATTTATAAACTACATAATTATGAATCTATAAATATATATTACTTATGATATTTATATATAGAGAGAATAAATTTTAATCTTTATTATTTGGATGTCCAAAATCATGAAAATTTCTGTATCCCCAACTATCGAGATCCTTTCATATGAATTTATAGTTAACATACATAAGAATATATCATAAATGGATAAAAACTACTCATTACTAAACAATGTTAGTAGCAATAATCCTTTTTAGGTTCTACCCCTGAGTATATGCATCACATATAATTCCATATTTTAAAATCATTGAATCTACAGACAATGGTAGGAGGAATAAGGATTATTCTACTTTCTAAGTAAAATGAAAAAAGGATGAGTTTTTTATGAAAATTGTTCTTTATTATCATCATTATTTATGACTTCATATCTAAAAATTAATTTAGATTAGGGTTGTATGGATCTTATCAATTATTAAATTATATTTTCTATGATATTCGATTTGTTACAGAACATTAAACTGGTTGTATAACTTAGATAACAATATTTTTATAACCCTTATTGTGCTATAAGGTTTTTAGAAAAATTTGTACGTGTGTCTCTTGAAATGTCACACCACAAAAAATCAAAATTATTTACATTGATTTTGATGTAATATTTTTCAATTTTCAATAGCCTTTTATTTTTTTTACTCAATTTACCTAATTATTTTAAAAACCTATGGACCAATTACTATCATGTTGTTTGTAACTTTTGATGAGAATTTATATATTGCATGTGAATTCTTCTATGATCTATCTTTATAATTAGTTATTTATGATATTTTATCTTTATTTAATTTCATGGATTTTTAATCAAATTTATTATCACCTTCAAAACATGTGATCTTCATTGTATATTTTATTATTTAAAACCAGTTTCTACATACATCCAATTTTTTTCTACATTACAAACTGAAATTTGTAGAATTATTTAATTACAAACAATAAAAAGATTTAAATATTAGCTTGTAGTCATCTTATTAACACCATCTTCACTAACATAATATGAGTTTTGAAGCTATCTAAAATTATTTTAGGAATAAAATTTTTTCATAACCATTAGATCTTACTTTTTTATCCCTAGAATTCTCCCCCAGGAAATGGTATTCATTTTTTCATTTTCATTGAACATAATGTTCAAAAAATCAATAGTAAAATTCCCAAAATTGTTTCTTCACCAATTATAACCCACAAAACAAAACATATTTGTTTGAAATAAATGATGAATTTTTTATTCATTATAAATTTTTTGGATTTTCATGGGGCACTTGATTCCATATAAATTTTCTTATATATACTAATCGTGTTCATAGTCTTCTTATATTCCTTCCCCACCCACACATGTACATATTTTTTATTCAAAACTGAAATTTTCATGTAAACTTATTGTGAAACATTGTTAAAATGTGGTACATATGGTACCGAATTCTCTATAGAAACATTACATAGATAAATAAATGTGGTCATGATATTATTATCACATGTTTGTGGTCCAATAAAAATTTAATTCCCTAGTGATAATTGTGTAGTAGTGAAAACATTATCCTTTTTTATGAACTATCAATATTTTTGTTATGTAGATTGGAAAAATTAATATTAAATTATATGAATTTTTTTACATTAATTTTTTAATCTTCTGTAATAATAATGTTATCTTCACAAATCTTTATAATTATATTATCTTCACCATCATAAATGTTAACATTCATTTCATTAGATTTAATCATGTTCCATTATTTCCTTTGATTTCACTTCCATTTCAAAATCCATTACATCAATTTTATTTTTAAACTTTTTTCCAACTTATTGTATATATTTTTTCATTGGTATTCATACTCTGTCATTCTCTTTTCATTTTAATCTATTTTTTATTTCATGAAAAAAAATTCTATCTTGGAAATTTCTAAAACATCATATTATATTTATACATTCTTCAATTTTTACATCTATTGAATTCTACATGTAATCTATATCTTATTACAGTTGGTATATATATTATTACTTAATTTTAATGACCTCACAATCAAGATAGGATATTTGTTTAGGAAAATAATGAAACATATCTCCTAATCTATCAAATTATATATATTGAGAAGTGGGATTTTGGTCATAATCACTTATATTGGGTTCATCATCATGAGGGTAGTTTGAAAATGTTTTTTCTTACACCTCATTATTGTTTAATAGTCATGATTCTCATGAGTTTGGAATGTTTTCCTTATCATTGGTGGAAATTTGATCTACCTGCTATTTAGCTTCCAAAAATATGATATCATCTCTATTATCATTTAATGATTAAAATTTTACTCTTAAATAATATAAAAAATTCAATATAGAAAAATAAAAATTGGATAATTAAACTGTGGTGAGCCATGTCTTGGATACAGATCAAGGGGACCACTTTGGAATATACTCAAAACTGATGCGGGAATATTAGTACAGGGAACATTTTTCCTAATTAAAAATTATTATACCTTCAACTCTTAGACCAATTATGATCATTATTCTCATATTTTCTATTCCTTATCATATGATAATATTATGAAAGAAGGTACTATAAGACATATGTTAATTTTACATGATCACTAATAAATACGAGTATCAATTAATTGACACGTGTGGTGACGAAAACTACATTGATTATAAATAATAATTTGACACTAAATATAATGATTTATGATTAAAAAATCATTATTCTATGTGTGTGTCCCTATGCTCTAGGATTTGGCATGGATATAATAATGATAAACTAGACTGGTGATGACATTTTTCAAAAATGATTATCTACCCTTTTTATTTATATTAAAAACTAAATATACTATTTTCCTTATTCATATAATTATTTAAATAACCAAGAATGTATTCCACTAGACGTGAAATATACTAGATATCATAGTGATTCATGTTCTTATCATCCTTATTATAAACTTTTTAATGAAAAAAGTGTGAAATGAATTGTCCCTTTTTCCATTATCTGTAAACATTTCTATCTTATCCTCTATCGAATATATCAATCCAATAATATTATCTTTGCGATGACATAATCGGTGAATGGTCTTCATCAATCACTCCCATTTTTAGTTTTTTTAATCTCCTATTAATATAAAAAATTAATTTTGCATATGTCTAATCATTACTTCTTCATAATTTTTTAGTGCTACTACTCTTTCAAATATGTTATACATAGTCCGATACCTGATTTTTTATCCTTCTTCAAAAAGTTTTTCCTCAAGTTGGCCAATGAATTTTTTCACTTCCATTTTTCCCACCATCTTTACCCCTGTATGGATTTGAAAATTATTCTGTTGAAAATTCAAATCAAATAATAATATCAACCATTGTTTATAGACGAAATATTCTTACAGATCATTATATTTTCATGAAAATAACTAGAAAAACTCTAATTACATACACTTTATCATTGAATCAATAGCCCATTATATAGGCAGTTGTTCTCAATATTTTTTTGGTGATGTGAATGGATTAATTGGACTCGTATGGCTAAATACTTTTAATGACCTCCTAATAAATTTCCTCCCATTGAATGCCATCAAACTTCATAAAATATAGTTGTAAACCAATTGTTGTACGAACAACCATTGATATAGATATCTACTATATCATTCAAGATTCTGGAAAATATTATCTGGAATAACAATCATCCTTTGGGATTTTTGAAACAATACATATTTATCTCCATATCATCATAATTCATTACAATGAAAATACATAAAGAATTTTGTTTTAACATTCCATATAGTATATCTTTATTACACATATTCCATCAAATGAAAATTCAATTAACGTTCCATAAATAAATTATCAAAATAAATGGAATTTATTTTAACAACTCTTCATAGGAATATTGAAATTCATCATAAACCATATATCTACTGGAATTTTAGAACACTATTCATTGAATCCATAATACTAAGTCTGATGTATTTCTAACACTTTTTTCAAAAAACTCATCCAGAAAATTCTAGTCATTTTGATTTGTTTTGAAACCTCAACAACAATTATTTGATCATCATTCATAAAATCTATAATCAAATGAATGTTAATCATATCCCACTATATGATAAATTTAAATGGATACTTTTTCATATCTATATTTTTAATGGCCTCAATAATTTCTTTCTAATGATATTTATATGGTTCATCTAATTTTTAGGTAATAACTTATTCATTAATTAAAAAATCATTAAATTCAATATTCACTACAATTATTCTATCTCATATGCTTCTATTGAAAATTATTCCTTTTCTGATGATTTGGAAATAACTCTCTAATAATTCATAAATATCATAATCAAACGATCATCACATATTCATTCAATTTATTAAAAACACTTGTAAATAAATTCATGATACATTAGGAACATCATTCTAGTAGAGTCACTCCAAATACTCTACATGTTAATATGATAGAATTCATTATATTTTGTATCAATTTATATAAAATTCTTCTTGATTTTCAATAGGTTTTCTCACTACATTATTTGATTTTTATATCTTATATTTTTTGAACTAATTATATTCTATCAAATTACACATTTCACTAAAAACATTGTACATCATTTTGGAACAATCAAGACACGATAAGAAATGTCAACTTCATATCATCAATAAAATTCATGCATATTTATCCAAGACACAACATATCAATATAAATGATTTTGTATTCATGACATATGTTTTTTAATAAAATATATTAGTTATTTTAATGTTTGATCGATGTGAAAAATATTACATAGAAACATATAATATTTATTGAGACCATTTCCTTGGATTGGTATGAACCATACAAAGAATGTGTATTCCGAGTTATATCACTACATGAGTTTGAGGTTTACCCCTACATAGTACCGATTTTTGAGTTTTAACCTTATAGAGTAGATAATTGAACCTTACAGTAACCTAGAAACCTATATTTAATATTCTTAACCAATTTGCCTCTAATTGTTATTATTTTCTATTAATTCATGGTTACAATGTATTCCAAATCTTATTAAGGTAACACATTATGGAAACTATTCTAATACTGACATCAAAAAGGATAATCCAATAATCTCATACATGTTCAAAATATTAAAAACAACACATCAATCCTACTATGTAAAATCACATTTTGTAAGATAAAATTCTCATTTATTGAGATACTCAGACATTATTAAAACAACTAAAACATTCAAAAAAACATCTTTATAATGTTTTTCAATATATCATCATCAATGAAATATTTATATTTTATTGAAAAGTATTGGAAAACCATAACATCCAATTTTATCACATATAATTCACATATAGAGTGGTATTAGTATATTAGATGAGAAGAAAGTCATGAGGAGATATTACTCAAGTATTCAAGGATATATAAATGAAAATGGAGGAGTTATCATCTTTGTATATTTGTATATTGGAGGATAGTGGAAAATGGTTCTTA
The DNA here is from genome assembly GCA_963277665.1 of Viscum album. Classification (NCBI taxonomy): domain Eukaryota; kingdom Viridiplantae; phylum Streptophyta; class Magnoliopsida; order Santalales; family Viscaceae; genus Viscum; species Viscum album. Next base: position 61,409,580 of record OY728152.1, on the reverse strand, counting down.
TGATATATAATTGTGAAACATTATGTGATGTGGTTTTTCGGAGAGTTTTTCTAGCAAGACTCAGAGGAGTTTGTTAAGACCTACTACATTAGTTTTTAGGTTTCTCTATTGGGGTGGTTAGAGAATAGATATTGTCAGAGGAAATTTCATGTGGGGTATCAGTTTTATTTGTTAATGTGGCATTAATTCATGAGTTTCAAAGCTGACCCTTAGCACTATATCTGAGCATTACTATGATTCTTCATAGATGGAGGAGGCATATATATTGGTTTGAGATGATGTTATCAATCAGAGAGTATATGGCCAGATGATTAGTATGTCAGTAGGTGAATGAATAGAACCATGTAATTGGGTGTTTTTTATAGACCATAGATGTAATCATATGTAAGAGGGATGATATACTGAGCGATTTATTTACTACGATACCATAGATATAAGGAGCACATGATTTTATTTGTGTGATTTTCGTTTGAATGATGGATTTATACCATTTCCATGAGATTCAAGAGTCTAAAAACGAAATATTTTTGGATGAGGATGTACATAGATGATGAGGTGAGGATCTACATGGTACTAAGTATAATCATATATTACCAGTATCATTTATTAACCACACAAATCATGTGGGGATTGCAATAATCAATAGGATTTAACCTATATATTATTACTACATTTAATCCCTATTATGAAAACTAGGTGGATCCAACCATCAACCTACTAGTGGATATGATAATATATTGGATTATAGAATTTAGGAGATTTTGGTTGAAGAAGGTAAAATTTATTGAATTTTCATACAAAAAAAAAATTATTAATCATATTTCAACAAATCTCCATCTATGAAATTTATTGAGTGACAATGTATTGATCCATTATAATGGATAGAGGATGGATAGTCAGATGTTCTTGGTTTAGGATGGGGACAAGATATGATATACAAGATTCAAATAGTTCAAGAAGAGATGAATGAATCACATGACCTATAGAATACCTGGATGATCATTCTTGTAAACCCTAACATTTTTAGGTTGAAAATATTGTTTTCTTTTACGTTTCCTCCCAATGTGGGGTGCAGAGTGTTCGTTGAAGTTGTAATACCTCTAGTCACGTTTTTGATATTTTTAAGTATTGGTAAAACATTGCTGAGTTAGTGTATCAGTTAGGACATACACTGTGGAATGGCATGACCCTATATATCATTCACATGACAAAGATTTAATGATTTATTCAAGATGAATCCTATATTATTTATTGAGAATAGTTTGTAATTAAGGATGATGAAGCATCCAAAGAGTATCTTGTGAAGATACAAAATCAAAAGTTGACAATGTTGAATGGGGGTTCTATTCACACACATCATGTGGTGTGGAGTTATGGTTTTTTGGAGGAAATTGCATGTGAGTAAAAAACCCATAAGTGTTGTTTGTACACAATGTTTTTTCAAACAATGTTTATGATTTTTTTGTTAATCATTTGTAATGCGTTTATTATGTTGTTTAAATTTTTGTAATAAATCCTATTGGTTCTCTAGTTTGTTGTTCTTGGTTAGTTGATGCGTTTTATTGAAAAATTATTCAATGAATGTTTATCATGAGATATTTGTTCAGATTTTCGTTTTTATCATTGTTTGGGGATTTTTAATTTCAAGAAAATAATTATTTCATAGGCATTAGATGATATAGTCTTGAACATCCCAAATAATTACATGGTGAGATTTTTAGTGTCTATTTAGAGTTCCAATGTTATTTTAAAGTGTATATTGTAGCATGGATCTTACAGATATAGTGTAAAATAATCCCTTAATGTCTGGTGGTATAGGAATCCATTTTTATTATGGCTTAACAGAATTAGGGGTAGCTTCAATTTGGTGCCTTTGATGCACCAAAAACATCCCTTAGGCAGATAATATCTAGATGGGATAAGAAACCAAGGATTCATATAATATTGTGATGTGTTATAAATATCCAATATCCCCTTGTATTTAACTGTATTATTTGTTGATAAAATAATTACTACAATATAATAGTGTACGTTCATCTATTTATTCAATGATTAATTTCTATCTATAAATTCATGAACCCCTTATAGAATAATCACCTGCTCAACTCTCATAAAACCTAGATAATTCTTTAGGTCATATAAAATCCCATCTTCCTTGAATTTGATAATTTTCATAGGTTATTTGTTTTATTTAATACTTATAGAGTTATCTACCCCAATTTATTGTTTCCCACCTGTTATTCATCTATAGAATGTTTTGGTTGATAGATGTGGGAGGTTTGGGAAATGTTGTGTCTAATTATTACTATTGAAATGTTTCCAGTGTTTCAGATATCTTCTTGGTGTTCCCTTAACTGATTATGGCCCAAAGATCATGTTATTCACCCAATAGATAGTTCCCAAGAACCACCTACATTATAATTTAAGAAAAATATATATATATATTTATATATATTTAAATAAGTAAATATTAAGATATATTCCTTATTATATATTTTTCTTCACTTTTCCTAACATCGATTTTATAGTTTCCTAGTGTATATATCAATTTGAAAAGGTCATAACAGTTCCCCATTGTTGTTATAGTCTTGATATGTTCTGATGATGTTCTTAAATTTATTTTTGGGATTAGATAACATACTATGATAGGTAAAAAAATGTATATAGACTGTTAGGTGTGATTACTCACAAGTGTATGGGGTCTTCTCTCTTGATGATCACACATAATAATCTCCATGATAAGGGATTAATAAAAATACCCACCAGTAAAATTTCATCATGTTTTAGTGTCCTTGGATATTCTTATACCCAAGAATCTATTTTGTTATATAGAAATTATGATTATAATTAATGATATTAATGAATATGAAATTTATATTTACTAATAATAATTACCATGTTTTTTTTTGAATTAGAGTACATTCAGTGCTTGAAAAATGACATGTAAATAATTTCTAATTAGAGGAAGGATTTTTCCATTCCATATTTGTGGAATTTGACAACTCATTCCTTTTATATAAATATCAGTAAATTATAAATTACATGTACATGGTGTAACAATGTTGTGACCTGAATCTTGACGTTCAAGGACATTACATTAATTTTGCGGAATACTTATCACATAATAAAAACAGACACCAAATGACCGTAATAGTTTTGTGCCTTTGGAAACATGGAACGTAATCTTCTAATCATGGTGAAAGATCCTCAACATCTCCCATTAAGATCCTCCCCTTTTTTCTCACCTAAAACCTTTCCTTATATCTTGGGGAAAAGAAAACATAAAAAGGGTGAGCTCAAATGCATAGTAAGGTAAAACATAGATATAATAAAACAATCCATAAACATTTGGAAGCAAAAACTGGAACATGAAATTTAAACATCAAAATCTTGAGCAAAGAAATAAATCGTGGAAGTACGTAAGGGATATATCATAATGGAACATCAACCATGATAAAATATAATGGGAATAAAACATGTAATTGTGGAAACCATTCAGCGCATGATATGATTTCCATAGTAGCCTAGGCATTGCTGCCAAGACCATCTTAGTGGACAAAGTCCCTTTCTGAATCGAGTTCACTCCTCGTTTCAGTTCTGTAACACGGAACCAGATTAACTTACCATTCCAGCCATGCCTATCTCATGAGATATAAATCGTTACCCAATGCATTGGATGGAGATATAGGTCCCACCCATCTCATAATGAAATCATTCTTACATGTGCCACAAAATAAACATAAATAATTCATCATAACCCAAAAAATAAAATGGGTTTCATAAACATCATCCCATCATCACATAATCCAATAAATACAAATGGATATCATTTAATCATAAGAAAAATGAAACCATGTAAATCATAGAGAAATTATACTTGAAACATACAATATGAAATAATTTCATATTTGATGGAAAATGGTTTTGATAAAACACATGAAATGAATTTTTGAGGAAAATATCATTTCATCTTCAAAATAATTTTATTTTCACAAAATTCTATTAAATTTTAAAAGAAAATGTTTTTGTAAAATAATCATAAAATCTTGTAGAGTAAGCTTCATGAAAATGAGGCGTTATGAAACCGTAAAAATCTGTTCATTTCGTATAAGTTAAAAAAACATTCTCCTCGATCTATTGCCCGAAATGTCAAAAAGTACATCGTAAAAGAAATATTCCTTCCGTACCTTGCGTTAAAAGTAAAAAAGGGGTAAAAATGACTTTAAACATACAAGGAAGAGTATTAAACATTTTATGAAAACATTTTGGGAAATCATGGACATGGATGATAAACAAAACCCCAGTAAATACTTACTAATAAACAATCTCGGATAAGAAACGAGATTGGAATAATTATCCCTAACCTTAGGTCCGATATGATTTGTATGGATCCAAACCTCCTGTATAATGATTTAAATAATGTCACTGACTTATTATATAATCTTATTCATTGTTATGATATCATATATGTTTCACTTATGACATTATATTACCCTTTCTTTTGTAAATTCTATGTTAATGTAGCATTTTGGGTGAAATCATTTCATTTATTGTATGTGTTTCGACATGTCGTTCTTGATATTATTACTTATAAACTGATTTACATAATTTATGAATGTAAAAAAATTATTTATATATAATATATATTCATCATATACATATATATTATAGATCGATAAAAGGAATCAAATACACCGTTCATGAAGACGGTAGGCCATATGTACGCATGAACGCTGTTTTCGTTTCCTTATTGAATAGAATGAAACTAAATAGATGACATTCATATATATATACATAAATCCATGAGAATTATTATTTCATATATTTTATTATTATTCATTATATAAACATTATAATCATTCTTGTATGGTTATCAGGGAAAATGATTCTCATCGCGTCGTGGAGACGTTAATCCGTACGTACGCACGAGTGATGATATCATTCCCATAATAATTGAATAGAATTGGAGTGGATGGTATAATATATCATAACCATTATTATGTTATAATAACCATATATAGTTATTTTTTACACCATTATACCCATCCATGTAATGTGTTGGTGGAAAAATATATTACACCACGGCGTGGAGACGGTATTCTGTACGTACGCACGCGCGGTGATTTCATTTTCCGTAGGATGGATAGATAGTTAAATAGAGTTGTTTCATACTTATAATAACATATAAGTGTATGAGTGATACTTATGTTATTACTTCATAGTGAAAAAACTAAAGTAGAAAAAGCAGAAGAAGAAATAAAGTTGAAAGAATCGGTAACGGACATTACCTCTTCTTTGAGGCGCCTCTTTGAGACCTCCTCTTTGGGCACTAAAATTTGTCTTTGAGGAAGACCAGGACCTCTAGGATGTTAATAGGGAAGCTGGGAAGAGAATTTGGAATGGTTTGGCCGATCATGAAGGCTCAAGGTGGTGTGAGGAAGAGAGGGAGGAGGTGCCCTTTTATAAGGGAGGAGAGGGGCACCTTTGGAAATATAAGAAATATTAGATTATATTAAATAAAAACCCCATTTAAAAACATCCAAAATTACTCATATCCAAATATTAGATGATATAGGGTTGTAATATAATCAAACAATAAAATTTATACATGTTAGGAATTTATATTAAAAATTATCAACTTGATTTATCATTATTTATCAATTTAATTTTATTTCTGGTAATAATATTCTAAGTTTTAAATTATTATAAATAATTACATATGTGTTGTTAATTTTCCATAATTTGACACTTTTTGAGATTTTAGACAATATAAATTTTAATTTATAATTTTTAAATATTTTTGTGATTTTTAAACAATTTTATAATATTTTATTTTAATAAAATAACAATACTGTCAATTTTGACACTATTCATTTATTCGAATTTAAATAAAATATATACAGAAGATATGTTCGAACTAAAAGCTTTAATAGATTCATAAAATTTCATATTTATCTAGAAAGTTAGTGGAGCACATTAAATAGTTCCTATAATATTTATTTTAATATTTTTAAAACCATTTATTTGATATTTTAATTAATAAAATAATTTCAACATCCCTATTGAGTCATAATTAATGATATTTATTTAATCCCTAAAAAATCTAAATAAATTCATATAATGTATATAATTGTATTTTCTTCGTGGAGACTATTCATGTTGGAAGTGTAATTAATTTTATCAGTAAATTAAAATTATTATACCTATAAGATTTATGAAAGTGACATGTTGTCACATTATTTGGTTTTAATAATAATTAAATCATTTTCATTGAACAAATTCCATTAAATGAATCTAATCCGACCCTTAGGTGATACGGGTCTACTTTTAGTCATTCAATAGGATTTTGGCAGGTTTTAGGGTAATTTTATAATCTTATATTTACGCTTAATTACCGGATTGACCTTTAACTATGGTAAATAAAATTTAACGTAGTTACTATTCATAATGCCCAAAAATAAATAGCTTATTAACATAATTTGGACCCACTGATTAAAAATATGGAATACATTTTTCCAAATTCAATACACAAAAGTTGTCGAAATTAAATTAAAATTAATCTCGTTGTCGAAAGAAAACGGGTTTTGGATTAAAACATTGCAAAAAATTGAATTGATTTATCCTATGAATTCAAGGTAAAATCAATGATAATGACATAAATTATATTAAATGGTAAAAATATATTCTATATATACATTAAACCCATTTTTTATTATAATTTAACCTTATAAATTATTATGTTGAAAAAAATTGTTTTTAAATAAAATATAGCGTGTTTTTACTATTCATTAAAATCTAAAAGTTATCAGAAAAATATCAAAACTTTATCCAATGTAAATTTTTATATACTGATTCAAAAAAAGAAGTTTATTTTGTAAAATTGAACTTATAAACAGGTCAAAAACTAGATTTAATGTGGGTGCTCCATTAAAAGGTGGCAAAACTGCATTTTTTTAAAAATACTTATTTTACCCGAAACGTTTATTTTGTTCACATATCATGTTCTAGAAAATGTGTAAGTTGAAATAATAATGTTATAAAATTCAAAATGTAGTTAATAAATTTCATAACGGCTAGTTCTTAATCATATTATAACCATATATCATAGTTTAGTGAAACCTGATATTGCATACAACACACACTATCAAGTAAAGTCATGATTGCGTGTAAAGCAATCCAAGTCAGGGTTGCGTATTGTGGAAGAATTCTTTGTTGTTTTGTATAACAGAATCCAACCATATTTCATTTATACATTGAATATATATATATATATATATGCACTCATTTTTGCGTAGAATGACTATTATAAAACGAACTTGAAATTGTGTAGAACACAATCTAAGAATAGTGTTGCGTATACTTCAAGCTAATACAGTGTGGCGTATAGCACAAGATAATATTGTTGTACCATAAAACACATGACACCAAATAAATTAAAAATAATACATATCATAAAATATAGGTTTGTCACACTCTACCCCCCTTAAAATGAATTTCGCCCTCAAAATTCGTCGGGGTTATACATGGTTTTCTTCTTGATTGTTTCTTTAATTGCAACACACATCGTCAAATTAAATACCAAAACATAACTTTAAAAACTAAATTTTTAAATGTAACGGTTACCCAAATTAACTAATCACTAGGTTTCCAAATAAGAGAACATAGGTGAAAATATTGATATGGAAGAAAAATATAACCATCAAGTTCTGATGGAGAGTGGTAGAGCACATGGCTATGAAAAATACAACAATCACAAAGCCATATATTTGTGATGATCTAAGGTACCATTTGATTCATCGGATATAAGGGCACTATGACAACATTTTTGGTTTTCATGATCATTTCCCTAATGTGGATGAATTAAAAATAATAATTACATGATTTTCGTACAATCTCATTTTTGTTCGTGAATTGAACAATTTCCAATTCATCTCTTAATTAAATGAAGATGAATTTGTTATTCGTGAAGTGTTAATAGATCATGTGATAGAATGATGGGTCATTCCATCTGTTTCAAACAAAAGGTTAACCAAATTTATCAAATATACATAAGTCCATATAAGATTCCCAAAATGAACATATACTTAATATATCATACCACTTAACAAAATAAAAATAGTTTCCACTAACTAGGGACTTCCTGTAGGCCAGTGTTAGGCGATAAAGGCTAGTCGCACTTCTCTTGTGGGTTTGATTCCCATAGCCTTGTCTGACGCGATGGGATGTCGCCCGTCCTGCAGGTTGTCTCTTTACTAAAACTACATTACTATAACTTCCAATCAATAATATCAAAAAAAAATTATCCTTAATCAATACTAACTTATGTCCAACATAATCAATTCCAATCATTAGGCTTATCAAAAATACATCGGTCCAAGCTCATTGTATAATGAAAATGATTACCTGAAATTTCACATAACAATCACGTGAATACCATCATTTATCCCCCATATATCATAAGATATATCTTGTTGGTCAAATTACAAACATGGGAATACCTTAATCATGTATTCCCCTGAAGAATGAATACCCATTGAACATTAGTGAAATCCTGAATGTTGTTAAATTTTAACACTTTCCACATACCAAAATCCCAAAAATTCTATATACTCAAACCATAATATCACTTAGTCATTATATCAGTCATAATCTCATTAATACAATCAAATATCTCATTATCTTCTTATCACTTCATTATGCGCATATCATCTACTTTTAAAAATTATCTGAATAACCTTCCATGGTTACCTGTACCATTCAACATATACTTTCAAATACTTTAGGAAAAACAACAGTGTAACAATCCTTAGATGATTCTTTATTCCATAGTACCATACATTATTCTTTATAAACATACAATAATTCAACTAACTTCTTATGACACTGACTGAGCTTCATCATTTCTTTCATCTCATATTTCTTTTGTAGTCTCGTCATCATCATCCACATAAATACTACTCATATGACCATGCTGATTTTCTTCATGAGATTTTCCCTTAGGGTATTTCTTTTCATAATGCCCATACATTCCAAATTTAAAACATCTAATCCATGTGATACCGCCTAACGCAAAGGGGACATGCCAAACGAACACTGCCCGACGACCCTCAGTTGATCGTCATTTATTTTTATTCGCAAACGAGGTGTGTTGGAAGAGGAGGTGATGAACGAAGGTGGCGAGTGCACACCAACAGCATTTAGAAGATCTGCAGCCCACAACAATGTGCCGCTCAGCCGATGAAGAACTATCCGGCAAAAGTTAGCTGGGACGAAGGAAGACCGTGATGCCATAAGGGGTGCCGCGCTGCTAAGAACTGCGACCCGTGCTCTGCGGGCCGCTTTGACAGGCGAACCTGTCGGCTTGTCGGCCGGCTTGGTTGGAGGAGGCCGCAGTCCCACCTGGTGCTACATGCGGATGACAGCAGGCCATCCATGTAGGACACTCATGCTGTAGAAGCGGGCTGGGTTCGGCCGGCTGGATTAAAGGGAGGCACCGCCGATTCAAGAAAGCTAGGGGCTGCCCCCCCCCCCCCAACCCCCTGGATTGCCTGACCACCCGAGCCGCACCGCATCTTCCCTCACCGTGTCGGGCCATGCCCCATCAGGCCAAACCACACTGTGCCGGGATGGGCCACACCTCACAGGGTCGGGCCATGCACTTCTCAAGGTCGGTCCAACCCTCTGCTGGGTCAGACCCATCGAACCTGGTCGGGCCAACCCACTAGCTCACTGGGCTTGACGAGTCGGGCCCATTACACTTAAATACGAATATCTTAAAGACTGTACATCCAATAGAAGCATCGTTTGAGGAATTATGACCCTCGAGATGAAGTTGTCCTTTTAAGATACTCTATTTGATATTTGGAAAACGTTGTAAAATGGTCGGGTTTGGAACGAGTGTATTTCCAACCGGGCACCTGGACATCATGATAGTTGATGTATCGACCCCCTCGCTCGAGGAGCGGACCCTCCCGGAATTGAGCATGATGTGTGCGGGAACCCTAGAGCTGGCTGCGACTGCGATGAATATTGTACTTGGATCCTCCCTAGGATCGACAAAGATGAGTAATATACTTGGATCCTACGTGGGTTTCGCAGCAATAACTAATGTACTTTGATCCTCCGTGGGTTCATCAGCGAAGACTAATGTACTTGGATCCTCTGTGGGTTTGGCAGCGATGACTACTGTACTTGGATCCTCTATGGTTTCGGCATTGATGACTACTGTACTTGGATCCTATGTGGGTTCGGCAGTGATGACTAGTGTACATGGATCCCCCGTTGGTTCGGAAGTGGTGACTACTATGCATGGATCCTCCGTGGGTTCACCAACGATGTTTAATATACTTGGATCCTCCGTGGGTTCAGCAGCGATGACTTCTGTAATAGGTTCTTATGTTGGTTCGGTAGTGAAGATGATTTAGAGGCTGCATCTAATCATCTCCACCCCACTTCATGAGTTTTATAACTGTGTGAGATGAGTCTGGACATTCAATCATTACCATCAGTGTGATTGAATTCTTTCATGTGTAGACTGGGTTGTTATTTGGCTTGAGATTTGGAGCCGAACTAGAATTGATGACTTAGGAATATGTATGGGTATATACATAAGTAGAGTTCTTTAATACTTCGTGATTGTATCTTTTCTTTGTAGTTAATCCTTTGGGGATTCTGTGAGACCTTCGGGGGGCCCGGGGTCCCTACTGAGTATTGTTATACTCACCCCTGCATGGGCTATAGCGGCATTACATTGTGTTGGATGAAGACAACATACAACACTGATAGTGGAAGAGGCTTGTGGAGCTGGACTGTACCCGGAGGTGGACCAATCGGCAGGACGTACACGGAGCAGACAGATGGACCCAAGGTGCCGAGGACACCATATGTACCCATACTTTAGGTGGGATTTCTGGAGGATGATTCGGTGGTTGCTGCTTTACTTTACTATTGTTGTACTAGACTTTCAGTTGTACTGTATTTACTATTGGGCTTGAATTTCCAGCCCTATTCTTTTCATCACATACTTTTTTATATAGTTTTACTCCGTGCTTAATTTTGTTTCATTATATGTTGTGTTTGTTTACTATATAAAGGCAATGCCTTCCCTTTTTATCAGGATTTATGCCTTTGGTGCAAGTCAGCAGCCCCTAGCCGATGGAAGGCGGGCTTGGGGTAGTCACAGTATGGTCCCTGAGGATGGGTCGTGACAACACCACAATCATATGAAACAGGAATTATGTTATAATAATTGTATGATGTCAGAAAAATGGTTTTCAAGGGATTACCAAAAAGAAATTCCTATGAAATTTCAGTTTAATTCATATAAAAAAGCTATATAAAAATGATAAAAATTCATAAAAAAATAGGCTTATGTTTGTAGGATGATGTCTTACAAAAAACTGAAATAAAAAATATCATATCAAATACAATGTTTCCTTAAAATTTTATAAATCTCTCAGAGACAAAACAAATAACTATTAAATTAATAATTCCCATTATTATCCAATTTCTAAAAAATGTCAATGGAAATAAAATTTCAACACATTTTAACAAAATATTCAATACTTATCTAATATAAAATAAATTTTAATTTAAAATTAAATGAATTCCAAAAAAGAGTTTTTTAAATTTAAATGAATTCCAAATAGTATCTATAAATGTGACTAGTCTAGGATTTCTATAGGCATCCTTATAACCCAACTTCATGTAGGACCAGATTTTGTTGGCACATTATTTCTTAACCCAATTCATTGGATAGCACATTGATCACAGAAGAACTGTGTGGGATGAAACATCTTTATTACCTGAAGATTTAAACATCATGAACTATATTCCCCTAATAAATCATAAGGCATAATTCACCACACAAATTTATTATGGACCATGAATCCCCGATCAAGTCTATTGACCATATGATCCCCATGTATTAATTTACCCACAGGAATGACAAGGTCTATACATGACCCCAATGTTAATCCAATGGTTTGTGGTGATCCCTCCAATCAGACATCCCCTCCTCTATATTAAATTTCAGTGGTACCATTTTGGGGTCTAAGAGGAATTTACACTATACCACCACCAATAGCCACCTCCAAGAATTGTTGTAGAACCATTACACTACTTAATCTTTATACATTTTAGAAGGATGGTATAGAGGTGCATGGTTCATGGAATTATTGTCTAAACTTATATCACATAGTTGTAATTTTTTGTATGAATAGCGTTCTAGTAGAGTTTACATAGTTGGTTGCATTGTTTTAGTGGGTTTAGATTCATGTGAAGGGGGGAAAGTATGTGTAATATAGTTTAAATAATCTTTACAAAAATGAGTCGTCACAGACATATAATTATTTAAAATTTTCACATGAAATTGTCAATTTTTTATACTTTTAGAAAAAATTGATTGTTTCCTCCCTTTCAATTGGGTCAATCTATTTTAGGTGATTTTGAAAAAATTTATTGGACTCATACATCATAATATATTTTTTATTAGTTAAATGGGTTTTATATATTTGGTAAGAAATTTTCGGACCACCCTTATTATTGGAATTTATTGATTTATTCTTATTAATAACATGACCCAAGATTATCTAGAGTTATCAAGGGTATTGGGTTGAATATTATATTTTAAATTAAATATTTTCAATTGTTTTATAATTATTTAAACAAGATGGGAATGTGATAATGTAGAATAGGTTTTGGTATGTGTGTGGTTTTTATGTATATTTAATTGGTTTTTTCGATGTATTTTTAAAATTTTTTATAATGGTAGTGTTTATCAAAATATTACATTTATAATGAGAACATATATTTTATTATAGAAATTATATATGTAAATTTATTCAAAATATGGAATTATTTTTATTATAATATTAGAAACAAGATCATATAATCCTGATTAATATTGGGGGAATATCCTTGATTTAAGATGATTGTTGTAAAAAAAACATCAATATAGGGGACATGTCTATAATACATTTAGTGAACTCGATTACTTATTCTCATTGTGACTATGGGGTTCCCAACAGTTGATAGTATATCCCTAGGTACAATGGGTTTGGAATTAAACGTTTGGTCTGGGTTGATTTCTCAGAATTCGGTGGATGAGTAATCATTCTAGAGAATGAAGTATTTTTACCATTTCCTATTAACAATCATTGCAACACTTATTAATAATTATTATTTTTGGTTAATGTAGTTAGTTATATATTTTTTTTTCAAAAAATGGAGTATTCCTATAAAACAAATTTACTACTTTATTGATTTTTATATTCATGGAATGTTTCAATTGTCATAGGTATGTCCCCCATTTGTATTCTATTTTAACACCACACACATACCTTTGAATGCATTTCTATTATTTTCAATGATATCAATGTAAAAAATATTTTTGTTTTTTCACAATTGACTGGACATTGATATAGTGTTAGGGAAATGATGATAGTGAAAATTTACAATGACTAGTTAGATCTTTTTATATTAGTGGTATATGGAGTGGTTATTTAGATGTTCCATATTTCAAGGTTATGTTTTTTATATCCACATCGTCAATGTATTTTTGATTATATGTAATTAAAGAATTATAATAAATTCTTATAGTATAAATAATAGATTAAATTTTATTTCACACATTTTGTTATGTCGAATAATCATTTTCATTGTATTATGAAATTTTTTTCATTATCTCTTTATTATACTCTTATGTAATGTATACCTCATTTTGGAATTTAAATATAGTAATACTAAAAATTGTGTGGCTTATTTTAGTTGAAGTCTCCTCATAGTGATATTAATATATATAACCTGATATTTAGATCCATATTTTTATCAAAATGGGGATTTACCAATGACATAGTAATATTATGGATTGGCTCAAAAGGGTAAATTGTGTTGAATTTGTCGATGAGGTCCCAACTAGTGTCACTTTTATTTATTTGGGAATTAAGCATAGATATAGGTTATGTTGTGACATACATGGTAGTTGAACAATTTTACTATGCACATAAATTATGGTATATCAAATATTTGGATATACAAATGTCATATAGTAAGAAATTCTTATGATTCATATCATAGGGTATTCTATCTAGTATCATAATAAAGCATGGGATACATATGATTTCCCATATAATATAATATGATAAGCATGTGAAATAGGGATTGATTTAATTGGATACTTCAATGTATTCCTCATGGTTTACATTGATTATTAATTTTAATATTATTTATTTATTTAATTTAAAATTCATTTTAAATTTTAGTAATTTTTATACAAGTGGAAAGTAACACATGAATACCATTTGATTGATGTTTATTCTCCATCTAATTATGTAATAAAGTGAATATATTTTACCAATAATAGTGATATTTCCCCTCCTTTTATCATGTCATATGGGTATGGACAACATGATACTTTGTTTATCTTTGATCATATTTCACCACCTTGGAGATGGTGATGAGACCCAATCATTGATTGGGGATCCTATGAATATTCTTAAAGGTTCTTACAGCTAGTTTTTGACCAATGGTTAGATGGTGTTATATGACTATTTCTTCAGTGATCTCTATCATGTGTATAACTAATATGAATTAATAGGCGGTTTCGGTATTCCTTATTAATATTATTCATATTCATATCGATATGATTGATGATAGATCATATATTTCTTATATTTTCCCCCTTCTTTTAGTCATATAACGATATCATGAAATTTTTATGTGGTATCATATCCGTGTTCATTAATGAATCTACTTGAATATATTATGTTTTTTAAATTTTTTTACTATTTTATGTCATTCTATATTTTAAAATATAATAAATTGGAGTTTTTGTTTTGGATTAGTCACACTTTTCAATATGTAAACATCAAAAGGTATGAAATGCAAGAATGTTTTAAAATAAATCTATAAAATTTTATATAATATAATATATCATAAAATAATAATGGTTATCTTATTTGGAAAAAATATTATATCATAGTGTATTTTTTGTTTCAAGCATGTCATATAATACAGTTAGAGTCATACATTAATAACAATAGTATGAGGAGATATCAACTATGAATAATTATTAGGTTATATAAAAAATATTAATTATTTTAATAACAAATGATCACTACTACTGATATTTATGAATATAATTCATTTATTGAATATAATATTATTAATCAAAAAAATTAGATTATTTGATATTTTTTAAAAAAATTACATTTTTTATGATATGTTTATGGTGTATAATTTGTTATAAAAAAATTATTTGGAAATATAAATTTATTACATTCTAGCATAAATTCAATAATAAAATATCATATTTATATATCAATTTTTAGAATATAAATAATGTTTTTATTAACTTTTTCATTAAAATAAAATATAAATTTGTATTGATTATTTTTAAAATAAGAATATTGTTTGTTGTTTAACTATCTGATATATTGATTATAATTGATTGGTTTTCTCTGCAATAATTTCACATTATAAAAAAAAGTTTTATTTTCCATATAAATTAAAAAATTTTTAATTATATTTATTAGTGTGAATTTCATTTTTAAATAAAATATTGTAATATTATCGTTTAAAGTTATTATGGGTTGAATTGTACCAATAGTAATGTCTTCATGTGACGAGGGACTTCTGGGATGACTTCACATTGTCTTCGAGACTAAATCCTTCTTCTAAAATGGTTGCATAGATAAAATATCATTTTGGACTTACTCATGTAGATATTTTCAATATCTTATCATTCAAAAAATGATGTAACCAAGGCTATTCTCTTTTGGAAATGGATTATAGTTTGTGGATGTTTTCAATAATCTAATGGGTGATTAGGGAGCTTGTAAGGAAGAGGATCATACAGATCAATCTGTAAGTAGTATTGATGGTGAAATCATTTCTCATTGTTGGGGAAAATTTGGAGAATGAAAAGCATTGCAAAAAGGGGGTTTTCATGAAGATCTCAAAAATTGTAGAAAATTCATGGGGTTCAGAGTGATGGGCTTCATTATGTTTTTCTCCCAAATACATGAATATTCTGATGTTTTTCTATGTTGTTATGAGAAGTAGTGCATTTTGGCATCACAATTATTTGACAGAAGGCTTTTCGATTGGATCATTGTGGCGACATGAATTGATTTGATGAAGATCTATGCAGTTACAATGTCAATTATGAATGTGTAAAATTCATAGAGATTTTCAATGGGAGATGTGATGTTAATAAATTTTTTACCTATCTGTAAATCACGCCATAAAATGAAAAGCTCTGCCTTTTACTACACCTTTAAATAAAAAGGCCACCCTTCTTCATTCCAGAATAACAAAAGAGAGAAAATCCCAAATAACATTGATTTAATGAATCATGGAGTGCTATACAAAGATATTTTTCTATAAATTCTTTTGTTTTTTGAACGGTCTAATTTATTCTATAATGAATTAAAGGATTATAACTATTGAGTGCTTCTCAGATTTAGGACATTCCATATTGTCTTAGTGATCATCGAGAAGGATGTTGTTCTGCAAAGGTAGTGTGCTTCACGATTATAGTGGGTTATGAAAAGAAAGATATGATTTTCAAATGGGTTTCCTCTACGAAGGCTAGAGCTCTATGAATGGTTGAGCACTATGAAGCAGTGTGCTTTGTGAAGGGTTGAGCCTTGAGAAGTAGTGAACAATGTGAAGAATATTTCACTACGAAGGTGTCTTCTCAGCATAGTGTCGTGCTTTGCGATGGGTTGAGCATCACGAAGGGGTATCAAAAAAGGAAATATTGGATATCTAGGTGAATTTAATAGGGCTTTTAGTGTGCATATTCTAATTTATTTGATGCAAGAAGTGTTTCATGATGAATAAGGAAAACAAAATCAATTCAAATCTATTAAAGATACCTTCCAATCGATAAACTGGCAATGACTCCTCCAAATGTAGTGATATAAGAGTGTATATAGATGTGTTATATGGGAAAAAGTGTGTGGTCCATAGACAATGATAAAGGTAGTTATTCTATCATAGATTTACTATGACATAACCTTGTAACCTATAACTATTGAATATTAGTGTATTTAGGTATGACTCACACATTATCATCTTATTCTCCTTGGGCGTAGACCTTTGTAGTGAAGTAAGTAAAATTGACGTGTAATCTCTTTCCATATATTGGTATGATAGGGTTAAAAGGTTCCTACCTATGTGGGAACAAGATCTATATGTTTTAAAAAGAGAAATTTGACACCCTATTTCACTCCTCCCCTCTTATGGTGTATCATGGTCCATTAATAAATTTACAATAACAGTTCAAGTACCATATATTAAAGATTAATTTACATATTTATGAATATGATTGGACTCTAAATTAGGGTGAGTAAAAAAATAATTGGGTTTTTTTATAGAGAGACACATTAATTTTCTCTCTACACATCAATTTAGTTGATATAAAAAGAACTTAAAAACTGAATATTTAGAAGCATGCATTCATTGAACAAACATGATATAGTAAGTATTTTATATGGTGATATTATTGTTAATTTTATAATATAATGATTTATATTTAATTATTCGATGTTTAAGAAACCCCTTAAAAATATTATGTTTTATTTTCCATCTAATGTAGCTCCTATTGATCTCAATGATTCTTTACAAGTGACTCTAATTATTAGATGTCCATAAATTATCTAGTACAAGGAAATATTGTTTAATAGTGAAAATAAAAACTATATGATTTATTAAATGAATTTTTCTTTAGGCTAAAAATATAATGGAAAACCTTTCCACATGGATATCAGTGGAATAAATTTGATTGATTCCATGCGGTGGATTTTGGTAAAGAGATATCCCCCATCTCTACTGGACTCATATATGACATGATTGAAAATAGTATCCTACTACATATACTAGTGATTAATTCATATGAAGCACAATGTATATAATGATTAATCATTGTTCTTGGTTCAAAGGATAGATATGATGTAAATCATCATCATTTTAGCAGGAATACATTAATTCAATATTTATGATGAATGTACGTAAAACCCGATAATCACTTAGAGTTATGTCTTTGTTGTAGATTACAGATTACATTATGATAATTACATTGAGATATTATAGTTGAATTATGTATCAAATAGTTCATGATTTTATGTTGGAAATGGAATGAGTTTCACAGAGATGGGCTTCATGAAGTGTGTTTTGTGATGAGAAGAAGATTGTGACAGTGTGCTCTGTGATTAAAATAATTTGATCATTGCATCAGAACAAAGTTTTGATGTTTTTCTCAACAAGTGGAGCATTGCAATGGTGTGAAGAGATTTTATGGAGATCTCTGTGATTATGATGGGAATTGTGAAAAGGGAATATTCATGGATATTTCTAAGGGAGATGCACCGTGAAGCCATTTTTGACAGATCCAAAAATCATACTAAAAGAAGTGAAATTCTGCATTCGTCCATACCTATAAATAAGTGTCCCCTAGAAAATTGTATAATAACGTTAGAGAGACGTTCTAAAATAAATTTTATTTAATAAATAATTTTGTGATCTTTGATAAGGGTTTTTAATGAATGAATTTTTTTAATGACTACTTTGGTATTGAATGAAATCAATGATTCTGAGTATTGAGTGTTTTGCTAATATAGGACATTCTGTGTTGTCTTGGTGAGCATCATGATGAATTCTGTTCAGTGAAGGTAGTGTGCTTCGCAATGAAACTGGGTTTCCCAAAGGTCGATGTGCTTTGCGAAGGTGTTTTCATTACGAAGTAAAGGGCTCTTTCAATGGATGAGATATTTGAAGTAGTGTGATATACGATTGGTTGTGCTCTATGACACAGTGACCCCTTCAAGGATTTTTTCTATTTAAAGGTATTCACTCTGTGATGTTTTGTGCTCTACAAATTTTTGAGAATCATGAAGGGGTTCACAAGGGATAGCATTGGACATCCGAGTATAGTGGATAAGGATTTCATTTTGTATCGACTCAAGTGATTGATGTTTTTAGTGTATCAGGATAAGAATATAAAAAGACATCAATCCAAATATATTGAAGAGACCTTCATGTCAATAAAATGAGTAAGACTTATCCAAAGGTAGTGAGCTGGGGGAGTAAATAGAAGTGCTCCTAGAGAAGTAGTGAGCTACCCCCAAACCAATATATAGTTAGTGAGCATGGTACATAGTGAATATGACCGAACCTTTTAATCCACAACTATTGAATATTAGTGGATTTAGGTATGACTGACTAACTTTTGGTATATACTCCTTAGATGTAAACCTTTTTGTTGAACCAAGTAAAATTACCATGTCATCTCTTTGTATGAATTTTTCTAATAGGTTTAACAGGTTCCTACCAATGTGGGAACAAGAACCATCAGATTTAAAAATAAAAATATGACACTTGGATTGCTCCTTCTCCTCTTAGGGTGATCCGGGTTCCATAATGTGGTATAAGAGGGAGGATGATTGTGTTGGATCTATCACTTTCTGTTGTGGAGGATTTTACCATTATCAGGGGAGTCCCCATCTCGAAGGATTTAATTTTCTGATTTGGAAGAATAGAATGAGATCTCATCTAATATATCTTGGAATTAAAGTCCTCTTTCCTTGTGAAAATTAAATACATGATACTAATTCATAGGGGATTGTTATGAATGATACATATAGGAAAATTCTTGATGATGATGCTAAAGTGAACAATTCTCTCACAACAACCATGTCTGATCATATCTATCTAATGGTGATGAGTTGCAACTCCAAAATTTATAGGTCAGATAAACATGAAAATATTTATAAATGAGATATAAAAGAGATGGAGGGAAAAAATTTCTTGAAAAATAGGATTGATGATTTGAAGAATCATCCTAATGAGAATACATATTTCTTCTTCGGTCAAATTAATGAAATGGTAAGAAAAATTGAAGTTCTGGGTGAAAAAATCAATGAAATTTATATTTTAATGAAAATATTGATAACAATTCCACCCCTTTTGCAATAAAAATGTGTCATACCTTTAGGGGAGATATATTTTCATACTCTCTCAAGATGGTATGTTGAGTAGACTGGTGGAATATAAAATTAATGTTAAACAAGAAGAAACTATGACTAGTTTAAGAATAATGGCATTCAAATCCATGGATGAAAAGAAACTTTTAAATTATAGTAGTGGGGAATATGATGAGGAAAAAGAAATTTTATCTCTCATTTACATGATGTTCAAGAAGGGGAAAGGGAAATTTTCAAGGGAAAATAACTCTAGCTAAATTTATTTGTCCAAACATTTCTCACATTGGCTCTCAGTGCACAAGAATGTTCAAAGATGAAGAAAGCGAATTAGAGAATAGCAAGAAGTCTCAGAAATGGTTTTTCAAAAAGGGAGACTTCAAATCAAGACGAATTTAAAGAAGAAAATTTGTTTCAATTAAGAGGAAGAAGTTGATAATGAATTGTGTGGTGTAGAATAACAAGAATATAAAATTGGAAACCTTGCTTCCATGATGAAAACCAATGAAATGTCAGAATCATTAATAGATTAAGTTGGATATAACCAATTGGCAACTAATTCCAGTCCCATGTTGATATATAAGGATGATTTTAGAATTATAGGGAATAATTGATGGATATTTTATAAGTAGAAAGTAATTTTGGATGAATCATCAGAATATATTGATCAACTTGAAGATGAAATTTAATGACTAGATGAACTGGTGAAAGTATATTCTTATATCTATGAAAGGACTGATTATATAATAGAACTAAAGATCAAAATCAACAAATAGGGAAAGTTCATCAAATAACTTACCTCAATATTAGAGGATAATTACAAAACTATTGAGGGACATGAAGAAGAAGTTATTACACATAGTATAGTACTAAAAAGTGAATCAAATACAAAAGAAGAAATAAAGAAAATGTAATTTGGTAGGTTTTCATTTTTTGAGCTGTCGGAAAGAGAAAACATGGTTCTGATGTAGTTGAAAATATTTTTAGTGATCAATGACCCACATGAATGGGAAAATTTTTTATCATTTGTGATTAAAATACATCAAATGATACAAATAATGTGGACTAGAATAAAGGCGTGATGAAAGTTGATCATTTGGAAGAATCACTAGAAATGCTGATAAAGAGACCATGAAATCAACATGAAATAATAATTGATGATTATCCTCATCTTTCCATAAATTAATGGAGGTAAAAAATATTTTCCCAAATAACATTTCATTCGGAAAAATATAATTTATAAGATATTTTCTCTAATGAAATATCATATTTGTGGACATTTGTGTCATACCATGTCATATTAAAACAGTACATGGTGCTATCTGAATGGTGACGAGAGATGTGAAATCCTAGGTAAATAAAGAATATTAATTTTTCATATTTTTTAATATTTGTGAATAATATAGTAATGTTACTTTAATGCGAATGATATTATCTATGGAGTACCCAATATGCAACAACGAGTTTCTTTGCAATCTTACATTGCGCTTTAATGATAAAATAATAATATTTTAAATGGTAGTTAATGCCTAGCTGTTGTAATGGAAGGAATGAATAGAACTAACAACAAAATGATTTTATATGTTTTTCAAATATTTTTACTCTTATCCAATAAATGTTAGAGTCTTAAAATGCGAATGAGTCCAATTTTTAGCGTAAATATTCTAATATTCGTTAAAAGGTTGATTAACCACCTATTGATGGCGAACCCTTTTTTTAAATCTACTTTTGACAATTTTATATGTTATAATGGAAAAAATAAAATCCTTCTTTATAATTTGGACATCGAAATTTACTTTGTGTAAATTTATGTTATTTTTCTAATAAAGATCATTTTTAGTGAAAATGATTTATTTTAATTCAAACCCACCTTTTAATATGTTTTATTTATGTGGATATATTGTCTTTTTAATTGGTTTTAAAGGGTATTTAGAATATATTTTTATTATTTAATCTAATGGTGGTCATTGGAATTAATTTGACTGTGAAATTGGACGTAAACTAGTGTCAATATATTGATATATTTTGTTTCTTAAAAAACATGCTATTTTTTTGATAACGAGAATTAATTATTTAATTGATTAATGCAACATATATGTTTTGAATTTTTTAAAATCGACATCATTTTTTAATTTGGAATAACAAATATTGCTTAGGGTGAATTTTTGTTATATTTCTAAAAAACTTTAATTTTTGATGAACAGTCAATCCACTAAGTGGTAGTTAAAAAATGGATTTGTCTTTTAAGTGAAATTTTACCACATCTATGTAATGGCCCGAACCTCTATAGCATATTACTTTTTCAAAAATAGGGTCATGAAGTGTTCGGGAGGGTAAAATGGACTTTTCCAACACTTTTCATAATTTTGAAACTACATGCCGTGTAGTGTGAGTACACATCGTGTACCCCCTCACCGGGTATACACCATGTTGGAGTCGTGTCCTTGTCATGTGAATTAAAAGGGTACACGCCGTGTACCACATACTACACGCCGTTTAGTCCCTCCCAGCGTACGTGTTACCCTCAAACAGTGTGTTGACCAGTCAACGACCGTGTGCCATCTTGGAGTCGTGTCCTTGCCGTGTGAAATAAATGGGTGCCTGCCGTGTACCCCATACTACACTCCGTGCAGTACCTTCCTGCGTATGCGTTACCCTCAAACCATGTGTTGACCAGTCAACGGCTACGTGCCGCGTTGCAAACCGTGTTGGAAGTCGCGTGGTGACCGTTTGAAATGGCGGAGTACACGCTGTGTACTTCAACGTACACGCTGTGTTCTTTTGTTTTTCTCACCTATAAAAGGAGGGGTCCTCTACTCCTTTTCAACACACACCTCTCCTCCACTTTCCCTCGAGTAGAGCTCTCCCAAGAGACTCGAAGGCTCTTTTCTTCCATAAAATCTTCGTCCGAGCTCCGTTTTATGATTCATCAGCAGGAACGAGATCGTAACGATGAGGCGGAACTTCTGAGCTTGGATCTGTTGTCTTCCCTTCATCCTTTCGTTCCTAGCTTCCACCTGAGGAGGTTATTGACGAGTTTTGATAGAAGCAACAGATTCCGACGAACGTCCTCTAAAGTTGATCCGGGGGAGCGTTGTGATCAGAACCTGTGGAGGTAGGGATCTTACCTTTGTCTCTCTAGATTTTGCATCATGCAGGGTGGGTATCCTCTTGTTTACGTGAAACACATTTGAACTGGTTTAATGAATATAATAATTGAATTATATAACAAGGATGGGATGTTTGTGAATGCAGATACTTTATTTATATCCTGTGATATTATGTTGTGAATTTAATAGGCATATTCCTTCTGAAAATCACGGTCATTGGGGGCCTTTGCATGCGCAATTAAATGATGCCCTATCTTTCTAGACTGTTTATGGATGGAAACCTTGTGGAATGTGGAATTGGTTAATAACGTAAACTTGGATGATTAAATGAATAACTGGAACCCCTGAGTGATCACCCCGGTTGAAAAAAACTAAAATAATAAACTTATGGGTGCTGGTTAGGGATTATTTATATGATGCGAGTGTTTTGTGGGTTGTTGTGGATTGGGTGAGCAGCGGGGCTGCGGTTGGATTGGTTGTGGGTTAGTGTGAATGCTATGTTAGGTGATGGACAGCGGGGCTGTGATAAAGGGTATCAAGGGATGATGATGTATGGGTATCGGTGTGTTTGTGTTAATGGTGGTTGGTAGTGGGGCTACAGGGATGGGTTTTATGTGAATGAACAATGGGTTGTGCATAATAAATAAAAGTGGAAGAGTTAATGAATGGTGGGGCATGGTAATGGAACATGAATAATAATCAATGGGGATAATTGGTTAATAAGAATGGACTTGTTTGTGCTGATTTTGTTTTCCTAACTTGATTTGTGGATGGCAGGGATATGTTTTATGAACGATTGATATGGTTGGTTGTGGATTTTTTCCCAGTAGTTAAGGAACTCATTCTACTGAAACAGGAAAACCTAAATGGGGATGGGATTGTTTGTTGTATGCATGCTTCAATATAGCAGATCTGAGGCATGTGCTCGGTTTATCTGTTTAGAAGCCTTAGGTGGGGGTGAGAGTTTGGTTTATATATATATATATATATATATATTCTTTTTTTTTCACACCTCACCCATGTTGACCACTTAGTGTCGAACACTCCCATTTCATGGGAGAGGGTGTTTTCCACTTAGTTACTAGCTCCATCCTGCTTCTTCTTCCATAGGATTTGATGGATTGAGGCGACCTTACCCCTAAGACTCGTCAGGTAGGATTCAATTTGGGTGTTATTATCCCCATACTCTTCGTGCAGGTTTACTATTTCCCAAGAATCATCGAGATGAGGCTCGGGTGTGTACGGGAGGGATATGTGGTTCTGAGGCCCAGGTGTGTGTGGGCGGGAAGAGTGTGGTACTGTCAGGATGTTTTCTGTTAGGAAGAGCAGCTAGCTAGTGGGAAATGGTGTGGGGTACCCAATACTCTTGTTCATATATACTACTACTTGTTTATTTGTGTTTTGGTTATCATGGCTGGTGAGGTTGCGTGGTTGGAATACCTTGTTAGGTTTTGGTTTCCACTGTTGTTCTCACGGGACATTAGGATGTCTTCCCACTTGTGCACGAGAGCTTTAGGTTTCCCTACTGAGTATACTTGTATGCTCAATCTACGTTTACATTCAGGTTTCTATGAGGACTACTAGGGCCGTGCGGGACCCTACTAGTCGGGACAATTGGAGTTGTTGAAGTTATTGTACTCTTGTTTATTTTAGTGTTGTACTTTCGAGCTTTGTTGTACTTGTACCTTGTTTCAGAACTATTTAAACATTCATGTGGGATGGGATTGGGGTTTAACTACTTTTATTTCCTTTCTTTTTCTTTTGGTGGTTGACTAATCCCATTTCCCGATCATAAATAAATAAAAAAAGGGGTAATGCCTCCCATATTGTGAAAATAAAACTCATACCCTTGGTTCTAGTCGCCACCCGGAGGCCTACTGGAGGTGGGACTTGGGGGTCATTATCTCCCTTTCACCTTTGCCATCTCACGAGGGGCATCTTTGGTGGGAGGGGGTCATAATAGAATGGTATCAGAGGTGATGGCTGAGAGATAGGATGGAGTCCAGAGTTAGGGATAGTGAGGATTTCATGGGATGGTAGGGAAACAGTGTTGGTTGATCTGTTGCGTGACATAGGCTAGGGAAGACCGGCTAGGACACGGGATCTTAGGGACCCCCATGATCTGATGCAAGGAATCTAAGCCAACCGAACAACCATATGATACTACATTGATTGCAGGGTAGAGACCCTAGGCAAGGTACATGCATCATCATGATTGTGTGTTACTTGATTTGGGTGTTCTGGGAAATAAATTTGAATAAAATGATTCAAATAAATCCTTGATAAATTACTTAATACTTGGGCTTAGGCGATCTTTGTTTACCATACAGCTGTGACACCTGGACGACGTCCCCGGGTGGCTCAGACAGCCAAGACCCAGCAGATTCAGTCGGTCAATCTGTTGAGGATTGACCGCGAGGAGGAAGATAACTAGTGGAAGAAGACTCTCTGTTCTTTCCAGCAACAAACCCTCATGAAGTAAAAGGGTAGTAATTCGGATATGGAGACAGATGGGTGTCCTGAAGAGCTAGGGATGACTTTTACTTTGATCTCTCCTTCGAGGGAGTACTAGGTTCCCCTAGCAGTCAGTCAACTGAGAGGTGCGCCACGTCAGTTGTGGATGCTCTACCTCGGAGAGTGGACCGAGGAAGAGGTTCCATGGGATGACTTTGAGAATGAATTCCGAGAGGAATTCCATTCTTCCATGATCAAGGCGGAGAAGCGGCAGGAGTTACTCTTCCTTCAACATGGGAGTATGTCATTACGATAGTTGGGGATCGAGTTCAAGGATCTCCTACGCTTTGTTCCAGATCTCTTTCTGGATGAGGAGTCTCGGGTGAGATGTTTGGAGGAGGCACTTCATCCTTCGCTCAAGTACGTTTTCACCCCCTTCACTCTTCCGACGTACATGGAAATATAGAAGAAGGAAGAGGTTTTAGAGAGGAATCACTCGTAGGGAGGTGCACCACGAGAGGGGATCCCGCTGGGTTCGTCGAAGGGGAAGGCAGTCAGCAGCAGGTCTCCTACGACAGGACAATCTAGGTTCTGGAGAGTAGAGAGAAGGTCATAGTAGTTCCAATTTAGATCTTTGGGTCCTCTTCCCTTTTTCACGAGTCCAGGACCGAAGTGCTTCCCTTGTAGATGTTTTTGGCACATTCAGAGTTGGTTCCCGACCCGAGCTCAGTACGGTGGAGGTGGGTAGGTTCAGCGCCCGTCTCAGCAGAAACAGTTGTCGAAGAGGACCATCCAGCAGCAGCAGGACCCTGCTCCTCAGAGGGAAGACTTTCCAGGAGGAGGTTGACCTCAGGGTGCTCCTCAGGGACCTCGGCCAGGACATGGTCGGGGAGGTGGTCGACATCAGAGAGGCAGAGGAGCTGGGTGTGGACAATTTCACGTAGCAGAGTTGATAACTCTGATAAGACCAGAGGTTGTGCGAGGTACGATTAGTTTGTTCAACACTATCGTTTCTTCTTTGTTTGATTCAGGAGCTTCACAATCCTTTGATTCACTCAGTCTTTCCCATGCTTTGGGTCTAGACATAGAGAGAATTTCCATGCACCTGGTACTGAGTACACTAGTTGTAGGCCAGAACAGTGTATCTTGTGTTTTCTGGGGATGTTGGCTGACGTTGGGACCACATCGTACTAGTGGGGACCTTCTTTTTCTACAGATGAATCCATACGATTTCATCATAGGCATCAACAGGTTGTCTTCTATTAGTGTCGTCATTGATTGCTTCTGAAGAAGGGTCGTGTTATTTGACGTGGATGGGAATCATGTATTTTTGTTTGCAAGAGGAGCTATCAGGTGGGTAGCCGGCATGTGAAGCCTATACATTCCTTGTTAGGCGGGCTATTAGTGGTCTCCACGTATACAGAGATGATGGATGTCCCATAGGTTGTTGGGGAGTTCCTCGATGCTTTTCCCAAGGAGGTTGTGACTCTACCCCCCCCCCCAAAGTGACATTGAGTTTGGTATAGACTTCCATCCTGGGGAATGTCCGATTTTGATGGCCCTTCTCAGATGGAACCTTCAGAGTTGCAGGAGTTATAGGTTCAGATTGATGATCTGATGTAGAAGGGTTTTATTCTACCCAGCGTGTTTCCATGGGGTGCTCCAGTTATGTTCGTGTAGAAGGCAGATGGTTGTTTTAGGTTATGCATAGACTACTGAAGGTTGAATCTGGTAACGGTCAAGAACCTTTACCCCCTTCCAAGGATATATTATCTCTTCAAGAAGCTGAGGGGAGCAGGTTGGTTTTCTATGATCAT
Source organism: Viscum album (assembly GCA_963277665.1). NCBI lineage: Eukaryota > Viridiplantae > Streptophyta > Magnoliopsida > Santalales > Viscaceae > Viscum > Viscum album. The sequence continues at coordinate 61,382,217 of OY728152.1, read as the reverse complement.
CCTACGATCTGGATATAATCAGCTAAGGGTAAAGGACAGTGACATCAGGAAGATGGATTTCAGGTGCAGGTTTGGGAACTTCAAGTTTGTAGTTATTCCATTTGGGTTTACAAATGCACCATCTGTGTTCATGGTACTTATGAACCTTGTCTTCTGAGAGTTTATGGACCGGTTCATCATTGTGTTTATTGATGACATCCTGATCTACTCAAGATCAGAGGAGGAGCACGTTGAGCATCTCAGGGAAGTCTTTAAAGTCCTTCGACACCACCAGCTTTATGGGAAATTGTCGAATTGTATGTTCTTGATAGAATAATTACACTTCCTTGGGCACGTAGTGTCTCATCATGGAGTGTCAGTGGACCCTTCGAAGGTGGAGGCAGTTATTTCTTGGGCGGCACCCAAGAGCGTGGCAGAAGTTCGTAGTTTCTAGGGGTTGGCAGGTTATTATCGGAGGTTCGTTTCTGACTTCTGTTGAGTTGCTGCTCCATTGAAATCTTTGACTAGGATGAACTATGTCTTTCTATGGAGCAAGAAGTGCCATAAATCTTTCAACTACCTAAAGGAGAAGTCAGTCAGTTCTCCCGTACTCAGGTTTCCAGAAGAAGGGTTTATGTACGAGGTGTTTTATGATGCTTCTTTCCTAGATTTGGGGTGCGTATTAATGCAAAAAAAGGGTGTGATCTGTTATGGGTCTAGGAACATGCGCCCTCACGAGCGTAACTATGCCACCCATGACAAGGATCATACAGCTGTAGTGTTTGCACTAAAATTGTGGTGACATTACCACTTTGCGGAGCACTTTGTGGTCTTCTCAGATCACAAGAGCTTACGTTATATCTTCTCCCAGCGTGACCTGAAATTATGGTAGCGGAGATGGGTCGAGTTTCTCCAAGACTATGACATCGAGATCTCTTACACTGATGGTAAGGGAAACATTGTGGCTGATTCCCTGAGCAGGAAGTCGCATTAGGAAGTTGTTCGAGAATCCGCTGATGCTTGGAGGGCGATGGGAGAGTCGTCTACCCTGCACTTGGATGCAAGGGTAGAGGGTGTTAGAGGCTATTTGATTTAGATGACGGTATAGTCCTCCTTGTTGCAGAAGGTGGAAGAGTCTCAATGGTGAGACTCCGAGGTATAAATAATGTGTGATCATATCGATCAGGGAAACACTCCAGAAAGATGGTCAGAGGACAACCGACATCAGATGTTTTTTCATGGAATGTTGTTTTTTCCAGAGGCGATGTGTGAGGGAGTTCTTCGTGAGTTTCATATCTCAGACTTGGAAATACATCCAGGAGTTTCAAAAATGTACCGAGGCCTGAGGGGACAGTTTTGGTGGCCCGGGGTGAAATGGGTAGTGGCGGAGTTTGTGGCTAAGTGCCTAGTGTGTCATCATGTGAAGGCTAAACACCGTGTTCCCAGTGGTTTGTTGAAACCTTTAGATGTCCCAGAGTGTAAATGGGATGACATATCAATGGACTTCATCACAATACTACCTAGATATCAGGGTGGTTACGATGTTATCTGGGTAGTGGTGGATCGACTGACGAAATCAGCTCAATTCATAGCAATTAAGGAGTCAGGCCCGATGAGTACCTTAGCACAGAGGTACGTAGATGAGGTGGTGCATTTTCATGGTGTTCCGAAGACTATCATCTCAGATCGGGATACTCGGTTTACCTGACGAGTCTAGAGGGGGTTACAACAGGCTTTTGTCACCTAGCTACGCCTTAGCACTGCTTTCCACCCCCAGACCGACGGGCAGACAGAGCAGACTATCCAGACATTGGAGGATATGCTGCTAGCATGCATTCTGGATTTCTAAGGATGAAGGGTGCGACACTTGCATTTAGTATAGTTTTCCTACAACAAAATCTTCCAATCTACTATTGGCATTGCCCCATTTGAGGCTTTGTATGGAAGAACATGTCGTTCACCCATTTTCTGGGAAAAGGATGGTCATATAGGTGCTCTTGGGCTAGAGGTAGTATAGAGCACGACAGAGAAATTCCATCTTGTGCGTGATAGGATGAAAGTGGCTCAGGACAGATAGAAGTCTTATACCGATCATCGGAGGAGGCCCTTGGAGTTCGAGGTGGGAGATCATGTGTTCTTGAAGGTTTCTCCTCGACGGTGGCAATAGAGGTTTGGTAAAGGGAGTAAGCTCTCCCCTATGATCATTAGACCTTTCGAGGTGCTGAGTCGAGTCGGTGAGGTGGCATATCAGCTACCCATGCCACCTCAGTTAGGGAAGGTTCATGTCGTCTTCCACATCTCCCAGCATCGTCGGTACTTTCATGACAAATCTCACGTTATCGACTGGGGAGAGTATGATATGGGAGATGACGAGACCTTCGAAGAATGACCAGTCAGAATCGAGGATCGTAAAGAGAATGTGCTCTGTAGACGAACCATTTCCTTGGTTCGTGTGTTGTGTAGGCATGGTGGCCTCGAGGAGAGAACATGGGAGCGGGAGCAACAAATATACGCTCAGTACCTGGAGTTGTTTTGACTTGTGTTTGATTTGTTCTTCTGAGCTTTGTTTTGATGTTATACTCAGTACATTTGATATATGGAATTCTTGGCTTGTCTATTGTGAGGTCTTTAGTTTCCTTGTTCTCTAGAAGTGTGTAGCATGTCCATATGTGTGGGGAAAGGGAAAAGCCTGATCCTTAATTGAGAAGCATTAATGCGGATAAGATTGAACCCATGCAGGTGAGTGAGTGCCACCTAAAGCAGATAAAATCTCGACATAGGAGAATGAATTTCCCCAAACCAGATGTTCGGGCAGTGTGTTAGTTGTGTGGTGTTGGGGGTAGTGCAAGTTGAAAAATACTAATGTATGAATATGGGAAGACCCAATTCATAGTTGATACACATTAATGAGGATGCGATTAAACCCATGCAGGCGAGTCAGTGCCACGTAAAGCGGATAATATCTCGACATAAGAGAAAGAATTCAAAACACATATGCTTAGGGTTGTTGGACGGGTTCCTGTTATAACGAGGGACCGAAGAGGTATCATGTTGGGTTCCTCTGGGATGTATTTTGAATTAACGGGGAAAAGAATTTTTTAAGAGGTATCTGATGTAATGGACCGGACCTCTCCGGCCCATTCCTTTGTCAAAAAGAGGGTCATGAAGTGTTCTAGAGGGTAAAATGGACTTTTCCCATGCTTTTCAGAATTTTGAAACTACACGACGTATAGTGTGAGTACACGTCGTGTACCCCCTCGCCGGGTATACCCCGTGTTGGAGTCATGTCCTATCCATGTGAAATAAATGGGTACACGCCATGTAGTCCCTCCCCGCTTACGCATTACCTTAAACCATGTGTTGACCAGTCAACATTCGTGTGCCGTGTTGGAGCTGTGTCCTTGGAGTGTGAAATAAATTTGTACACACCGTGTACCCCATACTACATGTCGTGTAGTCCCTCCTTGCATACGTGTTACCTTCAAACCGTGTGTTGACCTGTCAATTTCCATGTTCCATGTTGAAGGCCGTGTTGGAAGCCGCGTGGTGACCCTGTGAAATGGCCTAGTACACACAATGTACTATAAAGTACATGCCATGTACTTTTGTTTTTCTCTCCTATAAAAGGAGGGGTCATCTCCTCCTTTTCAAAACACACCTATCCTCCCCTTTCCCTCGAGCAGAGCTCTCCCAAGAGACTCGAAGGATCTTTTCTTCCATAACGTCTTCATCCTAGCTCCGATTTATGATCCGTCAGCTGCCACAGGATCGTACGATAAAGAGGAAATTATGATCTTGGATCTGTTTTCTTCCATTAGGCCTTTCGTTCCCAGCTTCCACCCAATGAGGTTTTTGCCGAGTTTTGACAGAAGCGACGAATGCTGATGAACGTCTTCTAAAGTTGATCTTGGAGAGCATTGTGATCAGAACATGTGGAGGTAGGGGTCTTACCTTCGTCTCTCTAGATTGTGCATCATGAGGTGTGGGTTCCCTCTTTTTTATGTGAAACACATTAGAACCGGTTTAATGAAGATAATAATTGCCTAATATAACGGGGATGGGACGATTGTGAATGCAGTTACTTTATTTATATCCTGTGATATTATTTTGTGAATTGAATAGACTTATGCCTACTGAAAATCACAGTCATTGGGGGCCTTTGCCTGTGCAATTAAATGCTTCCCTAACTTTCTAGACCGTTTATGGATGGAAACCTTTTGGAATATGGAATTGGTTGATCACAAAAAGTTGGCTGATGAAATGAATAACTAGAACCCTTGTGTGATCACCCCGGTTGAACAAAACTGAAATAATAAATGTATGGGTGCTAGTTAGTTTCTATTTATGTTATGGGAGTGTTTTGTGGGTTGTTGTGGATTGGGTGAGTACCGGGGTTGCGGTTGGCTTGGTTGTGGGTTGGTGTGAATGCTATGTTAGGTGATGGGCAGCAGGGCTGTGATAAATGGTATCAAGGGATTTTGATGTATGAGTTTCAGTGTGTTTGTGGTTATGGTTGTTGGCAGCGAGGCCTCATGGATGGTTTTGATGTGAACGAACTATGGGTTGTGAATAGTAAATAAAAGTGGAAGAGTTAATGAATGGTGGGGCATGGTAATGGAATGGGAATAATAATCAATGGGGCTGGTTGGTTAATAAGAAGGGACTTTTTAATGCTGCTTGTGGTTTCCTAACTTGATTTGTGGATGGCAGGGATATGTTTTACGAATGATTGATATGGTTGGTTGCGTATTTTTTCCCAGTAGTTAAGGAACTAATTCTGCTGAAACATAGAAACCTAAATGGGATGAGATTTTTTGTTGTATGCATGCTTCAATATAGAAGTGCCTTGGAACGTGCTCAGTTTCTCTATTTAGATGCCATAGGATGGGCTGAGTGTTTGGTTTATATATATATATATATATATATATATATATATATGTGTGTGTATCTTTGTGTTTTGTCGCACCTCACCCATGTTGAGCACTTAGTGCCGAACACTCCGATTTCATGGGAGAGGGTGTTATCCCCTTAGTTACTAGCTCATTCCTGCTCTTTGTTCCATAGGCTGTGATGGATTGAGGCGACCTTACACCTACGACTCATCAGGTAGGTTTCGATTGGGGTGGTATTAGCCCATGACTCTTCGGGTTGGTTTAATATTTCCCAAGAATCATCAGGATGAGGCCCAGGTGTGTGCGGGCGGGATATGTGGTTGTGAGGCCCAGGTGTGTGCGGCCAGGAAGAGTGTGGTAGCGTCAGGACGTTCGCCGTTAGGAAGAGAAGCTAGCTAGTGGGAAATGGTGAGGGGTACCCAATACTCTTGTTCATATATACTAATACCTTTTGATTTGTGTTTTGGTAAGCATGGCTGGTGAGGTTGGGTGGTTAGAATCCCTTGATAGGTTTTGGTTTCTTCTGTTGTTCTCACGGGACATTAGGATGCCTCCCCACTTGTGCACGAGAGCTTTAGGTTTCCCTACTGAGTATACTTGTATTCTAACCCTAAGTTTACTTTTAGGTTTCCAGGAGGACTTCCAGGGCCGTGTGGGACCCTACTAGGTGGAGTTGTTGTAGTTGTTGCACTCTTGTTTCTTTTAGTATTGAACTTTTGAGCTTTCTTGTACTTGTACCTTATTTCAGAACTATTTAAACATGCATGTGGGATTGGTTTGGGGTTTATTTACTTGTCTTTCCTTTATTTTTATTTTGGTGGTTGACTCATCCTATTTCCTAATCTTAAATAAATAAAAAGGGGTAATTCCTCCCATATTGTGAAAAAAACTCATACCCTTGGTGCTAGTCGCCACCCCGGGGCTTACTGGAGGCAGGACTCGGGGGTCATTATCTCCCTTTCACCATTGCCAGCTCAGCAGGGGAATATTTGGTGGGAGGGGGTCATGACACTATGTTATTTAAAATAAAAAAATCCAACATACATATTTTCATTAGTATTTATAATGTCATTCAATGGGATAAAAATAATTTTCTGTTGAATAGTAACATTAATGTTTTAATAATCACGATTAAAGGTAATTAGTGTAATTTAAGGTAAATATAATGTTATAAAATTTGAAATATCCTTGAAACATGTACTAACCATATTGGATGAGTACTGGCCGACCAAGTCAATCCATGGGTCATCTTTGGGACTCCATGGATCCACGTGGGTAAGAAAATGACATTAATAACTTTTTATTTAATGTTAAAATAAAAATGTCACAAACATGTATAGTTTTACTAAAAAAAGATTACATGGGGTTATAAAAGTTATAATTTTGACTATAAATAGTCATTGGAAAGATAAAAATATTTCCTACATCATATTATTTTTTATATATTTTTTAGATATTATATAAATAAATTTATTTATGACTCCATGATGATGCAGCGATTACCTCGTTAATGAACGATTTAAAAAAATGAAGAGATAATGTGAAATCCAAGATATACACTTATCAAAAACCTATTGGATGGGTGTATTTCGAACCCTTATCACCTTATACTCGAAATATATAATTATGGGACCTTTGATATCGGAAAATCATTTTATAATAAAGTAACATTTCAAGACTTTCCATGAGTGCCCCTCCTCCCTCTTATGAAAGGCCCCCACCTCTACCTCCATACCCACTCCTCTAAAGCCATTGTCTCTTCCAAAATTGGCACATATTTTCTCTCCACATCCCTCTCTTACTCCTAGAATCCTCACTTTGGGCATAAGTCTTTCCTAGGAAATATTTGTGCTGAAATCAAAAAGAGTTATCTGATTTGAAGGTAATGTCATCCCTTATGTTATTTTGTTTTATTTTTCTTCTAAAACACCCTAAATCATTGTATTCCTTTATTTTGTAACAAAACCAGTATCTTAAAGATACTAGGATGCTGTTATATGGAGGTTTCGAGCTACACTAACACACACCTCCATCTAATGGTTAATGAACATACTGTTTCTATGGGTGGCGAATTACTGCCTCACAAAACGAGGATTGTTCAATTTTCATGGTGTTCATTAATATGTCAATATTTTTATATATGATATATAAATTATTTTTATGTATTTCTTATGCTTCTGTATTTTTCATTTATTCCATACCTTTATGGTTTCCATAAAGGGTAAATGCGATAATTTCATTTTCGGAAGTGCGGAATACCGCCCTCTCAAAGTGATTTGAATCGTTAATACCATATGAGGGATGTATAAAGGATGGATTTAATGATATTATATATTATATTTTACTATAATTACAATATACCTATGTATAATTATTTTTTTCATTCCATTAAATTATGAAATATAAATGAACGTTGTGTTCATGCTTACGTACGACTTACTGTCTCCATAAACGTTACATTTCATTTCTTATCTCCAAATGTTATGTACTATTATAAGTACATATATATAATGGATATATAAGTCATATATTACATCTAAATTATGGATATCATTCTGGAATTATAATATATAATTCTCTCATTTAGTTTTAATTCCACTAATATGGCAAAGAAATGAAACTAGCGTTCATGCGTACGTACGACCTACCGTCTCCATGAATGGTGCATTTCATTTTTTATCTCCAAATGTTATGGAATAGTATAAAATGGAAATATATGATATTTAAATCATTAATAATTTTCTTAATATGATGTACCTATTACTTGATGGAAAATTATTTTCCAACAAGTTCAATTTTGACTCATGTACCGAACATGGACAAAAATGTCTGATATGAACTCACATTATTAACCAAATATTATAACATTATTATATTTGATATTAACTGAATAATAATCTCTAAAGGAATTCCTTAAGAAATTATAAATTGACCAATTTTTATTATTCAGGAATATAATGAAATGAACAAGACAAGTTGGACTTGAGGTAAGGGATCCTACCAATATCTTTCTTTTTAAGTACTCTATTTTATGTCATTTCTTTTAAACTCATATTTCTTATGTTAGGGTATGTTCTTTTATTTTACTATTAATGTAAATTTTATTTTCATATAATGAGAGACCCTATTTAATATCATCAAACCATTTTTGGAAGATTTATGTAGCGTCGTTAGGCTGCCGAGTTTTAGTAAGGGACATCCTCTCAATCTCCTCTCATTGAGGCGTATTTTGTTCTAATACAAGAATCTCTTTTATATGGTGTATAAACCCCTTTTACATATACTTTTATTCAAATTTAAACATTTCTATACGAATAGTTTTACTAAATGACAAACATTATGTTTTTTAACGTACGCGGTGACAATGACCTTATCACCGCCACATGTATTATTTTAACTTTGGCTTCCTCAACAAGCCGTAATGTTTTTAAATGTAAATAAATACCATATACTCTATTATGTATTTTGGTTTTGAAAATGGGGTTGATAATGGAATTTTTATGTCAATATATTTTTGTGATATATTGTGATGGAAATGTGGAAATTTTTTCTTTCATTTATAATTTTTTTGTGTTATGATTTTATAATAGTACATGGACATTTGATGGGTGGTTACGTGATAAATCAAATGACAGGTGGTTCCATGAATAGCAGGATGGGTGGTTACGTTATAACCTCCAATTAATTTGGTATGGAAGTCGGCTGTATGGCTATTCTATGTAGTGATATGTGTGGAAGTTGACCGTATGATTATTCCATTTAAGTATGTTTATGTCCCAAGTTACGTTTATATGTTACGTGTTCTTTATATGGGTTTTATGGAAATATTTTTCTTATAAAAGTGTATGTAAGGATCTTTTTTTCAGTTAATAGTATTTGCTACATCATAAAGGTGAAAATTATTACTTTGGTAAAGTATTCATGGTTTACTAGTTGTTTTGAAAAAATAACATCTTTCCTTCTTTGTGTATCCCATACTGAGCATTTTATGCTCACCCCAAGTTTTTTTGTAATGTTTTTTCACAGGACATAATGTGGAATAGGGTAAAGAATGGGATCAGGGAAAATTCATGTTGTCTTAAACATGGATCTAGACATGACTCTTTTTTTAAGAGTTCATGTTTTATAAAAAATGGAAACTATGTAGAAGTGTATACTTTGTAATATTTTGATATGTAATATTTATGTCCTAATTCTCTAAAAATATAAACCTGAAAAAATCCTCAATGTGAATTAATCATTTAATTAAATATTAAGTAAGGTTTAAGGTTGGGCCCTAACAGTTGGAATCAAAGGTCGTATTAGATAACTTTAGAGGTTTAAAAATTGTTTAAGAATAAGTGAAAATATTTGTATAACCACAATGGTTAGTATTTTAGATGGAGTCATTCTTATTTTTGAATGTTGTAATGAGTTTGTGATAAATTGGATAAGTATATCTTAGTGTTTATCATCCTCATTAGTATATTATTATTTATTTGATATACTCACAATGACATTTTTGTTTTTAGTAAATGCATGGAACTAGCAGGAACCAAAGTAACAGTGGATGTGAAGGAAACTGTGACAACTTTCTAAGCGAGCAACTGAATGATATGGGATCTGCAATGAGAACTCTTTTGTTAATCTTAAACAAACTATCTGGATTCATGATTGACCACCTAAACCTTGGTGTTTTTTTATAAGTCATCATATATGTGAGAAAGAAATCCCTACGGAAGTTCAGGTGATAATCCTAATGGTAAGTGTGTTAAAAAACCTATGTGTCAAAGATGTGGAAAGAAACACCTAGGAAAATGTTTCAAAGGGACAAAATGATGCTATAGATTTGGAAATGAAGGTCATAAAGAAATAACCTACCATGGAAAAAGGAAGCATCCAGTTGACTCGGGGAAAAGTAATGAAGTTCTTTCTGAGGGATCAATTGAATGTTTTAAATGTGATGTGCATGGTCATTATTCAAACACATGTCCTATGAATAAGTTTCAGGAATGGGATCACCAATATCATAAAAATATTTTTTTACCAATACCTAATGCCATTCCGATTGAGGATGAAGAAAATGAAAATGACCAATCAAAGGTATGGATTATTTCTTAACATATGTTTTCCTATTTTGGAATCATAGGATATGATTCATGATTTTGTTTGTAGGAAAGAAGTATTTCGAAATAAGTTGGAACGAAATGGTTAATGGATCATGAAGAATGTTGAGTGAGTAAGAAGTCAATATATAAGGGAATAATGAGTTATGGTAGATATTAGGATGGTGAAATTCTTAAATGTATTAATTCTCTTTTGATGATGGGGTTACATTAGAAGACTTTTTATAATATCTGTAACCCTGATGATTGATATATGAAAATTTTGTTCAAGGAATAGTTATCTTTTCTTTTGTAGATATAGTTATAAAGCAAAATTTGGGTTTATATGATCCTTACTTTTGAATTAATTATGGGTTACTATATGTTATGATGGAAAATGAAAGCCATGAGATAAAATTGAGGATAAATTATGTTATAGTTATTTTTGATGATTTTATCTCATTCTGTGGAATGTTTTGAGAATTATATAGTTTTGGAAAAAGGAAAACACGCAGACAGTGTGACAACCCGCTGCATCGGACAAAGCTGTGGGAATCAAACCCACAACCAAAGTGCGACTGGTATTTATCACCTACCACTGGACTACGTGATGTCCTTGGTTAGTATGACCAATTATTATTAGTTATATAATTTTATGAATAAAGAATAAGTTGATTTTTTTTTATCTAGGAAAATATTGACCGTTCATGGAGGATATATGAATAGGTTAATTAATTTTAAATATGAGACTTTAAGAGAAACTAATGTTATTTGGGGATAAATGTTAATTTTTACCTTGGAAGACAATGTGATTAAATCCTTCAAATATTAGGGTTTCAATCATAGTTTGGTTTACGTTGAAGAATTTTATGGACAATTGTTTATCGAATGGTCTTTGTTGAACTTTGGGTTATATTGGGAAAATTTTAGAGATTAAGAAAAGATTTTCTTTTTATAAAATATTATCCTTTTTGGGGATTATCTGATCTTGTAATAACATTTTTTTGGTTTTGGTTTTGGTCTAAAGACATGAGAAATATATAGTTCTCTTTTTTGTATTAGGTGATTCTCTAGAAGTTGATTATAGCGCTCTTAATATGAACAATTCATCATAAATACTTGTCTTTTGGAGAAAATATGAGTATGTGTAATAAATCTAGTAAGATATGAAAGTCTACACGACAAGTGAGTATGTTTCCTTTTGTATTATTTAAGCTCATAACTAAATTCCATAATGAAATGTAACTGAAAACAAAAATGTTTTTTGTTAACTTTTCCTACTGGGGAATCAAATACCATTTAACCCATCACAAGATTGTGATTTTCTGGTGTTTAACTGTCTCCTAAAAATGTTTTCTATCACTCCCCATCAGAACTTTACCCTTTGATATTTTTAATTCCCTATCCAAGTTTTCATGGAATTCTAGTACCTATTGTCTCGGGTGACCTTGGTACTTTTCATTCTTTCTTTAAAGTGATAGTTTAATTTACTCCTTTTCCAATGTGGAGCATTCAATGAGGTTTCCAAGCCCAATCTTAAAATTGTGAGGACGCAATTCCAAAAAGGGGGGAAGGATGTGACATCCTAGGTAAATAAAGAATATTACCTTTTCATATTTATTAATATTTGTGAATAAAATATTAATATTACTTTAAAAGGAATTCTATGATCGATGGCATACCCAATACGCAACAACGAGTTTATTTTAAATCTTACATTGCACTCTAATAATAAAATAATATTATTTTAAATGGTAGTTAAAGCCTAGGAATTGTAATGGCAGGAATGAACAGAACTAACTACAAAATGATTATATATGTTTGTCAATTATTTTTAATTTTATCCAATAAATGTTAGAGGCTTAAAATGAAAATGAATCCAATTTTAAGCGTAAATATTCTAATATTATTTAAATGGCCGATTAAATTCCTTTTGATGGAAAACCCTTTTATTAAATCCACGTTTTGACAATTTTATATGTTATATTGGACCAAATAAAATCCTTCTTTATAATTTGGACATCAAAATTTACTTTGTGTAAATTTTTTTTATCTTTTCAATAAAGATCATTGTTAGGGAAAATGTTGTATTTTACATCAAAACCTCCTTTTAATATGATTTATTTATCTGTATAGATTAACTTTTTAATTAGTTTTAAAGTGTATTTATAATATATTTTTACCATTTAATCCAATGGCTGTCATTGGAATTAATTTTACTTTGAAATTGGAATTAAAAGAGTGTCAATCTTTCGATATATTTTGTTTCTTAAAGACACACTATTTTTTTGGCAACGAGAATTAATTATTAAATTGAATAATTAAACTCATATGTTTTGAATTTTGTAAAATAGAAATCATTTTTGAATTCGGTATATAAAAAATTGCTTTGGGTGAATTTTAGGTATTTTTCTGAAAACAACAATTTTTGATGAATAGTCAAACCACTAAGTGGTAGTTAAAAAACTGATTTTTCATTTAAATGACAATTTACCACCTCTGTGATTTGAATTTCAAAAATCATACAAACATGGTTGTAATTAAGATGTAAAATGTGGTTTAATGGGATGAAAATATATTTTTGGTGAATAGTAACTTTTATGTTTTATTCATCGTGATTAAAGGTAATTAGTGTAATTTAAGGTAAAGATAATGTTATAATAATATTAAATGACCTTGAAACATGTACTAACCTTATTGTATGAGTCATGGATAACCCATACAATCCATGGGTCAACTTGGGGACCCCATGGTGCCACTTGGGTAATAAAATGACATTAATAAATTTTTATTTAATGTTAAAATAAAAATGTCACAAACATTTATTGTTTTACTAAAATAATTTTTACATGGGGTTATAGAAGTCATATTTTTCAGTACAAATAGTCATTGTTAATTTAAAAAAATTTCCTACATCATAGTATTTTTTATAATATTTAAAAATTAAATAAATTAATATATTTATGACACCATGATGATGCAGCGATTACCTCATTAATGAACGATTTAAATAAAATGAAAATAATGTAAAATATAAAACATACAGTAGTCAAAAACCAATTGGATGGGAGTATTTAGAACCCTTATCATCTTATCCTCGAAATATAATATGATATGTGAAAATCATTTTATAATAATATAACTTTTCAAGACTTCCCAAGAGTGCCCCTCCTCCCTCTTATAAAAGGCCCCCACCTCTACCTCCTTACCCACACCTCTCAAGCCCTTGGATCATCCAAAATATGCTCATATAGTCTCTCCACATCCCTCTCTTACTCCTATAAGCCTCACTTTGGGAAGAAGTATTTCCAAGGAAGCCTTGAAGCGAAAATCAAAAAGAGTTATCTGATTTGAATGAAATGTCTTTTCTTATGTTCATTTATTTATTTTGCTTCTCCAACACCCTAAAATCTTTTTATTCTTTTATTTTGTAACAAAAACAGTATATTAACGATATTAGGATGCTGTTATGATGAGTTTTCGTTCTAAACTCATACAAACCTCCATCTAATTGTTAAAGAACATACTATTTCTGTGGGTGGAGAATTACTTCCTCACGAAACGATGATTGTTCAATATTTTTTTAACACCTATCATGGTGTCCATTAAGATGTCACAGTGTTTGTATATTATATATAAATTATGTTTATGTATTCTTTATGCTTATGAATTTTTCATTTATTCCATACCTTTATGATTTCCATAATGGTTAGATGCGATAATTTCATTTTAGGAAGTGCGGACTACCGCCCCCTCAAAGTGATTTGAATCGTTAATACCATATGTGGGATGTATAAAGGATGGATTTTATGATTTTATATATTATATTATACTTTAATTACAATATACCTATGTATCATTATTTTTTTCATTCCATTAATGTATGAAATATAAATGAAAGTAGCATTCATGCGTACGTACGACTTACCGTCTCCATGAACGGTACATTTCATTTCTTATGTCCAAATGTTATGTACTATTATAAGTATATATATATATATAATGGATATATATTTCATATATTACATGTAAATTATGGATATCATTTTGTAATTATAATATATATTTATCTCTTTTAGTTTTAATTCCATTAATATGACAATGAAATGGAAGTAGCGTTCATGCGTACGTACAGCCTACCGTCTCTATGAATGGTGCATTTCATTTTTTATCTCCAAATGTTATAGAATAGTATAAAATGGATATATATTATATATAAATCATTAATTCTATTCTGGAGATGACTTACTTATAACTACAAGGAAAATTCTTTTCCAACAAGATCAATTTTGACTCATGTAATGAACATCGACAAAAACGTATGATATTAACTCACATTATTAACCAAATATTATAACATTATAATATGTGATATGAAATGAATAATAATATTTCTAAGAGGTCTTTAAGCAATTAGAAATTGACCAATGTTTATTATTCAGGAATATAATGAAACGAACATGACAATTCAGACTTGAGGTAAGGGATCCTACATCTCTCTTTCTTTTTGTGTACTCTCTTTTATGTAATTTCTTTCAAGATCATATTTCTTATGTTGGGGGATGTTATTTTATATTCCTCTTACATTACATTGTATATTCATATAATTATAGGCCCTATTTTATCTCTTCAAACAATTTTTGGATGTTTTATGTGGTGTCATTAGGCTTCCAGGTTTTCATAATGGACTTCGTCTCAATCTACTATCATTGAGCCATATTTTGTTCTAATACAAGACATTCCTTTATACGGTGTAGAAACCCCATTGACTTTTACTTTTATTCAAAAGGAATCTTTTCTATATGTAGTGTTTTACTAAAAGACAAAAAGTATGTTTCTTTTTAACGTACGCAGTGAGAACGACCTTTCCACCACCACGAGTTTTATTTTACCTTTGGCTTCCTCAACAAGACGTAATGTTTTTGAAAGTAAATAAATACCATATACTATTCTATGTATTTTGGTATTGAAATTTATTTTGATAATGGATTTTTTATGTCAATATATTTACGTTATATATTGTGATTGAAATGTGGATATTTTTTATTTCCTTTATAAATGTTTTATGTGTTATGATTTTATAATGGTACTTGGACATTTGACGGGTAGTTATGTGATAAAACAAATGATGGGTGGTGCCGTGAATACCAGGAAGGGTGGTTACATTATAACCTCCAATTCATTGGGTATGGAAGTCAGCCGTATGGCTATTCGATGTAGTGATATGTGTGGAAGTCGACCGTATGGTTATTCCATTTAAGTATGATTATGTCCCAAGTTACCATTATATGTTATGTGCTCTTTATATGGGTTTTATGGTAATATTTTGGTTACAAAAGGGTAAGTAATGATCTTTTATTCAGTGAATAGTATTTACTACATCATAAAGGTGAAAATTATTACTTTGATAAAGTATTCATGGTTTACTTGTTATTTTGAAGAACTAACAGCTTTCCTTCATTGTGTATCCATTACTGAGCATTTTATGTTCATCCCAAGTTTTTTTTGAAATTTTTTTCACAGGAAATAATGTGGAATAGGGTCAAGGACGTAATAAGGTAAATTCATGATGTCCTAAACATGGAACTAGACTTGACTCTTTTTTTAAGAGTTTATGTTTTGTAAAAAAATAGGAAACTATATAGAAGTGTCTACATTTTAATCTTTTGAGATGTAATAGTTATGTCCTATTTCTCTAAAACTCTAATCCTAAAAAGATCGTCAATGTGAATTATTCATTTAATTCAATATTAAGTATGGTTTAAGGTGGGTCCCTTATATGAGTGGAGTTAAAAAAAAGAGAAAAAATTAATATCCTTCAACATAGAGAAGAAATAGGTAATATGGATAATATTTTTATTTTTCAATCATTTTCAATAAATATATACATTAAAGGAAGAGTAATGATAGTAGATGTTCATATAACTATTATAGTTTGGTGAATAATCACCCACTAGATGGTTTTTCTCTCTCAAATAGGTTTTTTCCCTTTGGAATAAGATCGTGAATATGAAGAACCCGTCTACATAGATAAGGGATTTAAAAGGCCATAAGTGGGCTACACTCAATACAATATTTCATGTAATAAAATATAGAAAAATGAAAATTTCTATCTTGTAGAAGTATCCATCAAAGCTACAATGTTCTACAATACATGGATTCCTGATAGCATATGTTCACCCAACATGATGGCTGATGTTGACCTATTAACTAAATTCAAGAAGATGGTAGATGGAATAGTGAGGTTGTGTAATGATAGTTCTTTGATGTTAAAAGTAATGGACGTACTCATCATGATAAGGAATAACTAAAGAAAATAGATTTCCATTATGTGGTCAATTTGTGTTAGAATCTATTAAGTGTTAGTCAACTCTATGACTCCTGAATAATGGTGAAATTTAATCAAAAAGGATTCACTATAAAGGAGAATAAATGGAATTCTATCATTAACGGTTGTATAATAGATGGAAACTTATATTAGGTAGACAGTACGGAGTACATTTTCTATCAAACATTTGAAGAAGAAATCAACATTTGGCATTAGAGATTGGGCCACATCAATCAGAAATACATGGAAAAGATTTATAAGATGAAGATATTCATGGATATCCCCAACATAAAACAGGAAGGATAAAAGTCATTTGAGGTTTTTTTACGTGGAAATATTGTATATAGTTCTTATAAAAAATTTCTTGATTGTAGTAAAAATTATAACTGAATATCTGATATTGATATAAGACGAACAATCATAGTTCTGTGATCTGACAATATAATAAAATACATGTTCAAAGTGATAGAAAATTATATATATTAACATGGAATAAAACATGTGGTGTCTGCAATGAGAACTTCGTAGCGAAATGGATTAGTTGGGCACCATAATCAACAGGTGAAAACATGGACATGACACTTGTAATTGAGAGTAATATATCTTCCCATTACTGGAAGGAATCTATTGATGCTACAACGCACATAAAAAATGGAATGAGTCTTTATATAGGAGAGATTTATACACCATATTAATTGGGTAATGGAATGTAACCCTATAAGAAATATATTTATGTTTTCAGAGTTAAATATATCTTCCAAAAAAACAATTAAATCAAGCTAAATATGGTGACAATGCAGACAAAGGAATATTCCTCAGATATCCAATAAATAACAAAGCCTATAAGTGTTTCAATAAGTTCTTAGGATGTATTGTGGAATGAATTTATTTTATTATAATTGAAGATAATATCACAATATATTTGAGGAATTCCTATGTTGATGTGATAGAAAATGAAGGAAATTGATAACATGGATCAAATAGGAATGCCATGTATTGGAGGGTGTAAAAACACTATAGTGTCACATCACGATATTGACTCTAAATAACATCCTAATACGAAACCATGGATGAAGGGAATTTTAATGAACTACATAGGAGTAATAGAAGAGCAGAAATTGAAGAATAAAACATCATTGGGGATAGTAATTCATTCACACAAATAAGGATAATGAGGAAAGATGCACAATATATATTCTTATCAGATGTGAAACCATTGTTATTTGAAGAGCCTACAAATGATCAAACATAGTTGAATTCCATTAACCAAGAGTTATATCAGATTGATATGAACCAGACCTGGGATCTTGTCCAGATACCCAATGGCCATAATTACCATAGTACAAAGTGAAACATTAAGAACAAATATGATGAGTTGGGTAATGTGATCCAAAATAAGGAATGAAATGTGTGAAATGAATATTCAAAGTTTGAAGGTGTCTATTTTGAGGATAAAATTTATCTGCTGGCTGTACTGGAGTCAATTAGTCAATTTTTTGACATGTAAATATAGAGAGGGTATAGAGTGTATCAAACTGATTTAATTAGAGAATTCATTAATGGGTTTCCTACATGGAAATGATTAAAAAAGGTATGAGTGTTATAGAATGAACTCTATAGACTTAGGAAGGAACCACGAGCATTGTACTATTGACTAGATTCTTATCTGATAAAGATTGAATTCAATAGAGGTGAAGTGGATCACAATATCCATGTGAAGAATTATTAGAAGGATCAGTTCATTGTATTGGTATATGTTGATGATATTATATTTAGTGAAAGAAGGCTAGGATCAATGGTTGAATTTTCCAATGACATGAAATCAGAATTTAGAATGTTGATGATTGGAAACTCACATACTTCTAACATGTAAAGGTGATTTAGAAGAAGGATTACAAGTTCATTTCTGAACAAAAAAATTATGATGTTGAGATTTTGAAGAAATATAATATGAATTATTCCAAACCAATGATGACTCTGATTGCAGTACGATTAAATATCAAAAAGCAGAAGGAAGTTACATGTATGGATCCCAATATGAATAGAAGAATCATTGGAATATTATTGTACCTAAGAAAGACATGGCTAGATATTGTCTTTACAACATACATAGCATCCCACTTTTATAGTATCCTGAAGGAAAACATATGGTGGAAGTGAAATTAATCGTTATGTTCTTTCAAGGTACTCATAATTAGGGATTATAATTTTATGGAGGAGGAGACAATGAACTATCAGGATTTTTTTATGATGACTAGGATGGAGATGTTGTGGAATGAAAGTCCACCAGTGGGGGAGAACTCTATAATGGGAAAAATTATGGGGTGTAGTTGAGAATGAAATAGGAAATAACATATATATATATATATACTTTTGGAACTGAATATATCATGTTACAAAATAGTTCACTCATTAACTTTTTATGAAGAAGAAATTAACTGACCTAGGTGATGAGGAGAAATAAAATATGGCAATTTACTGTGACAACAAGAGTTCAGTTGATCATACAATGAATCATTTTTGTATTCTTGTATGAATCATATTGAAATCAGATATCACTTCATCAATCAAATATTTTAACAAGGCTTGATCAAATTGGACCATGTGGGAACCAATGAATAAGTGGAACACATTATAACCAAGAATTTATGTGTGGAAGTATTTGAGAAACATCAGATAAACCATTGTGTTCATCCACCTCCTATTGCATGAGGAGGAAATGGATTTTCCCCTCCTACCAATTATTTTAACTCTATTAATCTGCTTTTTATAAATGATGTATTTTTATAGTGTAGATATGATCCAAGGGGAGTTTATATTGACCATTATAATGTTTAAATACCGGTTATTAGTTTGACTTCCAAATTCAGGAAAAATGGTCATATTTAATTTGATTGTTTGGAGGATGGACTACTTTTATTGTTACAGTAATGTCGTAGTATAATGGATAATTTAAAATAAGGGAATTTGAATAGAGAAAACATGTTAGCATCATGGAGATGCAGTTAGTGCATTCATTCGGACAAATGAGAACACTAAATTCTTCCCTATTCTTTACTAAAATGTGAATTTCTAACATAAGTATAGAGTGTTAGTTGAGTTGATTCATGCAATTTCGGTTTAGATAGTGGTTGATGCTCTATTGAATTTTTCAACAAATTTCCAACAAACCCAATGGGGGATATTATTTTAACCATGGATGTTATTTGCAAGAAATGGGGAAAAATATTTGTTTTTTATCAATTCATTGATGGATGATCTGGGAGCATTAATGTAAATTGATCTTACATTTCAAGATGTAAGCAGTGATGAAGCGTACATTTTTTCTGAGTGTTTTCCAAATTTTTGGGCTCCAAAATAAAGAGATTGGAAAGAATTCTGAGAATTTGTATTTATTGAATATGTTATGAATATATGTAAATGTCTTGTGTTTTTAAGAGATGGATTATTGGAGTGTGTTTCACGATAACATGAATATTGTGATGGTGTGCTATGTGATTATGATAATTTGTGCATTGCGGCATTGTGAAGGTTTGACAGAAGGCTTTGAGTGTGGTGCAGTACGACGAAACATTGTTATTTGAGGGAAATCCCTTCAGTTACAAGGATCATTACTGATGGAGGATATTCATGGGGATTTTTAAAGGAATATGTGTTGCAAAGAAATTTTTTCCAATCTTGAAATTGCGCCAAAACAATCATATCTCCATGTTCGACCACATTTATATATATATGAGGAAACCTCTATTAATTCTAAAGGAACTCGAGAGAGAAAATCATAAATCACATTGACTTAATGAAGCACGAGGTGATCTCGGAAGCTAGTTGTCTATGAAAGCTTCATATTTTTAAAAATACTACATTAATCTTGAAGGAAGTCAATTCTTATAATTATTGAGTGCTTTCAGAAGATAAGACATTCCAAATTGGCTTATTGAGCTTTCAGAAGTATGTTTTTTAGAGAAGGTAGTCTTGCTTCAAAATGGAAGTGGGTTCTGCAAAGGTATTTTTTCATTATAAAAGTGTTTTCTCTGTGAATTACAACTCTCTATAATGGGCTTAGATATACAAATTAGTTTTCACTACGTTGGGTTTATCTCTGTGATGCATTGAGCTCTACAAAGTAGTGTTCTTTGAAAAGGTGCGTGCTATGAAAATTATTGTGCTCTGGAAAGGTTTGAGCATTGTGAAGGGGGATCTCAAAGGAAAATATTTCATATCCAAAAAAAATGGACAAGGATTTCAGTGTGCATCTACTCAAGTCCTTGATACAATAACTGTCTCATGTTGAATAGGGATAAAGTCTTCAACTCCAATATTTTGAGGATACCTTCAAGTTGATAAACTGAGTATGTCTTCTCCAAATGTACTGAGATTGGGGGATTCACTAGATGTGGTCCATGGGAAATAGTGAGCAATCCCTAAATCATTTTTAATGTAGTGATCCTAGTAAAGAGTTAATATGATCAAACATCATAATCCACAACTTGTGAAGATTAGTTTATTTAAGTATGAATGACACACTCAGGGTGTATGCTTCTTGGATTCATACCATTGCGATGAACTAAGAAAAAATTATGTTTCATCTTTTTACATACAATGTTCTGATAGTTTTAACAGTTTTTACCTATGTGCGAACATGATCTAAGGGTTTTAAAAAGAAAATTTTGACACCCTAATTCACCCATCCTCTCTCAGGGTGTACTGGGGTCTTTAAAAATATTTACATGAATATTTCATGTTCCATAAACTCAAGATGAATATAGATATTTATGAATTTGTTGGTACTCTACTATTTTGGGGGTAAAAAATAGTGGGATTTTTATTGTGGGAATCGTTAATTTTATCATGACACATTAATTGATATGATAGAATAAGAACTCAAAAACAAAAAATTAATAAGCATTCATACATAGAAAACAACAATATATAATAAATATTAAATATGATATTGTAGTTATTAATTTAACAATCTAATGATGTATATTTAACTAGTGAGAGTTGTAAAGAATCCATCAAAATACTAAGTGTGAGATTACATCAAATGTAGAACCTTTAAATAGCTCGATAATTCATTACAAGTGACACTAATAATAGTATGTCTACACATTTTCTATTATAAGGAAATATAGTTTTATGGTGACCATAAACACTAGATGACATACTTTAGGATTTTTCCTTAGGGAAAACATTACAAGGAAGACCATTCCTCTTGGACTCCATGATAATTATTTTGTGTGATTCCATGATATGGATTTGGATAATAATTACCCACCCAGTTATCTTGGAGTAATATTTGATTTGATTGGAAATTTTTTCCAACTATGTCTAATTGTTATTGATTTATATTTAGTATAATGAACTTCATGAATAAACATTATTCTTGGTTCAAATGTTAAATAAGATGTAAAACAATTAACATTTTTATTTGGAATACATTCATTAAATGTTCTTGATGAAATTTCATAAATCACAATAATCACCTAGAGATATGTATATTTTGATGATTATAGATTTCATTATGATAATAATTTGGAGATATTATACTTGATTGATGTATAGTATAGTTCAATATAATATATTGGTTTTAAAAATGTTCTCACTGAGAAGCATTCAGAGAATCTAAAATTGAATGTTATAGAGATCAATTTTGTAGATTTCAACTCATTTGTATTGAATAAAGGCCTTACATAACCCATTTCAGTGGATAAATATAAATCACAAGATGGTAATTGAATAAGGTTGGAGTGGATATTCATGTAAGTAATGGAGAAAGATTTGCTGCAATAGAAGATGAAATATATGATATTTGAATACCTAGTGTATTATTTCAAGAATGGGAAAAATATTTTTATGTCAACTTCATTTGAAGATTATTTATTTATATTTATTTATTGGACAAGATGGGATTTACATTTATTATTATTGTTACTAGTTGTACTATTTATAGAAAATAAATTTCATAGGGATTTATGAATTTGATAAAATGTTTATACATTATATATTTTCATAATATTTTTTAATACATTTCTGAAAATTTATCAGTGTTGATTCTAATCCAACATACATATGGAGTTATAATCATTGACATATAAATTTGAAACTCATCCAAAAACTACATAGATATTGACTTATGGGCACCCTCACCTATGAATAATATTTATATAAGTTAATATTGTTAATTAGGTCGGATGAATGGATACCATTTTAATTGAAAATTATAAAGGGGTAGTGGTTTATTGGAACAAAGAAATAGTTATTTAAGTGGACGAATTATCACCTAAGAATGTGGATTTAAGGTAAATCATTACTTTTACACATGATAATTATATTTATGGTTTTTTTAATGAGTGATATGTATATATATTATTAATTAATATAGAGTTTCAGATAAATAAAATAAAATTCAATGGTATTTTGTCATTCTCTAATTTAATAATTTTTATGAATAATAAAGATAAAAATGAATTAATTATTTGATAAATTGTGTAATTACCCTACAAACTAATCCTCCATAAACAAAATATTCTAGTATTGTTCTTGGGTGGTTGAATCATACCTTATTGGACATGGAATTATCAATGATGAATTAGTATGACCTACTTATTTAATTTTAGAGTTTTACTCTAAAAAATTATACATTAAAACATTAAAATATTCTATATAAAGAAGATAAAAAAAATAATATGTTATATGTAATCAGAAACATCCAATTTTGTATTTTATTAGTATCTGGGGTTGTGTATAAAATTTACTAAATTTGTATTATGATAAGATAATTATTTAGTGAAAGCAATTAATTTTTTTGGTTAACTCGATGAAATTCTTGTACATTTAATTAAAAATCATACTGAAAATAATGTTTAATTTTATTCTGTGTGGGTTTCCTTGGGAAAGAATACATGATTTGAGCAATGAATGGGAGAAAATTTGATGTTGGGAATGTTCTAGACCAATAAAAAAATAGATCATGTGGTGGTAGTTGACCATTTGTATAATTGTTCGTAAGATAATAAATGAATTAAGTAATTGAAGAAAATAATAGTTCAGGATGGATTATTTTGGATCCCAATTGATAAGAACATATTTTTATAAATAATGATAATTTCATATTCAAAATATATGAACCAATATCATTTTGAATGGACATCCATTGTTAGTATGTGGGGAAATAGTTAAAATCCTTGGCATATGAAATAGACTCTAGAAACAATAACTAGGTTATGAACACAATATATTCAACTAAATATGTAACACTAAAACAAATCTCTTAGTTTTTGTGTGTGTTAATGATAACAGATATTATTTTCCATACCTATAATTAAATCCTTATTAAAAAACCTAATAATAAAATTCAAGGAATTAAATATGAAGAATAATAGTCCTCAATATCAATGATGAAGTCCATTCATATATTTTATTCCATAACAACTCATTTTTATTATGATATATGTCATATGGATGAAAAACACACTTCCCAAAAAGGTAATTCATTCATTGAAATATAAATGATACATTATAAATTTTTTGAAGTGAAAAAATATATTTCTAATAAATACATGTTGGAGAGGGAAATTAAGGGTTTAAAGAAAACCACATGGAGTTGGAATATCTTGTATTATGAGGCAACCAAATAGTTTGGTTTCAAACAAAATTTGGATTATTACTATTTACGCATGTTGTATAGTGTGATCATTTTGGACGACATATTTCTTATTTGAAATATCTTCCCAACAATAAATATCATATAGAATGGTTGGGTAAATGATTCTCCATAAATGAAATGGGTGAAGCAGCATACATAACAGTTAAGGATATTAGCAGAGAAAAATATGAGACACTGATTGGACTACTTATAGTCACAAACAATAGTAAATTTGAAAATATGTTTAGCTTGTATGACTCAAAAAAATTGGCTACACCAATTTTGGTTGAAAAATATATTCCTATAATTGTAGATCCTATAAATTATTTGGAAATAATGATTATAATTCTTTATTTATTCATTGTGTGGTCTATCATGGTTATCATTTTGTGTACTTAACAAGATATTTCCCATTATCATAGAATAACAAGAAGATTCCAACACAAATTTTTTGATATTCAATAGATTGTTTGGAAGACTATCCATATTTCTTCTAAATTATTAAGGATATATTCTTTTTTATTTAGATAATAGGACATGATATATATTAACCGTTATACTAAGTTATCCTTATAAATTAATAAATATTATATGTGATCACAATCTTGTTTCTTGTTTTTCCAAAATGGGTTTATCACAATTTATAAGAAATATAAAATTTGAAACCCTAGAAAAATTGAAATCAATGGTGGAATATACTTCTATGTCATATTTTTTTGGTGTATGGTGTTTATATCATGATATTCATAACAGAACATGATGTGGTTCCTCACCTCGAGTGAGTAATTTAGCTAAACTATTGAAATTATGATTCCATTTCTAAAGTTATTGAACTATGCTATCACTAAGTGAATATAAGTTTCATGCTATATCATATGTTATTTTATACCCAATCGATAAAATTTAATTGTTGTATAATGAATCAATTTTTTGAAAAAAGAAATTTAATAATTATTTTTCATCTATTCATTTTTTTTCAATCTATTTTTCATGAATTATCTTATGATATTATCCTCTCAATGTATGAAATTGGGTTTTCCCTAACCAATGGTCATCATGTTGTATTATTATTTATTAATGGGTGATTAAATATACCATCATGTTTGTACTCAATAATGTCATTAACATAAACTATAATTAATTATTTTACATCATCAAACATTGAAAAACTGATATTTTAAATATCATTATGGAAAAATAATCCATTTCTTATGGTGGATGGGATTCAATGTTTGTGGAACAATATCCATCATCATAACCCATATCATACAAGTATCTTTCATTAATTTGAAAAAATACACTCCACTCTTCATCCAAATAATCTTCCCTGAAATATATTATTTCTCATTGTGATGAGATAATATACAATCGTGTATGTCATGGACAATATCATCCATCCCGAAATTTTTTTTCATAGAATTATTCTACAAGGATTCTCTTTTAACACCCCTAGTAATATTAACCCACTTGTATTTTAGTAATATAACGGAAAAATTAATAGAGAAGTTTAATATGATAATAACAGTCATCATTTTATATTATCCAATTTGAAAACAATAACTACAGTAAAAATATATGTTTTTTAACCACAATACTAAATGATTATATGATATTTTAATACATATACATTTTAATCATTGAACATTGAATCATTTTTATAAGAAAATTTCCAAAAATATCAAATCTTTTGAGAGCACAACCTGAGAATCAGTACTCAAGATGTATAAAAAGATATAAATTTATATTATATTAAAATATATATTTCAAATTAATATCTGGTTTTATTATTGTATTTATGGACTAAACTAATGTGAAAACCATTATACTGTCTCATTATAAACTACATTTAATAAAAATTTCTCATTTTTGGTTTAACATCTTATGTATCTCTTAGTTTATATCCTGAGATATTTGAAAAATTAATCTTATATTTCACTATTATATAGAAAATATATGTATTATTATAATAATTCCATTTATACCTATTTAATATTTGAAATCATCAAATATAAGATTCTCATATAACAAAGTATTTTCGTATATCCAGGGGATATGATATTGAGTCAAGATGTTTTCAAAAAGTATAAATAAATTGAATATTATGTCAATAACATATAACAATATTGAAGAAATGTTAAAACACACATCACTCATGTAACGATAAAAAATAGAACCTCTAGATTGAGCTGTGCTTTTTCATTTATGTTTCCCAATGAGGAATTTATCATTGAAATAATATGAATAAAAAATAGTCTGTACCTAATGATGTGTTAAGAATGGTTTATAAAAGATAAAAAAGTATTTTTGAATTCGATATATATATGGATAGTTTTTTGAACATCCCAGTTTAGTTTCTTCAATAGAAAACACTATTAAATCCCTGGTGATAGTGAAAATAAAAGAGTAAATATACTCTAATTTAGAAAAGTGTCTTTAAAAATCATTCTGGATGTTTTTGCAGTTATTTGGTTGTAGTGCTTTTTCACATGCTTTCCTAAGGAATGAGAAATATTTGAAAACATGTACTTTTACATTTTTAGGTAACAATGTTTTCCATAACAATGATAGTAACTATTGTAACAAAACATGTGAATCGTGACTTTTCAATCCATATAAACTAAACTTATTTAAGTTGAAACACAGTGAGATGTTACTTGAAACCCCATTATGATATTTGAATGGTCTTCAATTTTAAATGAATATATAATTATCCATGTTTTTCCTTGAATTTTTTTATCATTCAGTATATTTTAATATATCTATAAAAAACACATTATATTTGGTTTTAATATTTCCTACCAATAATTAATGTTATAATTCTATTTTCCATTATCTTAATGTAATTTGAATATAAAAACTTCAAAATAATTATTCTTAACATTAATAACATGATGTTTATGATTCAAAAATTTAAATAAAAAATATTATTTTTTAAGAACAATCAATTATCATTCATTACTGTGTTAAAATTTATACTAATTATACGTTTTGAAATAATTTCCCATTATCCATAAAATAATGATCCATACCAAAATAAATTTTAATATTTACTTTTTATGTCATTATTTTTGAAGAAATAAACAAATTCAAATATGGTATAAGATCAATGGACCCATTGGGTTTTATATATTCAATTGAAATATATGAGATATATCAAGAATGTTATAATGAAATAAAAGGACTTATTTTTTAACGAATGGTAGTTGTCTGATATTATGATCAATGTCGCAATAATGTTATGTGAAACCCATATATGGGTTCTGACAAGTGAACTTACAATGTCTATGTAATTCACTAATAGTACACATTATAGATACATGTGTTTTGAACACTATTTTATATGTTACATCGTGTGTATTAAAATTATTACTCTATAACTTATATAATTATTCAATTAGAGGAAAAACAGATACATCAATTTCATTTATAGTCAATTATATTCTATTAATAATTATCAAAATAATAATGTATGTTTGTTAAATTGAAATCTATAGAGGTATATTGAAAGAGATAAAAATAACCATCCAAATTCTATAATAGAAACTCAATTCCCCTAATGGGTTCAATACATCCGCAGAAACTCCAAATCAAAAATTCCTTTGATTGAATTAGAAAACAAGATGAAAAAAATCAAATTTATTCTATGATTTTGATTCTTTTAGATGTCATACTAACCGATATTTGTTATATTTATAGCTTTCCACATTATTTTCTATGATGTTTTTTATGACATGATTTATCTTTGTAATAGAGTTTTGAAAAGGAAGTAATGAAAAACATCACTAGTGTATTATTGTTTAAGATTATTTATTGTAGTATAGTGATTAATAATTCCAACATTACCTAATAAACACCATGTAGAAGAAGAATTTTTTCTCTTATTTCTACTTGAATCCGCCGTCTGATAAATAATACAGCCAATGGGATATGAAATATTTTTTTATAATTTAGACCATGACTATCAATATTTTTTAAAATCATAAAAAGACTCAAGAATATTATCTTAAGGAAATGTATCATGTAATATTTATAATTACTTGAACTCACCATATTTGTAATTCCATCTAGGATTTTGATATGGTAAATATTTACTTGGAATTTAATGTTTTTGATATTTTAGAAATACCTTATAATTATATTGTTCTTCATTTTCTACTAATTTAGGGAAAAAAATTGTCTGCTCAGCAAATGTCACTCTTATATATGCCTCTGAAACATCAGTAAGGGGATTAACATTAATTTTACAATATTCATCCAATTATACTATTTTACAAAAAAAATATTTTTCAATTACATATTTTTTTCACCCTCAAACATTTATTCCAAATTTAATTTTTGTGGACATGGATTCGCCATAGTGATGAAAGAATCATTTATAAGGATCTAAATTTCAATTTTTATTATTAATGGTCTTGGGATATTAATCTTTTGTCTTAAATCAATTCTCATACATTCAATAACGTTTAGATTCACGAGGAAAACCATCACAAATAACAAGGAGAGAATTTATTCAATATCATATGTTTATTATATTCATGTATTGTCAACCATCCTCCAAATTTACATTTTTATTCTTGGAAATCATATTTTCCAATTAATGGATCATCTTGAAATCCAAAAATTTAAAAAACCCCGAATATCATTTCATATTTTGTTGCGTTCCTTAGTAACATGATCTTAATTTTATACACATATCAAGACGTTCTTATAATTCATTAAATTATATTAAAAAACATAAGAAATGTAATATAATTTAATAAAAATTAAAACTTCCTCTTAATAAATAATTTATAAAATTCTTGTTAGTTTTTATTGAATAATATACTAAATTATGAGTCACATAACATATTGTGACACCCCATATATTAGAATATAAATTTAATATAAAATGTATTTCTTATAATATTGAGACTCTGTGATAAAATATTTTTTATTATAATTATTTAAACATGATAGTTTTATCCGAGCAATGAATTATAATTTTTTGACATCTTTGAATTGAATTTGGAAAAATATTCATACAAATATGCAATCAGAAAAATATTTATAGTATGATAACATCATCTAATTTTTTTGGTGAATTGTATCTTGACCATTATAGATTGTAATTTTTTACTTAGAAATAGTAATATGAACCTTAACAGTAATAAGGTAGACAAATGAATAGTAAACTAACCCTCGAGAGTATAAATAAAATTTTCGAATCTTATAAATGATTGTATAATATAATTATATCTTAGTAGAAACAAATAAATGGTTTAGAAATTATTAAATAAAAATTAGTTTTATTATTGAACATAAATGATTATTTAAAAATATTATAATTAATATAATGGTTAAAAAAAATTAATTTTCATAAAATAGAATCAGAAGTTAGTATTTTTATGCCATAGGACTTTAAGATAATTTTATGAGAGCATATTTAATTTTTCATCATGTTTTAAAATTAGTTATAATTTAAAAATATGTATTTTTCATGTAAATAATTTTTTATATTTATAAAATTATTTCTCATATTTGGAAACCTAATTTCATAAAATATAGTTTTTTTAATTCATATAATTGAAAAATGGTTTCAATGAAATTTTCATATTTATGTGAAATAATTGGTTTTTAGTGAATATTTAAAAATATAGTTTAAAAAATACATTATTTTTTCAAACAGAATCAATAAATATTTATGATATAAACATTATTAAACCTATAGAATAATAGAAGAATTATTTTATGAGAGAAATTGTTCATATTAATAATTAAGAACATATAAATTATATTTTTATAATTATAAAAGAACCGTTATCATTGTTGACACAGTGCAGGCGCCATGCTAAAAAGAAGATTTTGGTTCATTAAAAATATAATTAAGAGATAAAAATTATTTTGATGACATTTTTATTAAATATTACGTATAATGGATGTTGTTCCCATAATTCATAATTTTATATTTATATAATATTAATCATATCCAAATTAATGTGTAATCCTTGCATAGTGCTTGAAATTACAAAATAACAAATTTAAGAACACATCATGTTGTGTATATGATTGAATATGCATAATGAAGGAATATTAAATTTTATTTTGAACCAAATTAATATATTTATAGTATTTTTACATATTATTAAATTGTATATATGAATATTTTAACATAATTTCTTATGTAAAACTGTTGTAATACTTATGCAACATTGAGACAAATAAACAACTTTTTTAATTAAAATCATAAGAATTATTATATAAACCATATTTTGGATTAAATATTTTATATTAGAAGGTTTTAACCATTATCATGTTTTGATACTAATTTGTGATATTTTCGACATACATGAATAACTTTAAATCCTTTGTAATATTTCATTTCTAAAGGAAGTGAAGTAGTGACATTATAGTTTTTTATTTCTATAATATATTAATATGAGATTTTCAAGATTTTTAATTGAACAAGAATAATATATTGAAATATAATAAATTTATTTTTCTCCTAGAATATTATTTTTAATTTTTATACCAAATATAAATACCATAATTGATTTAATAAAGATGATGTAGTATAAATATAACTAATGTATAAATTAATTTTATGATATTAAATATTAATAAATAAAGGTAATTTGAGGTTTTAATGAAAATTTATTTACTCCAATGATATATAATAGGTGTTTGTGTTATTATAAAAATGTTTATTGTAATTTTATACTTCTTATTAAGGTTTTAATGTCACAGTTACGAATATTTTTTATTATTAGAAAAATTATTTATCTGGAATAAAATATATTACTATATTATTTAAAAAACTAAAAATTACATGAAAAATAATAAAATTGATATTATTCTTTCAAAACTGAAATTACATTTAGATATTATGATTTTTCATTCCTTAAAATCTATAATATATTTATTATATTTTAATAATTTGGTTAATGCCAAAGTTATAAATCACCTCACTAATAAAAATGAGGCTTCATCCTTCACAAATATTCCTCAACATTGGCCTTCATTTTGGACAATATTCATCCAATTTTCCTGATCATTATCCCTTGATACCTTCTAGTTCTTATTGTATAACAAAAGGACCAATTCTAAATGCCAAAGGATGTTTTTAACTAGAAAATAATCAATTCGTATGATTATTTTTTCTTCTCTTCTAAATTATTTTTCACTTCAACCATATACAAACCTCTAATACAATTATATTTGAACGTTTTAATATAATAATTATAATAATGTTGTTTTTATGGGATATGAAAAATAAATTCTCTTAATTTATTATTTTGTTCTTAAATAATGAAATCTCCATCTATGTTGTTTCCATTCAATGCATTTGTGGATGATAAGTTTTCATTTCACATTACATAAATCATTCTTTGTTTTAATTCACATGCAATTCTTTAAAATGGAATATTAATATATGTTATTAATTTTGGATTATTATATATTTTGGACGTGGATAAACATAATAAACTGACCTTGGAAACCATGCAATGAACACTCCTAATATAATGGAGATAAAAAAAATATTGTTAATAAATGGATGATAAATATTGTAAAAAGATAATGGTAGATATTATAAACAATATTTTACATTGTTAATAAATGAATAACTCTATTAAAACAATTATACATGTGTTTTGAACAAATTTCATAGAATTAAAACCATAGGTAAGAGAAATAAAAACTCAATTTCAACTTATGTAGTTAAGCATCTATGTCACTGGTTATGTTTTTCCAATAATATGTGTGATTGACCTATGATTGTTTTATAATAAATATACACATATATCCGTTGGATTTATATTTTTCACACATAATTATTTCATTTATTTTTTATCACTCTTATGATACTATCATTGTAAGGGTTAATTTCAAAATCTGATTATAATACAAGAATTTTTATACATAATTATGTATTCTGATGTATTTATGGTCCATATATATGTTATTTTTAAAATATTCTAAAAATTATTCATATTAAGACTTTATTTAAGGAATCATTAACTAAAACATTATTTTAATCATTTCAAATATTTATTCCTTTGAATATTTCCCATTCATGTCCATGTTATTGAAATGGGTTTAATGTATTTATTTATAAGGACATGAATAATTATAAATTTTTATTTTATAATTTATATTAAATAATTCAAAGTGGTATGGGACGCATTGATTCAAAAATATCTTTATAAATGTCTTCTTTTATTAATGTGTGTCTTTTGAAAAAATGATTTCAATGCAAAAAAAAGTATTTCTTTCAATAATTCATCAATGATTTTATAAAATTATTTTTGTATATTTCATCACCCATGTTGATTTATATTTTAAATTGGGATTAATATTTTAAGATATCATATACCATATTTTAAGAAATGGTTTATGATTAGTTTGATTTGGGACATGATATCTCGATACCATTCACCAAATTACTCAGAGTTGTTAGTGATTTTGGTTACTAATTATGGAATGTAATTTTTATTTCATATGGTCCATTAAATATTGTGGTAGTTTTTGTTTATTTTTTATTCCTTACATATTGGTAATTCATTGGACATAGTATTTTTTTGTGTGGGGATGTTTATAGCGCATCAGTGCAATAGTTGGTCTCTTGATACAAAACATTCTGGCTTTTTACTCATTTATATACAATCTTGGCATGAGGACTTGACGATATGGTAATGATGTCCTATATGATAATTTCTATCATTATGAAACTAGGATTTGATAGTCTATATGATTATCTGACAAGTAGAATATCCATTTTCATGTTGTATTATGGAATTATTTATTCAACTTTTTTTCCTTCCATATGATGCTAAAGATTAGGTTCTAATGGAATGTATTATTCAGTTATTCAACATGAATTATTATTTATGGTCCCACTATATTGAATAGCCTTATTGGTCATCTGACCTCACCCCTCCCTTATGATTCCTTTCCTTGGATTATGATGAAGATGAATTTGTATAATATTTCATGGATTTAGTCCATTTAATTTTTTATAGTTTCATGATCTATTTTCATTTACCAATATATTGCAGATATCCTAAATTAATTTGTTTCTTCCAAAACTAATAAAATTATCCATCCTTTGATATTTGATTTCTTTTATTCACTATATTGTATTAAAATAATGCACCGACTCCGAAAAAAATAGGTTGGTGTGTTATAATTTGTATAAGAGAAAGTTTATTTAAAACTATTAAAATAGATTTAGAAAACATTAAATAGGATACATAATACAAAGATATACATTGAAGATAAGAATAGATAATCATCCTAGAATTTTAGAAAGGTAGGTATTTTGTGGATTTTCCAAGAAATACATCCATGTCTAGGTAAAACAAGTGAATGGGGTTCAGGAACAAAGGTATCTAGGGGAAATAAATTCAAAAAGGTCTCATGGTTCTGACTTGGGGTAACCTCATACACAAAAATGGTCCATACATCACAAATGGATTGACACTCCAATGGGATATTCTATTGAAAACACAATTTTTATTAAAAAAAATTATAAGGATATAAATTTAATCATGTCCTCGTGTTTTTGATAACAAGATTAGTTATACATTATTTTTTCAATTAATATTAACTATTTCAATATTATTATGAATATATATTCTGCTTAATAATGTTATTATCTAATATAGTGTTGTAATTTATATATATATGGTTCCTAATAGAAGGAATTATAACCACAATAATTAATATAATCCAAAGAGTATAAATGATCATTTATTTTATAGTTCTAAAATAGTCATTCAATAGGAAATAAACTCTCAAAAATTCCACTCATATGAGGAGATTTTATCATGTCTTAGAAAGAAGGAAAAATATTTTTATAAGTATTATGGATTTTGAAGTAACAATGAGAAGAAAATCACAAACGTGAAAAAGTGAGATAATGTGAAGAAGGGAAGGAAGAATTTCTCCCATGTGATTATTGTGGAAGGAAACACCTCTCTATAATCTAAAAAGGAATGGGAGTTTGATACATGTGTATTGAGAAAGGCCATCATTATTGAGATTTCAATTGTAATAAAAATTATTCCAACATACAATTATTCAACTTCAATGACATTTGACACTATGAAAAAAATGACTTTTTCTTTAAAGGAATATACATCAAAATAAGAAAATAGAGAATGGTTATGATTACTATAATTCTATAAACAAAGAAAAATTGTTAATGTTATTATTTTTATATGCAATAATTTTGTCATTTTATTATTTTAATCAAATAGGTACACGTTATAAGAATTATATAATATATAACCATTTTGTTGTAGCACTATTTCATTTGGGATTTAAGGTTTTATGATAAATCATACCAACGAAATTTGACATAGTATAATATAGTTATTTTTGAAAAATATACGGTTGAGAGAAATAAAGCCATAAATTCTTTCCTGGTACTAAGATATTGATTTTGGAAAAAATAGGTTACTAATTTGGATATGGTATATTCGATAACACATACAATCATTGATCAAAATAATGGATTGTTTCCAAGGTGAGAGAGTCTACAGTGTTTTGGATTTAATGAATATACAAAAATTCCTATATTTTATATAAAGAATGAGGTATCATGATAATATTTAATTGGTTTATTTTTTATTTCATTTTTAATGATCCTTATATATAATCCAAGTAGAATGCACTCACATTTTTATATGTGATGAATAAGTGCCAGATAGATTTTTTTATAAGTTATTTATGGTAATTCAGTGGTGTTCTTTCCATAGTGTTAGATAAGTATATTTTGTAATAGTTATAAATTTATAAAATGGATGAATTTTATTATTGGATAAGGTTTTATAGAATATTTTACCCTATGATACAAATTGTGCCATGAAATGAAGTATGAATAGTTAATAACATAAACAAAGGATACGAATGTGTTTATTGAAAAATACCAATTACTTATATTTCCATAAATTATTAAAAGAGTGACTAATTTATCAACATTAGGGAAAGGATCTTGAAAAAAAATATCTTTGTACATTTTTTCCGAAGTCGGTTTTCCAGAATTGTGTTTTCCATTTTCAACATATTTTCCCTTTTCGAAGTGAAATTTAAAATTATGAGGATTCAATTTATTGAAGGGAGGAAAAAAATAACACCCCAAGGATTTGAAAAAAAACATAATATTGTGTTTAATTAACACAACACTGAGTCTCCTTGAATTAATACATTGTTGTTATAATTATTTAAACAAGATAGTTATACCATATCCTTTAAACATAATTTTCCACTTATCTAAATTTAATATTGAAAACGTACATAAAAAGATTCAATTATTATGAAATTTAGTGTATGATGTGATCAAGTTAATTTTTTGGATAAAGGTAATATGACCCTTTTGAATAGAAATGTTTCCCGTATGAATAATAATATAACAATTATAAATATTAAACCATTGATATTAAAAACAACCTCACCCATGAATGTATAACTAAAATTTAGGCATCTTATAAATGAATGTATGAAATATCATTATCTTACTAAAAGTAAATAATTATTTTAGAAATTATTTTTTAAGTATTATTATTTTTATAAAATATAAATGTTTATTGAGAAATGTTATAATTAATATAATGATTCAAATTGAAATTTATATTCACAAAATAGAATAATTTTTTAATATCTAGATTCCTAGTTGTTATAATATAATTTTATTAGACTATAGTTATCATTTCAATGTGTTATAGAATCAGTTAAAATATTAAAATATTCATTTTTTGGGTAAATGTGTTCTTACTTAAAAAATTAGTTTCTAATATTTAGAATTTTATTTAAAAAATAGAGTTATTTTTTCAACTCCAAATTTAATAAAATAGTTAGTCTGAATTTTTGGGATTTTTCTGATATAGTTGAATGTTTAGTGAATATTAAAAAAATACAGTTTTTTAAGAAAATATGATATTTTTTTGTGGCAACTTCTTGAGATATTTTTTATATAAAATTTATTAAATAAAATGTCTTAATAATTAAGACCATAGAACTTATATTATTTGTAGTATGTATAAAGGAATCTATGTCATTGTCAATGTAGTGTATACGATGCACTGACAATGCCAATTTGGTTCCTTAAATATAATAACTTAGAGAAAAAAAATTTAAAATATTCATAATTATATTAGTCATTAAAATTAATGTATGTTTTGTCTGATAATTTATAATTTTTTTATATAATATAAATCATATCCAAATGCTTTTGCAGTGAATACACAGAGCATGAAAAGAAAAAATAACAAATTTAAGAATTTTTCTTTTTATGTATGTGACTGAATAT
Source organism: Viscum album (assembly GCA_963277665.1). Taxonomy (NCBI): domain Eukaryota; kingdom Viridiplantae; phylum Streptophyta; class Magnoliopsida; order Santalales; family Viscaceae; genus Viscum; species Viscum album. The sequence continues at coordinate 61,346,003 of OY728152.1, read as the reverse complement.
ACATAATCAATGAATATAGAATTTTTTTTTGAAAAAATTTATTTATTTTTCTGATATTAATTTGTTTTTCATATTTATATATGAAATAATTAACATTAATTCTAATGCAATGGTAATGCTATAAAAGTGATTGGATAAGAAAATTAAACAAATTGTTTATAATGAAAATTATAAGAATTATTAAATTCCTCAAATTTTGCATAAATATTTTTAAATAATATTTTTCATAAATTATCAATTTTCATTCAAATATAATACATTTTAGACCTACATGAATCACCTTAAATCCTTTAAAATATTTTATTTTAAAATGAGGTCAAGTTGTCACATTATCTTTTTTAATTTGTATAATATTGAAATATGATTTTTTCTAGAATTTTTATTTGTAAACGAATAGTCTTGGGAAATATAAAAAATTATATTTCCCATATAATTATATTTTTGATTTTAGGACAACAAATAAATACCGTAATGGATTTCAAAATGATTATATTTTTTTAGTTTAGTTAATGAATAAAAATATTAATGATATTAAAAACAAAACAATAAATGTATTTGGATGTTGTTAAGATAATTAATTTTTCTCTAGATTAATATGATATTTCTACTGTATAATAAAAATATTATTCTATTATAAAACATTTTTCAATGTTTTTATAGTGATAGTAATGAAAGCTTTTATTTTGATAAAATTTATCTTTCCTGAATAAAATATTTTATTAAATTATTTAAAAATAAAAAATTTTAAAAGTACAAAAAATATATTATTCCAAAAATTATGAAATCCAATTTGGTTTTCAATAATTTTGGGAACTCTTAAACCCAATATTAGATTTATTATATTTCTAGAATTTTAGTACTTTATACGTTCCCCCTCACCTCACTTATATAATGGGGCACCCCATTCCTAAATATTCAGCACTTTGAGACCTCTTTCACAAATATAATCTAAAAATTTCACTTCTCATCATCCATTTATATATTATAGGGCTTCAAGTCTCCTAAAAAGACAACATAGAAGGGCCTATGGAGGTTTTCAAGGAGAAAAGATTCAAGAGGAAAGATTCATTTTTATTTTCATTCAAATTCGTTTTCACTTCTACCATATCCTCACCTCATATACAATGAATTTTGAAATTTAAAATACCATATATATACTATAATTGTTTTATTTTATATGAGTCAAAAAACACATATTTATTATTTTTTTCTTAAATAATGAAAACAACGTCTCTGGTGTGTCCATTCACTACATTTGTGGACTATGAAATTTCATTTAACATTACAAAAATTATAGGAAGTATTATATATGATGTAAGTGTTTAAAATGGACTATATTATGTATTATTATTTCATTTTACAAGGAATACCATTATATACATACCATTAAAATAATGAAAATAATTCACCTAGAACAATGGACATTACAAAATATTGTTGAAAAATGGTTGTAAAATAGTATAAAAATATTTTTTTATGTATTATAAAATTGATATTACTTCTATAATAACTTAATAACACTATTTAAACAATTATATGGAATTTTAAATAAAATTTTAAGGATGTTGAACCTGAGGATCCAGAAATATTCACTCAAATTACATTTATTGTGATAAAAATTTCACTCATTGAATACATTTTTTCAAAAATATGTCGCAATTTAATCTGATTTTTAATCGTAATATACCCTTATATTGGTTGTATTCATAATTTTCAGACAAAAATATGTCATTTATTTATCCTCACTCTAATGAAACAATCATTGTTAGGGTTAATTTCAAAATCTCAGTATTATCTAAAATAGTTTATTAGTAAGTGTTTATTGGGACATATTTATCCTACATTTCCATTAAAAAATATTTTCTAGTGGAATATTCACAAGGTTTTATTTAAAGACTCTTACTAAAAAATCATTTTAGTTTTTTTTTCATGTTTTATTCTTCTAAATATTCCGCATTCATGTCAATGTTTTTAAAATGAGTTTTATGAATTTATTAATAAATACATGAATAATTTAAAATGTTAATTTTTTAATTTATATCTAATTTTTCAAAGAGTTATGGGATATTTGATTGAATAATATCTTTTTAAATGTTATATTTTATAAATTCCTGACTTTTGAATAAATTATTGCAATGTTAAAAGACTATTTCACTCAAAAATTCCATGATTGTTTTATAATGCTATTTTCGACTATTTCTACACCCTTATAGATTATTATGTTTAATTATATTTAAAATTTTCAAATCATTTTACATATTTTAATTAATGGCTTATTATTAGTTTGAATATTTATTTTCTATACTAATACCATTCATCCAATTTCTCCAAACGGTTAGTGATTATGTTTATTAGTTGGGGAAAGTATGTTTCATTTCAATTGTATGTTTCCATATAAATGAATTTGTTTACTATGATTCACCCCTTTAATATGAGGAATGTATTGGACTTAGTATGTGTCATGTGTGGCCAACTATAGACCCATGTTTTATCGGTAGGTAACATGATACAAACTAGTTATGGTTTTTATATTTTTATGTATGTTCAGGGAAACCAGCCTTGATGGTATGGTTACAATGTTCCACATTTTGAATTCCTTCATTAAGAAACATATATTTGATAGTCCATGTTATTTTATGACAAATATTATATCCATGATTATGATTTATTATGGAATTATATATTCATCTCTTACTCCTAACATATTAATATCAAGCATATTATATAATGTCATGTGTTATTTAGTTATTAACCATGCATTATAATTTATGATTTTTCTGTATTACATACCGTTATTGGGAGTCTGAGATCACCCCTTCTTTATGATTCATTTCCCTAGGATATTAATAAAAAAACATTGAATTATCTTTCAAGGATGCAGTTTATTTCATTTTATACTTATTCGCGTTTTATTTTCATTTACCAATGTACTATGGGAATGATGAATTTATATGGATCTTCCATGATAGCTAAACTCATCATTCCTTCAGTATTTGATTCCTGGTAATAATGAAAATGTAATTAAATAAGGCACAACCAGCGTGACACTATGGTTGGGGAATTATAGTTGGTATTATAGAATATTTAGTATTATCGTTGGAACCTAGATTTTGAAAACATAGAGTGGGGATCAGAACAACAAGATATAATTTTAGTATTTTAATTGAAAAAAAATTCAATAATTTTGGAAAGGTAGATAATATGTGAATTATTATTTTTGTGGCAATCTCATAGACGATTTTTGGGGAAATAACAATGGAATGGTGTCCTAGGCCCGAGTAAGGATAACCTCATACATGAAAATGAGGCTTATTTCACAGCTTGTTTGACAGTCTTGTGGGGAATATGATTATGATAAGTGAAATTTTCATTATAAACCACCATAAAGGATTTAAAAGTAAACATGTCCTCATGATTATGATTTTGTGTTTATTTATGCACAAATATTTCAATTTATGTTATTTATTTCACTATGATTATAATTATAAATTACATTTAATAAAATTATGATCTAATCTAGTGTATGAACTTGTTTATAAATGGAACATATTAGAATAAATGATAACTGTGTAAATGCACATAATCTAATGAGTAATAATAATCATATCATCAATGGGTTTAAACCTACCTTTTATAGGGATCTAGTCCATAAAAATATATCATCATATGAGGAGATAGTTTTATTTATTAACAAGAAATATAAAAAGATTTATATGTTTTATGTATCAGAAAAGAAGTAAGATAATGTGATCACAACTCGAAAAAAATATAATGTGAATAAGGGAATGAAGTGTTTTCCCTCATATGAATATTTTTTATGGAATAATCCTAGAATATGATTAAAATTAATTATATATTGACACATTATTGGAGAGAAATGACACCATTGTTATGATTTCATGGGTAAGAAATTATTTTCCAACATATAATGATTTAACCGCAAGGCGATTGGACACTATGAAAACCAATGTCCCATACATCAATGGATTAAACAATGAAATGAAAATAGACCATGATCAAGATTATGAAACATCCATAGAAAAATATGAAATGTTACTATTATTATATTTATATTAATGAATTTTTTATTTTCAGTATTTCAATTAATGATGTAATGGTCATAAGAATTATTTAATATGTTTGGATTTTATTTCAGTACTATTTCATTATGGAATTGAGGTCATATGATGAATAGTACCAATAAAAAGTGAATTTTTATGAAGCTACATTTTTTAGAAAAATATATGGTGTTGGGAAATCGAATACTATCATGAATCATCCCTCAGGGCCCGTATCATGACTAAACCCAAGCCATCCTTCCATAGGCCAGTGGTTGGTGACTAGAACCAAAGGTGTAAATCCCTAAACTGGGAAGAAATTTCCTTTATAACTGAAAACAAACACATCTGAGTACTCAATTAGAGGGAAAACACTAAGTAAAACTGTATACAAAAGATGTTTATGAAAGTTATAGGGGCTGGAAATACAAGCCCAACTATAAAGTAAAATGAAACTAAAATCAAGTACAACAGAAGAAAAGTAAAACAACTACTGGGTCATCCTCTGGGGTTCTTACCTTAAGGGTAGGTACAGATGGTCTGCTTAACACTCCCGTCTGTCCATCTCCTCTATGTACCGTCACGTCGTGTAGTCCACCTCTGGGTACCGTCCGGTCCTGCCACTCTTTGCCTCAGTCAACAATGTTTTCGCCTGCAACCAACACAATGAGGTGCATGCATAGCCCATGAAGGGGTGAGTATATCGATACTCAGTAGGGACCCCGAGACCCTCAATGTCTCACAAAATCCAACAAGGGTAAACCAAAAAGTATGAAATTATTGGATAACCACTACTTAGGTATATGATCATACATATACCTAAGTTATCTAGTAACTCATCCCAATCATGAGGAAAACACAAAAGTCATTGACTCAGCTCAAACTCGGATTATCATTATCAAAACCGTTACTATTGGAGAACTCCTCCTTTATCGAGTAAAGTGGGCTTGTCATAACACCAAGGAACATCTCACTAACCATGGACTGCTGAGGTACTCCTCCAGTCAAGTACCGCCGTTCTGTTGCCAACTACCAGGTGCTCCTCCATTGGGGGTTTGCTGCCAACTACCAGGCGCTCCCCCTAATAGCCTTAAGAGGTATACCTCCTTTCATGTACCGTGGGTCTACTGCCAGCTACCTGGCGCTCCACCACTATGGGTCTGCCACCATCTACGAGGCGCTCCCCACTGAGGTAGTCGAATCACTCCGAGTTGAATCGGTCAAGAAATCCTCAGGTCTGTCAGCTACTAGGTCTCTACCCTATACATGCTAGTCACTAGATGATCTACTCCAAAAGCAACTGGACAATACTCCAATTGTCACTAATTCCTATATAGAAGTATCTCAAAGGTCCACGACTTCATAGGGGTCTCAGTGCAATAGACGACGCGTCAATCGGACACCCAGTCTGTTAGTTATTCGTCTTTTAGTCCTAGGGGCCCTGTTGGATTCGTGTTCGATCCAACCTTATCGTATCTCAACTAAACCCAAAACTCATGTGGGAATTCAGAGAGGGAATGATTCGCTCCAAGAATACTGGCGCCATTGAAAGTTTGTCAAACGGATGTTCTATGGAAAAAATATGGCCTAAAAAGGTAAAGGTTGAGTAATAGGTCCGGGTCTGGCCCGACCTGGTCAGACCGACTGGGCCCAGCCCGATCAGGGCCGACCTGGTCTGGGTCTTCCTGGTCAGAATCGCTGGGTTTGACCAAGACCGTTGGGCGGGTCAACCCAATAATTTTTTTTCCCAGTCAGCTGGGCCCGGGGCAGTGGAGTGTGAGGGAAGTTCAGCCTAGAGGTCACCAAGCAGGCGACATGGCCTGATGGACATGGCCGGTTCAGCTAGCGTCGTGAGGGACGTAGATCGAGTGACTCGTCCCAGGAGGTCGGGTCTTTCGGGGGACCAGGGGGCAGGCCACACAGAGTGAATGCTAGCAGCGGGTGGGTCGGGCAGGCCATGGGGGCGTCGACAGGTCACCGGGAAGGCCTTGGGGGCACCAGGGAGGCCGTAGTAGGGGATAGGTATGCCGCAAGGGTGCCGGCAGGGCACCAGGAAGGGCACGAGGGCCTAGGATAGGCTGCGGTAGGGGCTGGGCTTCCAATGGGGGCACCAGCAAAGCACCGGGCTGGGCGCGAGGGCGCCAGAGGGCCGTGGGCAGGCGGGCCGCATGCCAGGCAGGTCTCCTGGTGGCTGTGGGCAGGCGGGCTGCATGCCAGGTAGGGTTCCAGAAGGCTGCGGCTAGGTGGTTCGGGCACCGCCCAACCTGTAAGTGTTCAGTCGGGTGCATCGGTACACCGTGGGGGAGACACGATTCCTAGAATCCATGAGTAGCAGGCCACTTCATTGTTGGCTTCGCCATCGTCGCCTTGATGACATGTCGTAGAACATCACAAGAAGAGAGATCACTATTGGATGTTGGGATATGTTAGGTTAGCCCACACCCTCCGCAATTAGGGTTGTAGAAATTGGTTCTCAAGAATGAAGCACAACATTCCAATCGCAATGATAAACATCTTCATTTTTCGTTTTTAAAAGAAATGAAGAACATGACGCTTAAAAGAAAATAAACACCTACCATTGATTCATCGATCGGCGTTCTTTGTTTGTTGATGGTGTTGTGCAATGAAGAAGAAGAATTTCATTTTCCTCTATGTTTTTCATGCACTCCCAACCCCAAGATGTGTCATACATGGATGACACTCCATTTTTTTAGGATCTGAGGGAGGAAGTTGATGAAGGTTGTTGGCGGTGTTCTTCGCATTCATCATTCTTCGTTGGGAGAACTCCTTTTCTCCCATGATCTCCAATAAAGATCCCACCAAATGAGAATTTCCAAGAAAAAAATAATACATCTTATCTATTATTTTATTGGAACAAGAATTTCAAAATGGAAGAATAAATTAAGAGGCTACTCTTATAAAACTACAAGTGTTGGCAAAATTGATTAATGGGGAAGTCAAGAGGCTCCCCTTAATTAACATACACATGTCGGCACAATTAATTAAAACGAAGAGGTGTTAAAAATTAATGGTAGTGGAGGTCAAGGGACTCCCCTCTTATTAATGATGGGAGTTGGGAGATTTTCCACCCTCCCATTAATTGGCGGGTTTTCATCTCGTGTGGTACACATGACATAACCTCTCACGGGAGGTTATGTTAGGGTGCAACCCACGACCATAACCTCTCATGGGAGGTTAGGGTGTGGTGATCCCTCATCCAACTCCCATTTAGAGGTTTTAACCAACAACCAGTCACACTCATGGCGGCTCAAAAATAAAATAATGTGTTGTACACTTTATTTTAGTAATTTTTTAAAAAAATCCAAAATTTAACATTTATTTTCGACCATCTGTCATCGAGGTGAATGTATTTATAGGCGAATAATGGCACTACGGGTTTAATGGTGCCCTCAGATTTCAGTTCCTAGCAATGGTTTAAATGTTATAAAAATCTTCACTTACGTTTACTGAACATACCCGAACAAAACTTTATAAATTGATTATGGGCACACCAGGACTCAGAATCAAGTGCCGTAAAAATTTACAGACTCGAAAAAATCCAATGTATTTACGAAAACAAATTTCCATCAAATCTCAGGGTCTTTACATTCTCCCCCTCTTAGGGATTTACGTCCCCATAAGCTACAACTCGAACTATGGGAACAAATTGGTGTACTGAGCACGCATCTGAGCCTCCCACTCCCATCTACCCTCTGGGAGGTTCTCGTGATACCACCGTACATGCACAAGATGTATAAACCATCCATGTAGGACCCGCTCTTGTCGATCCTCAATTTTCACTAGAACCTCCATAAAAGTCACCCACTCATCTAAGTCCATCTATCCGTGGACGATGATGTAGGAAGGATCATGCACGTATCCCCTCAGCTGGGATACGTGTAAGACGTCATGCACCCGGTGCAACTGAGGTGGAAGAGCTAAGAGGTAAGAAACCTTTCCTACTCTACTGAGGACCTAGAAAGGTCCGATGAATCTCAAGGATAACCTACCACCTCGGCCAAATTTCCATAGACCTCGTCGAGGTGAGACCCGTAGAAAGACGTGGTCGCCATCCTCAAACTCCAGAGGTCTATGACTCATGTCAGAATACGACATATGTCTACTCTGTGCAGTCTTGATCTGCTTCTGGATGATCTGCACCTTCTCCATGGCAGCTTACACCATCTCTGCTCCCAATAGTGCTAACTCTCCTGGGTAAGTTTAACACAAGGATGATCTGTAAGGCCACCCATAAAACGCCTCAAAAGGTGACATACCGATGCTGGAGTGATAGATATTGTTATATAAAAACCCACAAAGTGTAAGTGAACCTCCCACCTATGACCGAAGTCGAGGACACATGCACCTAGCAAGTCCTCGAGGGTCTGAATGGTCCGCTCAGCCTGATCATTTGTCTGGGGATTGAAGGATGTTCTCAAGTGAAGTTGTGTCCCGAAAGCCTCCTACAACCCCTCCCATACCCAGGAAGTAAACCATGTTCCCTGGTTGGAGAGAATAGAAAAACATAATCCATTAAAAACACAATCTCATGAATTTAAAGACATCCCAAGCTCCCTACTAATCCCATCTCTCTGATCGGTATGAAGTGGGACGAATTGGTGAGTCAGTTGATGATCACCCAAATCGAGTCATGACCCCTAGTTGTACATGGAAGACCCATCACTAAGTCCATGGATATCCCATCCCACATCCCCTCTGGGACCTCTAAAGACTGAACCAAGCCCACTGGTACCTTGTGCTCTACCTTCACTTGTAGAAAAGTGAGGCGCTGAGAGACGAACTCTGCTACAGCATTCTTCACACCTGGCCACCAGTGCTGTTGTCGAAGATCCTGGAACATCTTCGCCACTCCTAGAAGTACTTCTAGAGTGCATGTGTGGAACTCTCTCAACACTTCCTCTTGATGTGCCACCAGTACCAACATATGTCCTCTGAAAAGGATGACATGCTACCCACATTTAGAAAATCCATCAGGTCCCTACGCTATGGATATCTGAGCATGTCATGTATCACAGTCAGCATCCTCGAGATAAGCTTCGCCGACTCGCTGAAGAAGTGTGGGAGTGACCATAAGATACTATAGTTAGGCTTCTGCATCTCTATCAACAAATGATATCTATAAGGAAGCCAGCTACTTTGTCGCCACTCCTAGTAGTTGTATACCAGATCTCCTACTGAGAGAATCTGCTACAACATTCCCCTTTATAGGAGTATATATTGTCTCAATGTTGTAGTCCTAGAGAAACATGATCCATCACCACTGTCTCAAGATCAGGTCCATCTGAGAGAAGATATACCTAAGACTCTTGTGATCATTGCACACAGTAAAATCTTCACCTATAAAATATTGCCACCACATATTCAAGGAGAAGTCCACTACTGATAACTCCAGGTCATGGGTAGCATAGTTCTACTCATTCTTTCTCAACTGATGAGAACCATACGCGATCACTTATCACTCCTGAAAAAGGACACACCTGAGTCTGGTCCCTGTTGCATCGCAGTAGACTACATACCCTACACCTTCCTCTGGAAGTATCAAGATTGGATCACTAGTCAACCTCTACCACAGCTCTTAAAAGCTCTATTAGCATCTCTCCGACCACATAAAGGTTTTACCCTTCTTCTTCAAGGCTGATAATGGTGGATCCTCTCTGGAAATGTCTGGAACGAACCTCCAATAGTATCCAGCCAAACCTAGGAAAGCTCATTCCGCCGTCACACTCCTGTGTGGCTGCCAAGCAAGTACCGTCTCAATCATCGCTGGATGCACTGCAACTCTAGCCTCCAAGATGACATGTCCCAAGAAGTGATCCTCTCAAATCCAAAATTGGCTCTTCGAGAGCTTACCATAATTTTGGTTCTATCGGAGTGTGTCTAGTACTACCTGAAAATGGTAGGCATGGTCCTCCTCAGTTGTCCAGTAGATCAGAATGTCATTGATGAAGACTATGAAAAAGCGATTGAGGAATGGCTAGAAGATCCTGTTCATGAGTCTCATAAAGGCTGGTGGAGAGTTAGTTACGCTGGAGGGAATAACCAACAACTCTTATTGGTTGTACTGACACCGGAGGCCATCTTCTTCACATCCTCATCTCGAACTCTGAGCTGGTGATAGCATGATCTGAGGTCTATAATCGAGAACCACCGTTCTCCCTTCATCTAGTCAAAGAGTTCATCAATCCTCAGGAGTGGGTTATTATTCTTTATGGTCACCTGATTCAGGCGATGGTAGTTGACACCGAGCCTCAAGCTCCCATCCACCTTCTTGGTGAATAGAATCAGGGATGCCCAGGGGGAAACACTGGGCTGGAAAAATCCCATTCCCAACAAGTCCTCTAACTGTACCCGCAGCTCGTAATGCTCCGTAGGAGCCATCCGATACACTGGTGTAGATATCAGTGTCTTCCCAATGTATAGGTCAATATAGAAGTCCACCTATCTTCAAGGAGGGATTTCAGAAACGTCATATGGGAAAACATCGGTGCTCTTGTCCTCAAATATAGGATAGCTCTGAATCTCCATATCAACTACTCCATGGGTATGGCAAGCCAATTGATTAGTGATCAGCTGCTCCGTCATCCGAGTAAGTATGTCCTGTTTTGCAAAGGTTCCCTTCTTGCCGGTGAAGGTAAACCTGGTCCCATCTGTGCGAACACACTGCACTTTTTTCATAATACAGTCTATCAGAGAATGGACTGTAGATAACAAGTCCATACCAAATATGACGTCGTAAGGCCTTGAAACCCCTACTAGTAGATTCCACCTGATGCTCTAACCTCGTAGAGTGAGATCGCACTACCATCACCAGTTTGTAATCATCAAATCTACTCCTGTAGGAGTCTCTTGCCCCAATGATTAAACTAATGGCTCCTTAGAAATCTTCGATCCTTGAACATGGGGTATGTAAATGAATGAGTGAAAGGCACATGTGCCTATAAGAACTACAACTAAGGTGGAGTAGTCAAAAATTGTACCTCGAATCATCTCTAGAGCACCGTGATCATAGGCCTCTACTCCCTGATGTTGAGCTCTCCCCTGTCCACCTACTCCCTACAGTCGGGGTGGGCCTCTTGGTGGTGGTAGTGGCAACACCCCATAATGTCTTACACCGCTAGCTACATGTACAGCTCCTCTGCCATGTCTTCCTCCTCCCTACATACCACCTCGTTCAAGCCTCTGAATCTGGTTGGGAGGTCCCTCAACTGTCTGGTGATCATCTGAATGGTGGGTCAGATAGTCATGAGCCATGTGACCATGTACATCACATGAGTAACACTTCCCGCTCCTAGCATGTGTGTCTCTTCCCCGGGTGCCCCTCACAACCGATCCTGAGTCATGTAGTCAACCACCTATAGGTCTGGTCCTCTTGGACCTCTGTGACATTTGTCTACTGCCAGCTACAAAAGACTCTGCTACGTGTCAGCTAGTAGTATGTCTCGGTGCTCATCAAGGAAACTCTCCACCAAGAGGGCTCTCTTTAGCACCCCCATCTGCATCGGGATGCTTAGTTAGATCATCAGAGCTATGATCTGTCACCTCAACCCCTGATCGAAGGTTCGGTCCCTGAATAATGGGTCCCACACCATATCTGTGGAGTAGCGTGAGAGGTCGGTGAACCTCGCTGAGTACTGTGCTACTGTCATGCTGCCCAGATGCAGATGCAGTAGCTCCTTTATCCACACTGCATAGTGAGTGGTTGGGACAAACTCCACCCTAAACAGGCTCTCGAAGTCTACCTAGAATAGCATCACCTTGTCATGAACCTAGAGCATTTGGATCCACCATCTTCCTGCTGCTTCCTAAAGGAGACTCGCGGTAAGGATCACCATGAAGTCTGCTTGTGTCCCTACTAGCCTGAACACTCTCACTATAGTCTTCCACCAATCCTAACCTGCCTGAGGGTCCATCTCTCCCCTGATCCTGGGTGTCCTATGGCACTGGAACTCGTTCAACATGCTAATGTGGCATGTATCATCTGCTGATAGGGATGGTGGCATCGGAGGCCCAACGGGATGTAGTACCGCAGGTTCCTCCGCAAGTAAAGCGGATAGTATGGAGGCCTCGTCGCTCAGTAGGAAATCAGTATGTACGAATCTCAGGGCTCTAACTGGTCATCCGCATGGAGGCATCCTGAAATAAACAGATGTGACACGGTCAGATGATTAAACCTGGGAGCTGACTTGGTTGAGCTGGATTAATTAATACTTTTGGAATCATGAACTGAATCAGTGTTTTCGTGTAGTAAGTCATAAATCAGATGTCAGGGTCTTGGTGTATGGATACATCGGCTGCCCGCACCAACAATGGACTCCCTAATGTGTAAACCAAACATAGTACCCTTAACAATATTTCTTCATAGAAGAGAATGATAAGAGTTCTAATTTCTGTAGTAGAACATACTCCTCTGATACCATTTTTTCATGACCCATCCCCCAGAACCCGTATCGTGACTAACCCTAAGCCTGAATTCCATAGGCCAGAAGATGGAGACCAGCACCAAAGGCGTAAATCCCTAAACTGGAATGGAATTGACTTTATAACTGAATGAAAACAGATCCAAGTACAAAACTGACAGAAAAAAACAATTTAAAACTCTATACAAAAGATGTTCTGGCAAGTAAAAGTGGCCGGAAATATAATCCTAAAGGTAATGTACAAGGAAACTGAAAGAAAGTACAACTGATGAAAAGTAAAACAGCTACTGGGATGTCCTCCGTGGGTCCTACCTCTAAGGTAGGTATAGATGGTCTCTTTAGCACTAAAATCTGTCCTTCTACTCCATATACCGTAATGTCATGTAGTCTGCCTCTGGGTATTGTCCTCTCCTGCTACTCACTGCCTCAAACAACATTGTCCATTATCTGCAACCAACACAACGAGGTGTGGGAATAGCTTGTGCAGGTTTGAGTACATCGATACTCAGTTGGGACCCCGAGACCTTGAAGGTCTCAGAAAATCCAAAAAGGATAAACCACAATGTATGAAATTAATGGATAACCATTACATTGGTATATTACATACATATATCAAAGTTATATAGTAAACCATCTCAATCATGAAGAAAACACAAAATTCATTGACTCAGATCAAACCATGATTTTTCATTATTGAAACCATAGATGCTGAAAAACTCCTCCTCTGTCGAGTACAGTGGGTCTGTCGTGACACCGAGGCGCTTCTCAACAACCTTGGACTGCTGAGGTACTCTTCCTGTCAAGTACCATAGGTCTGCTTCCAACTACTAGGCGCTCCTCCATTGTGGGTCTACCACCAACAACCAAGTTCTCCCCCCAATAGCCTATAGAGGTACTCTTCCTGTCGTGTGTCACGGGTCTACCGCCAACTACCTGGTGCTCTTCCGTTGTGGGTCTACTGCCAACTTCCAGGAGCTCACCCTATTCTAGTCGAATCACTCCGAGTCAAATCGGTCATAAAGTCGTCTAGTCTGCCAGCTACTAGGCTTTCGCACTCTTCTTGCACGTCGCTGGAAGATCTCCTCCACAAGCTGCTAGTTGATTCTCCAACAGTCACAAAGTCCCACGTAGAACTATCTCAAAGGTCTGCCACGTCATAGGGGTCTCAACACGACAGAAGGCGCATCAATCAGATGCCTAGTCTGTTAGTTATTATCCTTTTAGTCCTGGGGACCGGTTGGATTCATGTACGATCTAACCTTACCGTATCTCAACTATACCCCGAACTCCAGTGGGGAATTATTAAAGGGACACTTCACTCCAAGAATACCGGTGCGACTGAAGATTAATCAAACGGACGTCCATTACCAAAGATATGGCCATAAAGGTAAAGGATTAGTAATGAGTCTGTGTCCGGTCCGACACGGTCAGACCAACTGGGCCCATCCTACTCTGGGCTGAACTGGATTAGGTTGACCCGTTTAGACTCTCTGGGTCTGACCTAGCCTTGTTGGGTGGGTCAGCCTGCTGATTTTTTGGCCCGATCCGCTGGGCCCGGCCCCGTGGACTGCGAGGGTGGTTTAGACCGTAGGTCGCCACATAGGTGATTCGGCCTGAAGGATGGGGCCAGTTCGGTCAGCACTGCGAGGGGCGCAGCAGGGGCTGGGTAGTCTGTAGGGGCGCCATCAGGGCACCGGGAAGGCCGCCGGGTGCGCCCAACAGGCCGCAACTGGGGCCGGGCTGGCCGCGGGGGCGCCGGCAGGGTGCCTAGAAGTCCACAGGGGCACTAGCAGGGCACCAGGTAGGGGGCGAGGGCACTAGGTAGGCCACTATAGGGGCCCGATAGGCTGTGGGGGTTTTGGAAGGGTGCTGGATAGAGTGCGGGGGCACCAGAGGGCCGTGGGTAGGCAGACTGCGAGTCGGGCAGGGCACCGGGAGGACGTAGGCAGGAGGTCCACACATCGGGTTGGCTGCCGGAAGGCCACGTGTAGGCTGGTCAGGCACCGCTCAGGCTGGTAGTGTTTGTCCAGGTGCATCGGTATGCCATTGGGGTGGCACAATTTGCAGAGGTCGTGGGTAGCTCGACCTTTGTCATTGTCGTCGTCATTGATGTCGCCATAACATCATGTTGTAGAACATCAGAAGACGAGAGATTGATGGAGGATGTCCGACCATGTTTTGTTGGCTCGCACCCTCCATGATTAGGTTGATAGCAATTGGTTCTCATGAACGAAGCACAACATTCAATCTGCAAATATAAACATCATCTTTCTTCAATTTTATAAGAAAGGATGAACCTGACGCTTAAAAGAAATGAAACCCCTACCATTGATTCATCGATCGATTTTCGTTGTTCATTGATGGTGTTGAGGAAACAAGATGATCAAGTTCATCGTTCGCAGTGTTTTTCATGCACTCCCAAGCCCGAACTATGTCGGTCTTGGAAGACACTCCATGTCAGTAGGATCCAAGGGATGAAGTTGAAGAAGGTTGTTGGCAGCGTTCTTCGCGTTCTTCTTTCTTCGTTGGGATAACTCCTTTTCTCCCAAGCTCTCCTCTCAAGCTGTAACCAAATGAGAATTTCTAAGACAAAAATAATATAAGTTATCTATTATTTTATTGGATCAAAAATTTCAAAATGGAGGAATAAATTAAGAGGATCCCCTTAATAAATTACATGCGTTTGCACAATTGATTAGTGAGGAGGTCAAGAGGATCCTCTGAATTAAATTGCAAAAATTAGCGCAATTAATTTAATGTGAGTGGTGGCACCAATTAACGACAGAGAATTTCAAGGGACTCCCCTCTCATTAATGAGGGGAGTTGGGAGATTTTACACCCTCCCATTAATTGTGGGGTTTTATTATCGTGTGGTCCACATGACGTAACCTCTCATGAGAGGTTATGTTCGGGTGGGCCGCACCACCATAACCTCTCATGGTGGTTACGGTGTGGTGGTCCCACCTCCAACTCCTAAGTGGAGGTTTTAACCAAAAACCACTCACACTCATGGCATCTCAAAAAAAAATAAATTGATGTACACTTTATTTTATTATTTTTTTATAAAAATCAAAAAATTAACTATTATTTTTGACCATCCCCCGTCGAGATGAAAGTCTTATTAAGTGAATACTGTTGATGCGAGTTCATCAGTGCCCTCCGATTTCAGTTCCATGCATTGGTTAAAAGGTTATAAAAACCCGCCAGTACATTTACTGAATGTACCCGAACAAAACTTCAGAAATTGATTCTGGGCACACTGGGCCTCGGAATCGAGTGACGTAAAAATTCACGGACTCATAAAAATCTCTTGTATTTAAGATAAAAAATTAAATGGAATTTTTGGGAATTTATGAATACAAACATGTTTATAATACAGAGTTAATTATTTCATAATAAAGAGATGATTGATTCAGAATACATAAATTTTATAGAACTTCTAATATAAGATCAAAATAAAAGTCTATCAAAAAATTTGTAGTCTGCAACATGTTGGACATAAGGAATATATTCAAATTCAAATGTTTTCCATAAGGAAAATGGAGTAATGAAATTATTTAATAACTTTTTGGAAATTAATTTTATTAACATGCTTGATGGTAATATGAGGAGAATGTACACTCATGATTATATGTGATATTTATGAGAAACATTATTTATTTAATAAGTTCATTGTGGAAATTCTATGACCAAATTTCTAGTCTGTTAAATTATGATATTTTAGAAATTTTAATGATTTTTAAATGGTTTAATTTTATCTATAGATAAGGTTTTAGATATTATTTTACCATTTGATGCATCATTTTCCATGAAATGATTTAGGCATAGTTAAAGGTAAAAGTGAAAGATAAGATTTTGTTTATAAAAAAATTCCAAGTAGTTATATTTCCTGACATTATTATAGAGTGAAATGATTTATAATAATTAAGGAAAGTATATTGTAAAATTTTTATCCTAGTACTTACTTTTCTCATGTGGGTTTTCTATAATGGTGTTTTCTATTATCAACAATTTTTTCATTTTCAGAGGGAAATTTAAAATTAATAGGATGTAATTTACTTTAGGAGGGTAGAATATAACAACACAAGGACTTAAAAATAAATTTAATATATAATTTAGTTCTCTCAACATTATGTCTCTACAAAAAAATACATTGTTTTTATAATTATTCAAACAAGATACTTAAAAATTATCCATTAAACATAAATTTTTTACTTCTATGAAGTGAATTTCAAAAAAACCTGACCTACATAGATGCAATAAGTATGATATTTATATCCTTATAGTATTAACGGATTTTTTGGGGAATGGAAAATTAGAGATTATTTATATTAATGTTACCCTTATGAATGGTAATATTTCACTTATGAATAGTAAACTAGCATAATTAATAGTATCCTCACCCATGAAAGTATAAATAAAATTTAGGCATCTCAAAAATGAATGTATAATATAATTAAATCATAGTATAATAACATAAATGTTTTATAAATTATTAATTACGTATTAGTTTTTTTATAAAAAATTAATGTTTATTTATAAAATTTATAATTAATATATTGATTCAAAATGATATTTATTATCAAAAATTAGAATCGTAAGATAATATTTATATTACTTCTAATTATGAGATAATTTTGTGAGACCGTAGTTATTTTTTCAAAGTGTAATTATATCAGTTGTAATTTTAAAATTTGATTTTCTTTAAATAATTTTGTTTTATCAATTATTTAATTTCCCATATTAAGAAAATTAATTTATTAATATAGAGTTCATTTTTTAATTCTAAAATATATAAAATGGTTATAAATAATATTTAGGATTTTTTAGAACTAGTTGAAATTTAACTGAATAATAAACAATTAAATCTTTTTAAAAAATTGGGGTTTTTTTAAATGTCATCAGATGTTTTTTATATAAAATTAATTAAGCATATGTAATAATTAAATAATGATTTTATAAGATAAATTTTATATGGAAACAATTTGGAATGTGTAAATTATTCTTTTCATAGTAAGTACCAAAGAACCATTGTGATTATCAACGTCCTCCCTTAGTTGCGCTGACAATGAAAATTTTGTTCCATAAAATTAAAAATTAAGAGATAAATTCTAATTATCCTTTATTTAAGTAAATATAAATTATATTTATTTTTTAGAAAATAAAATAAATTATCAAAAATATATGCCCAAA
The DNA here is from genome assembly GCA_963277665.1 of Viscum album. Taxonomy (NCBI): domain Eukaryota; kingdom Viridiplantae; phylum Streptophyta; class Magnoliopsida; order Santalales; family Viscaceae; genus Viscum; species Viscum album. The sequence continues at coordinate 61,328,314 of OY728152.1, read as the reverse complement.
TACCGTATTAGTTTAATGTCTTTGGAAATTCTAAACATAATATTCTAACATAGTAATGATCTTTATCATCTCCCATAAATATCATCCCCTTTTTTCCTACCTAAAAACGTTCTCTATATCCTGGGTAAATGAAAACCTAAAAAGTGTGAGGTAAAATTTTTATTAAGGGTAAACATGGAGAACATGAAACAAAATATAAACATTTTAATATAAAAACATTAATATAATTTTTAAACATCAAAATATTGTGTCATGAATTAAATATTGACTGTATGTACGTAATAAATAATAATGAAACTTTATACAAGATAGAATATCATTCCCATAAATCATGTAATTATATAAAACTAATTATCAGACAATATGATTTTCATATAATCAATGGAATTGATGAAAATTTGATCATATAGGATACATTCCTTTACTAAACTCGGTTTACATGTCGTTCCATCCATGTATTGGTAAACCAGATTTACTGGACATTATAGTCATGTATATATCCTGATATATAAATCATTACCTAATGCATTGGAGGGATATATAGGTGCCACCGATCTTGTAATGTAATAAGTCTTACATGTTCCAAACATATAAATCATTTATCATAGTATAACCCAAGAAATAAAATTTGATTCTTAAATATCAGTCCATCATAACAGAATCTTTATAAAAGGTAATTCCGTCATTAAGATAATAAATTCACAGTAATATTAGGGATAAAAACATCACCTTATATAATATCTTCATCCTAAATGGACAATATGTTTGATAAAACACCTGAACATAGTTTTTGGGGAAAATATCAATTCTTCTTTAATTTTTTTTTATTTTTTCAAAATGCAAGACAATTTTAAAAGAAAATAATTTAGTTGAAAATAAACATGTAATAGTGTAGAGAATGTTTCATGGAAATAATGACTGGAAAAAGTAAAAATTCATTTATTCCGTATAATTTTAGAATCATTCTCCTCATACATGTGTTGGAGAAGTCAAAAAATATCTTTTATCGTAAACAAAAGAAATATTCCTTAAATATGAAGTTGTTAAAGGAAAAAAATTGTTAAAAATGACTCTAAAAATAAAAATAAAAATAGTAAACATTTTATGATTTTTTTTGGAAAATGTACCTTGATGATAAATATATCCTCGTATAAATAATCTCAGAAAATAAGGAGACTGCAAAATTATCCATTACCTTATATATTACATTATCTGACGGTCAGGTCACCTCCTGTATAATGGTTAATTAATGGTATTAAATTATACTAGTACTATATACCTATTTATGATATCATATATTATCCTATGGGATCCTATTATATCATTTTGATAATTGTATTTTAATATTACCATTATTTTTGGTGACATCTGATTCGTTATTCCATTCTTATTTTCACATGTAAACCATTTTTCATATGTATTGTATGTATTTTATCCATTAAATTATGTTCATAACTATTATTTTGTATAATAATAAAAAGTTTATAATCATTATTGAATTATTAACATGGATAAGGAATATCACCACGTTGTGGAGACGGTAGGCCTTACTACGATCTAGTGACAATATCATTCAATTAATGGTTAATGTTATGTAATTGGATGGTATTTTAATTATAAATAATAATTATCATGTTTTATCCATTATTTAAATCTATTACACTAATCATTATACAAAACCTACTAAAATATTTTTTAATAAAAAATTGCACCATATTGTCGAGATGGTAAGCCATATGTACGCAAGGATGGGGACATTGTTATTTATATGATGTATAAAAGTAGGTATAAAGTTGTCTAAAAAATATAATAACAAATAATCCTGTAGAATATATTTTAGTTATTACTTTAGTGTGGAATCATCATATAAAGTGGAAGTATAAGAAGAAATGATATTGAATTGAACTGGTAAAGCAATTACATATTATTCTTTGGAATTTTTTCGATCTCTTCATAGGGACACTAGGGGTGGTCATTTTGGAAAAAAAGAAGCACCAAAAGTAATCTAAGAATGTTGAAATAATAATTGGGTACATTTTTTTCGAGCTAGTAGGCTCAAGGAGATGTAATGAAATGTTGGAAGATATGCTTTTTTATTAGAGAGGATATGGGCACTTTCACAAACTCTCACAATTTTAATTAATTATAAATTCTATTTTGATAATTTCTTTTATAACTCATTTAATTAAACTATTTATAATAAGAATATTAGATTAATTTTTACACAATTTGTAATATTTTTTTATCCTTGTATTTTTGGGTTAACCCTTATTTTACCTTTTTTACTATTATAGTGATATCATGTTATTTACAAATTATGGGTTAATGTAATTACCATATCATGTAAAAATACCCCAAAAGAATTAATTTATGACATATTTGGACATTTATTAACCATTTTCATGAGTCTCATATTTTTAGTTATTTAATATCATTTAATAAATTATTTTAGGTTTCAAGGTATGAATTAGGTCAATTTTGGACACTATTAATACATTATTTAAAAAAAATCATATAAACCTGATCGCATAGAAACAAAGGTATTAAATAAAGTATAATATTTCCATTCCATTCCTAAAATTCATAGATGAAATCAAAATAACAAGATTTTATTAATTTTATTATTAATAGTATCATTTATTTGAATCCTTTATTAATGTAGCAATCGCTACATCATAATTGTGTCATTTTTTTATTTAATAATTAAATGTTTAAAACTTATTAATAAAATATCATGATATAGTAAATATTTATATAATTCTAATTAATATTTTTTTTGAATATATATGTTATATAACCCCAACTTACATTTTTTAGTAAAATATACTTGTTTCTGTTATATTTCTCTTTACTTTTAATTAAGTAATATAAAATTTCATTTCAACATCCATGTGGCTACATGGGGTCCTCTAATAGACCCAAGGATTCCCTTGGTCAAAAATATCTCATTTAATAGGATTATGACATGTGTTCAGTATGTTTATTAATACTATAATATTTTTTATTACCCTTATTTACCAGATTTACTCTTTGGTTAATAAAATAATGACCCAAGTTACTATTCATATAGCCCATTAATAAAAGTTAAATATTAAAATAATTTGGGCCAGTTGATTCAAAATAATGAATCTATTTTTATACATTTAAAATACCTACATTTCATTAATTAATTTAAAATTAATCCCGTTGTCAGAAAAAATGGCTTTTTTGTTTAAAAGTAGAAACATTGAAAAATATTGAATTGTTTTTCCAAATGAATTCAATGTAAAATTATTGATTATCAATTAAATTTCATTGAAATATAAAAATATAAAATATTTATACTTCAAAACCATTCAATAATATATTTTAAAAATAAAAATTATTTTGATTAAAAAATCTGTCTTCAATTAAAATTTACCGTATTTTTACTAATCATCAAAATAAAAAATTTATCAAAAAAAATTAATAAAATATAATACAATGTAAAATTTTATATCCATAATTTAGAAATAATTTTTTTAAAAATTTTACTTATAAATGTGTCAAAAACAAGATTTAATATGGATGTGCCATGAAATGGAGAAAACCCCAACTTTTTTGGAAAAAATACTTCTTTTATATAATTAATTAAATTTGTTATTATATCATGATCTAGAAAATAAATATGTTGAATTTTAATTTTATAAAATTAAAATGGTTGTTAATACTATTCATAACGTCTAGTTTATATCACATTGGTATTTTACTAATATTTCATTATATAGTGAAACTCGATGATGCGTACAACGCAAGCTATCGAGGACGTTCGATCATGCATATAACGTAATCCAAGAATAGTGTTGCTTATATTGCAAGCTAATACAATGTTTCATATAGAAAAATATAATATTGGTGTCGCATACAACACACGACATCAAATAAATTAAAAATAATATATCTCATAAAACATAGGGGTGTCACATTCTACACCTATTAAAATGCATGTATCCCTAAAAAATTAATAGAGGTAATAAATGGTTTACTAATAGAATGATTTTTTCCTAGAAACCCACATTATAAAGAGGAATTAGAAAAAATCATTTTAATGAGGAATTTTAGAGACATAAAGGTTACCCAACTTAACACCTCACTTGGATTCCACATAAGAGAACATATGTGAGAAGTGAAAACATGGATATGGAAGAAAAATATAAACATCATATTTTGATGCATAATAATAGTGAATCGGATTTGGAGAATGGTGAAAACTAGAAATCCATAAATCAATGTTGATTTATATGAAAATTTGATTCATCGGATAAGAAGGTACCAAGATTACATTTTTGTTTCAGGATCTATTTCCTATAATTAATGATTTTTTTCATGAGAATAAATAGTTACTGAATTTCTTTAAGACCTCACCATTGATCATTTACTGAAAACTTTCATATTTATCTTTTCTTTAGAGAAATGATGTTGAATTTACCATTCATGATGTGCTAGTAGATCATGCGATAGAATGATATATCATTCCATCTATCTCATCAAAAAGGTTATAACAGGTTATCATATATTTATAAGTCCACCTATATTGAGATAATACAATACTATATCAAACATCTACCAAAATATAACATACACTATCCATCAATGGATAACACTAAAATTCTTATATAATCTAATAATATAATACATTAGAAAGGGGAGAATTAAATCAACTTAACATTTCACTCCCTTATCTCATTTAGTAGTTCTTTGTTGTTACCTTCTAAACATGTTAATAACTTATTAATGTATTCACATGAAACATTGTAATGACATGAATTACCACAAAATCTTAGTCAAAACATACATTGTATCAAAACTAACACTTTCTACAAAGCAAAAATTCAAAAAATTATATATACCCAAACAATGATATCTCTTTGTCCTTATACTAGTCATGAGCTCATAAATACTATCAAACATCTCACTATATCAATGTCTCTTCATTATATGTATATCACGTTATTTCAAAAACTATTTCTATACATTTTAATTTTTACCGGTACTATATAATAACAGAAAATCCCAATAGTCCAACACAGATATATTCTAATATTCGATAACACTATAAATTAGATTCCACAACACTCCTGCCTTACGTAAATACTTAATCATTCCAGCACATCATTGTCATTCTCAACATCTCTAATAGTGATTTCATGTGACATAACATTGTATTTTACCTTAGAGGATATTGATTTCGATGATCATTAACCCTTGGATTTGGGCATTGGTTTGTATAATGCCCCATTTCCCTTCACATGTAGCATTGATGTGTTGGTGGTGCATTATCTATAGTATTTTCTATATTCACATAATTAACAATATGTTTCTTGTTACCTCGGCAATTAACAACTTGATGACATTATTTACAATAGTTGAAACATTTTAGTGTCTGTTTAAGTCAATCTGTACTGTTCTTTTATACACACATTGAGCATAAGAAAACATTCATCTTCTTGTGGCCATTTTTTTCAGATTTTCTGTTAAACTAAATCTTTTTTTTCTTGTCAAAATCATGAGATGTATATGTAACACCAACTTCCAGTTGTACCTTAATTAAACCATGCACAATTTCTTCATAGCTATAGAATTATATTATTTTGAATTACCATAAAATAATTGGTTTTATGCTACTTAATAATTGATCAAATTTACTTTTTTGTATTATGGTGAAGGAAAAATCATACCGTGCAAGTATTTTATAATTATCCTTGGTTGTACCAACAGATTCATTATATTTTTTATTAAACTAAATGAACTCTTTATCCATATTTTTTGTAGAATATGAGCTATGTAATTATTGAAAAATTTGTTCTTGAACTCATCACATACCATGGATTCAATTTCATTTTTTTCCTTATATTATTAATTAGAGTCCACCACTATTTTATTCACCTTCAAATTAATAGAAAACCAAACAGACTTTTCCACGTTCTAATTAGTGAATATTGTAAAATAACTTTTCAATGGTACTAATCAACTCTTCATTAATAGGTGGATCAGATGACCCACTGAATGAAGTTGATGTTTCCTCATGAAGGACTCAATATAATGTTGTTCCCTTCTCTACTCATTTGGAATTTTAAAATGATTCATAGATTTTGTATGTATAGAAATATGATTTTCATTCCATCTCAAATAAAAATTGGTTTTTAGGAGGGAAATCGTTCTATTTCTCAATGTATTGATCATTAACGTGGTTTCTTCGGTTTCCATCCATCATTTAAAACCCAAAACAAATAGCGTGAGAGGAATAATTCACACATAGAAAACAACATAATCAATGGGGAGTCAATTCAATATCGATCATATTATGTTTAATCCTAGTTCATTCATGATCGTTACAATAATTCTAGGATTGTAATATATAGTTATGCATAACCTTAGGGACATCTAGTGAATTACTTTATAAATTTCACTTGGGATCTCTCCGTTGTTTTTGTATCCTATTTTCCAATGGTTTACTAAAACTTATCTTTGATACCAAATCTAACAAACCCTGCTCGATGTACATGGAAATTACATTTCTTTTTCAAAATACTTCATATATTATAAATAATATATTCTAAAATACCATATTAGTTTTTTGAATTATGAATCTCAAAACATAATCTTTTAACATGGTGAAATATCTTCAACACCTCCCATAAAGATCTTCCCCATTTGATTTCCTACATAAAAACATTCATTATATCATGGGAAAAAAGAGTACACACAAAGGGTGAGATCAAATGCTCAGTAAGGGTAAACATGGAAAAAATAAAATAATCAACAATAATTTGAATGTAAAAACATGAATATAAAGGTTATACATCAAAATATCGAGTACATAAATTAATCTTGGAAGTATGTAAGGGATAGGTCCTAAGAGAATAGTGACCCTAATAAAATATCATTGGAAATAATCATTTAATTGTGGAAAACTAATAAGCACAAAATATGATATCAATAGTAGCCATAGGATTTCATCCAAGACCATCATTGTGAAAAATGTCTATTACTCAACCAGGTTTAAAAGTCCTTCCATCCAGGTATTACTAAACTAGATTAACATATATTTTCAGTCATATCTATCTCATTAGATATAAATAATTAACCCAAATAATTTTTGGGAGATATAGGTCCCATAAAACTCATACTAAAATCATTCTACATATTTCACAAAACATAAATAAATCATCATAGTATAACCCATGAAATAAAATTTTTTTCTTAAACATCATTCCCTCATAACATAATCCATATAAAATATAATTCCATAATTAATAAAATGAAATCATAATAATAAAAGGGATATAAACATAATCTTATTTAGAAGAGTCATCTGGGATGGAAAATAATTTTTATAAAACACTAGAACATAGTTCCTTAGAAAAATATCCTTTCCTATTCAAAAACAAAATTATTTTCTCAAAATTGTGCACAATTTTAATATATAATAATTTAGGTGAAAATAAACAATAATGAGTGTATATTAATATTTTTGGAAATAAGGCACCGTGAAACTGTAAAAATCCCACCATGCTGTATAAGTTAAACACATTCTCCTTGTACTTTTTTTGGAAAAGCAAAAAATACCTCATATGGTAAAAAAAGAAATATTTCTTACACACCATGTATTAAAAATTAAAAAAATGGGTAAAAATGACTCTAAACATACATATAAGTATATTAATCATTTTATGAAACAATTTTTAGGAAAAAAGGTAATAGATGATTAGTATAATATAATATAAACAATGTTAGATAAAAAAGAGATTGTAAAATAATACATTACCTTATACTTTTAGTTAGTTAAGGGTGTGGTCACCATGCTCAAAATTGATAAATAATGTTATTAAATCATACGAGGACCAATTTTATGTTTGTGGTATTATATATGATCTTATGGGATCCTATTATATCATTTTGATAACAGAATGTCTACATTACCATTATTTTGTGTGTTAACTGTTTCATTTTTCCATTACTAATTGTCATTGTAAGTCATGTTTGTTATGAATAAGATTTATTTTATACATGGATATACGTTTATAATTAATATTATCACTCATAAGAAAAATTTTATTACAATTATTGAATTTTTAACATGGAGGATAAATAGCACCGCGTTGTGGAGATGGAAGGTCGTACGTAAGAAAGAGTGACAATATAAATTTCATGGTGGATAAATGGTATGTAATATGATTGTATAATCGTTTTACATATTCATTATAATGTTATATTAAATTTTTTAATACATTATAATCATAATTATACGCATCCTAATAAAATATTTTTGAATAAAAAATTACACCACGATGTGGGGACAGTAAGTTGTACATACCCAAGGATGGTGATGTTATTATTTGTAGGATGGATAATAGGATATATAAGGTTGTCTAATATTCATAATAACATAAAATCATTTAGAATATACCTAATTTATTACCTTATTCTGGAATCAACATTGATATATGAAGTATAAGTAGAAAATAAATTGAATTGAAATCATAAAGAAATTACATCTTCTTCATGAGACTTCTGGTGGATACCTTCATCAGTACACTAGAGATGGATTTTTTTTGGAAAACCAGGAAATACAAAGGTAAATTGGTTCTTTTTTGGGAGAATTGTGAAGATTTTGGCCTGGATAGAAGGGTCATGGAGGTGTGAGGAAATGTTGGAGGATCTGTCTTTTTATAATAGAGGAGTGGGGAATATTAGGAAACTTTCAAAATATTAATTTTTTTTAATTTAAATTTCAATTAAAATTTCTCCAAAACTCATTTAATTCAAAGTTAAATTGATTTTTGTTCTAATTCATAATATGGAATAAATTATATAAATATTTTTAATATTTTTTGTATCCTTATCTCATTGGTTTAACCCTTATTTTTTCCTTTTTAATATTATAGTGATATCATGTTATTTACACATTGTGGCATAATGCCATTACCATATCTAGTAAAAAGACCAAAAAAATAATTTATGAAATATATGGTCTTTTATTAATCCGTTTGATAAATCTAATATTTTTATAAATGTAATATAATTTAATAAATAATTTCATGTTTTAAGAAATGAAATATGTCAATTTTGGACACTATTCATATTTTTTTGTACAAATTATAACGTGATCCATTGGAAGAAAAGGAATTAAATCCAATATAATATGTCAATATCATCCATAAAATTCAGTTCTGTAATCAAAATAACCCAATTATGTTTATTTTAACATTTATAATACCATTTATTTGAATCCTTTATAAATGAAGCAATCACTGCATCATCATTGTGTCATTATTAAATTTTAAATTTTAATTTAGAAAATAAATAAATAAAATATAATGATGTAGAAAATCATTTTAAATATATAATGTCCTTTTATAGTTGAATATATATGTTATGTAACCAAAACTTAAAATTATATTAGTAAGAGATACATATTTATGTTATATTTTTTGTTACATTAAAATAATTATTATAAAATCCCCTTTTCATATCCATGTGGCTCTATGGTGTCCCAAAATCGACCCAAGGATGCCCATGGTCAGAAATATCTCATCCAATTGGATTAAGACATGTCTTATGGTTGTTTAATATTACTATAATATTATTTTTACCCTTACTTTCCTAATTTACCATTTAATCATGCTAAATAAAATTATTATTAAAGTTACTATTCATTATGTCCCAAATAAAAATGAACATATTATCATAATTTGGAAATATTGATTCTAATTATGGAATCCTTTTATTAAAATTCAAAACATATATGTTGCATTAGTTAATTAAAAAAAATATCATTGTTGGGAAAAATTCGGTTTTTCTTAACAAGTTAAAACATTTCAAATGATTGAAATGTTGTAACGTATGAATTCACTATAAAATTAATTGAAATTAATTAAATTGTATTAAGAAATAAAAATATATTCTACTTAAAAATTATAACCATTCAATAATATATTTTACCCATATATATTATTTCAATGAAAAAGGTGTTTTCAAATAAAATTTAGCATTCTTTTACTATTCATCAAGATATAATTATTATCAGAAAAATAAAAAAAAATTCATCAAAATTAAACTTTTAAATCCAATTTCCAATTTAAGTGTTTATATTGTAAAATTGAACTTAAAAACGTGTCAAAAACTACATTTATAATGTGTCCACCATCAATAGGCGACTAACCCAAATTTTTTGGAAAAATAATTCCTTTATCTGAAAAATTGATTTTGTTCTTATATCATGTTCTAGAAAACATAGAAATTGAATTTAAATTTTATAAAATTAAAAAGATGGTTAATACTATTCATAAATTTATGTTTATATCCCATTAAATAATAATATCTTAATAATATATCATTTTTTAGTGAAAAATGATATTGGGTACAACACAATCTATCGAGGGAGGCCGCTCTTACATGTATCATAAGCCAAGAATAGTGATTCACATACTTTACGATAATACAGTGTTGTGTATAGTGCATGCTAATATTGGTGTAGTGTACAATAGAATGTAGCCAAAAATTAAAAAAAAACTATATCTTATAGAATCTCAGGGTGTCACATAAATATTATTTTCACATCATTTTTATAATTTATTATATATAATGGATGTTTTGTATGATAATATATAATTTTATAGTTTTATAATATAATTTATACACTAATCATTGTGCAATTATTGTGCAATGAAATAGAAGAAAAAATAACAAATTTCAGAAATTGCCTTGTTATATATATAAGTTAATATACAAAATGAATGAATATAGAATTTTGTTCTGAACCCAATTTATTTATTTTTAATAGGAATTTTTTTAATATTTATATATTAAATATTTACCATTAATTGTTTTGAAATGTTTGTGCAGTATTGGTGAAGGAATAATAAAAATTAACATTGTGTTTTGAATTAAAATAGTATGAATTTTTATATGGCATAAATTTTGGATCCAACATTTTATATAGGAATATGTCTAATATTATCTGGTTTTTAAACAAATTTGGGACATTTTGGACTCACATTAATTTCTTCAATTCCTTTATAATATTTTTTTTCAAAAGGAACTCAAGTTGTTACATTATAGTTTTTAATTTGTATAATATATTTATAGGATGTTCTCTATATTTTTTATAAAAAATAATATTGTTTGGAAATATAATAAAATTATCTTTATCATTTATATTTTTTTAAAAAAATTATCCAAAAAATAATAAACATAATAGATTTTATAGAAAGGATAGATTATTAATTTAAATAATTAATAAATCAAATTAATCATATCAAAAATTACATAATAAATGTAAATGAAGTTTTTTTGGGCTAATTCGTGATTCCCCTAGATGATTATTATGTTTTGATGATATAATAATAATATTAATACGAATTTTCAACTACTTTTTTCATGTTTTTACATTCAAACATATAAATAATATTTATTTTGACAAAAACAAATTCATGATTTAATTATTTTATTAAATTATTTATGAATGTATAATTTATTGAAAATGTAAAAAAATGATTTTATTCATTCGAAAATGTAATATCCATTGTTATTACAAATTTTTGGAAATCTGAAACCCCATAATTTATTTAGTATATTTTAATAATTTGAGTAATTCCTAAGTCTCCCAACAGATAACTAATCAAAGGAGGCTCTATCCATCAGAGATATTCATCAACAAGTTCCTTCTTTCTAGAATATATACTGAAAATATCCCTTCCCATGATCCCTACATACATTATAGTGCTTTTAGTCTCACAAAATGACAACTTTCATGCACCTAAGGAGGTTCTCAAAGAAAAAAGATTCAAGAGGTAATATTCCTTATTATTTTCAATTAATTTTTTTACTTCTACTATATCCTCACCTCTTATCAAATGGTTGCTGAAATATACAGTACCATATATACTATAATGTTGTGGTTTTTATGGTATATGAATCATAAAAAATCTTATTTTCTTCTATTACTCTAAAATAATGAAATCGATATCCATGCTCTGTCTATTCACTAGATTTGTGGATGTGGAGTTTTTGTTTACCTTTATAACAACAATTGGTTGTTTTAATTAACATTTAATTGTTTAAAATCTGCTGTTAATATTTTTTATTAATTACGGATTGTTATTTCTTTTGGACAAGGAGTAATGTATTAAACCCACCCAAGAAAACATGAATAGAACACACCTGAAATAATGGAAATAGAAAAATATTCTTAATAAATGGGTAGAAAATAGTATTAGACATTTCAGTTTGGTATTAAAATAAATAGTTAAGATATGTAAAAAATTAATTTCACAATTCAAATAATTAGACATGAGTTTTGAAGAAATCTTAAGGAAACTGAAGCTGATGTAAGGGAAATCTTATCTCAATTACAAATCATTTAGTTAGACATATATGTCATTGGTTATGTTTTTTGAGGAATATTTTGGAATTACTAATGATTTTTTTTATAATGAATATCCACATATATTTGGTGGATTTACATTTTTTACATACAATTATTTCATTGATTTATCCCCACCCTAATTATATGATATTTTTAAGGGTTAATTTCATAATCTGAATTTTATCTGAGATGGATTGAACTTAGTATTTCATAGAATATATTTATCATCCATGTATTGATTTTATTAAAATTTTCAAATGAATCATGTTATGGATTTATCCAATTAATCATTAATAAAATCATCATTTTATATGTTTTGAATATATATTCTTCAAAATATTTATCATTCATGTCAGTGATTCCAAATTTTTTATTATTGATATATTTATAATTACTTGAATAATATAAAATATTAAATTTTGAATTTCTCTAAAATTTTTCAAAGTGGTATGTTACACTATGAATCATAATTTATCAAGGAATTATTTATTCAGGTTTTACATCTTCCAAATTATTCTCTATATTATTTTCTAATAATGTGTTATTTAGTTATTAAACATTCCTTATTATTTATTCTTACACTATATTACTTACCCAAACTAGGGATATGAGCTCAACCATTCCTTATGTTTCCTTTCTCGGGGACATTATGAACAAATCATTGAATAAGAATCAATGATAATATTTATTTAATTTTATACTGTAAAATTTTTTATTTTATTTTACCAAAGTATTATGGGTATCATGAATGTATGTGGGTAATACATGACTACTAAAATGAATGGTCCATCCTGAATTGATTCCTTGTAATTTTGAAAATGTAATAAAATAATGCACTATCTCCGAGATACGGGGTTATGGGGATACATATATCCACCTTTTTTATAGTTTTAAAGAAGATCATAACATAATAATTTGTTAGAGAGTATCCTAAATGCATTATTGAATGAGAATTAAGTATCGAAATATATTGGGGCAGCATCAAGAGAATACAATAAATAACTACTTATCATAACCAAAATTTATAATGATCATTATTGTAGATAAAATATATCCTTATATTTCCCACATAATATGAAATAATATCATAATAATCATTAATTTTATTAATTAGGGTGAGTGTTTTATACACTATTTTATATCCTAAAGGGATATATACATTTTCACAGTTGCAGAAAAATGAAACAATAGTTTTTTTGATATTATATTCTGTATATAGGTGGTTCTCAAATTTAAATTAGTTTCTATGTTCTTAGTACTATTTTTATATGAGTTTCATCTAAAACATGTTTTAAATTAAAACCAATCACAATTTTATATCGATGATACCAGACCTTTAAAACTAGATTCTCATACCAATTAATAATCATCTTCATGATTTCCCACTATTGAATCAATAACCCTGATTCCCATGGGTCTCTTATAACAAATTAAGAATTTAAATAATTCTATTCATGTTAAAACCCTTACTCCAAAATAAATCTTCAGGAAACATATTATAAGTTGGAAAAGAATTTCAATTATCTCAATTTCCCTTTTATTTGATTATAAACTCATCAAAATTATATAGTAAGTTTATTGTAAGAATATTTGTTAAGTAATATTTCCTAAATCATAAATTATAATCATTAATAATTTATTATAATTCCATTCCATCACATTAATCAATATTTTTTCATGTATTTTTTGGTAGGATCATCCATTATATTGTATCAATAATTTTCTATAAAAATAAAATATAGTTATTTTGTAAGATGAATTTATATTTTTTATATATATAACTGATAATTAAAAATTAATTAATTAAATTTATTTTATTTTTAATCATATTTTATTTTATTTATTAATATATTATAAATATTATATCATTAAATTGTGTGAGATATTTCTAATTTTTTCCCTTCTAACAGATTAATTTGGTATTGTTTCCGAAAAACATCATTGTTTTATTACAATTTAATTAAAATTTATAAAATCCTTCACAATAATTAATTATGAATTGAAATCATGTTTATTGAGATAAAAATGGAAAATTTTTGTAGTAATATAATGTTAATAAATTATAAAATAATTCAACAAATTTCAATTAATTTTAAATTTTTATTTGGTGGCCATTTTTACTCTTTGAAAATTTATTTATTTTCAATTTCTATAATTTCTAGTGAGATCATTACAGGTTTGTGTGATTTTTAATGTTACAAAACACTTTTTCAATGTTACATGCCATAAATTTCAATTATTAATGATTAAATTATCATATTAAATAATAAAAATTCCCTGATTAATTATCATTATATTATTTTGAATTTTTTAGATAAAACCCACCAGTAATTTTATTATTTTATTCCTTAAGATTATTAATGACTGGAATGGATAATCGTGATTGTTTTCTAGGGATGAATTGGAAAAAGAGAATACATCCAAACCAAAAAACATAAATTTTATAAAAATTTTTACTGAAATGTAGATTTTATTAAAATTACCCATGAACATTTCTATAAGTTGTGGTTGATGGAGGATCATAATTATAAGGGATGAGGGATACATAGGATTAAATGTGAATGGAGGAGACTGTGAGGTCAAAGATCAGGGTTAGTGAAGAAATTATGAGTGATTGGGGTGGAAATTGTTTGTGAAATGGTATTGGGTGGGGGAAAATGGGGGAGAAGAGATGGATTAAAGGAAAAAAATTGGTGGTTGGGGAGAAGATTGTTTTTTATTTACGTCAACTATTTAAATGTTGTTTTTAAAAGAAGTTCGTTAATAAAATTTCATTTTATTTTGATGTTGTTTCCAAAACAACAATTAAATTAATATTTTTTGGTAGTATAATACTAAAGATGGGAACAATTGGGAAGTAGTATTCATAAGTACCCTCATCATATTTCACATTAAAATGTAATTTTTTTTATGGAAATATTCTTTTTGGGGGAAAGCACAATTAACCAATATTTTATCAATATAATGTTCATTATGAGTATATAATTGTGTCTTATTTTTTAATATTATGTTATATAATGAACCCCCGCTAGAAGATAAAACCTACAAAATTTTATTATAATAATTACAAAAGTTAATTTCAGAATAAATTTGGTCATAAAAAATTTAATTATTATAATGTGATTGAATATTGGGGAAAAAATATAATTGTAATAGGAAAATATAGTTATACTCAATCTCTTAGAATATTATCACTATTGAACAACAAAGTATAATTAAACAAAATAGTAGTAATGAAATATTAATTTTGAAAGTGAATACAAAAACACACAGATTGACAAATAAATATATATATTATTGAGAGAAAGAATAATTTATTGAAGAATGATTAAAATATTATCTATTTTTAAAATTTAGGGAACACATTAGACCAGTCAAAATCAGAATGAGGGGAAAGTAACATGATAGTTAAAATAGTAACTAAAGTAATAGAAATGTAAATTAATATATATCTGTAACACCCAATGGTTTTATATAGAAATTTCATATATAATTTATGAAATAGTGAGCCCCATAAAAACAAACACTTTTTTATAGGAAATATTTCAAAACTTGCATCTAAAAAAAATTTCCTACTTATTTTATTTTAATTTCGAAAAACTGACTTATATGGTTGCGATTAATATGATATTTAGAGTCTGATAGTATCAACATACAATTTAGTGAATAGGAACATATCATTATGAATAGAGTCTTACCATTATGAATATTAGTGTACCCTTTTGAATAAAAACCTCTCCCATGTATCTATAAATAATATTTAGGCACCATATAAATGAGAGTTAAAATTTTAAAAATTAATAATTAATGGTTGATATTATTGGGAGTAATAAATTTTAAAAAAAATTATAGAATAGTAAATTTATTTTAAATAAAAATCATTTTATATAATTTATTCTTAAATAAATATTTTGACATCCTATGATTTTTGGATAATTTTATGAGGCATCAGTTAATTTTTGAATGTATTATAAAATCTATATGAAATTTAAAAATATGTATTTTTGATGTATATAATGATATTATGTGAATTTTTTTTTCTATTATTTATAAAATTATTTTTCATAAAGGTAGTTCATTATTGAATTATAAACATAAAAAATGGTTAAGGTGAACTTTTGTTATTTTCTAGAAATACATGGATTTTGGTGAATAGTAAAATAAATATTTTAAGAAATATGATAAATAAACGAATTTCTGCATCATTTATTATTCACAGATGATGTAAATGGACATCAGTTCAAACTTACAGAAACCAATTACATTATTTCATCACAAGAAGAAAAATTAATTTCTTATGTAGAGAAATATAATAAAACAATGAATAAAATATTCAAAAATCACTCCTCTCCTCATATATAAAAACCACCCCTCCCTACCTCTTCTTTTCACTCCTATATGACTTGAATATTCTCAATGATATTCCCAAATACTCTTCTCTATTATCTTCCCACGTCCAGTACCTCTGGGCATTACTAAATGTCCCAAACCCCTTCTCTTATGAATGTTCTATTGGAGAAGTACTCATGAGGTAAAATCCTCTTCCATTTTTTCTTTTATTTTCATATAAGTTCCTTATTTTAATATTTTATCATCACATCCTCTATCAAAATGGTCATCGTAACTTTGTTATAATATATATATTGTAACTATATAATTATAATAAAGGATACATATTTAATATCTTTACTCTCTCTCTCTCTCATTTATTTTTAAAACAAATTCTTCATTCTGGAGGTGCTGATTTACATTATTTGGGGAAAAATGTTTTATTTAAATATCATCATCACGGATGGTGATAAAAAAATTTATTGTTGAACCATATTCTAAAATATTTATTTTGACTAATTTAATTATTCTTAAACCGTTATTTATTCATGATATTAAATATTATGACAAAACATGATTATTATGATAAAAATCCTCCTTAAAAATCTAAATGATTGTCTATAAATGTTTTCTCTAATTATTCACAGAAATACTATATAAGAAATGATATTTACAAATATATATAATAATATATGATCATAATGATCTTATAAATTAAATTCTATAGAATTATACCCATTCCACATGAACTTCAGTTATCTTATACAATAATATTGATCATGAAAACCAAGGAAATAAATGCCCTTTAATGATAAATTTGTTTCTTATAACTCATCAAATGTTCATAAATAAATAAAATAAAATTATTAAGAATAAAATATATGTAAATAAATTTATTAATTTAATAATTAATGGATTTAATTCGATTATCGTAGATGTTAAAATCAAGTGCATAACAGATTTTGAAACAAGGTAAGGGTTTTCTCACTAAACCTTCATTTTAACACAGGTTAATCATTTTAACAATTTATCCTAATTGAATGTTTAATTATTATTATTTACTCCTCATAAATTCTGTGTGAATTTTTTTTATATTTTACCAATCAAAAATCTTCTCTATTTTTTGTGGAGTGAAATTTTTTATAACGATCATTCTCAATTCATCAGGATAAACAAGCTTGATTAAAGGGAACTTCTAAAATTAGTACCTATATTTATTATCACTATATAATATATTTAATCCATAAAAAATTTATAAAATCATAATTTTAATCATTAAAAATCTATATTTTTTCATTTCTAGTTTTATGAAAATATATTTTCCAAAGAACAGTTATTTTCAATGATAAAATGAATTTCACTCAAAAATTAATCCATGATTTCTTTAGGGTATTTTTTTATTTCAAAACAACTTTTGAATTTCATGTCTTATTAAGTTTAATATGTTATGATTATCATCTCCCATATTGTATTAAATTATTTCTGATTTTTTTTCACTATGGATGTGCTATCTTAATACCATTTTCTATACCACTTTGAATAGTTATTGTTTATGTGTACATATTGATGAAATTTTTTTCATTTATTAATGCTATTTATATTTACACCCATAGATAAAAAGAATTAATTATAATTATGAAGTGATAAGTGGGGCATTCTATATCCCCTCGCTGTATCAGTAGGTCTCATAAAATTGAAAAAAATTGCAATTTTTCCATGGATTTACCCTAGTATTTTTATATTTCTTGGCCAAGGCATTGACAACATGTTTCAGTTGCCTTATATTATTCATTCCCTAATTATTCTAAATAATATTTTAAAAGGCAAGTGTTTTTATCTATTTACAAGGCATAGTGAATATTATTATGGAATCTTCTACTGTATTACATACCCTTACCAATAATATGATATCACCAAATTCATATGCTTAATTTTCCCCTAGTTATAAAGAGGAAAATTATGAATGAATTGTTGGGATATTAATGGATTCATGTGGAATTTGTATTATGTATTCCATATCATGATGTAATTTTTAACATCTGTTTGATTTTTTTTTTCTAATATACTATAATAATTCTTTTTTCAGGATATAAATTTCTTGAATGATTTCATATATCATAAAATATGGCACCAAATCTGGTCTAATGGGGTCAGGTTCTAACAGTTGGTATGAGAGGAAGGTTTAATTGACAACGTAGAGACTAGATTTCAGAAATGTAGATTAGGGAACAAAAATGTAAGATAAACGTTGAGGGTAAACATATAATAACTACCTAGAATATTGGTAAAGAATAGATTGCATGAATATTCCTAGAACATACACCATAGTATGAATTCTACAAGTGGACATGGTTATGGAACATATGTACCATATAGAAACTACTATGACAAGGAGTTTCTGACATGACCAAGGGTAACCTGGTACAATACAATGAGCATGACTATGCACATGGTCTAACAATCCTAAGGGATATGCTTAAGATAATTCACATCTCCCATACAAAAAATTATTAATGATTTAAAAGTAAATTTTCCATAAATAAATAATGTTTATGATTATGTGATTAGATATGCATAATATTTGAATTTATTTTATGTATTCAATTAGATGAGATTTTGAAATATGATTCATAACATAATATAATGCATTCCATCATTTATAAATTGTGCATTGTTGAAGGAATGGAGATCGCAAGAACCAGATTATCCCATGTATGTTTTCCCCTATATATGATAATGATGTCATTTTTAGAGTTGTGGTAGGTGATGAGGATCATATACCAATACAATGACAACAATTTTAGGTTTTGAACGATAAAAATACCTATATGGAGCACCCTGAACTACAACATGGTGGAGAAATTTTATACCACTGTGTGTGACAATAAACTCCTGCATTTAATTGGACTAAAAACACATTAATAGAAGAGAAGTTGATATATTACATAGTGAATATATTTTTATCGTGGTAAATTAATTATAGATAAAAGGAATTAATTGAATTTTATAATTTATTAAGAGATTATAATCAATAGTGGTAACTAAATCAAAAAATAAATGAAGAGGAAGAGATTTAAAATATAGAATGGAGGGATTTTAAGGAATATTTAGAATAATACTTTCCTTGTGATCAACGAGCCGATATAGAAATAAAATTTCTATATACGAAGAAAAAAATAATGAAAATGTTGAAAATTCTGAAGAAAAATTCACAAGGATATCCAGGCATTCCATGGACTACATACGTAATCCAAGGAGTATGAATGGTTGACTCATTTATGGTCTAAAACCATTCCTCTACTGGGAACTGGTTTCTCAAACATTCCCATTAATTGAATATATTGTATAATGTGTAATTTAGACAATGAATGAATTATCTATGTCTTATGACGTTAAAATAATGATTTAGAAGAATAATGTGGTACGATAATTATTGGATAAAGGAAATAATAAATAGCTGTGTTTTGCAATATTTTATACTTATGGAAAGAAACACCTAGAAGCCTGCTTAAAAAATTATACTCGAACAAATGTGGAAAAATGAGCCACCAATATTGAGATTGCAAAGGAATGAATGATGAATTATATTTTAAAAAAATCAAATTTATAGATATGGGACATTATGGTAGCGATTGTCCAAAGAATCATGTAATCAATCCCTAGAGATGAGCAATTGAGAATGTTCATGATTATGGGATCCCAAATGTTAAAGTTGATGTTCTGAACTATGTAGTGGCATGTACTATAATGGCTTCCCCAAAAATGGACAATGAGTTATTGTATTTTGGATCATCAAATTCCTTTATATCTTCCCAATTTAATATATAAATTATATATTTATAATTCTCAATAAAAAAGAGTTTTCAGTCAAAACCCCAAATCAAAGTATAATCACAACAATGATGTGTAAGTAAGTCCCCATTATGGAATATAAATATGATTTATTTTATAATTTTATCATAATACCTTTTTATAGTTTGAAATAATCCTTGGAATGGATTGGATTTCAAAATATGATATTAAAATACATTGCAAGAATATGGAAATTATGAATTGTGAGGAACATGTATAATCCATTATCTTTAGAGCAGAAAAATCACAATCCAATTATTATCTATATACACCCTATGTAGATATTGTAAATGAAATTATTGGGGAGGATGAGAAATAAATCTCTATAATTGAGGAAATATTTATTGAAATCGAGGATGTACCTATTGTGAATGAATACATTTATGTATTTCTAGATGACTTACATGAACATCTACTAGAGCAATAAATTGAGTTTTCTATTTATTTAATTCCTGTTGCAAGGCCAATATCAATGATTCATTATAGAATGGACATAGTTTAATTAGTATAACTAAATAAACAACTATAATAATTTAGTGGTATATTATTTATCCACAATATTAATTTGCCATTGGTATCCCTTGATCTCATTGTTAAGAAGATTGATAGATACATGTGGTTTTCAATTAGTGATATAAAAATAGATGATATAATAAAAAAAGAATAAGTATCATGTCCATGTATTGATGATTTATTTTATCAACATCACGTTGAACAATATTTTTATATGATTTACCATCAATCTGGATATCATCAACTGTGTGTGATGGTAGATGATATTGCAAAGACATCATTTCGAACCAGGTATGGGCATTATAGATTTTGAATAATGCATTTTTGAGTGAAAAATGAACCCTATGTTTTAATAGATCTAATTAATAGATTTTTCAAAGAATTTCTCATTAACATTTTTGAGGTATTTATTTATTATATCCGAGTATTATCCCAATTATATGAAGATCATGAAAATCACTTGCGCATTATTCTAAAGACTCTTAGAAGAAATGAAATATATAGGAATAATAAAATAAGGTGATACATCACTACTTTTTTAAATCACTTCCTAACCATATTTATTGGAAATAAATAAAATTACATAGTCTTATTATAATAATGATCATAATAAAATTAATGTTGTGAATTATGGGAATTTTGATGACATCATGTGTGAATATGTAATTTTGACATTTGGGAAGATGATATGTGTTCCCTCTATACCCAAGATAAAAAGGGTGTTATTGGATATTTCCCGCAACTATAATTTCTCTATAAACCCTAGTAGCAATAACATGTTTATATATTATAAGGAACAAGTCTAAAAGGACATCATGAAGTGGTAAATTTCTGATTATATATCAAGAAGATTGGTCTATAAATAAGTGAAGGTTGAACATCAACATCAAATAAGATTCATGAAACTACTAACTATTCTTACATGGAAGTGGGATGACATCACCCAGATTTTATTCAATGGATTACCCAATACTCCAAGATATAATGATGAAATGTGGGAAATTGTGGTCCTTCTTATGAAATATGGGCACCTCCTCTATATGAAAGAAATTTTTCCATTGGAGCACCTTGCAAGACTCTATATCAATGACATTGTGAGAATACATGGAGGACCTCTATCAATTATTTCTAATTATGATCCTGGATTCACATCAAAATTCATGAAAACTATTCAAAAATATTTTGGTACTGAGCTTCAATTGAGTATTTCTTGTTACATTCAAACTGATAGGCAATTAGAAAGGAAGATCCAAACATTAAAAGACATGTTTAGATGGTTCTAAATTGATTTCCATGGAATATTTAATCAGTGTCTACCTTAAGTGGATTTCGTACAAATTAATAGTTTCTAATGAGGTTTTTTCATAGAACCATATATTGAATTGTATGTAAATAAATGTCTTACATCATTGAGTTGGGATGAATTTTTTGTAATGAAGCTTGTGGGACTAGAGAATGAGGGGGAACAACAATGAAGGTAAAAAATATTTTAACCCATATCAATCCAGTTCAATGAAATAAAAATATATATTTTGATAATATAATGAATTATTTATAATTTAAAGTGGGATATTATATTTTCTTTAAAGTAACTCCATGGATTGGTTCTATATGATTTGGAAAGAAAGGTAAACTGAGATCTATATATATTAGTATTTTTTGAAATTAAAAAGATATTTGGTGTTTTGGATTACTGTTTAGAATGAGACCTCTAATTTAAAAAGTACGCAATGTGTTCCATATCTCATTGTTGATAAAGTACACACCGAACCCAATAAATGTACTAACATCTAAAGGTATAGAATTGTAACATAACTTATCTTACTCTTATGAGTGTATCCAGATTCTAGACATGAATGAACATATGATGAGGGATATATTTACTCGTCTATTAAAGGTACATAAGATAATACAAAAAACTGATGAGGGGATTTGGGAGCAGGAAGAACATATGATGAAGACATACCCAAATCATTTTAAGAGGTATCATTTTGGAAATTTCAAGGATGAAATTTTTATTAAGGGGGACGAATGTTACACACAATGGTTTCACAAATATGTTTTAAAATATAATATATGAAACAATTACCCCCTAATAAATAAACAATTTGTTATAGGATTTATTTATAACCATGCTTGAAAATATAATTTTTCTTCTTTTGTGATTTGAATTTTGAAAAACTGACATAAATTTTTGCGATCAGTATTGTATTTTGAGTCTAATAGGATAATCATACTTTTTAATAATATTAACATATCCTTATAAAAATTAACTTACACTTATGATTATTATTTTACCCTTATGAATAGAAACCTCATATATGTATCAAAACAATATTTAGGCAGTTTATAAACGACATTGAATATTTTAAACAATAATAATTATGTTTTGATATTATTTTGTGTAGTAAATATTTAATTTAAATTTAAAATTAATAAATATTTTTGAAATAAAATTCATTTTCATAAAATGTGTTCATCAAAAATATAATTTTTTTGTCTTATGATTTTTGGATAATTTTAGGTGACCTTAGTAAATTTTTTAGAGAATTAGAAAATTGGTTTACATTTAAAATATGTATTTTTCATGTAAATAATGATTTTATTTAAACATTAATTTTATCTTATTTTAATATTTTTGGATGAAATTGAGTTCATTTCTGAATTATAATAATTAAAAAAAATTATGGTGAATTTCGGAGATTTTTAGGAAATTCTTGAATTTTTTGTGAATAGAGAAATTCAATAATTTAAGAAATATGCAAAATAAATGAACTTCTGCATCATTCCTAGGTCATGGATAATTTAAATTGAAATATTTCCTAACTCACAAGCACATATTATTTTTTTGTCATAATAATTACAATATATTAATTTTCATGGGAAAAATAATAAAATAATGAATAATATATTCAAAAATCAATCCTTTCCTCCACTATAAAAACCTCCCATCACTCCCACTTATATTCTATCCTCCAACCATGAACTTATTAATGCTCTTTCCAAAAAATATACCCTTTTATATCCCAATTTTTAGTAGCTATTGATCATTATTAAAGACCAAAAGCTTTTCACATAAGGAGGTTCTCAATGAGGGGTACTCAAGTGGTTAAATACCCTTCCTTTTTTTTGTTTAAATTTAATTTATGTTTCTAATTTTATTAGTATCTCCAAACATAACTTATCAAAATGGATATATTAACTCCAATATCATCTATATATTATAATTATGTCATGTTATTAAAGGATGATTCATCAATATCTGTACTATCTGTTTCTTATTTGAAAAACTAAATCATCATCCGGGAGGTGCCGATTTACAACCTTCGTGGATGATGATGTTTTTCTATTCAATTTATTATTCAATTATTTTCATGAAAACATTTTAATGATTAAAAATATTATTATATATTTTTTATATATAATTTAATTATTCAATAACTATATATTTTTCATTATATTAAATAATTGAACAAAACTAATTTGTTGTGAACAAAAAATAAAAGTTAAAACCAAAATTATTATCAGTAAATGTTTTATATAATGATTCATAATCATAATATATAACCAAAAGAAATTTATTAAAATTTAAAATACTATATTTTCATAAATATAAATTTAATAAATTCTTTTGGACCTATACTGATTCCAAATGAACTTACATTTTCATATGTAATTATAGAGATCTTGATAACCAAGGAAACGAACAGTCTTGAGAGATAAATTCATGTATTATAAAACATAAAAAGTATAAAAATAAACCTAATAAAATTATTAACAATAAAAACATGTATATAAGGTTCTTATTTATATAAATAATTGATTTAATTGGATTTTCAAGGTTGTTAAGCTGATGTGCAGAACACATTCAGATATGAGGTAAGGGTTTTCTACCCGAACATCGATTTCCATTAGAGTTACTCTTTATAGAACTAAATCATAATTAAATTCAAAATTATTCATATATAATAATTAATTTTTTATTAACGTTATATCTATGTGTAACAATCATAATCCGTGTTATTTTTATTTTAAATACAATGGTTTTTAATGATATTTTGTAATTCATTCCAATAAACAAGCTTGATTCAAGAGAACTTCTCAAATTATTATCTATTTTAAAGTGAACACTATAAAATGTTTTCACACTTAAATATTATTCTAAAACTACAAAATTCCATAATGGACAATCAAAATTACTCACTTTCAAGATTTATTCAAATATGTATCTATAAAAACTATTTTTTTCAATGTAAATGTGCATTTCACTCAATTATTCTTACAAGATTTTATTAATGTATTGGGGTATATTTTAATACCTCTGTTGAATTTTATTCCTTTTTGAGGTCAACGTCTTATTTTTATCATCTACCATACTTTATTAAATGCTTTATGGTCCATTAAAATTTGGATGCAATATCCTGACATAATTCACCAAACTACACAGAATGGTTAGCGTTTATGTGTACAAAATGGGAAATGTTATTTCAGAACATCATGTGTATTATGTTTGGACCCTTTAATATGTGGAATGCATTGCTATTATCATGTTTTGGGTGGGTAGCCCTATATTCCATTGATTCATAGTTAAGACTTATTAGAAAAAAAATAATTGTATTTTTGTTGATTCCATACATTTGTATTTTCATACGTATTGGTTGGGGCCTTGACAATATATTTCTGATGTCCTATATTATGAATTCCCTCATTATGTTATTATAAATTGATAAATATTTGATAAATATACAAGTATATTATCAAGGTTTATATTTCATTTTATTATGATAATTTATATGGACACATTTAATAATCTTTCATTTCTTCCATATTATGCTCAATAATATTTTTAATGAAATGTGTTTTTAATTGGTCATCATGAAATGTGTTTATTTAATTAATAACTTCGGTAGTATTACATACCCTTCCAAAGAATATATGCTCACCAATTTATTATGTCTTATTTTCCCCAATATGTGATGATATATATTATAAATTATTTTCATGGATAATCTATGAGTCATATGGATTTTCTATTATGTATTTCTTTTCTTGTTTTAATGTTGACCTCAATTTTTTTAACTTTTTCCCAAAACTACTGAACTATTCATTCCTTAAGGATATGAATTTATTATAATAATGATAGTGTATTAGAATATATACCCAAATTGGGATACTAGATTTTTTCCTTACATTTAGTATCTTATAAAACTAGAATTTGAAATATTAATATCACAGTATAAATATATCAAATAATTAAATGATAAAATTAGTTTTTATATATATGTAGAACATAGATTTTTTGTTATCACATTGATAAATAATATAAATATTTGAATGAAAATATATTTCTTAAAATGATTTTATAAATTAATATAATGGTTTCTTATCATTATGGTATAATTTTATTAGACCATGAAAATTACCAAAGGGTCCATAATTGAACATAATATTAAAATGGGAATTATTAACAAAAAATGGATTATATTATAAAATGAATTTTATCATATTTAGGAAAATATTTTCCTAAATCATATTTCATATTTGGAATACAAATTTCAAAAAATGGTTAGGGTTATTTTTTGGTACATTTCAAAAGTAGTTTATTTTTAGTGAATAGTGAAACATGACAAAATATAATATTATATATTATAAGATAAATAAATGTTTTTTTATCATGAATATTGTAAGAACCCATTAGTTCAAACCCACACACAATATTTACTTTATATTCTCAAAAGATCAATCACTTATAGTATTCATAGGAAAAATAATAAACAATAATGAAAACCCCCCACCTCCTATATTTATAGATACCACTCATCCATAACACATATCCTCACATAATCCATGTAGTGGATATTTCGAAATTTTTACATTTTAGGTCTTGAACTAGATCTCTAATTAAAAAAATATATTTTTTCTAGTTAGAAGTCTCCAAGAACAACTCCCCATATATGAGTGTCCTCCGAAATGTAGTAAGCATAGGTGATGTGTCTGTTGGGAAACTATTCATATTTTTGTGTGAGCTACTCATCATTAAAAAAATTATAATATGATCTAATTATCGAAATAAACTAGATAATATAATTCAAACCAGGTGTTGGAGAAAAACATTTCTCTCTAGAAAACAAACAACACAAAAATTCCGATGAAACAAGACTTGTAATCTAGCCTCACAGAGTAGCCTCACAAAGCCCCTCAGCCTCTTTGATTGGAATGATGCAGTGGAAAAGCCTATTCTTCGGCCTCTGCGGATTATAGAACGGAAGTCTCTTCAATTACGACACACTTGAGAGTGTACTCAACGCCGCCGCAGAGCAGCCGACCTGAGACTCAGCGACTAAAACTCACTAGAGAGAGCCCTCTGCGAGTGGTGTAGCTGATGGAGAGATACACGATTCTAAGGTACCTGAGAGATTTTCCTCTGATTTTTAGGACCAGTTAATTTTTCCACTAAAATCATGAGAATCGTGCAGCCACTTTTTTATAAATACCAGGCTTCCCCAAAACCCAAACGATTAATCCCCTGACCTTTCATATTATCAAATCTAAAATTGTGAAACACCATATACTCTATGAAGCATTTATAAAAATGGGCTCTTCATGGTATTTTAGCATTGAGAAATACCTTTCCCATACCTCATATATGACCACTCATCATGTATGGATCCGCATCAAGAAGACCACGGTCCATCGTAGTGGATAGAGATCCCTATGGTACCATAAGTCATCGCAAATCACAAACGCTTCATGAAGCATCATCCATGTACATGTGAACCACATGCTATGGCTGGATAACTCTACTATGTAAAGTACAGTACTTCACAATTATTAACTATGTAAATAAACTATTCTCTATGATGTCCTACATCTCAAAATCACTTCCACTTCATGAATCTATCTTTATAATCATGTCTACTACATGCCTAGGCTAGACCACCCCACATTGAAAAGAATACCCCTTCACAGAGTCTCTCTACAATGTAAGGCAATAGTGTTTCACAAGATATCTTCATGTGAACCTCTTTACATAACAAACCCATCTCTTGTATGACCCTCTAGGTTTGTGTGAAGTGATTTCAATGTCCCTTGGGTGGGGATTCATATTTTGTTTCATATCCTCATGATTCTATGCATAGTCTTGTTGAAGATCATTTCTTCTTCGCCTAGCCATGCTTACATGAGCCCCTAAATCGATCATGTCACAACCCCATATCTCCATGGAATTGTTAGTGCCTTCACTTAACCAAGGGTCGAATCACACCTGTTATGCACATCCTAGGGGTAGGGAGAAAATCCTTATTGTCTGATCCACAAGATGTTAATCTTGAAAGTATTTTCATCCTCAGCACATGACGTTAAACTATATCCTCACCCTATGAAATATACACGGGTACGACACCTTATAAATTTTCTAGTCCCAGTAGTCTCCAAATGAGTGAGATCATGCTTACATGGAATGAGTTCCTTCTTTCATATATAGACATCTATCTAGGTAGATGTGAAACCATCATGATGTAAGACCCTATCCATTCATGCAGGGGGTAGTATCCTTACTCCACCCCTCTTATTCCATGCACAAAGGACAGTGGAGAGATGGATGTAGGGACCATTGATACCACATCCATCTCCCTTTGGCCTTTATGTACATCAAGAATCCATCATAGAGTATGTCCCAATATCTATCTCCATGGGCCTCTACCGACAAGTTATCCCATTCAATTATTCGTAGATTCAACATTCGCGATGTGATCATCATGTATTTTCTAAATCTGGTTTCTCACACCAAGCATGAGTCGCATGGTCTTAGAGTATATTTCAACCATGGAATCCTCTCTAAGCCACCATTGGTGTGTAATCCCCATTCCGTATCCTACTAAAGTATGTGGACATTGATCTTTTCCCCTTTTAGGAAGAAAAATCTGGTAAACCATTGTTCTGACCACTTCACATCAGTTCACCTTCATCCTACATGGTGTTAAATTGTATGCCACATTTCATCCCTAATGACAATAAACTCTATACTTATGAACTATGTGGGTTATGATCCTTGTCACTTATGAAGGGTATGTAGGAAGCCTCCCTATTGTTCACAGCCAAATACTGGTAAAGATATTTGATCTATGTGGGTTTTTTACATTTATCCTATGTAGGGTATGTAAAAAGCCTCCCTGAGTTTCAGCCCCAAATATTGGTAAGAATAGGTGTCCCCTTTATAGGGACCCACATAATTGGTTCATCCCTTAGTGGGGTCAGACCATCTCTTGGGCCACTAACCATGCGTAACTGCCCGCATGTTTCCAAGTGACTATCCTTTTCAGACCCAATGATTATATGCCCCATTCCAGAACTACATTGACTCTGATTCCATACCAAGGAGATACATAAGAAGACACCCTAAGGATCATGACCATCACCCATATCTCATACTATTGTATCCCCTGAGCCTTTGTGTTTAGGGAAGGTCATTCCCCAGCCCAGAGGTTCATCTTCCCCTAGGTCACATCGAGGCATCCATTCTCCCAGCCCACCTCATCAAGTTTCCCATATCCCATCCAAACTATGTGGAATTTGATTGCCTATCACAAGGATACATTTGTTGCCCCTTTGAGGTTGGAGCCGAAGAACTCTTTCAAATTCATGAGGGTTCCATCTCAATAACCATCCACTTCATTCAACCCTGCATCATCCATCCTGGTTATTACCCGGGATGCCACATCCAGTTAAGATCATCCCATCCTACTGGGAAACTAAAATTTCATATGCCCAAAATAATCCATAACCATCCAACTAAGGGAGTCCCTATTATGACGAGCCCCTATCCACGAGTAATACCCAACATGTCTTAGGGTCGTTGTCCTTTTTATACACCCCAATTTAATGCCTCACCCATTCTAATTAAATCGGTTTTGATCCATGCCTTCTACACATGGTACATAAAAATCCTCCCACTAGTTCAATCCCAACCAATGTAAAACCTTCGGGTTCCACATTTATAGGGTGAAATTTTTCTAATCCTCCCTCTATGGTGTCCAGATCAGCCTTCATGGGGTGATATCTTCGCTTTATGGGATGCACCACCTTAGTTCCAACCTCATTGGGGATTCTGATCCATCAATCTAGTAATCCTTCTTGGTGATCTATCAAAGTGATGTTTCGATCTGATCTGTCTCTATGTTATGTTATTATAACTATTATTATATATCTTAATGATTATAACCTTGTGGATTACCGTGTTCTAATCATTAGGTGGTTGAAAGAAACCTCAGAAGACACATCTCTAGTGTAACCATCTTCGCTAGTTGTTAAAATCGTTTGATACCCTATGTCAATCATGGAAAGTTGAGGAAAAACTTGTGGAAATGCCTATGGCATATAATTTTATAAAATTTATATTGAATGACTCAGGCTTCTGTTCCATTGAGAAGCCCTATCATAAGTGTAATAAATCTAGATATACCAATATTCTTGCTCCTAAACATGCTATTGATGCCCAATGTTTGTACTCTCTGATTTATGGTTACTACCCTGAATTGACCACTTGGAATTTCCTGACAGAAGCTATATAATTAACTAGTTTCCGTGAAGATATGGAACTCAGGAAGAGATTCACAAACAATTTCTTAAATATATGAGGAAGACCCGGACTAGGTGATGAATTCCATGGAGGAATGAATTGAATGAGAGACTGATAAAATGTCATCTCATTTCGATCAATGAAAAAAGACCCTGATTATGTGACCGAAGCCAACCACCTATGGAATGAAGGATTGTGGGGAAACACCCAACACATAGCTACATGGATTGATGCATGCCCTAATGAAGGAATTAGAAAAAAAATGGTGAACCTGAAGTGAATCTTTTCAACAATGTAAATATTCTTATCATTCAAGGAATAAGTGTTTATGTGTGTCTCCTGATCCAGCTATCTGGTGCTAGGTCCCCCCAAGAAAATTTTCGGCCTTGCATGAAACCCTCCAGATATTTTGGATGTTGTACATTTTAAATCCTAGTCTTTGAAGTTGTCAGCACAGATACCTCTTACCATTCATAGGAGATAGAATGATGCTAGGGCACTGGATGTTTCTTTTCTCTTTCCAACGTTAATGGTTGAATCTTCCTACATTTCAAGAAACAAGTTTCTATGTCAGGAAACCAATCACCACCCAACCACCAAGGTAGTGGTTGGGGAAACAACAATGTGACAATCATGTGCGTCTCCATCTATTCCATGATGGCCTCCACATCCATGGTTGTTGGGAACCCATTCCCTTCCTCACCATCTGAACATGTTCATTGGAGCGTTTGATATGACCTCATCTAATGGTGTGAGGAATAAGGTATTAGCCAACTTAGGATATGGTCCATCAGAACCTAGATGCTTTTGTGCCTCACTATCCCCCCCCCCCACTAAGGGTCGCGCAGGGATCCACTGCTCCCCACTCCAACCAAAAACTATTTTGGGAGTCTCTAACTGGAACACTTTGATGACTTTCACCATTAATCCAATGAGTAAGGGATCTTTAGGCCAATTTGGCTATGATCACATCATCGGGTCTTCAATTGAGGGCTCCCACTAGACCCCATCAGAACCACTACATAGTCTAGTAGGATGAACTTCATGTGTGATACACACTTACTCCACTAGCCCTAGTCTGGTTAACCCAACGCTAAATTCATGAACATGATTAGAAGGATTCAATCTAGGGGCATCATATTCAAGGGCTATAGTGGCCCATGACATTTCTGACACATACTATCAAAGCCTAATTTATGATGAATAGGTGTACTTATTTTCCTGAATTATATTAAGGCACCATCCACCCAATGGTCATGATGGGACGAATCTCATGGTTGATGATATAGGTATTACTCATCACAGGAAGAACCATTGGAATGGCATCCATCACAATGGTCTACCTCGTTCCACCATCAATGAGAGAGAAGGCCCTCCCCACTCCTAGTCTCTGCATAGTGGTCAGCCTAATTCCACAATCATTCTAGGTGAAGGTGCTCCCCACTACATTGACGTCTATTAAAATGTTTTCCTTCACACTCGTGGTCCCATGTTTCGAGTCATTCCTCCTATCAAAGGTCACCAAATTGATGATCATCCTTTACCGGTCAACCATCAACATGGAGGACATCCCCATGTTTGTACCATAGCCGAAGAAGGTCCTCCTTATCCAGGAAATTAAAGAATCATTGTTATATGATTCTCCTTTGGTATCTAATGCAGATTTCTTCCTAATGTTCAGTTTGATTGGTATAAAGGCCCCGTATATTGTCATTGCTATGGGAAACACACATAGAGTTACCAACCATTCTCCCACCATCTCCAGCAGAAGTTCTAACCACACTAAAGCATCCCACTAAGTTCCCCCCATCCCCCCTCCAGCCAGTGGACATAGAGGCCCTCAACGATTTTCTTTTGAAATTTGATTGGGTGCTCACCCCACCCAAAGATACCCTGGAAGAAGTCCTCTTCACCTTTCTTTCACATTTTCTGAAGGTCCTCCGCATGTCGGAAACATACACTATCTTGATGAGACATCCCTAGGAAGAAGGGAGGGTTGTTGCCTCCGAAGGATGAATACTGAGATGTTTTGGACCGCGATTATACCCACCTTGTTCTTAGATTCCGACGGGAAGTGTGATCCAGTGATGGAAACCTCACCCCAATCTTATGTTTCGGGGTTCGAGGCTTGAACAATGTGTATAAGACTCGTCCTTATAGAATGTGAGGTCCACTATATCCCATCCCCCCTCAAATGATACATCTAGTAGGAGGATGATTTGGACACTATAAAGGGTTTGGCCAGGATATTCACCCTATTTTCAAGTAATATGATTATCCACCTTATCCAAAGGCCATGAAGAGTTTCTATGGGGACCAATAGAGGGAAAAAATTGCATGACCCTCCATCAATAACCAAAGACACTATGTAAAATGATGTGGCTACTAGTCCATCTTACCAGGATGTGGTGGTTCAGTCATTGAATTCGTCGGATGACTTCCCACGATGTCGTGGATTGTCAGCATGCTCGTCATATTTTCCACTGGAAAGTCTACCATATCAATGGTCTGCATTAGTGCCACTACATGTCCCTCACGAGCCCCTAGTCAATGAGTGGGGAATACAAGGGCTGAATCCTGAGTTTTAGTTGAGGGGCTTGCAGGACATCTTTGTAGCAGACCATTTCCCAGAGATGATATAGCTATTTGCAACCAAAATAATTAGTACACTAGAATATCTAATACCAGAGGAGGTTGTGTTCTTTTTCCAATCCCTCTGGGAGAAACACTTTCATATTATTCATTGATGAGTTGTATACCCCATGATCCACGAAGACATTGAAGATGATGGATAACAATATCGTATGGTCATATTGGTTACGCTCTATGTAGCCCAAAAACCGAAGTCACATGGTCGCTAAGAGACGTTCTAGAAATGATGAATACAGAGATTTAATGTTCTCTATAGAATTATTAAGTAGGATACCCACCCCCACATTCTATTACATTGATTGGGGTAGTATGTGTCCCTTAATTTCCTTTATATATGGTTCCATGATGACCTTTTTAGTGATATTGAGGATATGGATTCAAGTACAGTCACAGTTACAATGGCTTAGCAATCAAACGATGAGACTGAGCTATAGATCCTTGAAGGGAAAGTTCCAACTTGGCGGTGCCTCACATGTTGGATCCTTTAGGTATGGTTACTCTCTAGCAAATAAATTTACTAGGTCTTCTCCTACCCTCCTAGTCATTATCCCTCGGTCAGAACCCCAATAGGATAAATGATCATGATGGTGTCATCAAACCCTCTGACCCATCTGCATTAGTAAAAAACACAGAAAATAACCCAAAAAAGATGTGTTGCTTCAACAACTCATGTAGAATAAAAAATTGTCAACAAAATTCTCACTGAACGTGCTATATAATGGTGACCAGACTAATGTAATCCTTGACTAGGGGATTAGGGATAGGTACACCTTGCCCCCATCAAAGTTACCTCTAGGTGAAAATGACTATACCAACCCAATAGACTAGATAGAAGCCTGATTTTTTTGGAAAGGGGGTGTGATATGAATCAAAAAATCCTCCCGAGCAGTGAGATAACCTTTAGGACCCCACATAGGTTCCCCCAGCTACACCACAATTCGTTCCCCCAATAGTACCATAAGTTATCCCTCTTGCCGCTTCACAAGCTTCTAGGCCTTCTTATCATTTTGATGAAACAACCAATGAATTGGTACTAATATATCCCCATAAAGAAAATAATCTTCATCCATATGGTACACTAGAAGATCCCATTTCCCACCTCGAGGCCCTAGATACTCGACATGTGGAAATCCTACCTTATAGTAAGCCATATCCGGCATGGGTGGATGATATGTGATCACCCATAGTTTGAGATATCCCACCTTATCCCCATTTAATGGGAGTAAAAATCTAGGAACATATTTGGCCAACTGTGTTTAACAGTGTGGACCCATGCTATGAACTCCAGTGAAGCATGAGGCTTCCAATCACATATATTTTGTACAAACATGTGAATTGCCCACATTTCTCTTTGACAGCTAGTTACCCATTGGGTTATTAATCGGTGGGGAGGGTAATTATAGTATCATTCTATACATATTAAGTTATACCACCTAGAATACCATTATTGCTGACATATTCATGTTCTAGAAGAATCCTGATGTGTGCATTGTAGACATTGTCCCGAGGTGGAAAGGCCTCACATATTCCCATGATATGATGCTGACTCAAGATTAGCTGCTAACAATCTGTTTGGAGGAAAATCAAAAATGAACTAGTCCCCAATCTAGTCACCCAGATCTATCGTGTGGTTGTCATGATTTCTCTGACAAAGCCTAGTTTCTAGCGGAAGGTGTGTCCTTCGCCTCTTTGTAGTTTCTGTGAAAAGAGCTGCTAAGGTCATTCCCACCATGGCTTCCCAAATAGAATCCCCTAGGTAGTTACAATTATTACTAGTGGAGCATCCTCAATAGCCACAATGAGCCCACCAACTCAGGTGCAACCTCTAGCCTAGCACCGCCCACATCAGAATCATTTTGTTCCCTTACATAATGCTCCACCAGCACCTATAAAATATAATCAGATTCCACAACTTTGACAGGCTCCCAAAAACCCTCATTAAGGACATGATATTAGAGCCCCCATTCAGTATAGAAGGAACTGGACCTACTCATTTATTGATGCCCATATCCCTCTTTAGATCTGAAGCTATTTGGACTGGGGAATCCAATAGTTTCAGGAATGATGGAGGCCCAAAGAGGCAGATATCGATGATCTCCACTTTTACATCCCTTATCACTAGATTGTTGGGTACACTCTAAAGTAGTTATAAGTGTTTAAATACTAGATCCAAGACAATTTTGATTCCAATATAGTAATGATAGGTTTAGCCCTATTACAGGTGGTATGTGTGCTCATAAAGCAAGAAAAAATAGAGATAACGATGGTGAGTGGTAGCAAGTTCCAAATTACAGGTCTCAAAAATATGATGATCAGATGGACCATAGGGATGTCACCCATTCCCATGGTATTATCAATCCACATTGGAACTAATACGACCCTCTATAAGTCAGAACATTACATACAGTCGCAGCTTGTGTGTCAATATTCCAGTCTTCCTTTTCCCAGAAGGGAAAGAATTTGAAATGCAAGGGAATGTATATACCCACTCTAATTCCATCATCATACCATACTCTCAGAAAATTCATTCTCTTGTATATAGTAATTTCCCCTAGAATCCATCCAGTGATAGAGGATCCATCATGTGATAATTCAGGTTATAATTTGATTAACACCATGATGCTGATAAACACCTATATGGTTCCCGATGACGAAGGGTGCCATATGGATCCTCCCAATTTCCCCAGCCAACACTAGTGTCAATGGATATGTGGTTATCCGATTCTTCAGAATGCATTAGTCAGTAATTCTAGAAAAGATGTTCATGCCACCAAAAATAGACTGTAGGCCCACCACATAGCCCAATATGTGCAGCCTTTTCAACTTGATTAACTAGATTAGCCTCAACCATCTTCTGTACTACTTCATCAGGTGGATCCAACAAGGTCACACTACAATCAACGATGTTATATTGTGGATGAGTATCAATTATCTATCCCTCATCCAGTAGTCACTCAAGTCATTTCAGCTAGTGAGTGGGGGATATTCCAAGCACCAGTCAACTATTGGTTCAACCAAAAGGGACCTTCATACCTTGTACCATAGAACGAACTCTTGTCAACCGAATTACATGCTCTACATGGAGGTAAGATATTTGGAATAATCCATCTAGAATTCATGTTATTATATTTGTCCTTGAGGTTCTTCACATGACAACAGATATGTGTGAAGCCCATGAAAAGGCTTTAAGGAGGCCCCAACATTTTGAGATGAAGGTAGCAGTTGCAAAATAATTATATGTTGATGCGGTCATGATTGTATAATGTCATGATATTATTACTTTATATGGAGAAGATGAATGTTCCCCCATACAGGGGCATATCCTCCCAATATACATCAATTTCCCTTTCAATGTCATGGTGGTTTTTCATTGTCTTGTCGACACAGGCTCAGGGATCAACCTTATTCCGACATAGAAACTCCGAAATATTGGGATGTTCGAGGATTATATGAGTCCCTATGGCCTAAAAATACAAATTATGAAAATAAGGAACAATATCTAGTTGGCTAGATACGCCTAAAGACCTAGTTTGGTGGGCTATATTTCAGCTCTGAGTACGTGGTTGTCTCACAAGACAATGCTTACAACCAGTTGATGGGTAGGCCATGGTTCCACCTACATGAGCATATCCCATTATCATATCACAAATCACTTAAGTACACCAATAATGGATGAAGAAATGTAATACAAGGTTATTAATATCCCTTTTCCTCTATTGAATAGCACTACCAGGATGTTGAATATTGTATGAGCAAGGACAAGAAGATTTAGGCTAACAAGGATGATCATTCTATGGCTCCGACCGAACAATGGATATAACTAGATGATTCCTACATTTTCCCAATCCACAAATTGGAATTCACAATCCAGGTATTTGGGAAATGATTTTTTGACTATGGAAGAAAGGTGAAGTGCATTCCCATGTCTAAAAAACACCATAATATCACCTTGTATTCTTGTAGAAATCAGGCTCTAGTTATCAAAGAGCCCCATATTCCTGTAAGGTATCAATATGTCTGCCCCATGGAAATGTCAATACGCCATAAATTATTGTTTCTTTAGGATAAAAAAAACCATCTCATGCCAACATGCCATTGATTACTTGATATCATAAAATTTTCCCCACGGTTTGAATCCCATATGGGATTAGGTCGAAAATATTCATTGTTGTGGTTTCAACTGTATAAGAATCCCTTAATGCAATGTCCATCATCACTCAGGCTTCCTCCAGTGTCCTGTCAGGATCTGTAATCTTGTAATAACAACCTATAGCTGATGATACCTCTTCTGTGGATGAATAAAAGAATTTGGGGGTTTATTGTACATCATTCCAAGAGGGTTTCTATACCATAGTCAATGAATTTATATATATAAACCTCGTAATGAGATGGATCTGAAACCAACATTGATCAGTGATGCCATGCCTGTCAAAGGGAATCAGTAATTTGTGGATTTTTGAAAGTAGCATCATGATGAATTCCATTAGTGTTATATTGAGATGCAAGGTCTACAACCTCAAGTATCCATCCACCATCTCGGTCTTCACAAAAATCACTGTTGGTTCAAAAAAACTCCCAGAAAGATGCACCCTTATCACAGTGCCATAGTCTAGGTCGATGTTGATATTCTCATCATAGCCTACTTTATCAAAGAGGTCCAGTATCCTAGATGGTTAGCTATCATTTTACCTATCAAAAAATTCAATGGATAGATCAGAGTCTGTATCGACTTCTAGGTTATCAACCATCATTATTTGATGGATGACATTCCCCATCTTGAGACTGAACTCTTTATTGATGCCACTACTGGGTTACTAGATTTATCCTTCATTGATGTGTATTCTGAATATAATGAAGTACTAATGGCCCCCGAGGATGTAGAGTCTACCTCAGTAAGGGATCCAAAAGGTACTTTCTACTACAAGGTAACACCTTTTTTTCTAATGAATGCATGTTCCAATTATCATCATTCCATGCACAGAATATTCATGCTGATCCTGGGAAAATTGGTTGAATGTTATGTGGATGATATGGTGGTCAAATATCAACAGATTTTGGAAAACCTCAATTACCTTGAAAAAGTGTTAAGCTTCGTCTATTCCTACCAAATTATGATGAACCCCTTGAAGTGTGTCTTTGGGGTCACCTCTGATAAGATTCTTGTCATTGTTGTTAGATATATAGTTATCGAGATATATCTGGATATGACAAAGCCACTATGTCAGATGACTCCTCTGAGGAACATTTATGTTCAACGAGGTTTTAAATGAAATATAGCGTAAAAAAAATAATTCATCGTAAATTTATCTAGGATGTGTAATCCCTTTTCATGGCTCATGAATAAATTATTATTTGGATGGGGAGGGTCAGACTACATTCAATGAAGTCATGCAGTAACAAATACAACATGCATTGCTACGACCACCCATTTTTGAAAGGCTGATGGTCATTTTTGTGACCCCTCTGGAATGATCTCTTGGTGCCCTTATTTCCCAGATGAACAATGTGGGAATGGATAAAATTTTATACAATCTCATATGCATGCTCCTTGATACAGAGACCTGATATTCCTCTTTCGATAAGAGCATCGTTGAATTAGAATATATAGTGCAGAAATTGCGACATTACTCGATGCATCATGAGATACAGATAGGGTCCTTAGTGCATCTGTGGATGTAAATTTTGATCTTCCCCATGTTGATAGGTTGTCTCGTGTGGTGGGCAGTGATCCTCCAACAATTCATCAATACGTTTTTTCCAAAGAGGCATATAAATGGATAGGAATTGGAAAAAATTCTTTCTTCCCATAAAACTTCTGCATAATAGTCTCCTGATCATGATTTTCTGGATGATACACTCTTCTCAAAAGATTGATCCATTATGTGTTGGAAAATACATATTGATATTGCTTCCCAAAGACCTTCCGGTAGAAGACTAAATAATCCCAGGCTCTATAGAGTGTGACTATGTAACATCTTCATCATGCTAGTTCATGATGTTCTTCCATATTCATTAATATTTTTAGTAGTGTGTACCAACAATGAGGCAGAATACCAGGATCCCATCACAGGTCTCCAGCGGTCCCTCAAGATCAACTTTCCCCAAATACATGTGAATGTGGACTCTGAAATAATCATCAAGAATATCTACAGTGAGTAAGTCATCAGTAATACAGAGCTCATACCAGTGTTACAACATACCGACAAGATGAATGAACAATTCCAATCTCATCTAGAAGTTACTCGAGTC
Source organism: Viscum album (assembly GCA_963277665.1). Lineage (NCBI taxonomy): Eukaryota > Viridiplantae > Streptophyta > Magnoliopsida > Santalales > Viscaceae > Viscum > Viscum album. The sequence continues at coordinate 61,288,754 of OY728152.1, read as the reverse complement.
CCTCATTCATAGAACTGTCGAGCAGAAATGTTGGATAGTCCTGCTGCATATCTTACATAGCCCGATCAGGATGATTTTATTATTCGTGTGGTATATCAGAGTGTCATCGCTCCAATTACATCGAAAAATGATGATAGTCTGTACGTAGCCCATCATACCACCAGTTCCACCACGTCAGGACCCCCATACCCCCATGCAGCAGTGTTGGAAGTTACACATGATGAGGGGACCCCTTTATCGAGTATCTCCACCACAGTAATCATCCGGATGATCAGGATGAGGGTGAGAAAATCTGATGGTGCGCATTTTCTTTCAACTTACATAGACGTCCTAGATTTGAGAAGGTCTTATTAAGAAATGGGTTTGACATTATTATCCTCGATTGCATTAAAGGTGGTGAGATTTCTCAGATCATGCTTATTCATGAGAGGCTCATTAGACATGGCTAAAACACTCGTACCAAATCTTGAGATTGGGGTATTTTTTATCCGCAATGATCTGTGACTATATAATGTATTCCCAGAGGATACATTCATGAAAAAGGAATGCTAATTTTGTACATCAGCTACTAGAACCTCTCGACACTACCAAGTACTATTGGCCCTTTACAGTCTGGGAACATGATTTCATGGGACGATATTGACTAGTGATAGCTCTCTAGTGCTTTTTCATTATGACTAATAAATATTTCTTATCCATGAGGGAATATTCATTACCGCTCATGGAAGTTGTGGCCCGTTCAACCATTCTGATTGTGAATTCTAATAACATCTACGTATTTGGAGTCCCTTGCACCATCCTCATCGATTACAAAACCAAATTTTGGGTAGCTAAACCGAAGAATTTGTATTCCATTCGAAATACCTATTGTAATCATACCCCCCATATCTTATGCAATAAAATAGGTATATCTAGTCATTCAACAAAACCATCTATAACATTTTGTAGAAGAAGGTTGTAAAGAACAAGAAGACTTGTCCAAAAAAACATCCCAACACCCTATGGTATTATCAGACAATAACTCATAATACAACTCAGGAGACCTCATATTCTCTATTGTAAGGAAAAGATGAATTCCTACCCATCTAGATTCAGTTTCATTCATTGTGCACAACTATCGTTGATCATTAGAGACCAGAAAAAGTTGTCAAAATCTGTCAGCCTGAATTTGATGTGCTTGCGAGAACATGCATTGTGTCCTGAAAAATATAGAGAGGCACGTGAAAAATATATTCAGTGATTTCAATAATACATTTCACCTCTGATCATTCTTTCAAGGTGACATGGTGTTTTCCCATAGATCTCCAATCTTACCTGGCATGAAGCCACCAATGTTGGAGCCCAAATTGGAGATACCTTATACCATGACCAAGATTTACCAAAATAGTGTATACTCCATAGTAACCACTGATGGTGAGAATATTACTCCTACCAACAATGAAAAATACCTCACGTATTATTTTTATTGAACAATCACACATGAAATTAAATTATTATGTCTTTACTAAACGATGTTAAACTGTGTGGTCCATCAAAGATGATGGATGTAAAACTACCCAACACACATCTTGCATGATGGTAAACTGTACTATCTACCTTCAAGATGTTAAACCCCCACCCTCTTCCTCTATGATAATAAACTACAATGCGGTCTGAGATCTACAAAATTATAATAAGAACTCACCTAATCCTTTCCACATGATGTTAAAATGAATGAAACATTCATAACTATGTTCTGCTTGATTCCCTTCCCAATTGGATACATAGGAATTCCATGACTTCTCATCCATGGACCATCCTTAGGTCTATTTACATTTTTGGTCTCTTGGCCCATGATCATACTTACGAGTGTGTGGTGTGGTATGGAATCTATGACATTGTTCACATCAAGATATTTTTTCCATTCCACACACATCCCCATGAGACACCCCTCCTTTATCCAATGACATTACCACAAGACTTTAGGATGTCAGGGTAGAGACATGCTTCACGCATCCCAACATTATTGTTTCCATCTTTCACATATTAAGGACCACCTTTTGTCTTGGTATCACGCCACCTTGGATCTCCTCATATTTTGGGTGAATGTCACAGAGGATCTCAATTGAAATTTGACACAAGTCCCACATTGAAAATATTGTCAGTAGTCCATTATAATACATTTGTTTCTATTCCAAGTCGCATAAGATGAATAATATATTGCAAATGTGGTCAACATTTACCTTTAATCGTTATTACCACACCATGGTCATCCAGATGACATGCGTGATGATTCACCTTTCCAATCCTTATGTCCCAAGCACATGAACTAAAACTAGACATCTACAGTCCAAACTATATGACCATAATCTATGATCTACCATATCCTTTTCGTGTGACATTAAATGTCTTGGAATCTCGAGAACTAAGTAGTACTTGATTCCAATCCTCATGGGATTTTTTGGAACACCGAAAAAAAAATTTCGAGCTCATACTGGTTTATATATTCTTTCTCGTGTCCACATATCCCCTAGAAATAGGAATGGTGTGGCGTATATGGACTTTATATCCTCATTAATGTCGGGTTATTAGCCACACCATACACATTCCTCATAGAGATTCCTATTCCCCACGTCCTTGTTGGATGGAATTAAACTACATGACATTACAAAGCTATGTTTGGCTTAATTCCAATCCTCATAGGATACATAGGAATGCCCCGACATTTTTTCTATGGGACTAGCCCTATTTTTAAGAAAACTTTATCTTTCTTTCAGAACATTTTACTTAGATTTCAATGGGGAAGGGGAAATTTGGTCGGGTTTGGGCTTATTCCCTCATTCAAGTCTCGTTTGTAACAGTCACCCCATGTAAGTATCCCTTAAGATATCTCCTATCTCATTTCCTCCGCTCATCTCCTATAGTTTTACTTTCTAATTTGGTCATTCGACACACTTTAGAAATTCACCAATGTGCCTACATGGACTGGTGTCAGGGACCTCGAGAGTGGTCTTCAACATGGAGATGTATTCATCTTTTCCATGATTCATGTTTCCTTCTATTGGGGTTTTCAACTTTTTCACATCTAAAAAGTACCTCGAAAAACATGGATTCCAAGCCCGAGTTCTCTCCTACCATCATTGGCCAACATCCCCAAGGATTTAATATGAAAATTTGACACTAATTTTTCATTATGAATATGTTCAGCAGTCGATACTCATTTGTTTGTTCTAATTTCAGGTCACATGATACGAATGTGGTGTTTCAAACGTGGTGAACATTTATCCTCTATCATTAATCCACCACCATTGAGCCCTTAATACTAGTTTCATGATTCACATATCATTCCACTCTATCACTTCTATGTGGAATTTAAATACACTTGGTACTTTCCCTAAGTGTGTGTTTGGGCATTAGGAGGACGAATCCATGATGTGGTGTCACTCGAGGATCTGCACTATTTTCCCTTTTTCTTTATTCCTAGTTGTGTAATGATATTCTCTACCATTTTTTCCCACATTGAGCACAGATCACTTGTCCATAGGGACTTGACCATGGTTTTACAACCACTTTTAATAATGTCCCTTCTTTTGGTTAGAGATCTATGAGATTAATCTAAGATCTCCCTTCATCTATGTCTCACAAATGTTAAAATACAAGGTGATATTAGAACTATACACAACTTTATTCCAATCCGTATAGGATATGTATGAACACCTAGACATTGAGCCTTCGGGTCTAGCTCATGAACCACTAATTATATCTTCTAATCAACCATTCAACCCTGACTCTCATAAGATTGTGTTGGGTGGCATATGTGGGCTTATGTCCTCATTCATGTTGGGTCAATAATGGTTGCACCACAGACTCCCCTTTAGGAGCTAGTACCTCTTATCCCTCTACTTGTCGCAAGATGTTAAACTACATTCCATCTTCCATAACTACATATGGCTTGATTCCAATCCACATTGGACATGTAAGAATGCCTAAAAACATTGTTGTTTGGTTTTTCCACACATGATTTGATCTATTCTAGCCACGTAGCTTGATGTTCCACCATATTGGGTTGCACATGATGTTCTGTAGACTGATTGCCTCATTTTCATCAGGTATTCTTTATCACACATTTCAAATTACCTTTAGAACCTCCCAATTCCATGTCCATAAAATACATAGAACGTTAAACTGTACTGTATGGTTTCGCATGACTATACAACTATTTCATCTTTTCAGTATAATGTTAAATTGAATGGGCTGGGCCTATCATATGACCCTAAAATATAACATTATCATCCTAGCCACATGATGAAAAATGGGCCCACATAGTGTTGTCCTTGCACGATGGGACATCATGATTGTTATTGGTAATACACCATACAATTTTTCAAGGCCTATATATTTCTTTATCCCTATATAGATTCCCATATTCTCATTTATATATTGGTTGCTTCACAACAACAAAACACATTTACCCTAAAGAACAAACATGATCCATCCAATGACGATTCATTTGGTGAATTGGAAATACTATAATGTTAGTATTTCCCTGAGCATTGGTACCCCACCTTACCATATTACAAAACTACATATGGCTGGATAACCATCCTAATGGGATACATAAGAACACACTGACATTTCTTCTTTTATTCAAGCCAAATGTATCTCAAACCCTTCCCTCTATCCGACCCCTTGATCTGAAATTATTCGGAAGCATTTGGTGTGGTGAGGACCTCTTTTGTTCTCATTAATGTCAGCATTATTATATCCATTTTATGTATTTACATTTGGGGACCTTCCATCCATTCTCTTATATACATTTCGTATGATGATAAACTGCATGAATCCTCTAGAACTACGAAGGCTAGATTCCCAGAATCAAGGGATACATAGAAACACTCGAGCACTTTCCCTTGGGTCCAAACCCAAGATTATGACACCTTTTTTCTATGGTCTAAAGAATACCACACGGAACAAGTGGTCTGGTTTAGTCTCTTAGGGTCTCCATTTAAGTTAGAATATGTACCACACTGCACATTTACTTTCTGGGTAACCACATCATCAATGGATGATGTTAAACATTGTTTCTATCATCCACATTGGAATTACATTAAACTATTGGCAAGTATAGTTCCATACCAGAGATAGAATTTCAGTATATGAGTACAGTCCCTAAATCAGACTGATGCAGTCACTTAATTTGTTTCCATCATGATGGCCTAATTTCGAGAGTGTTGGACTCCATTCAAACAACTCATCACTCCACCCTCCATGCTTTTGATGCCCTTTATTTAGATCCTTGTCCACTTCCATATCTAATGGAACCCCATAAAAACACATATATTCATCCTAGGGCTCACCTACCACCCTGTACTAATGTTGTGGAAGACAATGGGTGCCATTTCAAGTCATACCTTGGGTTTCGAACATGGTTAGGAGTCAACACTAATTTTTTCCACATTTTAGTATAACACAATATGGTTATTTTGTTTCAAACATGGTCAATCATAATCCTTCATTGTCATTCCATCTCTATAGAGTTCCGAATTTTAGATATTGTGATTCACCCATTCCTCTACCCTCTTTTCGGAGTAATTACAACGCCCCTAGAATTACCCCACTTGTTCACTTGAGCATGTTGGGAATGTGGAAATCTAACTGTTTTGAGAACTTAATTCTCTTGTCTGGAATCCCCCATTCATCCCGACAACATATGTTGGTCATTCAAAACCTATATGGCTTGAAATTTTTTGGCACTCTCACATTCAAAGAGAATAATGATATGGCCTTCCATTTTTTCTCACATTAGGCGCAAACAACGTGAGCTTAGGTATCGATCACTGGATATTTCATGGATATAAAGTAAATGAGGCAACCAAAACATATAAAGAATATAATCCATGTAACAAAAATATACAATAAATGAATGAATTAATATTTAGGATATAAAAAGGATGACAACATCCATGGATTGTCCCCTCCCATAAAAGGGTTGACTTCCGCAATAGATTTTCTGAGATTTGGAACTATCTGGATCATGGAATCCAGGATTTGTTGTCACGAATTCAGTTCCCATTCATCTTTTAAAGAAATGGGGCATAGTTAACCACCCTTAATCCGAGCCTGATCCTCGTCAACATTGGTCAAAGAAATCTCTTGAGAATCTTTCCTCTTATATTCCTCACCCTCAGCTAGATGGGCTACCTATCACGATAATTGTGCTGATAGTGCATTGAGGAAAGAAAACTACTCATTCACCTGTGCCCTAAACTATTGGAAATCATGAATAGCCTCATGCAGTATCTTGTTGTTAATATACTTCCACCTATACTATCCCAAACTGTGGTCACAGTCTTATTCCCATGTTTTTTCATACATATAGTATCAAATGAGCATGTGAGGATGCTGGAAATCCACTCCTTCAGAGCATAGTCTTCACACCATAATATAAATCCTCCCCATATGGTCTATCCATTTTTCATATGGTGTATCCCCATTGATGCTCTAGGTCAACATCAACGACTCATGGTGGATGGCTTTGTTATCCTCTTAATCATAAAGATTCTCATCCCTGTCATCTAGGCCGGTGGGTTTGTACTCCAAGAATACTTCCAAAAGCTCAGTGGTGTGGTATTTCTCTATTGTCCTATCAAGAGTTTCATGATCATCATCAATAAGACTAATAGGCTCTGAGACATGGGGCTAATATTCATTTTTAGACCCAAAATCAATATGCTCTTGTTCTGTCTCTTCGATGGCTCCACACGATGAATTGGTCAATATAATCAGGGTGGCTCAGAAATCTGATTCCACTATAATTGTCACCCCAACCGGAAAAGAACATTAGGACCCCTATTCACTCTTTCCAGTAAGCCCATATAATATCAAGAACTGTTCAATATGGATATGTAATTGTTGTCAATTTTTAATTGATAATATAATGGGACTCTGTGAGAGATAAGGATAACGAAGGTTGGAGGAATTATTCTATTCTTTGGTTTTCATCAATGGAATCTTGATGCATTCCCCCCAAAAATGGTCAGGAATTATGAGGACTCTGAAAGGTCCATCCTATTTTTTATAGCCTCACTTGACTCTGTAATCACCATTAACATGAGTGATGGTATTGATACTACACCCACAAGAACATGGGTGGAGATCTCGTCTATAAGGCCCTCCTATAGATACAAAATGATAGTTCAGAGGATATTATTGCATAGATAAAATCATGGTGAAAAAGAAGCTTCCATAAGATACCTCGAAAACTCAAGTGAAATATTCAATCACTTAAGTCCCCACTTCACGTTCTTCCAATGTAATTACCCCATCCACATCACTTCCTTGGGAACTATTTCACTCATTGAGTAAAGGTAATAGTTCCCTCAGCTCATCCTCTAACGCATGAGGCCGGATAGTCTTACCCAACAGTACATTCATCCCACTCGCCATTGGATGCAGAGTGCACTATTAATGAACATATTTGTCTAGATTTGCGACATACCATTTCCCTTTATTTCGGGACATGAAAAAGACAGCCTCGCATGAAAAATAATAAAAATCACCATTTCAAGGAGGTTTATATGATCCCTAATCTGGATAGGGCTATGTAATTTTCATTTGAACTCCCAGTTGTCCTATGCCTTTATAATGATAGCATCCAGGGGAATGTCTTTTCGGCACAACCATTTCATGGAATCTTGAAAGGGAATCGACTAAAACCCTATATGAACCCTCTTCCCTTCATAACCTCATTAAACTAGTACCACCATCCATTTTGATGCCAATTTCTCACCACTTTGTGTAGGACTTCATCATGTCGGAATCACCTCTGACACAACATTTCCACTAGAATTAGCTCCCGTCATTTATTGAACTTGGACTCTCGGTTGAGGAGACACTCTGTCATTCATCTGGATGGTTTGCATCTTCAACATCACACTTTTGCATGTTGACTCCCAACACATGGATTGTTATTTCAAAAGAACGTATGTGGCATCCGCCAGAGGTAGGTCATTTTTCATCGACCCATCCTCCCACGTGAACATGAGACACATCTCTCTCATTGTGAAAGGGTGTTACTCATGACACACCCATAAATAAAAATTTACGATCTAACTTAACATGAACAGGAATTGTCTCACAAATCAGTGTGGGGTGTACGGTTCACATATGGGGTAACGGTCCACCTGCACCACCAAAAATCCACCCCTAAAATCTAGAAGCTATGACCTATGCTCTTGGGTAACTCGGTCGTTGTCAGTAAACTCCCCTGTTGGTGGTGGAAATTGTTGGAAGACAAACTCTTTGGCATTCTATACGATGTTAAGTACACTATGTGGGCTCATCTTGGCTGAAATTCTTCACACTGCATTCAAGATAGAGGGATAGAATCTTGGACCTAGAGGATAAATTGGGTTTGGGTACTCATAGAACCTCACATGGGCCTTCACCTAGACATATAATAAATGGAATTCCCCACATAACCAGAGAAACATCTTCCCCTCAATGATATTCCATAACATCTTATACGGCTTCACCAGTACTAGGATCCTAAGGCTGACTTGCTGCCCAATTGCCACCATGGATTCCTTGAAGAACACAGTCAGTTATACATCCATGTTCGTCACTCTTAATGGAAGTATCAAACCATAGATGAGCACCAATATTAATGTATCCAACCTAAAAATAGGTTTTTGTTTTGTGCTATCATTGAACCCCCATATCTTCCACTGGATATCATCCATGAGTCACCAGTTTCAGTGATCTTTTCTTCACTAATCCCCCTTTGGGAAAGTGGGGAGCATAAACAAGAACATCATATTTGATGGGCGATTTTCAATCTGCCTGAACCACATCTTGATGTTCACATTTCTCAATGATTTATTGTCCTCACTCGGTACAAAATTCTATCAGTGATTTTTCCTGCCTTAGAATCCACTCATTTACTTCCCAAAAATTATTTTCTAAGAGGAATTATTCATACCAATTTTATATAATGGGATTCCAAAAGATCATGTGGATATCCCATATACTGATGTTGACTTCCCCATGATGAAGATGGATGGTGTGGGTCCTGGGTAACCAGATTCTCAAGAACTTCGGAATCATACACTTCAACTGGTAGATATTAAATTAAGAATCCCATGTCAGCTCATACATGGACACTTGACATGATTGCCCCCCAAAATCCAGATAGGATTCACAAACCTAGTATGCTTAGGCCTAGTCTTCAATTAACTTTCATCCTTGTTGTAGGTCCCACACATCGGTCCATCCCACTTCCTAATTTTGATAAGCTTCCTTCAGGATAGAGTGATATTGCGTAGGGGACGCCTCAACGTACAAAATTTCCATTCATCATTAGAGTATCGTGGTATAAAAAAGTAGGGGTGAAGAACGTACGATCAGGCTATGTATGGACATCAGCAGTAATAAACCCCGGATATGGGTAAATGGTGCTCCAAAAAAAAAACAGGCAGGTTCATCCATAACTTCATATTAGGTCAAGACAACATCCCTCTGACCAATGTTGTACAACAGATGTCTCTTGCACATATGATCATTTTTCAGGCCCTCTATCATAAGAGTCATTAGGGATTCATGAACCGAGTTTCTTCCCACATATTCACTGATCCCTATGTTATATGAAATTTCCTCTCTTCATGAATCTATCGCAAGGACATCCTAGACCGCTTCTGGATCAGATATGTTTTCTAATCAATACATTGTAGAATCTATCAATGTATTTTTTGAAGCTCGACCATAGACCTTAGTCACAGATCATTGTCATGGATCACTCTCATAGTGTATAGGTCATGAAGTGTGTGGTCTCAGAGTCCAATACCCAAAATGCAGGGAACAGAAACCTGAGATCACAGTGCAGAAGCTCATAGAGAAGTGTTGCGTAGTGCCAGTCTGCAGAGACGGTATTCACAATGAATGATCACAGAGTGTGTGGAGCATCATGAATTTAGTGTGAACACATTAAAATAAGGAATCAAATCAGAATAAAATTTTTTCCATTTCCCACTATTTATAGGCAATGACTACCATGATTCACGATTTGTGGTTCCCACAAAAAAACTCTCCACCCATGCATCGTGACCCTACTTCACATTGCTGCTTTTTGAAATTCCATGATTTTGGAGAAGTACCCTTCAAATACGACCCCCATTATTCCTTGAATCTGATTCTTATGGGGGGAATTTATTGGAGCCAAAAATATTACCTCGGGAAAATGAACCCCATAGAAATTCCAAGGTTGAATTCCTCATAATAAATCCTCTTAGAGTAGCATCACAAATCCCCTACAGATCTACGATCAGCGTGTTGAAGTGGAAAATCCTCCTCTATGCCTATTTTATAGTGGACGGAAGACTCCATGATTACGACACACTTGATAGAGAGCGCTACACCCTCGTGTAGCAGCTTATGAGAGACTCCACAACTATGATACAATGGAGAGAGCCCTTTGTGAGCATCGCACAGTGGTTAACGGGTAGCTCAATGAATCATAGGAACATGAGGTATTTTTTCGCCTATTTTGAAGTCCAATTCCATTGAGACCCCACACATATTTTTCATGTAACCAATTTCCTATTTATGCAAGTCTCTCCCATAACCCAAAGAACAAATACCCTGACCTTTCATCTTCTCACCCCTCAAATTCTGAATAACCCTATACTATGTGGGGAATAGAGAAAAATGATCTCATAAAGGTATTTTTTCTTTGAGAACTACCTTTACCTTTGCTCATATATGGCCCCTCTTCAAGAATGGAAGTCATTTTCCAAGATAAGAATCCATCGTAACGGAAGAAGATCCCTATGGGAGCTCAGGTCTTCACACATCGCTCATGCTCTACGAAGCACCTTCCCCCACATGTTAACCCCACAGTAAAGTTGGATCACAATGCTTTACAGAGTACATTTCCTTTTAATGCCTCACTATGATAGTCACCTATGCTCAGTGAAGTCCTACTTTGGAATAGAACATGAACATCATGAAGCACTCTTCTTATGCGTGTACATTCCATACCTCTGCTATACCACTCCACATCTCGAAGAATACCCATTCATGGAGTCCCTCCACATTTTTAGGAATTTGAGATTCATAATGCATCTTTTCTTAAACAAATTTTCTTCACAAAATACTTATATCGTAGAGCCCTCTTGGATTGTCTGAAGTGATTTCAATGTACCTTGGGTGGTGTATAATATTATGTTGATTAGACTCACACATCTTCATATAGGTATGATAATGAAAATTTCTTCTTTTCATAACCATGTTAATGTGATCCCCACAATTGATCACTCCACAACCCCATTTTCGAATGGAATTTACGGTGTCTTCCCTTCAAAAAGCATCAATGCACACCAGTTATGTGTTTCCTAAAGGTGAGGAGAAAATCCTCATCGTCTAAGCTACAGGAAATTAAACTACCTAGCACGATCATCCATAGCACACGAAGTTAAACTGTAGCCTCACCCCTAGAAATATTAATTGGGTGCCTCGCCTCAGACAGTTTCCATGCCCACTAGTCTCCACAAGAGTGATAACTTCTTCATATAGAATGAGATCCTCCTTGTATGGAACGACATCAATCAAAAGGGGAGGGAATCCATTTATTGTAATCCTCTTGCCTTTCTTACAGGGGTTAGTATCCTTGATCCTCCTCTATTCTTCCATTCACAATGGGAAAAGGAGATATGGGAACATGGAACATCTACACCCCATCCTTCTACCTTTGGGATTTATCACAATCAGGCCTCTATTCTAGAGTATGTCCCAATATCCATCAATATAGGCTACTAGACACACATAATACTCATTCCATTCTTTTCAAATGAACCATTCATGACAAGATAGTCTGGTCTTTGATACCTCTTGTTTCTCAGACTGATCATGACTCCAGTGGGGATAGATTAAGTATCGAAAATTACATCATCCTTGGTACACCTTTGGTTTGTATGACCCATTTCCCATCTAATCGATCTACAAGGACATTGATCTTTTCCCCATTTAGGAATGGTATATAGGGAGCCTCCCTAGGGTGCAAGCCCTTCAACTATCTATCCCGACCACTTCACATCAGTTCACCCCCATCCCAAATGACATTAAATTGTATGCCTATTTACTACCTGCATGATGATAAACATTATTCTTTTGAACTACATGGGGTTTCATCAATGTCTCCTAGGTAGGGAACGTAGGAAGCCTCCCGGAGGTTCATCCCCAAAAACTGGTAACCCTATTCAAACTATGTGGGTTTTTATATCTATATCCTTGTCCGGATATGTATGAATACTCTTTTAGTTTCAACACCAAACACTAGTCAACCACAGTGTTCCCTTTTCTTTTCCCCGCATCCATGGTCCATCCAATAGTGGGGTCAGACAAACTCTCAGGTTGCAAACCATGTGTAACTCCCAGAATGTCATGGGTCAATATCATTTGTTTTCACCCAAATTATATGAACTATTATAGAACTATATGGACATTGAATCTCTACCAAATGGATATATAAGAATACCCCCTGAGGTTTAGGAACATCACACATATCTGATCCTTGTCTCTCCCTTGAGCCTTTGTGTTTCAAGAAGGTTTCTCCCCATCATAGATGTTCTACCTCCTCTGAGTCTCATCCATGCATCCATTCTCATAGGACACCTCCTCAAGTGCCACATCACCCCTTTGAACTACATGGACTATTATTCCATTCCATAGGGATATGTAGGAATCCACTTAATGGTTTAATCCCAACATCACTATCATCTTCATGATGGTTCCATCACAACCACCATCCACTTCATTCAACCCTCCATCATCAAAAACAGTTCCTACCCATGACACCACATCCTAAAATGATCATTCCATCCACTTGGGTATCTATCTTTCCTTAATACCCAAAAAATCCATAATTATCCAACTGAGAGTTACCCTATTCTGATAGGCTGATTTCTATGTGTAAGACCCATCATAACCATGGGTCTTCTTCCTATGTGTAAACCAAAATTTAATGCCTCACACATTCTAACTATGTGGGTTTTGATCCCTGTCTTCTACAAAGGGTACATTGGAATCCTCCCTATTATTCAATACCAACCAATTGTAATCCTTGGTTTCCCCAATTTTTGGGGTGAAATTTTCCAAATCTTCCCCCAGTGGTGTCTATATCAAACTTCATGGTGTGATATCATCCCTCTATGGGACACACCACCATGGATCCACCACCATTGGGAATTCAGATCCATCCATCTAGTAACCATTCTTGGTTCTCCCTCTTTGTGATGTACCATTATGGTCATTCTATATTGGATGTTCTGTTGATTTTCATTCTATCTATATAAGACGTTAAAATTAGGGCTTACATCATTCTAAACATGAGCTACCTGAGGAAAACCATGGAATACACATTTAAAGTGTAACCATCGTCGGTAGATGTTAAACTCATTGAATAAACTATGGTAATCATGGGAAGATGAGGAAAAACCCATGCACATTCCTATGTCATATAATTCTCTACACAGGACGTGTGATGTCTATGGATTCTACGCCCATGAGAAGTCCTATCATAAGGGTAAGAAATCCATACGTACCAGTGTTCTAACACCAATACATGCCAAAGATTACCTGAATGACTAATCCCTCATCAAAGGATGATTCCCTAACTTGACCCATTGGAATTTCCTGAGAGAATCTGTGTAATTAACTAGAATCCATGATGATAGGGTACCAAAGAAGAGTTTCATCATCAATGTGTTAAATCTATGTGGGAGACTCGGACAAGGAAATAAATTATGAGGAGGAATCCACAAAAAGAAATACCAATATCCCATCATCCCATTTCAATCAATGATCAAACATCCTTGAATATATGATGGATTCCACCTACCTTTGGATAGAGAGAATGCGGTGCAATAGCCAACGTGTCACATTACAGACGAATTCATGCCCTGATGAAATTGTCAGAAACACAATGGAATGTAGTTATAAGTAAAAACACATAGAACATTCCAAACCAATCTAAAAAAACAAGAATGTGAATAAATAAATAATATACATCATAGATCCTTGAGTCTTGGACCCCCTTTGACCACACCTACTTTGCATAACATTGAAATATCTCTAAAAACACCATAGTTTAAATTTATTTAAATAGAATTGGTAATAGCAGCATGTAACCATGGAATCCATGTGTAAAATATTTTAAACATAATATATATAGTCAAATTTACACTATGTTCCCATCCAAGACGTTATAAATCATACCACAACTTTCTGTCAAGCCATAATTTTATAACATCATCCATGTGTTCTAGTTTAAGGACATCTGAATAAAAAACCTATGTATCTCTGATAGCATATATTTAATTTCAATTAACACTTGAGACTATCAGAGGAGTTTGTTATCAGGAATCCATGTATTAATAAGATACATACATAATCTCATCAAAACCACAGAAAATCATGCCCACAGTTGAATGGAATTCCAATTAATTTCAATAATTTTGGTGGAAAACCATGTAAAACATATAAATATAAAAGACAATGAACTTTTTTTTACAATATCCATTCATTTATAACTCAAAATATGGACCCATGGAGTCTATTTTGGAAAACCATTCTAGTAATGATCATTCAAATATGCTAAAATTTTAGATCCTAAGAAGTTCTTTAGGGCATACCTATCATTGAATCACACCACATCAATCCCCACCATTCGAGTTCTAGGATTAAAATATGGAATCATAGTGGAATCAATAGTAATAATGTGAGTTCATAAACAAATGAGTAGGGATGCCCGTGTAACACCCAAAAAATTGTAGATGAATAGCATTTTTATCCTTTGAGTGTATTCCATGAAACAAAATGTGTAGATGTGAATGTAACATATAAATAAATTATAATATATATAATATTTTAATTCAATTAAATATATGTTATGTCCTCTAATGCACACAACAACATGTTATCTTGCATTATAGGAAACAAAGAAATTATTCGATATCTTACATTATAGGTGAGAATGAGTTTTACAGAATACAATTAATATTATAACATAAAATGATAATTACCACATTGATTTTAAATTGTAAGTTATAAATCGGATTTAGTGACTTAAGAAAATATACTGATGAATTAATTTTTTATAAAAAATTATAAATGAATATAAGAAATATTTTAAAATAAAGGAAATGTTTTTATAAGAAAATATTTTTATGTACCAAATGTGTTTTAACATATTAAAAAAAATTATAAAATACTAGGGGATGATATTAGTGGAATTTATATTTTTTTTATTGAATAATTTAATTTAACATTCATACAATTGAACTGATAAGTATAGTATATGAATATATCCTATCAATTTCTTAAATGTTCTATTTTTCTTATGGTAGTTTGGCCACCATTGGATGAAGCACCTGTTTTAAAACAATATATATATATATATTAATAAAAATTTTAAAAAACAATATTTTTCTAAATAATGATATTAAAATTATAATAGGTTGAATTGTTGATATATTTTTTATATTTTCTGTTTTTTGATGAATTTTGATAAATAATAAATTTTAATTAAATACAAACTTTCAGTCTAATTAATTTATATTTATAAATTATATTTTTAAATGTTTTAAAAGAAAAAATGGAGAAATTATAAATATATAAATTAGTTCTTTCCAATGAAATTATTTATTTATAATTTTTGATTAAGAAAAATAGTTATCTTTTGAAAAATTTCACATTAAAACCTTGCTTTCTCATCCCATATGCATAATTAATTTTTAATAAAATTTAAAAAACTATATATATTCAATTTGAAAATTTTAATTCCATATTTCGAATAATTATAATTTTTAACCTCTAAAAGTAAAAACTTATCTTCTACCAATGTGATTAGTGATACTTTTTAATATTAATTTCCACAACTTTGAGAAAAATGAGTTTATTAGGTGACTAAACATGAAAAATAATGGGAATGATGACTTAGAAAATTGTCCAACACACATTATGTGGTCATATTTCAACCATAAAAGTTATATTTTTTAGTTTTATAAACAACTAGATAAACAATATAGTGAATAAAACGTGTGTGAAATTGTTTGTTTCAATAATTTTCCAGTTTCCCACTAACACCACTTAGAAATGGCATTCCCCTCTCTACATTCCTCATAACTATCAGAATAATTTGTTTAAAGACCTATCCAAATCACTTCCTAACATACCACCCCTATTAATAGAAACCTTAAATATGGATTAAATATGAATTATGAATTAATTTAGGCAAACCTATTGGGGATACCTAAAGAAGGGGTAATATTTTTCTAAACGTGTCATTATCTTATTTCCTTCTCCACCTCCTTTAACTTTTTTATATAATGATTATATCATAACTACAATATATTAAATATAATTAGATGTTATTATGTTATTTTTATGACGTAAAACATTACACATATCCATAAAATGGATAATGAAATAATCATTTGTGCATATAGTGGACTACCGCCTTATCAACTTGTGTTGTTAGTTGTTCCATTACAAACATTAAAGGTTAGAAATAATAATGTACATACAATTTATATATTATATTAATGTTATTTTTTATTTTTTCATTTTTAATGAATTATAATATAACACATACCTTAGAGCATTCTAATTTTTGTGAATACAATAACATACATCGTGTACACGATGAACTACTACCCCAAGAAATAATGTGATTGATTCATGCTTCACATGGAATGTATTATTGATGGTTTTAAAAAGAATAAATGATATATGTGATATAATAATTATACTATAATTATATTATAAATATATAAAATTTACTTTAATTTCACTCAATACGATAAGAAAATGGAAACAATGTTAATTCATATGTACATCTAACTCTCTCTTAGAATGGTGTATTTCATTTTCAATTGTAAAATTTCATGGATTACTTGGAATAAATACAAATATAATATATATGTATTTTTAATCATTATTTAATTTAGGGATATGATGAAATAATGATCAATATGGGAGGAAAAAAAGATATAAAATACTAAAAAGACAATGTAGTTAACACCTAAAACATTAAAAATAATGATTGATTATTAAAAAAATAGTGATAATATGTCCTCAAAGAATATTATATGTTACCACAAAAATTTATTTTTTTTATTGAAAAATTACATTATGGGTTTAACACCATCATAAAAGTGTTAAAATCACCTTCAAATAGATATAATCATTTGGTAAAGGTTTTCGTCTCAATTTCATTCCATTGATGTATGTAATAACGATATGGAAAAAATTTCATTTATATGGTTTATATGATTACAATTGAAATTTAATGTAATAAAAACATTTTTTTTTCATGTTTCAATTTGTATTATATAATCTATCGATATTTGAATTAAAAATTACTTAGTATTAATGAGTTTCAAAATTCAAATCAATTTAATTTGGTTACATTACATCCTCATTTTCGATAAAATTATAAGATTGTGTATTTAATGAGTTTTCTCTATATGTATTGGTATTTACACATAATTTATATGGATTTACATTGTACATGCCTAATCAATTTAATGGATTATTATTAATTAAACATTATGACTATTTCATGGGTTTACATCACATTATGAATTTTATAAGGAATGATTACATATGGATATACATTGAAGGACATTATTTTATTATTGTCTAAATAAATCAATTAATTTTATTTTTATCTAGTTTTTCAGGATCATTTCCAATAAATAGTTCCATTTTTTCACTCCAGTAATTAAATTGGTGTAGAAAATTGTTCGATGAAAACTCTACTTCATATCTCCCCATGTTTGGAAACCTAAATTCTTATAAAATAATGTGTCTTAAAAAAGTTTTCAAAACTGATTTCATAAATATAAAAACAATTTATCCAATTAATTTCCACCGACTATTTAGGAAAAATGTTTTTAATTGAATCATAATGTATTTTACAATATAATTTCAATATCGATTTTATTGAATAATTGAATGGAATTTTTTTAATAGGTATTGTATGTACAGATTGACCCTCTCTCGTTTCTACGAACCATCCTTTGAATTTTTTGGGATACTCTTATTAATTTTTAACTGTTATTTTAAAATAAATTTACATTGTAAATGTTTTATTTTTTAAAAAGTAATTTTCAAAATTTGAAGGGTATTTTCCTTAAAAATGTTTTTAAAGATCTTTTTTTACTTCATAAATAACACCAACCATTATTCATACACTAAGGGGTATAAGTTGTGTTGATACCATAATGAATCTTTCTAAGGATGGATTGTGTTTCTTTTTCACCAATGATAGTATTTACATTCACTTATATGAATCATTTTGAAATTCATTGACATCCCCGTGTGTTATTCACTTCACTATGACTGTTGAAAATTAAAAATCCCAATAATATCCACATAATTTATCATGGATTTTATTATTTCATAAAACATATAACATTTTTTATTGGGAGTTTACATTGAATGTAATTTGACTAATATGGAATTGATAAATTATTATCCATTACCAAATATAGTTATTTGATAAAGCATATAGTTTTTCTATTAAATTGCTTATTCGATATACGAGGAATAAATGGATGTTATTGAATGAATTTGGGGGCTAGATAATTCATTCCCATAGATTAATTGGTAGTATATATAGAAAAATTAGTTTAATAGATTATGATAAAGGGGTTTCAATGATAATGTTTTAAAAATTATTTTGAATGATAATAATGGTAAAGGATTCATAAGCCTATAAAATATGAAATCCAATAACTATGAATTTCCTTTATATAGATTAATATATTATTATCCCTAATATTTTAAATATAAAATTTTTATTAATGCATATATTTATTAATTTATTAAATAAACATCATGGTTTTCAGTTATACAACTTTACATATTGATTATTCTTTATCTAGTTAATATTTTTATGTTATTTATTAAATGAAATGTGTTTTTTTTATTTGAAATTCCAGATTATTCATGAATATCATTCTATGTTAAATTTTCACATGTAATATGGGATTTATTTATTTACCTTTTCAAATTTATCATTCACATTGATTCATTATCATTACCACTATATTTAACAATTATTGAGTATTCGATATCACCATTATTTTTTACCATTACATGATTTGATAATGATTACTATGACTAATATTAAGTGATAAAATTGATGAAACAAAGTCATTTTCAAGGAAAGCAATGATGTAAATTGTGTATCGAAATTGTAATTTAAGACTCAGGTATGTGTCTTTTTTACCAAGACTACTAAACTGATGTAATTTTGATTTGTAATTTCATTGAATATTATGCCAAATTAATGATAGTAGGCACCAACTATAGGTTGTTGGTGTTAGGGTCTCCATAGGACAAATTACAAAACACACAAATATATCCACAACCCCTTGATCATTAAATTTTGGTATAGGTTATATGGTTAAACCAATAGTAATCTATACCCAAAAAACACACTAGTTGTTGATTTGTTAACTTCCATGGAACATAGTGGGTTCCCCTATTTCAACACATGGAGAGGTATCCTACTTGATATACATTATTTTTTTCACATAATTAGAGTAATCCCTAATCACATTCTCTATATAAGAGTCATGGTCTTCTTTCAACACCTTATTCCTGCATACATTACTTTACACAACATCATAAGAAAGGGTAGCCCAACATCATTAGATATTAAGAGTTTAAACATAATGTAAACTATAAGAAGATGGGTTATGATCAAATCATGGGGTAAATTTACCTCTACAATGGTTTAAAAATCAATCTCTACCATGGTGTAACAAATAGGTTATCCACGTAGTCTAGTACTAAGATCTAATAACCTATGAGATAATGATTATCTCCTAGAAGCTCTAGAGGAATCTCAATAGATCATGGGACTAGGTTATGAACCTATTTCCCATGGGATTTTAGTGTATTGTGATGTTTCTCTATTCGAAATATCTTTTAAATTAAGCGAAAAATTAATTGGATTATAGTAAATATGAGAAATATCCCTCAAGGGGTATCCCAAGAATAATCATATGACCATAAACTTTCATAAATTTGATTGGGTAGGTATGATTGAAAACCTATTTCATTGAATCATTCCATTTAATTTTTATGTTGTAAAATAATTTTCCAAGGCTCATTCAAGCTCAATAATAACATAAACTTCTATACAATATCATTTAAGGGGAATGCAGATTGAAAACATTATAATAACTTAAGGTACATCTTCAATTTAGAAATATGAATAATCATGATGAAATGACATTAAATCAACACCCATTAATTTAATTTTACATTTATGTCATATAAAAATTCACCATGGAAACCTAACTAAATTAAATAACAAGTGAGGATGTGTTGAAGAAAACTCATGTTAACCTCTTAATATGAAGTGAAATATCCTTATCACTAGTATTTGATCCCACGTGCTCTGTTAAAATCTGGGAAACCCCCCTCAATGAATATGTCCTATAATGAGGATGATTAATAAAAACACAAATGAGGCTAACATAGTAGAGTAAATACCCATACGATTCTACCCCATATGACGGAATTAAATTCCGAAAATGAACGATGTACATATTCCAATGTGGAGGGGATATAGGGGAAGGAATACATGTTGGTATTTTAGGGTCATAGAAGAATAATAGTAGGAGAAATAGAATAATTTTCGGTGGAAAAATGTTATTTTTCCCCATTTTAATGAGGAGTATGGTTTTTCAAAGCATGATCCCTCCATGTTACTCCACTCTATAACGTGACCACACCATTCATGGTTAGCCATCTGGTTTAAAATAAATACCCACCAAACATATAGTTGGAGCTCCCTCGACCCCTCTATCGAGAATATGTATAGTGAATGATTTAACAGTATATGGTTTAATTTTTTGACAAGTAAAAAATAAATTATTGTCCCCTATATAGTCTCCCTTATCCTTCAAAATGTTTTCTCAAACAATGTGCCTATATAAATTAGTATGAATTTTTGAGCAGTGTAGTTTTTACTGACCATGTGAAAAAAATGAATCCATGGATGCAATTTTCCAAAAACATTACCAATGAGAACCATACTGCTGAAACACTCCCAAAACATCCAATAAATCATCCAAGACACATTTAATATTTCAAATAACAATATAGCGGCATTCATCTAATCATAAATCCTTTTGGAATTTCCAATCAGGATTTCTCCAATGAAATACATGGATATTCAAACTCCTTCAATATTTTTCCATCTTGAAAAATGGGGTATTAGAACATTCAAAACGTTATACACATTTCCCATGAGATATATTGGTGAAAAAATGAACAATTCTTCCTACCTATGTTAATATATATTCACATAATCTTGATCAATTTTTTAATAACTAAATCACTTTCACCATCATGTTATACATATAAATCACACACTATTGAAATTGAATCCAGGACACAGAGACCTTATTAAAACAGAAAATGATGCTTACATGTGACAGTATAAACCAAGACATGATCTACCTATCATCCACTACATCAACATGTCTTTTTTTCTCCCTTCTATATGTTCTTTCATTTAATAATAAATTATGAGCCAGTACACTTCAACCATTATAATTCCATCATGAAGCATGCCACTTGAATCCTATTGACACTCAGGGAATGTTTCTCAACTAGGACAATCAAATCCATCATGAGGCTACTGGTCTCAGTCATTGATTTGATCTAGTTGTCTAATTCATTATAAAACAATCCGAACAAAGTCATACTTATATTAAATAAAATGCCTATATTGAGGCATAGACTACCAATATCTCATATTTATTGAGTGTTTTATGTGGTTCCTCACTAACTATAAAAATCTAATTGAAATAACTTATATCATACCACTTTTGGAATGAAAATCTTAAAACAAATCATATTCAGTAGCCAAGACCCAACTAAAACACATTTACATTTTCATTACCTCTATGAACAAGAAGATCATTCTGAAAAAAAAAATTCCATCACCCAAAATCTCCTTAAATATCTTGGATAAAACATCATATGTTAAATAGAAATAGAAAATAAAAAAACAACATAATAAATGGTCTTATCCTTGTATGAACCTTATCATATGAGGCCTAATAGCTGGAAACCATCATCCCACTATCCACCAAAGCAGAATCCATATTTCATCAACATCTAAATGAATTACAAATCCCTACATATAATTCGATGTCCATTTTTTGGACATAACATCATGGATGAAAATATGCCTTCTCATTTCAGAGAGCTTATGCAAGGGTCACCAGTTTCTACATACCATGAATAGTTCATTGAAAAATGCATAATTTCATCTCATAGTGAGGGTTAACAATCCCAATTATCTAGTATTTCACTCCCCACCATATATAATAACATAAACAACCCCATGTTTAAATCTGCCAATGAGTCCTTTCATCAATGAAGAAAAAATATTAATAAATATTGATGCATAGAAAATGCTCTCAAACTGCACATGGGAAGATGTGATTATAATGGGAATCATCAATTATAGACATGGAGTACAAAAAACCATCAATTGGAATTTAACACTCTTCCTAAGACACACCCACATCAAACTCAGCTACACATTCCTCTGTCCCACACATGATACTATGTTGCTCCAAAATCTGCACATAGGTCTGACCATTGGACAACCCACTCCAGCAACCCTATACATTCTTAATCAATCCTCTAAATTAGTGGGACGTTACTCAATTTAACATAACTGTTGAGAGACAATGCCTGTAATATTAATTAAAAACCATCACTCTTTGGATCGTACAGAAATACACACCAATTTATGACTTAAATGGCACCATTTGTTATGAACATATATCAATATCACCCAAAGCACGATTCCAAAATAATTACACTTTTGTTTTAACCATCTAGTTTTTATTAATTTTTAATAAATTAAATTTATTCTATATAATAGATTAAATGAAACAATGATGTTTATCGAATCACAACATACCATTAAAATTATTAATTAAATAAGTATTTATTACTTTGAAGTTAATTTTTATTTAAATTAAATAGAATCCAAAATATTAAAATTTAATATAATGGAATCATATATTTTAAAATTAATGATATAAAATATTTAATTTTTGATAATTATTATATATGTCTTGAAAATAAAACATTCTATAAAACTGATTTTTATTTCTTTTTGTGAACAATTATAAAAAAATAGACACATTTATAAAATCAACTTGGTAAAATAAAAATAATTTTCTAAATCATGTTGTCAAAATTATATTAGGATGATTTTGTGTTTTTTTTGAAATATTATTTTTTTAATGAATATATAAAAAAATTGGTTTTGTTAGGAATTTTTATTTATTTTCTAGCATTAAATCCCATATTTTTCATACATATTGCATTAAAAGTAAAATAGTTTAATTATATATAGTAATAAAATTTATTTATTTTTGAGAAATTACAAATTTAATTATGATTTAGTTTTTTAAAACATGAACATTTTCTATTTGAAAACCATATTTCTCATTGCATCTAATGGATTAATATGAAATTTAATTTTACCAATTAAATGACTAGAATCATGAAAATAGATTAAATATTTGGAATCTGAATAATTTATCTTCAAAAAAATTAAACAATAATTTTATACAATAATGTATATTAACAAAGTACAAATTACATACCACAATTGTAGAAAAAAAGGGTTTACAGAGGTGTCAAACTAAAAAGATCATTGTTGAAAATAAAACTACAATTTTTCAACACAAATTTTATGGATCTACTTGTAAATTAACTATTATATTATCAATAAAGTTTAATTTTAGGATCATTTTGTAATGATAATTAAGTGGGTACAACTTTTACATTTTAAAAATTATTAGTGCAGCATTCACGTCACTTATGAAAGGCCACCGCTTCTCATATCATCATCACACATCCAGAATCATTTTTTCTAGAAAATAATACAGAAGACCCTTTATTAATTTTGATCCTATCATCCCATGTACCATAGTTTGTTATGAATACATCCTTGGATGGTTTTATCTGTAATCATAAAGAGCCACTTCGAATGTGAGGTTAATTCTTAAACATTCATTTTTGGTTTATATCTTCCTCCACCTCCATAAAATATTCATATGTTATAATGTTATAAAAACAATAGTATCTCCAATATAATGATATTTTATTTTGATAATTTCAAAATGTATATCCATCTCCTCTTCCATAAAGTAAAAAATTAGATCATCATTCCTGTGTATACCAGACTACCACCACATGAATCAATGTTATTTGTTTTCCATCACAAACCATTACAGATGAATATAATGATTGAATGAATATTTAAATATGATATCCATAAAATCATTATACTTTTTTTAGTTTTTATTCAATATATATCTTTTTTACATTCCATTCGATTAGAATATGATAACGTCTCTCGTTTTTACTTGGAACTAACACCTCACAAAATATTGTTATTCATTCGTGCATAACAAGTAATGTAATAAGGAAATGTTAAATGAAAATGTTAGATATTTATGAGATAAAAAATATTTTTTAATGTTAATATATTATTTACATTTTATTTTTTAATCCATTATGAAATTTGATATAACATTCAAGTGTTAGTGCGACCTATCATCTATGTGATATGTGTATTTCATTTTCAATCGCTTAATTTTATGGATTATTATATAAACATAATTCCTAAATATATAATATATTTATTTCAAAAATAAATTTTGGATATTCTAAATCCTTGATCAATTAAATAGTACTAGAAAAAAATACACCAAAAATAAATTATTTATCGCCCACAACACGACGTTAACATAGAATTTTTAATAAATAAGTAATAAAACGTCATATGTAAATCATATATGGTATTATATAAACACATATGGATATATATTAGATTTATAATAATATTAAATTTGTTATAAATTAGTTTTCAATTCATGTGAATGAATTTAATAATTATGGTAAGATATTTTTGTCTCAATATTCCATCAATGATACATAAGTCTTGTTGTGAACATATCATCATTAATTATTTTTATATAAATAACCTTTTAAATTTATGATAATGAATATTTTCTGTTTCATTTTTTAAATTTTCAATGATCATTTGATTCAATGTTACCAATGTGAAAATGGGTTTATTATAGTATGTCATCATTTATCAGGATTACATATGATTATGTTTCTGATCCTAAATTTTTTTGATCAACCTATAAATAATTTCATTAATTTTATTATCCTATGGTTATTTCATGATAATAATTTTTTCCATTCATTTTAATCTTTATTTTAATCATGAGTTAAAATATTTTTTAATAAAAATTATCTTCATATCTCCCATTGGTCGAAACCCCTTTTTTCCTCCAATACTCTATCTTCTAAAATTCCATTGAAAAGTTTCCTTAACATTATTCAAATGATTTATTAAATATATTTTTATGTATTTTATAATTTTTAATATTTTTTCAAAGTGTATCATTATGCCATTTTCCAATCATGTCATATTTGGCATTATGAAAAATGTGAAAGAAAAACTTATTTTAACATATATGGAAAAGAAAATAATTTCCATATATGATGACCATTATTTTATTTGAATAATTTTTTATATGTTTAAAACGTTATTTTTAAATTAATTAATTTCTACAAAATTTTATCATTTTAAAATTTTAAAAATGTGATATTCAAAAAAGGATATTTTCCTGAGGAAACATTTTAAGTGATTTTTTTCAACATACATTTCCATGTAAGATGGCGTCTTTTGATATGGGTTATGATTTATTGGGGATATAACCCAAGTCTTAAATTATAATTCATTATTTGAATTATTATTGTTTCTGATAAAAATATATTAATGAAAATAATTTTCCATCTATATGTTATACCATGAAAAAATTCTTATGAAACAAGAATCATTTTCCACAATTTATTAGTTGATGAAGTGATGAAATGATTATGAAAACAATTTATTTTTTATTAAATATTTTATGATTAAATAATAATGAAACCAATTTAAATTCACAGGTTATAATATTATGAATGTCTTATGATCTTGTGTCACATAGATATGAAGATTATGTGATGTGTTAAACCTATATATCAATTCAATTCATTGTTTAATGATTGATATCTCACGAGATAATGGAGGATGGAATGCGTAGAAAATCCATTTCATTAAGGAAAATCTCCCACATTATAGTCTTAGGATTTAACATTAACTACAGTGATTGGTTGGGGAGTGAACCCAATCCACTATGGAAGTATCAAAAACATGAATTTAATACTATGTAATTCCTTTTCTATGCATTTGTGTATGACCCAAATCTATATATTATATAAATTTAATCCACTCATAGATTATGTTTATTGATTTCATTATTATTAACGTCTCATTAATTTGCAATAATTATTTTTTGAGTCAATTTTATGATCTATGATTTTTAGGGCGTGGGTTTCCATATAAATTATCATGCTATAATTACCTTTTTATAATGATATTATGATATATAAATTATTTACCATCACTAAGAAAATGTTCTGAACATTTCATATAATCCCTTTCCATAAGATTGGAATAATGGTTTTAGGTAAATAATTATAGTTAAGGGTACTATGTTGATGGTTCTTTATGGGACGTGTAAAAAATTTTCAAGATTTAGGTATATATTTTTTTATATTCTCTAAATGGAACATTACATTACCTTCATCTGGATTTTGTTTATTTATTTTAAGGAATAATAGTATAAAATGATCGATTATTGATGTGTGAGATTTTTTTGTCATAAAAATCTATATAACATTAAATTATAAGGCAATAATTGTACATTATGATGAGAAAAAAAATTTATATCTCTATGGAAATTCCAAAGGACTAGAATATGGATATGTCTATGGTTATCTCAACGGATATCCATATGGATGTTTCTATATATAAGAATGTATTATGGAATTTTTTTAATGGATATAGTTAGTAGGATCCATAAAATAACATCCCTATCATATTTTTAAAGGATGTGTTACTCTATATCATAGTTACCCAGGTGTAATTACTCTGAAAAAGGTTTATTGATATGAATTGATTGTCACTAGGTTCCTTACAACGATCCTTGATACACACCTAGTTTGACACTCTAAAGGGATATGATTTTTAAACTAACAACATCACTAAGAAACATCATGATTGATTTAAAAAATAACCATGAATAACCTAGGTTAATACTGAGGTCTCATAGATTTAAAAGAAGGTGTAATTTTTTAGACAACCTATAAGTGATTTTTCATAAATATGTGGTTAGCCATTATTATTATTATTTCATAAAATATTATTTCTGATATAATCCAATTTGATAAATCCTGAAGGTTCCATGTTAATATTGAGTTCAATATAGAGTTAAATGATTTTCATCTTTAACATCCTATGTTTATGGGATATATAATGTGTAATCTCATTGTTATTCCCAAAAAAAATTCTCAAGATGTGAATCAGGATTAGCTTCTAAATGAGAAAAAGAGAGATTAATTCTTTTTTGTGTAATTCATGAGGAAACATTATAATTATTTTAGTGGTTCATATGATCCACTAGATTCTGAAAAATTTATCAAGTCCGCTAATTTTTTTATTCAATAGTATTTGGAAAATGAATTAGTAATTTTTTATCTATTATATAGAATGAAAAGTGGATCAATACTGTAATCTCTAGAAAAATATGGCAGAACAAAATAAAATTGACTCCCATGAGAGGTAATAGTTTAATAGATTTATTTTTAATTAGTAGTTGTCTTATGTCCTTCTTAAAAATATGGAGATGGAATACCTTGATCATAAATAGAAGTATGATTAATATATTAGTTCCTGGAAGGAAAATTTTACATGATTTGTGAGGATTATGTAATAATCATCCAACCTGTAGGTATGTTTGTTCGATTATCGAATGGCATAGAACCAAATTTCCGAATACTGTTTGCCACAAGGGACATTATTTGCTATGAATAAATCATTTGATGTGCTCTCAAGGTGGAAATGGAGATATATATTACTAATAAATCTAATGTTTTCAATAAACTTTTATGGATTTCAATGGAATATCTAAATTCAATGGATAATTTAATATGATCCTTTTTATTCTTGAAGTGTGGAAGGGAACATGAAGGAAATTTTATTAAGGGGGAAATTGAATGTTTTAAGTGTAGAAAAGATGGTATATAGTAATTAACTACCGAAGTGATGGGATGAAGTTAGATAAAAATGAGAATTTGGATAAGGATACATAGAATCCTCCAACTATTCTATAGTGATTCAAATATAATTAGTATTGGTACTATGATAATCAATTACCAAATTTAATGTATAATGATGATGTTCAATATCAGTAACCTCTTGAGGAGAGTGAAAATGGTAAATCTCATGTGATCAATGATTTTGGTTAGGTGTATGATAACACTATGTTGAATGGTACCCCAACCATTCACTTTATATTGGATAATATATTATTGGACACTAGAACCACACATTCTATCAAATATAATGAATTTTATCAAGGTTACAAGAGGTCACCCAATTTAATATATGTAAAATTAGTTTTGAAAACAACTAATTTTTATATGAGCACATCTTAATAATTTTATTCATCTTATATTTTCATTTTTGTGAATATTCTTCTATAAATCATTTAATTATATCTATGGTTGAATTTTTTGATATCTTATGGATGAATATACATTCTCAAAAATATACCACATTAATTTATAAGGATGTAATTCCAAATATTATATTCTTAACAAACCGAAAATCTTATATAACTGTAATGATAAATGCATACTTTTAATGGAAATCATATCCATTTTAATGTTCATTATTTCAATTTATATGGGGTGTTCATATCAAATGGTTTAGGATAAAATAGAAAATAATGATATACATTTTTTAATAATATTTTGATGTATCTGTTGAAGAGATTTCTTATCTTCAATTGAATCATGAGGTTGAGTTTCAAATTTTCATCATACCTGGATCCATACCAATTTAAAAAAATCCTTATAAATTATCCTCTATTAAGTTATTATAGTTAAAGAATAAATTCTAGGATAAAATTGAGAAGGGATTCATTCATTAAAGTGTGTCACCTTAGGGATCACACATTATTTTTGTTATAAAGAAACATGGATTGAGGTGACTCTATATTGATGATCCTAATATGAACAAGATCAATATCTATAACATGAATCCCCTACCCCATACTGGTGACATATTTGATCTGCTATATAGAGATCCATACTTTTCCTAGATTTAATTTGGTTCCAATAACAATTAATTGATTTTCAAGAAGGAGGATATAAAAAAGTACAGAATCCACTAATAATTGGACCAAACCAACAAAGATTACTTAGAAATGTAGTTTTCTTGGTTGGGTTTGATATTATAAATTTTTTGTCTAGACATTCTCATGAATATGTAATCCACACACTAGTTTTACAGTAAACGTAGCTATTTTCATCTATATTTATGAGTGTGAGGAAACATTTATGGAATTTTAGAGATGATTAGTTAAAGAAATTTTACATAGATTACTAATTAGTAGAGAAGGGTTTTTAATATATAGTGATTAATGATTAATGATAAATACTACTCAATTGATGATTTGGAGTTAGCTATGTAAATTGTTTCATTAAATATATATAGGAATTATATTTATTGATTAAGTTGTTATATATAAAATTAAATAAAAAAATTTAAGTGTATATTAACATATAATGAGTTAAATATATGTTAGTGTTCATGGTCAGAGCTGATTATATATTATGACATCTCAATACATTTCCACAATGGGATAGAAAACAAGATGGTAGATTCATTCAGTCAAATGGATCATGAAATATTATCCATGATGAGGATTGGAAGAGATCCAATATTTATGTATTTGAAATGGATGAATATGGAAATCATGAAGGGAGGAGAGAAATATTATCTTTATTAAATTATTTTTATACATATATCCATGTTAATATTAAATAGGTAGATAAGGAATATGAAGAGCTTGAAATGATGGTTATAAATATCCCCCAGCGGAACCATGATCGGGATATAATGTAGAAGTTCATATACCTCTTATGTGTTCCATACATAGTAAATTTAATATATGTACCCATTAGAGGATTATCATAGTTATTTATTCTCTATTCAATCTATTCATGATGGATTTATAATGATGTATAGATATTTGAATGAGTATTTATGATCATACGTAAAAAGATAGATATAAAATAATTTTAATCTCAGTTCTTGCAATGTTAGTAAGTTAATTTTGAGAGACGAAACTCTACCAGGAGGATGTATCCACTACACATACAGGAATGGAGTTAGTAAAACATCAACATGTATTTTTTCCTCTGACTCCCCAAAACATCAAAGGGGGATATTGATAAATGGGTTGTAGTTGATTTACTTAATAATTCATTACATTTGATCACTATTATAGAAGATTTATCTCTGGATTTACATTCAAGGATATAAATTATGTATTTTATATGGTTTCATGGATTACCGCATTCAATTATATATGGTCAGTATATTTGGTTTACCTCAATTATCTAGAGAATTATTATGAATTCTCTTGATACATAGGTTTGTTTCAACACTATGTGTCTTACTCAAACAAAATATTAGTCAGATTGAAAAATTACAATATTATATTATATGTAGAGATCGTTTTTATTTTAATATAAAGTCGGTAAGAATCAACACCTTCACGTAGTTGATTTTCATACAGCAATAGCTTTCACTCAAGCAATATGATTAATTTTTATGAGTCCTACAGTAGAAATAATTATATAAATATTATTTACACAGGTGAAGGAAGATAATGAATGATTTTTGGGGGATAATTATATTCGATGAAATAGAAGATAATGTTTGTGCTATTTAGTAACACAACAATGCATCTATGAGTATACAAAAAAGTGCAGATAATTGTCACTAACTTGATCTTGAATATTAAGTTATTGATATGATATTTACCCAAAATATACTGATGATGAAGTTAATGTGTTTTTAAATATGGTAAAACTAAACCTAGGTTTATTTGTAAAAATTAAATTATTTAATGTATCTACATTTTTTCCTATTAGATGGTGCTTCCACCAAACTCGTCTCATATTCACAATTTGTTCCATGTATCTTTCCTGATAAAGTATATACGTGATCATTAACATGTAATGAACTCATAGGTCATAAACTTGAAGAATGATATTTATAATAAGACAAAACAATTAGGGACACTTCATTTTAAAAATAAGGTTATATGAAGTGATACATCTCACCTAGTCAAACTTTTTATTTGAAAACTCCAGTTGGAGGAAGCTACATCATATCGTTTGGATAAGATGGGTACATAGTTTCATTATATATTTTTTATTAGAGTGAAGAAATTTGAGGGTGAAATTCATTTTTCGTCGTAAGAATTTATCACACCGAGTATTGAATAATTTTTTAACAATTTATACTCTTTCAAATAAGTTGAGTTATAGGAAAAAATGAGTTTCATAAAACTATGATAAACTATTAATATTAATATTTATTAAAGTCTAGAATTTCCATTCCATTTAAGATGAAATAACGAATAGGAATAATTTTATTAAAATTAATTATAATTTTATTATATTAATTAAAAATATTGATATAAAATAAACAATTTTTGTAACATCTTTTTATATTTTGAGAATACATATTTCTCAAGGAAATGTTTTTATTTATATTTGTAAAAAATAAAAAATTTATTTTGTTTACACTTTTATAATATTAATTCTATAAAATAACCTTCATTTTTTTAATCAATATGTACAAATTATCTTATGGTGAATTTTTGCGGGTTTTTTATGAAAGGGAAAATTTTCTGTGACTTGTAAAAATATTTTTTATAAGGAATTTTAAAATATTGTAGGTAATCTAAAAAAATAAAACATTAATATTGTATTATATATACTATTAGTAAAAATATATTTCAATTAATCCAATTTAAGTCTTTTAAATAAATTCAAATTGAATATGGTTATAATTTTTTGTTGTGTTCTAAGAAATTTCTATTTGAAAATCAGCTTTCTTATCTTGTTTATGTTATTAATATTAAATTATGTTTTCAAAATTATTTGAATTGTATTCAGAAAAATGAATTGTATATTTTTTATCAGAATAATTTATAATATATAAAAAAATTTCTTAATGTTTTACCATAATGAAGTGTAAAATAGTAAACAAATCACTATGGTTATGGTAACAATGGGTGTACTGAGGTGTAAAAATAAAGAGATAAGTTCTTAGAATAATCCAAAATTATATAACACTCATCCTATTGAAATATTTATAAAAAATAAAATATTTTATTTATAATTGTCCATTTTGGGTCTTATGTAACAATTCAAATTTGGGTACACATTTTCTTTATAAAAAATATGTTTGTGCCACTATCCTCAGTTATATAAGGAAAACCCATATCACATCCAATTAAATCATCCAAGTACATTTCAATCAAAAATTCCTAGAAAAACACCATATTTATTTCCCCCCTATGACCCAATAAGTAGTATTTTTTTAATGAATCCCTCTTATGAAAGACTGCAATATAAACCTAAAGATGCTCTACAAACAAGATATAATTACATAAACATCTGATATTATTCTATATTTTCTTACACCTAAATAATATACTATACTAATATGATGAAATAACAAAATAAAATAATTCCCATATATTGAGATGTCATTATTTTATGTTAATAACATGTATCCATCTCTTATTCAATAAAAAGGTATAAAAAATCATCATTTGATTATATTGGGGACTACCACATCACGAACTGATGTTAATCATTTTTCGTAACTTAGTTTTATGGATTAAAATAATGGTGGGTAAAATTTTTATATATGATATAAATTCTGTTATTATTATTTGATTATTATATCAAATAAACATTCCAACATTCCATTCTGTGGGAATACTATAATGTCTCTCCTGTCTATGATGGACTACGATGTCCTGAATCAATGTAATTTGTTCACACATTACATAGAATGTAATAAGGATGTTTTAAATGAATAAATTTGAAATATATGATATAAAATTGAATCTATAATAGAAATATATTTTTTACCATTCATTCGTAGAATTTGTTGAGAAAATTCAATCAAAATTCATGAATTTGTATGGGCCAGCGTCTCGAAGAACAATGTATTTCATTTTATATGTCATAAATTTATGGATTACAATAAATAAAAAAATAAATAATATATATGATATTTATATAAAATTTAAAATTATGTTTACGGTTAAAACTCGATCAATTTAATAGGATTATGAATATAAAAGGTCATAAAAATCATGAAAATAAAGTAGCTATTTCCTAAACATGAATTTAAGTTGGAATTGTTAATAAATATTTAATATGTTGTCCAATATAAAACATATATGGTAGGATATATAAAAATAATGATATTTAATATATGTAGAATGAACATATATTTATTATACATGATTTTTTAATGCGTATGAATGAATTTGAGTCATAAGGAATGAGAAATTTGTCTAATTTTTCTTTTAGTGGGACATATGTCTTGTTACGAATCTAACTTTTTCTTGAAGTATATATAAATTCCATTTGAAAAAAAATATTATGAATATATATATTATAAATATAAATTATGTTTTATTTTATGTAATTATTTCATGGGTCTTATAACATAATTTTACAAAAATAGTATGGGGTTTATGAAACAATCCAGTCATTTATCAGGATTCATTATGATTTTCTTTTTGAGGATGAAAACTTACGTTATATCTCTCAAAAACCTCATTATAATTAATCACCCATAGTAATTTTTTCAAATTGATATTTTCCCTCAATTTCCAATCTTATTTTACTTTAGAGTTCCAAATTTTGTTTTTAATAAAAATAATCAATTTGTAATCCTTAGTTTGAAACACTATTTTTATAGAATAACATGTTTTCCAAAAATAAGATAATAATTTATATAACATTCATCATTTTATTTATAAATTCATTTTTTTCATGTTTTAATTTTTAATTACTATTTTATGTGATTCTTCATTTCATTTTTCAATCCTGGACCATTTGGATTTAACTGAAAATATAGAAGGAATATTTGTTTTAACATATATGGCTTGGATAGAGTTTTCCAAATTCAAAAAAATATTTCATTTAAATTTTCATTTATAATTTATGAAGGTTATTTTATATGAAAATTACTTTCAAAATATTTGATTAATTTGTAAATTTAAAATGGTTAGACTAAATGAAGGAATATTTTCATAAAAATAGTGGAAGTGATATTTCTTTCATATTAATTTTCCATATAAGATGAAATCATTTTATGTTATTTATTTATTCATTAATGGGGATATGATCCATGGATAAATTTGTTTTTATTTTTCTAAATTATTTAGGTCTAATATGAAAATATTGTTATGAAACTCATTTCTTTTCATTGGGTTATACTATTATTAAATGGTTATAAAACCTATTTAATGATAATCATGATATACATTGAAGAAATAATGAAATTATTTTAAAACCAAATTATTTTTCATATGTTATATAATGATGGATTTTTTATCAAACCCATTTCTATTCCTATGTTCAAATGTGATGATTATTTTCAGATCTTGTGGATCAAAGATGTTTATATTTTTTATGGCATGGACTCTTTTCTCCCTCCAATCCATTGTGTAATGATTGATATATCATGTTATAAAAAGGATATTAATTGAGAGGGAACTAAATTAACATTAGATATTTTTATACTATGATATTATTGGGGGTGAACCATGATTAATAAGATTTTTTGTGGAGTTACCCTATTCTAGTATAATAAAATTCCAATGTTCCATTAGTACTATGTAAATGATTTTCTATAATTACATGTATGCCTATAAGATTTGTATTATAAAATTGTTTTGATCTCATCGATAATGTTTATTGATCCAATTATGATCCAAGTCTTATGAATTTATCATACTTATTTCATGACATAATTTTCAGTATCTATTATTTTTACAGTATGGTTATCAAATGTTATTATCATGTTCTCCCACCCTTATTCTCATGATATGTTGATATATCCCTTCATTACCTTTAATGGGAATCTAATATCACCTTTATCATCTTTATTTTCCTCAGGATTTAAATAGACATTTTATGAAGGGTATATATAAGAAGAGTGTTATGTTGAAATATCAATATGGGATATATTGAATATAATTCTTGATATAAGATTATTTTTTTATTGTATCCCATGGAACTATAAAATTATGATTTTCATAGTGACTTTGTGTAATATAAATAAAATTCATTTGAAGATATATAATATAAGTGTTCAACTATGACCAGTCCTTCCCATTGAAGCTAATATTTAATACCCATGTTCTCTTGGTGGTCTATCAAAAAAATTAATCACCTTGGATATAAAGATGAGCCCTAGGACCTCTTATTCATATGTTTCAAGATAATAATAAAACCAAGCACAATTTATAAAAACGAATCCTCAAAACCAATCCAAATACACACATAAATAATTCTTAATCAATCATATATTAGCTATTAAAGGTCTTAGTAAAAACTAATTACATCTGTCACTCCACCAAGCCCTATTAATTGAGTCACATATCAGGGTCCCTAAGATAGTCATAGTTACCCATAGATCATCCTAGCACCATGGTCACATCTCAAGGGGTTCCTTATAGAAACTCATATCAACTCAAGGTATATAATATTCATAAAAACCTCTCCGTACAAGTTAATGAAAACATCAACCTAAAATGGTCAATACATGTCCATGTGGTTTTAAATATACAGGTTGGAAATTCCATTTTTATAGAGTAAAAAACCCTCTATTTTTTACCAAGAATGATATTAATGTTGAACCTATTAATAACTGTTGTCTTAAGGAAACAAATATAGTGAAATTTCCTCTAAATGATCAGCTTACTAAGCCATAATCCATTTCAATAATCCTCAAAAGGATCTAATCTCCATTCTATACAACTATGATCATAGAACAGATAAAAAATAATAGTCATTGGGAATAAATATACCATAATAACCCCCCTTGAGGTCTTCATTCAGTATTAATGTTCTGTTACCATTATAGATAACACTAGAGAATCTGACAATATATCAATGATCAATGAGTGTTTAATTAAAATGTTTTAGAAATATATATGTTCATCTACATCTGGGATATTATGAACCTTTTCTTAACCACACATCAAAAGTAATATAACCTGAAAAGGGTATACTAGAATGGATAAACCATATAACTTCATCAAACATGTTTTAATAATACATTCATAGTATCATATCATTTATTGTTGCATACAATACAGATGGTTTGGTTAAGATGGATAACATTCCAGGCCATGTGGGAAAACATCATATTAATCGGTAATGACCAATTAAATAATGATAACCATGTTAACAATTCCCTAAAATGGTTCCAACATCTATTAATATTATTCTATATTGACCCAATAGGGTCATTGCTCATCCAATACATGAAGAATGAGTAATCACCCTCACTATTAGATATCTCATCTAAAATCTACATCACATTCCTTTAGAAGAATATATACATATTATTAGTCAAATTTTGATGAATATCCCCAAGACCACCATGAGAGAACACTATTCAGGTTTTTCTATACAATTAAAAGAGTGTTCTCATCACTAATAGAAAAATTGAACACTAGAAGGACTAAAACATGTGGACTTTATATTACATATATGATGCATGAGATTCCACTTTCATTCATCAGAGAAGAGTAGAAATTTATCAATATCCTACTAATGAAATATTGATATAAAAAAATCACTAATAAATTAGAAACTCCTCACAATAGGTGCATCGCTCTAGGATAAAATCATATAAAACTTTATCAAAACATTTAAATAACAATATTTAAAAAACACCAGAAACTCAGTAAATCTATCAAAAATATGTATTCTCGATGTACAGAATAATATCGATAAAAAAACTCTGATAAATTCCAAATAATCATTTTTACCTTTTCCCAAATAGTATAAATATATGAAATGAAATCTTTGAATCAAAATTTTCATGACCATTATCCAATAATTATATGAAAATAACGACATTGGTTGATAATAACGACTCAAGCATTCCGACCCATATTCTCGAGGCTTCTAAAAAGGAAGCGAGGGACCGAAGTGTGTATGTAGGGAATCAATGTGATCAAATCAGAGGATTATACTAGTTAATGTAACCAAACACAATACATATAAAAAAATAAATATAATTAAGAAGAAAAAATATCATGGCCTTGATAAAAAAGTAGAATGAAATAAAAAAATGAATTCCCATGTCATATATAACAGTGATAACCCACTAGGATAATCAAATAAACTAAAATTAAAAATATAAAAAGTACATGTATATAGTACTACTCTGATCCATACCACATAATCGATATTGAAATTTATATTCAATACATTACACTCGATTCGTCTTGGGACTAAGACCATATTGTACTAGAAACCAAGTACAGGACTACCTAGGTACCCTGGTGCAATGGTGGCCTATGTTGGGTGTGAGTTCAAAACTATGTTGGGAACCACTAATAATGCCCCGTAAATATCTTTCAATACGGAATGTATGTACGATTTTGTTAATAATAACGATCTAGACAATAATAATAAATAATATATAAATAAAGTAGATAAGATAAGTTATAGAAGGGATATAAATTATATGTTCATGCCCATGCCATAGTTTCATCTCAGCTAAGACAAAACACGAGTAAGAACAGATAAAATAAATCCATCATTTATCATTTTTTATATGATCCTAATCGATCATACCTACTTGAACCAACATCAAAATGTATCCATGAACTATATATTAAACATTTATATAAATATAAAAGGGATCTAGACTGCATAACCAAGTGAAACATGTATAGTAACAATCATATCTTAATATAAAAAGTTCCTTTGATCCTATGGTCTTATCCATTGCAATAAAAATTGAATTTTGTTGTTTCTAAGAGAAATATTTAATGAGATCTTCCTTAGGATAGCATCCAAGTAATCTATATATGTAATCCCAGTATCAGTAAGTAATAAATAAAATTTCAATTACCCTATCAACCCAACCAATGAATTCAATATCGTGTTTCCTAGTATCACTCAGGGTGTAATATAATCTCATCATTAGTATAGATTGTCATGTACCATGTAGAAAGTGAATTCCATTAATCTCAATCATATAAATGTAACCCCATGAGAACTAATCATAAATAAACTATGAATTATTTCATATCCATTATCTAATCATCCAAGGCTAAAAATCAATACCTCTTGAAGTATGTATTGGCATAATGGTCTTGTAATAGTGATTTAAATTGGATCATAATTCAGATCCCAATATGTACAAATGTGAATACCTATAATAGAATCAAATCATATTAGGTTCCAAGATCAATATTCTACGAAAAATTCCTAGGATCTTAGTTACATCAATATTAATCATGTGAATGATTAAATAAATGGGATTGCGTGACCAAATTCCAAATCTCATCATCATTACCACAACCCCTAGGGATTAAAGTTTTGGTACATGTTATAGAGGATCAATACCTTTATATATAGTATTACATTATTCCTGGAGATTAATCTACATTAATATAGCACAATTATGATAATGTCTTTGTGTCCATGGAAATAAATGTTTATATTACATCAAAAGGGAACATAAACATGGAATCAATATTTGATTCTCTATTGTGATCACCAAAAATCCATTTGATATTTTAAAAATAAATGGAATAACCTATGGAATACATAAATAAATTGTTGATCTTAAAAAATAAATATGTTAATAAAAATATAAATAAAGCATAAAATGTGGGTTAAAGGTAAAAAAAGATGTCATGTAATAGAAGGAAAACGAGTAATCATGTTGAAGAATTACATAATGATCATGGTATCATAAGATTATGTCAACAAAGGAAATGTGGTAGAAATATAAAACATTAATTAAACTTGTATCAAGGACAGCTTCCTCGAAAATATCACAAGGTTAAAAATGTCCCATAATGAATTAGGTTTAATCCCAAAGCACATACATAACATATCCGAAGACTAATTATTTACCAAAGGCAGAACTAAACTATTGGGGATTATGCATCATTCCATGTTCAACATCTATGTGTTCCCCCTAAATAATATCAATTATATGGAATACAAAAATAATTTCCAATGGTTTTAAAAAGGGTTATAAAATACTATGTCATATAATCATCAATGTAAATTTCACAATGATGGAATTTGGAAATGATGTTAAGGCTTCTATTTCCCCAAAAAAGGAAGGGAAAATAAAATAGGTCTATATGTGAGAGGTATATCTAAAAAATATATAGGTAATAAATAGCATCAGTGGTAGTTGTAAATATTTAAAATAATATTTTGAATATGAAAAACATTCATTATAACAAAAATCTTTTAATATTATGTAACATTAAAGGATTTCATCATAGATGGAAAATGATTTTGAATGATCTCATTGAAAATTTCATAAATAAAATACCCATCCAATTTTGATAACACATAATAATAAAAAAATATTTTCACATATTAATTAGAAT
The DNA here is from genome assembly GCA_963277665.1 of Viscum album. Taxonomy (NCBI): domain Eukaryota; kingdom Viridiplantae; phylum Streptophyta; class Magnoliopsida; order Santalales; family Viscaceae; genus Viscum; species Viscum album. Next base: position 61,249,062 of record OY728152.1, on the reverse strand, counting down.
AAGTTTTAAAAAATAACCCTTGAAAGTAAAAAAGTTTCCATTAAAATATTATGTGTCAAAGATTCTGAAAATTTTATTTTCATGAAAAATAACTTAAAAATGAAGATTCATTTAACATTATTATATGAACTATAATGAAGTACACTATTCCATTAATTATAGGTAAATTACTTATATTTTTTAGGAGAACCAATTATGGTTATAAATTACATTATAGAATCATAATAAATCATTTTTTAAAACATTTTAAAAAAACATGTATTTAATAAGAAAAAGGATTCTCGACAGAGGAGAGAAATTATTTTGGATTTTCATTCTAAATATTTACAGATAATTTTATGTAAAAACTAGTTAGAATTGGTAATATAACATGAATAATAATTGGATAAATAGATGAGATGAGAATATACTATTATTACTATATAATTATCAAATAATACCCTTTAATTGAAATTCCAGCATTAGTTACCCCTATTAAAACAAGGTTGAAACTTAAATATAGGCCTATATGGTAAATTTTGATTAAATAGTTAACATGAATAAATTAGATGAATTATAACTCAAAATATCATAATATTATAAAGAATAAAGATCATTTATGTAAAGGGGTATTCTGTACACCATTCAAAATAATGTTGGTGAATAAATGAATATGTGTCTCAAAGATGGATGTTCTAAGACAAAACCATTACAGTGTTTGTATCACTGTATTGAGAGTTAATTAGGGGGTTATTATGTGTAAAAAATATATAACAACACAAATTAAGGTATAAATAATATATTAAGTAATTTAAAATATTTTTACACATAGTTTTGGCAGAATATAATTAATGAAGTTGTCATATGACACAATGAATGGAAATTTTGTTATGAAACACCATACCCCATGATTCTAATTAGGTGATAATAATTTAACCTTCTATATATTGTATCTAAAAATGTTATTAACTTATAATAAAACAATATAATTATTTATTATATCATATATGATCCTTTTATAATATCTCATTACACGTTCACAAATAACCATTCATTTTCACAATCATTTCAGGTGTTAATTACTTTGTTTTCTCCTTCATGGTTCTTTTGTGAATGTTTCGAATATATTACATATGTTATAGTTAATAAAAATAGTGCATGATTTTTATTTTATAACTTTAAATATTAACATTATATACATATTGATAATCATTACTAAAATTTTAACATGGAGAATGAATCACATCTCTTCATGGAGAGGGCTAGTCATACGTTTTCACGTGTGATGTTATCATTTACCTAATGGGTGAAAGGGTATGGAAGTAGATTTTATATTAATATTTTATAATAAATATAATTTAATAATATATATATATATATATATTCATTAAATTTATCTTTTTTATGTTCCATATAAACTATTATAGATAAATGAATCACATCACTTCACCAGGTGGTAGTCCTAGATACACATGAACGATGATATCATTTAATCAATTGATGACAAGGTAATAATTTCCATGATATATTCATTTCAAATAATTATTAATATTTTAAAGTTAGTATATGTAAACAGAAAATTAATCCTTCTTTCCTTCTATGTAAATTGTAATTTAGAAACAAATCGCAGTGCTTCATGAGTATATAGCCCTCCATACAGACATGCGATGTTATCATATTCATCATAGAATATGATGTAATTTTGAATATGTTTAATTATAATTATGATGGTTTAATTATAAAATATGTATCATATATACAAAATAAATATTATATTATATATATATTCATGGGAATTGGTTATGGAAAATTAATTATGTTGGTTTGCAAGGCGGTAATCATCCACACACATGATGACCATTTTCATTTCCCATTTGAGGGGGAAAGAGATGCTTGAAGGTAATACACAATATATAAAAAAATTATAATATAGATATTATATTGGTAATTATAATAGTGTGTTTTAATACTATTTTATGGAGGTGTGGGAAGAAATAAAATAAAAATCCTATTTAAGGATGTCACCTCTTCGCCGAAGATCATATTTTAGATTAAATAAAAATGCTTTCCTGGATAGATTTATAAACAACCTAATGATTCTAAGAAAATGGTAGTAAACATGGGATGTTATTTGGATAGGTAATTATCAATCAAATTAGTTGTAAAAAAATCAGAAATTATAGGATAGTTGGAGTCCTTATATGGTGGTGGGGAGGACACATTTGGATTAAAAAAAAGAATAATTCCACCCATGTTTTTCATTGGACACATGACACATTAATTATAAAATATTTTACCAAAAAATTTTAATGGCAAAGATTAGTCCATTAACTATTAGTTAAGAATGATTTTCTAATTTTTAACAGTAATCCTTTTAGTTTAACCAAACCAGTTTTACCATTTTTTCCAAAGAAGCAGTAATTAGTTTTTTTATTGTACTTATTATAGTGATAAAAAACTAATTTTACCTTTATTTATTATATAAATTCTTAATATTCCATATATGGAATAAATTTAATTGAAATTTAGCTCATTTATTTTTTCATATAATAATTTAAAATTAAACCCATAGACATGAACAATGAATGTTTCTAAAAAAATCATCAAATTTTAAAAAAAAATATATCAAGTTTCAAGATGAAATTTATTCCAATGAAATAAATAAAATTAATATATATTTTGTTATAGTAAATTTAAATTAACACCAAATTAAAATAAAATATAGATCATTAATGTATTTAATTTAAATGAATTTTTAATAAAAATATGTATTTTTACTAGTAATTAAAAAATGACTCATTTTTGAAAAATAGATATATATTACCCTAAAATATTTATGATAAGAGAGTTTCAAACATAAATTTAATTTTTAAAAATAAAATTTATAAAATAAATTATGGTAAATTTCCAATTACATTCTTAAAGAATGACTAAACTACCATTCTATGAAAATATAATTTTTATGAAAATAATTCTTTCTCCTTAAAATGGAACTTATATTATTACTAAAAAATTGGCTACAAAATAAATCATTTTAAATATATTTGTAAACCATATATATTCAGAATTTACTTAATAAAATTTATACTCACCATTCAAATGCATTGATAAAAAAAATCATATTCTATAATTAAAATATTATATTATGACATGTTTTATTATAACTAGATGTTGGGATTAGCATAAGATATACACAAAATTAAAATTATTTGAAAAAATCCTAAAATATAACGGATTTATATTATACCACCGAAAAAAATCATCATTATAATTTTGTCTTGTACTCTTGAATAAATGGTTTATCATCTCAAAATCACTTTAGGTGATACCCAAATTGTAAAAAGATTTAATAAAAAAAACTTCTTTAAAAGTGATAAAGGGACCTTTGAAGTCATATGGAATAACACAAACTAGGTTTTAATCGTTGATGAAATAGATTTCATGAAAAGATATGGACATGGAAGAAAAGTGTAATGTCTAAGTAATTATGTAGTTTTATAGAGACTATTAATCATAAGAAATTTAATTACCATGAGAATGTAAAACACCATAACTGTAAAATATAAAGTGATGTTATAATGGTCATTTAAAAATAGTTGTCTTTTTTATTTAAAAAAACAATTAAATTCTTTCAAAATAAAAGGGGTACAATCTGAATTATTATACACCATAATATATTATAAAATCATTTAAAATAATAATAACTATATTTGAAATGTTCTCCCAATATAATTTTTTGTGTAGATAAGTTTCCATTGTATCATATTCCTCTTTTATATATTATTCATAATGGTCTACCATCTTCTCTGATGTATAAATGTGATCCTCCATGTTTATATTCCATTCATGGAAACGTCTTATCACAATAAAACAGAGAGTTTTATTTAGAAAAACAGATATATCTTAGTGATTATATGAATCACAATTTTTAATATCTTATCAGTATAAACGTGTGTGGAATTAATCAAGAAATCCACCACCAAAATTTCTTCCAGTAAATGCATAGTGATCTCAAAATATTTGTCTTTTATTGTCTTCTCCTCACATGACTCTGGATGTTATTAATCTACACCAAAATATTCTTTGTAATACATAATCTTTGTGACCTTAGAGGTAATAACATGCGGTGAATTATATCCTCCTTACACCAAATTATTATCTTCTATTGAACCACAAACATTCCATTGATCTCCCAAATCAATGTAAACCACCCTTTTTTGATATTGAAGGTTCATGAATTCCTCCCTTTAAATATTTTACACGTAGATCTCAAAATACGACTCCTCTAGTATTATAATATTTAAATTTCAGGTTTTCATCATCTTAGTTAAATGTGAATATTTCTTATGCCCTTTGGTATTCTTCCCATTGAGTATAATGTAACTTTTGAAATCTGAATCTCCTTTCCAGACCTTCTTCCTTATCAGGAAGTAAAGATATCTACTAACCATTTTATTATCGTCTATAATATTACTAGTGTACTCCTCACATAAATCGTCCATAAAGGATCCCTTCCCCTCAGTGCACTTCATTGCTTGTGTTGGAACACTCTATTCTTGAATCACCCCAAATTCCCATGCCATAAAAATGTTATCCTAGTTCAATAGATGGCATATCCGATTTCAAAATTTTCTTATTAAAGGTATTCACACTACCCCTATTTAGATGGAGGTACATTCCTTAAATTATCATTGATAATGATACCCGATAGACATACCTTCTCTACCTACAAAAGCACCACACAATGTGTCTGGTCCCCTCTATGTCACTCTAGTTTTAAAAATATGTTATATATAAATATTTTTTTATTTGATCCCAATAATCAGATATGGGAATCCAATCAGCCCCCGAGATCATCCAAAATATGCATTATTATCAATGGATCAACAATATCATGTCGCAAATAGTCGAATAGTTCCACCATCATCATATTAGAATAGTGGATATTGCCTCTTTCAAAATAAAATTATAATGAATTTACCTATTACAAACCAATGAAGAAAAATCAAGGCTAGTACAAAAATATCTCCAATGGATTTTGTTCTAGTAGTTTACTTACCACATAACTTCTTTCATTATCCCATGTAGAAGAAAATATTCCTAGATTCTTACATGATAAGAAATAGTTGGTCCATGAGTCAAAGGACATTTCTTTTTTACATCAAAAATTATTCATCCTAATAAATACACACCAACTCTATTGGAGGGTTTCAAATATCCACATCCACGAACAAACATGGATTAATAATATGAAGAAACACCCTTTCTAATATCATAAAATAAATAATGATCAACCAAAATTACAGGAATACATATAATATATGTATATTAAATAGGAAACATTAGTTTAAGTAATCGTACCCAAATATCATTGGTTGGATTATTGTGATTCATATGAAAATCTTAAGTCCATAAAAAGAGATAGAAGGTAAAAACGTTTCATTTTTAAGGGACTTAGACGATGAAATAATCATGTCATCCATCGATGAAAATAGAATCATCATTTAATGTCGGTCAGGATGAACAACAGTCTCTAAATCATGTAACCCATAGCTTCATAAGTTGTTCATGTCAGAATCATGAACAAAATTCCGTTGATCCTTGAAATGGGACACCATTTTCATATTCAAAATATTTTATTCTTCATTGAACCTCAATGTTGAGCGAGATAGTTGAGGCTGTCCTTCAAATATATTCTGATGCATCAAAATTGTCGTGATAGAAAGAACTCTATGAAGGGAATTAGGGAAAGATAATTGAAGGATTGAATGTATCCATAGTTCTGTATAAGATAATGGAAATGAATCCCCCCTCCACCAGTGGACCGGGGTTGGAAATATATTTATATTTAGAGAATTAGTGAGATGAGATCCCCTCTGAATATCCCTTTTCATGAATATGTAATCTCATCTGATAAAGTTAACTGGTTTCAACATAAGTAATAATAACACATGATTATATTTCATGATTCTATTAATAATGTTTTGAAATTATCATTTGATTATATTCTTACGTGATTTAATTCCATTTCATAAGAACAATATAATCCTTTGGTTATGAATTATTCTATTTGACCATCATCTCTTACACTAATAGATGATTTTTTTCCTTTATGAATCACTAACGAATAATAAGATCCATAAAAAAAGATAAGGATTTAATTATATATCTATTTATTAACAAAAGAAAATTTGTTAATGAAATTAATGGATACATATTCATATAGTGAAATAATACATTAATGTATGAAACCCATATAATGTTCAACTAAAAAAATTCCAAAAATTTAAAAACATAGCACCCCGGAAAGAAATGTTACATGTAAGTTAAAAAAAATTAGGAAAATAAACATAACATTAGTCACCAAAATAAAATTATTTATATCTTGATGTAACATGCCAAATATGTGGATAAATTTAATGAATATTCTCTTAAATCCGGGTAATAACCTTTATTACCATAAATCATTAATGATAAAAATACATTCTTTCAAGAATTTACCCACTCATTATAAAGAAACAAATTACTGAATTAATAAAAAAATAAAAAAAAGTCATACACACCATTAATGATAAATTATAAAACAATCATAAAAAAAATTAATCAGTTTTGGGGTCATTAATACAATCCATTTTAATTTCCATATGACAATCATCTCTTAATATAAGCTAAAAACATTTTTCTCTACATTATGAACATATTAAGGTTTAAAATCCCTCAATAATTTTTTATTAAAATATATAAATGTTATTAAATAAATATTATATTTCATTAGTACCATTCAATATATTATTTCAAATCCTTAATGTAAAATTTCTGGAGAACAATCCTTACATATTTCAGTCTTTATATTACTGAATTCTTCAATTTACATAAATATTATATTAAATCAATCCACAAAAATACTAAACTATTAAATATGTTACATAAAATTATTACACTGTACCACATTCATAAAATATGTAATATGAATCAAGTATCTATATTAATCAACCATAATTAAATAATTATTATTACATTTAACATAAAAAATAATGTTAGAAAATCTCATACATCTAAAATTTCTTTTGTGGCCACTTCACCATAAGTAATATATCTATCACCCATAGCACCTTTCTTATTTTTTTCACTAGATTCCCCCTACAACATATATTTATATAATTCTCATACATTTTATCTATAAAACATTAAATTATTGATGATTCCATATAGAATATTTTAGTTTCAACCACCGTGTTATTTTAAATGATAATTTCTCCTCATAAAATCACTAAATAAGTGTCCTCCTTATCCACATGATAAATATCATATCATTATTATTATACATCACCTTGAGATCATCCTCCACATTTAATCAATATATTCAAAACTAAATCATTTTTCCCAATGTTCTACACCACCCAATCTCTTAATCGACACTATCCTTAACTTTTTTATTTAGTCCATGATTTGTTTAAGGAAAATTTTGTTAATAAAATATAATGATAATAAAGTAGGTATAATCAAAGGATCCTTCACATTAGAAATTATCCCACTTAGTTTCTCCATAACATATTTTTTATCACAATAAATGTAAAATAATTTCCTTTTGGTACCATCCACAGACTAAAACTGAAATAAATAGTGTAACAATCAATAACCATTGTGTAATATCACATAATCACGAATAATTGCTTATATATTATTTAAATCATGAATAATTTTTTTAATATATGAAACATAAAGCTTAAAATAGTCTATTCATAGTCATTATTTAAATCCTCCATGTCGGTTTGTAATGTCTTTTTGAATTTAAAAGGAATATCCATTGGGAGTGTCAATATAGTTATACACAAATGGTCATTATCTTGCACTAGGTAATTATTAAATCCATCAAAATTTTCTGTTTTGAGGTTATTACCACAATGTAAATCTAAGATAGAGCCACATCCACTTGTATTGTTTTGATATGCCTGTATATTATGGGAAACCACTAAATCGATCAGATAACAAAATTACAAGAACATTTCCTTTACATTGAATCATGCTTATTCATATCCATATGGATATTAAAAATGTTTTCTCATCCGAGATTCTAGAGGTTACATAAACCTATTCTTCTATAAGAACATTGATACCTTTGATTTTTAAATATTATTAAATGATTCATTAATATAAATATAAATTAATTTAACATAAGAAATTTAAATGTACATTGTGTAAGGAACCAAACATTTTTATGTAAAATGTCATTTTTTGATTAATCTAAATTCTGTATAATGGTTATAAAAATAATGTTCATTTATTTGTATTTTTTATATCTCATCATATTAAAAATATCATTAATCTTCATTTATATTGTTAAAATATCCACTAAAAAGTGAAAATATGATTAGTATATACACATGGATATGATGAATCTAATTAAAATTGAATAATGAAGAAATTAACTCAACTTATAAGATCATATCCTATGAAGCCCATTTATCATTGAATCCAAGGGAGATAACATAACTAGAAATTTCACAATTCCAATAAAATCTCTTGATCCAACATCAAATGAATTAGTGAAACCATATATGGTATGATTTCATGTTTTTCATTCTCATGACCCAAACCATGTATGCGAAACCACCTCAGAAAATAGCACCATTACCCAGAGTAAATTTTCATGTCCACTAAATGGCTATGTATCTAGACAATAATAATATGAATATTAATATTCTATTTTCAATCCATAAGGTTATATTTATATCCTATTATTGTTACATTTAAAGTTATTTTGATTTACAAAACAATATAGCCCAAATTATATTTTTGAGTTATATAAAATTTCAATTAGGTCATTATTTTTTATGAAATAATTTATTTTTTGTAAAAAATAAGTTTTAAAATATTATTATTTTCATATAATTATTATTAAATATAAATGATAATACAAATTTTTCTATTTCAACTATAATTTTTATAGGGGTTTGAAAAGACCTATTTATCAAAAAAATATACATTTCTCAATAAAATAATGAAAACCAAACCGATTTGGTAATAAATATGTGAAAAAACCATGGGATGTTTTTTAGTATTTCATAAATTATTATATATAGTGTAAATCCTATGTTTGGGAAACAATATAGAAAACCTCTCACTTTTCCTATATAAATCCTCCCAATCTCCCCATTTACTATAGTAATAATATTTATCACATCATTACTCTTTCCTACCCAAAATATAGTCATCCCAAGGTTCCAAATAATCTTAATATGTTCCTCACAAGTTTTTGTTGTATCCCTAACTATGTAAGGGATTATATCCTTATCTTATTTATTCATGAATCATATTGAATTTATGAACTTTATTTCTAATTTCTGTATTCGGGTGTGTTTCCTCAAATCCCTATAACTGTCAACTTGATGTGAAAATGATAATATACACTTTTCACTCAATTTAAAATATTTTATGAACCTTACTAAACTTACATTATTCAAGTGAAAATTCAATATGATATATCCATACCAAACCTTTTTGTTGTAAATATCATTTCCATTTATACTCAAGGATTTTCAACTATACATTCAAATATATCATTTATTTGGATATTACATGTATTTATTCCACACTACATGACATTAATATAAATGTTTTGGAAATATTGCCTTATGTTATTGTGTATATTTGAAAAAAATTCATGTACATTATTTTATTTTGATGGGTGCCCCCATATAGCACTCCAATGAATTTGGTAATGTTTTTGTCTCATGGGATTCCATATGTGGTTAATGAGATTTTATCCTTTGTACATTCTGTTACGATGTATCCATTTATTAACATGAATTATTCTTATGATATCATGTCAGATTTTGATTCATAATTCCCCTATTCCCTATCTATTATCATGTTATATCACTCCTCATTGTTAATGTTTATGATTCTCAAGTTTTTTTACGATAGAATTTATTATTTTCTAACATGTAATTCATTCATCATGTTATGATTTTATACTCCCATATTGGGATTTATATATCTACAATTTATTATTTATGTCTCTGGTTTATCCAATTAAGTTATATGTATGATGAAATATTATGATCACGATAAGGATGTTTTCAATAATGTCGATGTACCCCTTATTTTAGGATTTTACGTAATGTACCAAATCACTAAAAAATAAATCTTTATGATATTTTGGGTTGTATTATATATATTATAATGTATTATAGAATATATTACTAGGTAATGAAGACAATGGTAATCATTTTTTTAATCAAAAGAATGTTTAATTATTTTTGGGATTATGATAAGGAATGTATAGAGGAACATTTTTAGAAAATAATAAACATAAGAATGAAACTATATTTTTGTTCATTAAATATAGAGTATGTGGTTTTTAAAAATATATTCCCCTTCCAGATACAACAATTATATGTTTATTTGGAACATATTTACCTATGTTTTTCACCCAAAACCCCATATTAAGCTAGAATTTTGTAGGTACTAGGGTACAAATTGGGACTTGATACTGATTTGGTTTGACACTCCCTGGGGATACCCTTTGGTACAAATGTATGTTCATTAAAATCCGATATTAAATGGTTAAAAATTCCCAAAATATTCTGTTATTGAAAATAGATCATGTGTATCATATATGGAACCCAAAAAAATCATTTGTTAGGGAATGATATTCTTTTTATAAATCAACCCATTGATTTTAATGGATTCCCCTTTAAATGATTAATAATTTAGAAGTACTCATCCCTAGTTTTCCCATTATTCAATCCAATGGTCATAATTGGTGGAATATATTAAATAACCATTGCGAATGGAAATGTGATGAATGAAGAAACAAAATTCCCAACAAGATGGAAGAAGGAATCATGATCAATATAAAAATACACTCTCTGTTGAATCATATTTAGAATAAGAACCAGAATATGGTGGAATTAAAAAAATCCTTAAGAAAGAACATGATGCAATTGAGTACTACTTACTATATTAGGCTCTAAAATTTAATAGATAATATGATACCTTAATTTTTTAACAATAGATCAACTCCATTTATAAACATCGTCTCAATCATTCAATGAATTAATAATGAGAAGGTTATACTGGTCATCTATCACAAAAAAATAGAATCTAAATAGTGTTAGGAATTTACCATGAATATGAATCTTGATAATGATATTAAAGAAATTGAGTGAATAGGATTCCAAAAAGAATTATTCCATATATATTTTCCCCAAAAACTATCACATTAAATTCAAAGGGATTTTATTCCCTTAAGAAAAAATGTGATGAATCCCTTGAGTATTACAATTAATAGTTCAAAACACTGTAATGATATGTTTCCAACATTATCATTATAAATGAATGAAAATTTAAATTCATAATCGGTTATCTATAACCAAGTATAAAAGATACCTACTAATTTTGGAAATTGATAACTATGAGGAAATTGTATGATGTTATATTAATGTTAAAATTATGATCATTGAATATTAGTGGTCATATATGGAAAATATGAGGAATGTGGTGTTTAATTCTAGCGATGAAATAGAGAAATATAATGGTGGTATAAAATTTAAACATCCAACTAATCAATAGAGTTGAAAGAAGCACAAATAAATTTCATAATGGGGAAAAGGAAACATTTTAGTTGTGGAAAGGAAGGGAACCTATATAAAAATTGAAAATGAGAGAAACCCACTAATGAAATGGAAGATATGAATGATCCCGTGAATACTTTGCTAATTTTCCAACGTTTCAACTCCAAGGAACTAGGAAACTATGACAAACAGTAACCCAATCCAATGTTTTTTGAGAAAATCAACAAAAAAACCTATATAGTGTCATTGTTGGGAATCTTCCATCAAAAACAAAATGGTAGATCTAGAAAATGAAACAGGGAAAGGTATTTTAGTTATTAAATCATGAATAGTGAATATACTTTTTAGTTCTTCTTCCAAAAATTATTTCATAATTTTTTTATTAGAACTATTCAAACTCCAAAAAATAATTCATGGAAGTGGAGCTATTAGTATAAATGGAATATTGAATGATTATGGGATTCTAAGTATATAACTACCACCTATTCAAATCGTATATGATGATCTTCCTAGAGAACATTGTTATAATTCTGTTAGTGGAATTTGTATAAATTATCGGTATTCATAGACTTTTCATATATAGAGAAAAAAATTATTTATGTGTGAAGGAAATCATTCTCTATATCATGAATCTTCCTCTAATTCTATAAAAGTACAATGAAGAAGATGAATCTTTTATTAATCTTACATCTTATGAGTAGATATTATTTCACTATGAACATGAATATCTAGCTCAAATGGTTATTTGTAAGGAGAGCATCATCCTTGAAGACAATCCAATTCTTTCGAAATACACTAATGTGTTTCTAAAATTATTCTCATTTCCTCCTCATAGTCATGACATTGAGTTTTAATTGATTTTATACCTTAGCCTCTTCTAATATCCAATACATCATAAAGAATAGATTTTTTGGATCATGATGAGCTAAAGAAACTACTACTTGAGAATGAGGATAAAGGGATATTATGCCTAGGGGTTTCACAGTGGGGTGAACTAGACCATTTTTTCAGGAACAATGATGGGAAGATGGACCTTTTGATTAATTTTCATGATCTCCCCCAGATCATTATAATGAAAAAGTACCTCTACTATTGATCTATGAATGGTTTCATCAGCTACATGGAACTCAATACTACTTCATGGTGGGTCATCAATCCGGATATTATTTAGTTATGGTGACAAAGGAGGATATCCCTAAGACTTATTCATGTATAATGTATGGGTAGTATGAGTCCATAATAATTCATTTTAGACCCACTAATTATCCATTAATTTTCATGGAAATTATGAATGGTTTCATTCAATATTACCTCTAAAAAAAGGTGGTCGTATTTACTCAAGATATTCTAATATAATCCAAAAAAATGTAGGAGCCCAAGGAGAATATGAGAACTATAATAAGGAACTTACAAAATGAGAATCACTATTTAAAATATATAAAATTTTGAGTTATGGTTGATGGTAGTCTCAGTATATATGAATATTATACAAACTAATGTGATATCTATAGGACCTTCATCCACATTAGAAATTTATGTTTGTATGAGGCCAACTTATTTGATTGAAATATGTAGTTTATTTGGGTTAGCTAAGTATTATCATTGATGTTTTAGAAATTTATCATGATTTTCATGCCCTCTAACCAAGATAACTTGGAAGGTAGTGAATTTGTTTTAGAATAATGGGTGTAAATATTTCATACATGATTTTATAAATAAAATAGTCACTGCTCATATATTTATGCTACCCCAAAATAAGAAACTTTTTGTTGTAAACAATTATTCATTGAATAAGGGATTGGGCTCTATAATAATATAAAATTAAAACGTTATAGAACATTCCTCTTGGAAATTGATATTTCATGATTAATGATATGTAACACATGATCTGGATTTGGCTATAGAAATAAAAACGTTGAAAATATGGATGAATTATCTTTTTGGGGATGTTTATGAAATATTTATATATCATAAGATTCTCTGGTATATATTCACATAAATTTTGATGAATATGCACACAAGACTATGCTAAGAATTAATCAATGACTATAATTGCTAAATATACTAAAATCTTGGGAAATAATTTCATGTTTCTAAAACTCTATGTATAATGGATCTAAAATTTTTATCATTGATATGAATTGAGAAGGGTACACACATCTAATACTGAAAAAGGATGTAAATTGAAATCATAAATGAATGAACATCACTAATCCTCTAACAAATTATTTTTATAACATCCCATATAATTAAATAAAATGATGCAAAAAGAGATCATTTGGAAATTCAGAAGAAGGATGACTATATATGAGATGGGAAATACAATAAGTTTAAAATTAATGAAGAAGGAGTTATGAAATTTGGGTCATTACGATGAGTACGATCAAATCCCATTTTAAAGAATAAACTATTGGATGATGAAAATAGCTTGACATTATCAATCAATCTAGGGGGCATACATTTTTGTCAATATATCTGAGAGAACTATTGGTGGGAGAATATGAAAAACGAGATTTTGGAATATATATCAATGCTTCTTCTTTGTCACGAAGTTAAGGAAAAAAGGATAAAATCAAAGGGGTGAAAAAATAAATACTCATCCCTATATGAATAAGGGAAAATAAAACCATGGACTTTGTCACTAGGATTGCAATCAAATCAAGAGTAAAATAGGAAATTTGGGATGTGATGGATTGTTTTTTAAATACTTTTCACATCATTTTAATTTGAAAGGACTACCCACTCAATAAAAAATCATGGATATGCATTAGAGTAGTGGTGAGGTTACATGGAACACCAACATCTATTATATTTGATATAGGTACAATATTTACATCAAAGTCCTAGATGAGTATTCAATAGGCTCTAAATACTATATTGAACATAGTAATGTATTATCACCCACAAAATGGTGGATAATTGGAGCTGACTCTCTTAACAATCAAGAATTTATCCACAATAAGATTGATGGATAATAAAGGATTATGGGATCAAAATATTCCTTTTCCATATTTCATATACTATAATAGTTTCTGCCTAATAAAAAAAATGGATCCCTATGAGTCTCTTTATTCAAAGAGATGTAGAACACTATCATGCTGGGATGATGTATGTGAATAGAAACTCTGAGAACCTAAAATTTTCAAGAAAATGGTGGAAATGATCAAGAGTATTTAGAATCACATAAATGATGAACCGAGTCGATAGAAGAGCTATGATAACAATGTTTGACAAGACTAGGTTTATGAGTTTGGAGATATGGTATTCCTAATCAAATATCAATGTAATAAATTCGTTATATTTGGAATGAAGGGAATGATTAGTCTTTGATACATCTGTCCCTCTGTGATCAATGATTGTAACTGAGTAGTGGCCTATTGATATGCACCCCCCCTATAAAATATTTTATATACATGATTTTATCCATGTATCAATATTATGGAACCATATACCATTCCCATTATAGCATCTAAGTCCAGTGGTGGATCCTTTGGAGATCGATCTATCAAATGAAGAGAAGTTAATGAAGATATTAGATCATATAGACAATGTCATGGAAAATAATCCAATTCACCTTTTAAATGTGATGCAGAGAAACTACATGTTAGAAGAAGAAATATGGGAAAATATGGAGGTAATTAAACATAATTACCCAAATCAATTTTAGTTTATGAAATGAATATTTTTTATGGTCGAATTTTTGAATGGTGGTAGAATGTACCGAGATGATCATTTATAAATATAAATAACCATGTGATTTTTTTATATAAACAAATACGATTGTAGAAAACGAAGGAATTTATTTTTTTCTGTTATATTCTATAATGTTTTAATGATTTTTAAGTATTATTACAGTATGTAAAATGGTTTTGGAATAGTAATCATATGATTGTTATAAAAATGGGGCTATGATAAATCCCACAATCATGGAAAAAATAAAATGGCCTCAACCAACATCATCATTACATATAAACCCATTACATTGGAGACTCTATGGGAGATAGGATCAGTGGTATTTTCCCCTGACCATGTAAAATCTAAGATCTAAAAAAAGAAGATAGAGGTAAACTGTTTGAAAAAAAATTTCATGCTCATCGAGATCACAACCCAAACCATGTATGATTAACTACCCCATGAAAATATCACCATCACAAACAAAAACCTTTGGCAATTTTATGTTGTAATAAATGAATTTATATCATGAAACTAAAAATAGGATTATTTATATTTTGATTTCAATGAAATCATGTATAAATATAAATCATATGTTTCTTACATTACAACTGATTTAGATTTTAATATGATAATCCCTAATGGTATTTTTCATTAACATACAATTTAAACTAACTCATCTATTTCATTGAATTAGTTGATTATAAAAATAATTGAAATATTAGTAAAATATTATTATTACAAAACATTATTAAATATAAATGATAATATAATTGTGAGGATGTCAAATCTAATTTTTATATTGTTTCACTAAATGTTATCGTCAAAAAAGATTCATTTAACAACAAATTTCAAATCTTGTTTAAAAAGTGAAAAAAAAAATATTTTGAAAATTAATTTTAAAAATATATATTAATTTTTGAATTCTATGTTTTATATTATCTAAAATATATTTTTTAAATAATTTATTGAGGCATGTAAAATATTGGGTAAAAATAAAATAATTTTTTTATATATGATGATTATTTTGACATTATAATGACCAAAAAATGATAAAAAATGGTATATGTGAAAAATAAAATAAGACATATGTTTACACTTTGAAATTATTTGTTTTGACGTTATTTGATAAATTTTATAAATACTTTATGAATCCTCCAATACATATATAATATTTTATTGTTTTATAATCCTTTATTTATGAACATTAATAACTTCCATATCAATATGAGTAATATTATAATTAATTAGGACCTTGGATTTATAAAATAATTAAAAATAATAATATTTTGTATAATACATTTGAAAAAACATTGAAGGGTTTGAGTTTTTCATTACATTATCTTATATCAAAAAACTATATTAGGTAAATAATAAAGAACTCCCCAATATTTTCCTATATAAACCCAGCAAAATTAAACTCCTCTTCACACAAAAACCATGTATAAAATTCACACTCTTATCTCACCTCTATATAATCCTCCCATGGTTAACCAATTCTCTCAAAAATCTAATCCCATGCTTTTGGAATCACTCTCTCAGTGTAAGGGTTCATATTATTCTCCTTTGTATCAAATAATATACTACATTTTATGATTTTTATCTCCAACTCATAATGTTGGGTAATTTATTCCTACAACACAATTTCATTAAGTTTTGTGTAAAAATTATTATATCCCCCTTTATCCCCCATTAAAATAATATATTAACTTTTATGAAATGCAATTATGTTGTCAAAATTTCTCTATGATTTTTCCATAAAAATAATTTTTTTATGAGTACCATTAATATTTTCCATCAATGGAATTAATATAAATATTCCTATATATACTATTGTTGAGAATTCCATGTATTTATTCCAAAATACATGATCATCGAATTAAATGTGATGAAATAAGTTCTTATTCTATACAACATTTTTGGAATACTTATGTATGTAAATGAAATAATTGTGTTGGGTACACCCAGATAGGGCTGTAATGAATTGGTTAATTTTTAGAATCATGATAATCCATTAATGTTAAATGTGTTGATATCCTAAAAAATTAAGATATTATTTTTTTCTTCCCCATTAAATATTCATACAATTTCCTGTTTATGTTTGTTTCCATATTCCCATTAGTCCTTTATCTTATCATGCTATATCATGATTCATTATTCTTAATTATGATTTTCAACCCATTTAAGACCCATTGAAATACCTACTCTTAGATATATAATATCTTCTATATGTCATTCTATGTTAATTCACTTATTAGGATTTATAGAACACCCTTTCTTATAAACGTCTAAATGTTATCCAAAGAAGTTTTAAGTATGATGGAATAAAATGATCATGATATAAATTTTTTGAACAATGACGATGTACCCCATAGTCTTATTTGTTATGAAATTTACCTAATTACCTAAATAAAATATACATGATGATTATTGGGGTTGTATTATGTATATTTTTATTTAATAAATCATGATATTTTTAATAATATGTTTCTATATGGTTTCCTTGGAAAAAAATTTCATATTACATCAATAGAAATCATAAACATGAAATATGAGAACTCACTAATTCCTCTTGAGATCCTAAGATAACATGGGATAATATTGGGAATATATAAATAAAATGGATGAGCTGAACATATCAGAAAGGGAATAAACATGATAAGGAATCATAAAACATCAGTCCAAGGTATAACATAATATTATAAAAGATAATGTATATGGATTATCATGTGGAATTATAATAAAAATATAATGGAATCATAAGATCATGGAATCAATAGGAAACTAGAAAAGGTAGAAAGATGACATAAATAGGGGTAGGGATAAGTAGATATACAATATGAAATGTTTGAAATATCCATAGAAATGATTATGTGTACAACCTAGTCCCTTAAAAGACATATCATAAGAATAAATCATTACTCAATGCACTAGATCACAATATCGCCACACCCAACATAAATTCGTTATGATCTCTATGTTCAACATAATATAAATCAATCAGATACAATAGAATAATAATTATCTAAAGAAGGAAAATGGGATTCGTAATATTACATCATTTCAAGATGAATGTAAATTTTACAATTAATGCATTTGGGAAAATACCATAGGTCATGAAATACCCATAAATGGGAGGGAGAATAAACTAAGTATATATGTGGGAGGAATCTGAAACTCAATTATAATATATCCATGACATAAAATGATGTTCTCATTAGGGAAATAATTTTTAAAATATTAAAAAATATCTTGGCAAAAACAACCATTTCAATTTTAGTTACATTAAATAATTTTATGTTATATTGAAATTGATTTTTGAATTATCTTATGGATCATTTCTTGTGGACAATATCCCTTTAATTTTTTAAACACGATATTAAAATATAAATCTTCCACAAACATTTAATAAAATATTTTATTTAAAATTCCTATGAATCTAAAAAAGGGAGCTCTAAAAAATTGATTGGTTATGATGGCAGAAGTGTTATATTCGTGATAAATATGTCATGAAAAAAATATTCCTTTTTATTTTTTGTAATAAAATTAAAAAATTACATTGTTGACAAAATGAAAGCCCTGTTAATTTTTAAAAACAATAAATCATAATAATGATATAACTATTTTAAACCACAAACGTAAAATATTTTTAGAAACATTTATAAAAATCGTGGATTCAGAATAAAAATGATTCTCGACCAAAGCGATAAATGATGTTGAAATTTCTTAAAACAATGATAAATTAATTTCACCACCAATGAGAGGATAATGTTACTATTACAAGAAGAAATTTATGTATAAGTAGAGTAAAATGATATATAAGGGGTTATAGGGAATTTTTTTGGTAATTTCAAATAATAAAAATTCATGAATGTGTAGTCACAATTAAAATGAAATTGAAAAATAAAACATTACGATAATGAAAATTTATGAATCATAGCATACCATGAAAAATTTACTTTAATTGTTATATGAAATATCATTATGTATAAATAATTGACGTTAAAATTCATAAATGTGATTTAAATACACCGCCCAATAAAAATTTGTTGCATAAAATAACATATCTCTTGAAAAAGAATGTTTTGACATTAAACCCATACAATGTTCTTATCAATGAGTTTATTGTTAATTAATTGCGTAATTAAATTCAAAAAATGTACATAAACAATTTTAAAGGTTCAAATACAATTAAAATAAATTAAAATTTATTTAAAAGAGTATATTTTCATAATAATATCAATGAACTAGTGGTATAACCCAATGAATGGAAATTCAGTTATGGTAGCCCTTGCGTCATGCTTCTCATTTGTTGAAAATAATTTAGGCTTCTATATAGTGGATATAAATGTTTTCATAATATATAATCAAATCATATTATTATATACAATATCATATATATGATAATCTTATGTAATATAATTACCCGTTCCATAAAAATATTTCATTATCACTATTATTTCAGGTGTAAATTTCTTTATTTTCTCATTATAATTCATTTTTATAGATATATTTCCTAATTACATGAAGTTATTAGGTTAAAAAAATAATATAATATAACATAAAACAACATAAATTTAATGGAATGTATCATATTATGAAATACTTCCATTATTAGAGAATACATATTAGGATTGAATGGTGATATTAATTATTTTATCTATGAATTTATTGATATATTTTATAGGTTTTATTGTTATTTTTTATTGAAGACAACATAAATGAATCTTAAAATGGTTTTTATCTTCAAATAAATATGACTTATTAATGAATAAGTTATAATAAAAAAATGGTTTGGAATCAATGTAAATTCATGTTATCATAGAAAAGTTCAGTTTCCTTGTGGTACCTAAGGTAGTGACATTTATATCACAAAAGAAATTAATTCTTTTTACTCATAGTTATTTTTAAAAGATTATTATATTTATCAATGATATTATGGTGCATTATAAATAATTTAAAAATTTTGTGAATCATCTAATGATTTCCCTTCAATAATATTTATTTTATGGATTAGAAACATATGTCAAATGGTTTCTATGACGATAAAAATGATCTTATGAAATTGTTATATTTTTGGTGATAAAAATAAGATAAATCATGATTTAGATATGAAAAAATATTATATTTCAAATATTAATTGATATTCATGTAATAAAGGATTTATTGATTTTGAGAAAAGTGATCTAAAAAATTGATATCATTGGAATTGATTATTTATATGATGAAATATTAATCCCTGAAATATTCATTCACATTTAAATCATTTTGAGATTATGATATATATTGATTACTATTTTTTTTAGGATCTAGAGATAGGATATAAATGTTATCTTTTTATTAAGTATATGGTTTATCACCATTTTGATGTCCCAAGTAATCAAATTGTTTTTTGAATGGTTTGTAATGGTGATTATATGATTTGAGTATATAAAAACATGGGTATCTAATTGAACTGATGATTAATTATTTTAATGTAAAATAAGTACCATGACATAACCTAATATAGAATGGTATATTTCATATTATACTTCATTTCTAGAATTATGATTATGTTAAGAATACCATTATTATTATTCATCTGTGAGTAATAATTAAAATTTCAATGGAATTTTTTATTTAATGTGTTTATAATGTTTCAAGTTAAGATTTTAATATATGATTAACAATAAATAAATAAACTTGTTCAATATCAATCTCAACAGAAAACACTGTATATAAATGAAACTGTGATATATTGAGATCAAATATTAATATTTCTGATTTACACATAAAAACTAGTAATTCAATTAGGAATATTAAATATGAGTAAATTTATAATGATATATGTATAAAACAATAAAAATAATGCTTTTAATATGATTGAAATTCAATTGGTATGGATAAGTTTTCTTATAATATCTTTTTAAAAATGGGAATGTTTATTTTAGAAAACAAATTCTGATAGTCCTTTTTATCACACAATTGCACGCATTGAGACATGTTTATTATAACAGACCATGATTATTTGGAATGGTGTATATAAATGTTCTTTAATATTTTTATCATCATTTCATCATTACTCCATATAATTAATATTTCATTTTAAATTATATCCATCAATATGATTTTGATTCTAATACTTCTTATGTCATAAGGTATTTCTATGTCTCAATTCAAATTTTTTGGGACATGTTTCATTTTACAGACAATGTATTTATTGAATTATTTTCTATTTATTTAATATCCATGTAATGTTATATAATTTATTTCCTTATAATCCCTGGGATATAATAATCCAAATCAGTTCCTTTAATTTAAATACTTTTTATATAGTTTTAAAAGCCAAAATACATTTTTTATGAATTTAATATTCATTCATTGAGTTATGATAGATACACAGAACTAATTTACATGATTTAGGTTAAATTATACCATTGATTTTATTATATTCTATAAACACATTTTAATCTATGAATTCAAATTCTTAAAACATAAATCCTTATGTTATATTTCCTATCATATGGAGTATATTTATTATAATTTATATTAATAGAAAAAGTCTCATTTCCTTGAGTTATATAATTTAATCATGAACATTTTCATTCCATACATGGTTTTTGTGACCCTAATATATTATTATATGAAATTTTATATTCATTTTTAAGGAAATAATTTTATTGTACAAATAATATTTTCTGAGTGTTTTTACAACATAAGGATCCAATAAAGGTAAATTTAATGTATCAAAAATGTTCAATTCATAATAAAATAATATATCTTTTGGATCCTTATTTAATGTAAAAATTTCTATCATTTTTAAGGATCCATTTTTATATATTTTTTTAATGAATAATTTCCCAAATTATTTTACCTCACCTTTCAAGAAGTAACTTTTGATAGTTGATTATATGTTATTACTTAATATTTTTTGTAATTTATATTTATAAAATCCATTTTCAATTTTAACAAATATATTATTTTTTAATTTATATAGTTCATAATATAATGGGATTTTCATTAAATTAATCATTTTATCATGAATATAAATTTATAATGTTGGGATTTCACATGTGGTGTAATGCAATTTTTTTCATGAACCCATATTCTATGATACTAATTGATGTATATAGTTTCAAGGATGATTTTAATCTATGGATTATCATTCTATATTTCCTTATTTATACTAGGGACATGTTCTTTAAAAACTATTTACTTTCATTATCTATATGAATTATAAAATATTATCTTCTTCTAGGTTAATAATCAATCATTTCCTTTTTCTTTCCTAAATTTCCCCTATGGAAAAAAAATATTTTATCAAATATTTTTTTTTGAATAACCAATTTTCAATTTTATCTATTAATGGGAGTTTATAATAATTATATTACACATGGATTTTCATTTCTTATCTAATGATACTGTTCATTGGGGATCATATCCTTTCTACCGAGTTTCACGTGTGGGGGGGGGGGGGTCAAATTTCAACTTGTATATTTGTATAGTTTTTATCATGTGGATGATCCTCATTTAATTTATGAGTTATTAGAGAAAACATGTGTTTTTTTGGATTGGTAGGGGCCTTCACATGGTCAGGTATTAGGGTTTTTGTGGGTTTAGGGTTCCCATTTGTTGATATTGGATTTGTAAACCCTTTTGGAAAGATTCCCGTCGTGTGTTGTTGGTGGGATGTGGATTTGAGGTTGGTTTCGCAAGAAAATTCTATTTTAATTTAGGTATTTTTGATTTCATCACTTTAACAACTTCCTTATATGATAAATATTGACGTTTCACCTTTGAAATGATTATTGGGTGTGAAAAGTGTTATTATGCCTTGTTATGTGATAAAAAGAATTATTGTTGTTAAATTTCACACACCAAGTGGTTGATGAAATGCATGGATGGATTTTTGGAGTAGTTCATGGTATGTTTAGAATGATTTTAATTTTTTAATATATATTTCCTTTCAAAAATGATGAATTTGGGTTTATTGAAAGTGTTTCAAGTGGATTAATTTTTAATGGAAGTGCATGTTTGGATTTCAAGTGGCATTGAGATGTGGAAATGGGCTGTGGCATGTTCTAATTTTTTTTAAATTGGATTTGTTTTGAATGTGTGATGTAAATGTTTCAAATGTGATTTCTAAATGTTTTTGAAGTTAAAAATGGTTAGTTTATTCCATTATGAATTTTGAATAAGTTTCTCTTGAAAATTATATTTTTGTAAAATATAATTAAATACCCTTTTAAATTTTTTTCTAAAATAAAAGATGTGTTTATAATGAAAAACACTATTGGATGATTCCCATGACTTATATCGACTTAATTGAAGTTATTTTATCACAATGGAATCATTATAATCTGACATGATAGTTAGAGATATTCAGTACAAACTCCATGTGTTCTATTCTTTCTATGGCATGTGGATCGATCCTTGGGGTGACACTAGGTGAGGTATATTGTTGAATTTTTATTATTTATAAAAGAGACTAGTTTCTCTATTATAATTAGATGTATAACCCCTTCATACGTGATAAATTGGTGCCTAGAAGAGTGAGAGAATTTTTTGATAACAATTCCATCAATGAGTAGGGTACGCATAATTTGGTGGCCTATAGCATGGGGATAAATTGAGTTTTATTACTATGGAGTTTTCCCATTAGCTATCTTGAGAAAGTGTAGCTGGGAGTATTTAGGGAATGTTAATTTCTTCATGTGAGGCATGTTAGAGATGTGGGCCTATAACCAACTAATTTTTTAAATTATTCATTAATAAATACCTTATCACATCATGAGTATTCTTCTGCAAGAAAATGTATTTGATAATGTCCCAAGGATAGATGTTTCATTAGAGTGTCAGAGCGGATCCCTTCTATGATGAGAACCCTCATATTCGATATCAATATTTATTAATATATGTTTTATGGTCGGATGATGTTACTTGAGGGACCCAATTAATATAGGTCATTAGGGGTGAGGACTCATAAAACATAGAGTAACCTTCTCATTGTGTGCACCCATGGTAATATCTAGAAGGATATTATGAGAAAAAGACCCTCTAGTAGAAAATAAAAATTTTACTGTGTCATTAGATGTCCTTATTTCTGATCTTGTGAATATTACTTTAGACTTTAAAATCAAAATATATCAAAGGTTGAATAGGACTCCAAAATTATAGTGAGGTAAAACAAAGGTTGGATCAATCCTCATTGGGAATTGATGTAATATATTCAGATGGGTAGGAAGTTGCTGGATCCAAGAATGAAGGTGGTGGATCAGTGGTGTGAAAGAATATTTTCCACAGATGCCTTAGCTAGAAAAGGCAATCCATGGCAGGAAATCACCATATTTTCATATTTTGGTTATTTTCATGTGGAGTGTAGTAATTTCGTTAAGGGTGATGCTCTTGGCCTCCTTTTCCATCCACCCTAAACATTGTGTATCTTTCCCTTGAATAAAAATTCAACATTTCAGTCATTAGACTTTATGATTATTATTAATGGGTACTAAATCTCATCCACTAAGTTGTATTAAGGAAATATGTAATTACACACTGTTCACATCGAGGTAAAATATGATGGGTGCGTTATGAGTAATACTGTATTAATAGATATTACGGGAAAGTATTTCTCCCCATTATTCCATAACAATAGTAGATATATTAGTCAATTTCATTTAATTGATATACCCTAAATAAATCCACAAACATGGTGTGGAATGGGGAAGTTAAATTTTGGGATGTCAAAGAATGAATAATAAAGCACATAGGTTGAAGACACTAGCATTGAACACACATTATTCAAGATATCAAAATGAAGAGATTACATTACATGTTAAGTGATCGTAGGAGGTGACACATCATTTTGGTGCTAAATTCATTCTCTATGGGTTCATTGGAATGTTTCAAGATGGTAAAATTGGAAATTATACAGAATCTGCTTAATGCTACTGAGAAAAGGGCCGAGAGTTTCACACAAAATGTGTGTCCACGCCTCTCCGTTAAATATTAATTTAAAAACGTGAATAAAGATTATTCCTGATTATTGTGTAATATTTATTCATGGATTCATGATCACATTTATTTAGACACTCGTTATTCTAGAGAATACATTCTGGGAGAAATAATATGTTTATTAGCACATAATTAAGTGATATTTATTTAAGAAACAAATATCCATTTTCCTGGCCTAATAAATATGGTGGAGGAAATAAAGAAAACGGAATAACAAAAGTACATGTCTTGTATATTAATATACACAGCGGGTAGTTTTATGGAATTATTTAAAAATAAAAATATTTAGTCAATAAATTAATATTAGGTGTTATTATTTTGTCACATTACATGTAATAATAATAGTGAACTATTATTATTAGACATGGGGTCTTACTAAGAAATAAATGAAATGAATAATTTTTTTGTGAAATTAATTCATTTTATTATTCTACATACTTAAATCCAAATTATATTATTCTCATTAGCTTAGAAATTCATTATGGGTGTTCACAATGGATTTGGATAATATTCTCAAGCCAATAAAGACTAATTTTACCTCTAAGAATGCTCTCAAGTTATGAAGGAGATGCTCCTCAACAGGATCAAGGAGAGCTCTTTGGAAGTGGCTCTCAAAGCGATCGAAGGCAGGAATCACAAACGAAGTTTGTTCTACACTAGAACTCGTATATCCATTTAGCGACATCCATAGATATGTGGGAAACATGTGGATCAACTCTAGAGGAAGCCTAAACTTGTCTTCTATGATTCAATGATGGATCACATCAGATCGTGACTAGAAACTCCAATGTCGATATATTTCCATCAAGGTAATTCCCTTATTTTAAATAAATTATTTATAAAAAATATTTGATGACCCTCTCTATGGTTCTAGGTATCTACTATTTTCATTCAGTCATAATTCTATTCTAATGATTTGACATTTTATTATCATGACTGATCTCAAAATTTTATTCCTTAATGGAAAAAATTAATGTTCGGTACACCCATCCATGTGCTTTTATTTCACCATGAAACTTCAAGTAGTTTCAGAGCAGTCATATCATTGATTGTAATTTTTTAGTTTTTCATTGATAAATTACACATTTAATAATTTAGTTGTTTCAATTCATTTTAATCATTCATCAAATATTAATGATGAGATATATTCTTCCACTTTTGATTCTCGTTCACCATATTGAAATGATTTCTTCATTTAATTTTGAATAAAATAAAACATTGGATCTCATTTAGAGGTTCCAAGGCTTCCTAGTCATACAACACCAGAATGCACGATTTGTATTCGGCAGTTCACACAGGGTATTATGGGTTCCATGAACCGATACTAGTCTGTAGAACCAAGCTATCTTTTATAGAATATCCATGTCTTAAATGACCTCATGTGTTGACCAAGAAAATGTGACATGATGTTTCTGAATTACACAATGTGTGGGACACTAGACCAAATGTGTATTCCCTTTGGGTTACGGTTGGACTATTTACCCTATACATGGATTGCTTGACTAGAGACCGTGTAATGCGGGTAGTAGATGGTGTGTGGCCCATTGGACACATCGTGTACTCTGAATATTTTCGATGTACACTCAAACCTCATATCCCTAGTCCGGTACTTACGAAGGATGGTGAACGATATTACATGCCATGTAGTTAGAACTATAGGCTGTGTACTCATCAAAATAACACAGATTTATTAAGATTTGTTATAATATTATACAAATCCTTGAGACGGGTACCATGGTGCAGGTGTAAATATGGGGCAGAACACATTATTGGTGTTATATAAATATGTGTGTGTGTTTAATTTAACATCCACGTAATGTTAATTTTTTCTAATTTAGTTGTTATGAAGGGGAATTCACCAGGATTTTCCCAAGGTATATGTTATGTACATATATAATTTCAAATGAATTTAATTTTATTTAAATTATGATGGATGAGAATCTCAAGGAAATTCAGAAAACGGTTTAAGATAAAAAGATTGATTAATTAAAGATAATTAATTAGTTCGTGGGTGATTTATCATAAACAACAATGATTAAATAATTTAATGTTGTCTTTATTTATGCGTAAATATCATTGCATATATGTAAGATCATGATCTATACAAAGAACATTTTATTTAGATATTTTCATTTAATTTATTTATTTAAATTAAATTTGTTCACCATAGAGCCATCTCCTCATTAATATATAGGTAATGTGTGAAGAGTTTCCATTTATGTAAAATACCATATTACCCCTCACCTGTGAGGGAGATAAAATCATATGTAATGGATGGAGCTCCCATATTAGTGGAGGTGGATCATATAGAAGCCAAGGTAAAACCAATCAAAGGATATACAAAGGTGGAAAACTAGAGAGCTATAACCAGGAACCAAAAAGGTTCAAGGTGCTTCTCCCCTATATATACAGTTTTTTGTCTACCATATTTAAAATAACCAATCAAATAATCTCCTAATCATACAATTTATTTTATATTTTTCAGTTTTATGGATTATTTATTGTTGGAGTGATTTCACAATCACACAATTAATGAATTAAATAATCATGCAAGATAGAAATAAAATAAGACCGACACATGAGTAAAATATTATCTTAGATATGCTTAATCACTTATGAATGTCCCAATTATTATTAAAAAGCATGTAATAAAGGTAATAGAATGGAAATTTACGTATTAGGGTAAAATCTCTTATAGAAGTATTATGTTAGTATAACCTTCCATATTTTTTTTAAATCGAACCATAGTTAAAAGTGCTTGACCAACCATATTTTGAGTGATTTCAATTTTTGGGGAATTCTAATTCATGGTTTTGGGTTGACATGACCTGGTTCACTACAAGGGATGATTTCCATAGCTGTACATGGTGTGGCCAAGAGGAAAAGGTTGAGGAAATCTTAAGTAAAATGAATTTAGGATTGGGGAGTCCACTCAGATGTTCAGGAAGATGTTATTTAATGCACATCAAAATTTTAATTCCTTGAAAAAACCATTTCATGTTTCGTCAAAAACAAGAGTTTCGGTAATGAAAACCGAAATGTGAATCCTTTCAAATAGAATTTTTAGGAAACAGAATTTTATGTAGTCAATTGTGATGGATATTAGATTTTGATAAATTGGTGGGAGACTAATATGTATTAATATATTTATTTTTCTCAGTTTTATCATGATATATTAATAAAAATTTTCTCATCTTAATTTTTATAAATTGATAGAAATATGACTTCAAACATACAGTTTCGAACCATAATCTAGAAAGAAAAAATTTTCACAAGTACACATTTCTAGGAGTTATAGAGGCGTTTACACATCATCATTCTCCAAGAAGGAAAATGTAATTTCTTGGAGTATCCAATTCTAGTTGCACCGTGAAAAGATTCCTACGATGAGGAACTATATCTCTATACGAAAATTTGGATTATGCCATACATTTCCAATATTTCAGGTTATCTACCAGGTCTAATGAGCAATTAAAGCATCATGAAAACATGGACACATATAGCATGATGTCTCACCTAAAGGATCTCTATAATGAGATGGCAAGACATGAGAGTAATTAGATCTCCAATACATTGTTGACAACTAATCGTGGAGATTCTATGCCATCTGGGACATATTTAGTCAAAATTAATTTCTACAATGAACGACATGAAATATTAGTGATTATTTTCCCAGATGAGTTATATATATATTTCATCCTATCATCATTTCCCCAAAACTTTTCTATAATTGTTGTCAACTAAATTATGATAAAAAATTAGAAGAGTGTATATGATCTTATTACAGTAGTTCTCTTGGTAGATAAAGACATGTGTTGTGACAAACCCATAGTCCTTATGGATAATAATAAAAAGTAGGATAAGGAAAAGGGAACAAGTAATTATAAATAGTCTGAAGCCCCTGAGAAACACCTTCCCAAGAAGGGATAGATCCAAAGGTAGGGCATGGAATGGGAGGTAGTGTTTTTTTTCATTTGGAAAGCCAAGACACTAGAAGAGTTACTGCACCCAGAAGTATGGGGAGACTAAATCCGTGTTCATTATCAAGTCTAATCGACTCATTTATACATATTTGGTATTATATATTGGTTGTGGGGATCAAATTTATATTCAAATGTAGTAACTATGAAGATTAATAAATATTTCTCGAGGACAGGTGGATCTTTGAGCTGCTAATGGTGCAATACTAACTATGATGGCCATTGGTGATAACCATATGGCATTGCTAACTAGGATAGTTTTGGTTTTAAATAATTGTTATTTGGTACCTAGTGTTACCAAGAACATGATTTCTATATCATGTTTTGATATGGATGGATTTATTTTCGTGTTTTGAAATATGGGTTATTTCTTTTATATGAATAACATATGTTATTGTGTGGCCCATTTATATAACATTTTGTATATATTAAATTAAAAAACCATGTGTTGTAAATTGATAAAGAAACAAACTCACATGACTCATAAAACAAAAACTTGTGGATTCACCATTTAGTTCATGTAAATGATAAGTGCATGAAAATGATATTCTATGATTGTTATATAGACTCCCCTCATCTAAAATGACTTGATAGATGCCACACTTTTTTACAAGGTAAAATGACCCAGCCACCTTTCGATGAAAAGGGTGAAAGATACTAGGAGCTTCTAGGAATGGTAAACAAGGATGTGTATGAACCATTTCCAATAGAATCTATAAGTGTACATTCATACATAATAACTTTTATCGATGATTTTAGTAGATATGGATAGGTCAACATAATGAGGTTTAATTCATATTCCTTAGAGAAATTTGAGGAATTCATAAATGAATTAGAGAATCATCTTGGTAATAAGATAAAGAAGCTTTGAACGGATAAAGGTAGAGAATATTTAAACCAATAGTTCATCAATATTCTACCAGAGTCTGGGATTCTATCAAAACTCACTACTCCTTAAAAAAATAGTGGAATGGTCTTATAAAAAAAGTAACCACACCTTGTTGGAAATTGTGAGGTTGATTTTTATTCATAAGGATCATCCATAATATTTTTGGGGATATTCATTACAAACTAAATAATACATATTAAATCGAGTACCAACTATTGTGGCAATTGGAATTCCCTCCGAGTTATGGAATGGAAGGAAACCCCTTTTGACGCACACATGTGTATGGAGATTCAAGGTGTTTTTAAGGCCTTATCAGGCAACAACCTAGAACTCCGAGGAACAAAATGTATCTTTATAAGATATTATAATGAAACAAAATGATATTACTTGTATAACACATCACACAAGAATGTCATTGTCGCTAGAGAAGCGGTCTTTCATGAGAGGAATAACATCCACAAAAAGGATAGTGGTAGAAATATTGACTACGACAATGTTTATGATCAAGATCACAGGAGTTAGTACCTGAACAAGTTATACAAGTCCCCATGGAGGATGTTCTTGAAGCATAATTACTACATAAAATCTAAAGAGTGTTAAGGGTACCATATTGATTTGGTTACCAAGTCACTGAGGATGGTGAATCATTATTTTTGGACAATGATTAACCACTATTCCACAAGGATGCAGTAGAGACCTCTAAAGCTGCTAGATGCCTAGACACTATGAAATTTGAAATGATTTCCATTTATCATGACCACTTCTGGTTCTGGTCAATGATCCAGTTGATGGAAATCTTGTAGGATAAAAATGGGTATTGAAGATAATTCTAGACATGGAAGATCTTGTTACCACCTATAAACAATGGAAGATGGACACAAGATTTAGTAAGCATCAAGGAATTGACTATAATTAATCCCCTTCACCAGTTTCCATGTTTATGTCCATAATAATCAATCATTCTATAATATCATAACATCACTACTATATTTGGTAGACAGATTTCAAAACAACATTTCCTAACAAGTATCTTTTGGAAGATGTCTATATGACACAACTATTAGGGTTTGTGACACCATATGAAGCCAAATATGTTTGCGAGTTGCAAAAATCTATTTATGGATAATAGAAAGAATCCATGCTATGTAGAATTTGATTTTATGAATCAATGAAGGAATCTTATTTCATTATGAATGAATGTGATGAATGTATTTATTACCAGTTTAATGATAATGTGGTCATTATCCAAGTACTTTATGTTGATGAAATTATACTTATTGGAAATGATACACAGGTATTACAGTCAGTTTAGGATTTGTTGAACAAATGTTTCTCCATAAAAGTCTTGGTTGAAGTAGCCTACATTCTAGGGATCAAGATTATTTTTGATAGATCCAATAGGCATCTTGGACTAATTCAATGTACAAACATTTACTAGATACTAAGTAATTTAGTATGGAACAATCCTATATGGGATCAGTTCTAGTGTCACAATTCAAACATCTTTCTAGGAAAAGGTGTAACACCCCAAGATTTTATAGTGTGTTATTTCTTCAAAATAATTCAATAACTTTCACTACACGCAACACCAAGTTCAATCGCACCATGACTTACCAAACAGGCTGTTCAAAAGAGGTTATGAATAGTGTTAACTAAATTTTAAACTTTATATAATCCTTATAATTTTAGAATCCATATTATGAGTTTCTTAGACATAATGTAAGAACAAATTCATTTTCAATATTGCACTTTTACCAAATTTTAATAGTGTACCCTTTTTAGATACAATATTTTAAACCTTTTGACTAAATGGGGACATCAAAAAATTTAAAATATAACATTCCAAGCTTCCATGATACGCTTTCCTTTGAATAAAACAGTAGCGTGTGTTGTACGCAACTTCGAGTTTTAACACACACCACAACCGATCAAACTAGCCGTTATGAATAGTAATACTTAATTTTTGAAATTATATATATTTTATATTTCAAAATGGACTTCATTTTTGGATTCGGAATATCAAATTTAGCCTAAGGTGAAATTTTGGTACTTTTCGGATAACTTTCATATTTTGATGAATAGTAAAAATTACTAAATTTTAATTAAAAACAACTTTTTTAATCAAAATAATTAATAGTGATAAATTATGAATTTGAGTGGTTTTAAAGTATATTTAGAATATATTTTTACCATTTAATATAATTTTGGTCATTGGACATAATTTTACAATTAAACCGAATATAAACAAGTGTCAATCTTTTGATAGTTATTATCTCTTAAAAACACGCTTTTTGTTTTGACAGCGGGAATTAATTTTAAATTAATTTCTGCCACTTCTGTGTTTTGAATTTAGAAAAATGGATTCCATATTTGGAATCAGGATGTTCAAATTGTGTAAATAGGTAACTTTTATTTTTAGACATTTTGAATAATTACTGCGGTAAATATTTTATTTACCATGGTTAAGGGTAAATCCGGTAAATAAGGGTTAAAAAATATTATTATAATAATACTAAATTACCCTAAAACGTGTCTTAACCCTATTGGTTGATACATGGTCGACCATGGGCATCTTTGGGTCAATTTTGGGACCCCATTGATCCACTTGTAAGTGATAATGACACTTTATATTAATAAAGTTAAAATAAAAATAAAAATGGCATAAGCTTACATCTTTTAGAAGAACAATTTTTACATAGGGTTATACATGTTGGATTTTCGATTATAAATATTCATCAGAAAGATAAAAAGATTTCCTACATAATGATATTTTATTTATAATTTTTAGACATCAAATAATTTAAATTATTAATGACACAATAATGATGCAATGTTTACCTCATTAATAAATCATTTAAATAAATAAGATTATAATGATTAAAATATTATCTAAAACCTGTCCAATTCTTATTGGTTGATGTTATTTAGAATATGAGTCATCGTATCTTCGACCTCAATGATTTTTGGACCATTATAAACCGAATATAATTATATTATAAAGTAATACTTTCACTCTTTCCTAAAGAGCCCCTCCTCTCCCTTATAAAAGGAGACCACTTCTACTCATTCCTCACACCTGTCAAGCCACTTGGCTCGTCCAAACTCTGCCCAACTAAGCTCCCCACATCCCTCTCCTCCTCCTTGAAGCTTCCCCCTTAGGCAGAAAGCATTTCAAGAAGTCCTTTGGTTCCAACCAAAGTGAGTTACCTAAATTAAAGGTAACAATTTCTCTTAAAGTATTTTCATTTATTTTGCTTCTCCAACCCCCAAAATCTTTTTATTTCCCTTCTTTTGTAACAACAACAGTATCCTCAATATACTAGGATGTTGTTATAAGAAGGATTCAAACTACACATTCACACAACTCCATCTAATGGATGATGAACATAATGTTTCTGTGGATGGCAAACTAACGCCTCACGAAACGATGATTGTTCAAATACATCTTACCGCCTCTCATGGTGGCCATTAGGATGGCACTGTAATTAAATATGATATTAAGGATATATATTTTATATATAAGCTTATGTAATTCCATTTTATTTCATACCATTATTCGTTTCATGTTGTATATA
This sequence comes from Viscum album, assembly GCA_963277665.1. Classification (NCBI taxonomy): domain Eukaryota; kingdom Viridiplantae; phylum Streptophyta; class Magnoliopsida; order Santalales; family Viscaceae; genus Viscum; species Viscum album. Next base: position 61,215,398 of record OY728152.1, on the reverse strand, counting down.
CATACGATAATTTCATTTGAGGAAGTGCGGACTACCGCCCCCTTAAAATGATATGACTCGTTTATACCACACATGGAACGTATAAAGGATGGTGTAAATGAACTTAAGTAACATATATAAAATATTATATTATACTGGAATAGTAATATACCTATGTATAATTTCGATTCGATTCTTTTAAAATAAAAATTAAATGGAAGTAGCGTTCGTGCGTACGTACGGATTACCGTCTCCACGAACGCGATGAGATTCATTCTCCATCGTACCCATTCAAGTATAATTATCATTTGATGATTTAAAAATGATGTTTAAGAACTTGATACCATTCTGGATATGAATAATATACATCCCATTAATAACGAATATGTCTCACATAACAAAGAATATAAAGTAAAATGAACCCGTTAACACCCGAAATGACGATAATTCTAAAATATTATTAACAAATCAATGATAAAAGATCATATATGATATCATATTAAAGTAAATGATTCTTTTATTATTCAATAACAATTATTTCACCATTATACAGGAGGTAAACCTACCATCGACCAAGGAAAAAGTACAATGTAAGGGATTCTCTTATCTCACTTTCAATTCCGTGAGATTTCCATTATTCGCCGCTAAATTATTGAAAGTGGTGTATTGTGTATGGCCATTTGATATATATATTATCATGATTCTATTTATATTAATGTTATTCTGTAAATCATTTTGTGGTTATTAACTTTTGGCCATACGACTCATTCGATTAACGTGGTAAGGGTTTTCTTATCTCACTTTTAATTCCGTGAGAATTCCATTGATCACCACTTAATTATTGCATGTGGTGTATGTGTACTGCCCATGATCGTATTCATTGTGTAATATACTTTAATTTATGGGTATTTACATCATCATGGTATGATACTTCTTTCAAGGGTGTATGTTTCGTAAGTTACCTAATCGATAAGGGAATTTGAGATTTCAATTTCCACTCATTTGGCTTTACACATATTTCATTGATTATATTACCCCAAGATTATGTGTGAAATCACTATTCATTTGATTATGTCATAATTTCCACTCCCCTTCCTGTGGATAGAAGTTTGGTACACATAATCACTCCATTGGTAATTCTCAACTCATTGATATGAATTTGATAAGAGTAATTTTAACTCATTCTCCATTTGTTGAGTTAAACATCCAATTCGTTGGTATTGTTTTTACAAGAATATGTGTGAATGTCCTTTGATTGTTTTACACTGAATATCCAGTCATATTTAGTGTATTTATATTTGTCACACATAATTATGTCATTGATTTATCCTTAACCTAAGGATACAACCTTTTTGAGAAATTTCATCTCAATTTACATTCCATTGAGACTTCTTTGATGATATACACCAAATCACTTTTATGTGGTGTATATAATGTACTTTGACATAGTATATCATGAATTCCTTTATTCTCATGATATTACAATGTTTTGATTACCTCAATTATTTGTATTCAAGTGTCTCTCTTTTGGTTAGAAACTCTAACCAAAATACCATTTTAAAATGTTTTAAAGAATTATTCTTCTAAATCATGCTCATTAATGTCCATATTTTAAAAATGGTTTTAAGGATTTATTTATATGGACATTAAAGTTTTAAAATTAAAACTCCTTTTAAAAGTTTCAAAGTGGTATGGGACACTTTGATTCAAAAATATACTTTTAAATGGCTTCTTGACAAATAGTGTGACTTTTAAATGTTTTCAAGAAAAGGGGGATATTTCTCTCAAATAGTTTTGATGATTATTTTCATCTATGTCAACATCCTTCATTATTATTGATTGAGGTTAATGTGATACAATACAATCTTCCATATTGTATCGAATGAATTATGTTTGACTGTGGATGTGCTATTTTTATACCATTCATGGTTTGTGGTGAAAGTATTGACATTTCGTATGCTAGTTTAATACGAATGTTTACGTTATGTTTAAACCTTTTCATATGGGAATGCATTGGACTTAATAAGTGACGGGTGGAGCCCGCTATAGCTCCTCGATGCATCGGTAGGTCTCATGAGACAAACTAGTGTCTTGGCACAAGGCCTTGGCAAAATCTTATTTGTAGTCTTGGCACGAGGCCTTGGCTATGTGGTTATGATAGTCTGGCATTATGCATTCCATCATTATGAAAGTGGTTATTGATATTGCATGTGATCATTCGACTAGTAGAATATCCATGTGAGTAAGTAAATGGGATTATTTCATTTTACCTTCGCCATTTTATGCTGAAGTTTAAATTTAAAAGGCTTTTGTTTTAGTTATAAATTGCCTTATGTGTTTATGCTTATTTATGAAAGCTTCTGCTATAATGTTATCCTTACTGAGCATCCGAGCTCACCCCTTTCAATGTTTTATTTTTTTCCAGGATTATGAAGAAGTAATTTATGAATGACCTGCAGGGATAGTATGAGGGGATATGAAGACAAGATGTTTTTTTTATGATATAATGTAAAAATTTATGGATGTATCTAGTTATTCCAAGGCTACTAAACTAATCGGTCTTTCGAGACTTGATCTTTCTCATGATCATGCCAATGTTATGTAATTAATGCACCGACTCTGGGTAGCTGGGGTCGGGGCGTTACAAAAGGTGTCCCTAGACATAATAGAAGAATGATATGATGAGTAAGACCTCATACACTTCAGCTGTAAAACCCATCATGTATGACATGTTATGTACCAGGATTGATGCTCCCTATGCACTGATCATGGATGGTAGATATCATGATGATCGAGGAAAACCACAATGTACTTCTATTATTCCTATCCATAAGTATCTTTGAAGAACTAAGGATATGTTCTTGGTGTGTGGAGGGGACGATGTGATAGAATTCATATGGTATGATGATAAAACATTTTAGAATGATCAGAACAATATGAAGTCATAATCAGGATTTGATTTCAATCTCAACCGAGTAGGTGTGGGCTGGGAGTGTTCAATGAAGCCAGTTGTCTCCGATTATATAGTACAGTTCATATATATAGTGGAAAATGATATCGCCAAGGAACTCATCTTGAATCAAAAAAATTTCTAGAAGCTTGATATGGTTCCTATCTATAGAGTCGTTATCACAATGTATTGTGATAATACAATAGTTGTGGCTCCTGTAAATGATCCAAGGTCACCTCAATAGATAAAAAATATTCTCTAGAAGTATCACCTCTTGAGAAATTTCTATCAAAGGGGTGAAGTAACAATGAACAAAATGTCAACATATTGGAATTTCAAAGACCCCATGACTAAGGGAATATCTCAGTAGAAGCATGAATATCATTTCAGAGATAGTAGGTTAATTGTTGTTAGTGGATGGGTCTAGCCCATGTGAGAGTATGTTGGAGTCGGTGGCCTATAACAATATACTTTTTACTTTTATCATTAATAACATTCTTATCATATCTTGATTTTTCTACTACGTAACAATGTGTGTGGTAGTTTCCTAAGGATAGTTGTTGTACTAAAGGGTCACATCGAATCCCTTCTATGATGAGAACTCATAAGTTCCAAAACACTATTCTGGAATATAAGATATATGGATAGATTATATTATTTGAGGGACACAAATAATACATGTTATTAGGTGTGAGGCCTCAAAAAAAATTAAGTCATGTTATCATGGTGTGCACCCTTGGTAATATCATGGAAGATATTATGAGAATGAGACCCACGAGTAAGAAACCAATATTTCATAGAGTCATTGGATGTTTCTATTTGAGGACGTGATTATTGGTCCTTAGACATTAAGATTATTATTAATGGGTATCACATCTTGTGCACATCGATTTATTGATGAAAGTTTTTATGGTACACTGTTCGTAGTGAGGTAGGATATGTTGTGTGCATTATGAGTAATACTACATTAATAGATAATGAGAGAATTGTTTTCCCCTTTTGTTTCACAACTTATGTAGTTATCTCAGGCCCACTAATGGATTTGAAATATCCTGAATAAAACCATGACCATTTTGAAGAATGGGAAAGTTCAATTCCTGGATGTCATAGAAATAATAATCAAGAATGTAGGTTGATGAAACTAGCATGAAACCCACATGATTTTAGATATTTAGAAAAAAAGGATTAAATTACATGATAAGTGTTTTTAGGAGGTGAGACATCATTGTGGGATTAACAATTGTCTCTATGGGTGCCTGGGATTACTTATAGACCCTTTACTTAGACAATAGGTAGGCTAAACTTAATATCCCTAAGAAGTTGGTGTAAAGGGTCACTCACTTTGTATGTCCATGTATCATAGTTAAATATTCATTTAGGAAGTTGAATAAAGATTATTCCAAATTGTGGATTAATAATTATTCAAGGATACCTGATCACATTTATTTTGACACTATTTAGTCGAGGGAATATATTATTGGTGAAATAATATATTTATTGTGGAGTAATTTAGAAATTTTTATTTATGATATAAGTGTCCCTTATTCCATTTCTAATAAATGGGGTGGAAAAAATAATCAAAATGAAAAAAAAGGTACACGCCTCATATAATAATTTGCAGGCCATGTAGTTTTATGGGTATTTGTAAGAAATAAAATTTTTTATTTTATTAAATAATGTTAGGTGTAATTCTCCTGATGCATGTCAAGTAATAATAATAGTCAACTGTTATTTTTAGAAATTTGTTCTTACTAGGAATTAAATGAAATGAATAAATGATTCCATGTAATTAATTTATTTTTTTATTCTATGTAATTAAAACACCAATTATATTATTCTCGATAGAATATCCATTATTTGTGGGTGTCCAAAATAGATTTGGAAAAATCTATAAAGCCAAGACATACTTATTTTTCCTCCAAGAACCCCCCCATGTTATGAGGTAGATGCTCCTTTACAGGTTCAAGGTGGGCGCTTTGGAAGCGGCTCTCAAGGAGATCAATGGGGGACATCGCAAGTGAAAGCCCTTCTTTACTAGCACCAAGAGATCCCTTAAGAGACATCAAGATATATGTGGATCACTTGTGGATCATCTCTAGGGGAATCATACACAGAGATTCTTTGACACAATGACAAATCACTTCAGATCGTTACCAGAAACATCAACGGAGATAAAACTCCATCAAAGAAATTATCATCTGTTAATTAAATATATTATACCCAAGATATAATGATCCTCTCTATGGTTCTGGGACGCCCCCCCCCCCCCCAATTTTGTTTTGTTCTTCGTTCTATTCTGATGATCCTATGTTTTTTATCATTACGGATATCTGATTGATCGTCGTTAATGAATATAATTAATGTTGGGTACACCCATCCATGTGCTTCTGATATTCCCAAAACCATCAAGGCATGCTTATATGGATGGATCTCATGTGTTATTATGTTCTGGATTATTTGTAATCTCCCAGGTTAACCCATGTCAATTGGAAAATAACTACATGGAGGAATGACTGAGATACATAGTGACACTTGTATACATATATTCATTTCCCTACTTATATGTATATTATAGGGCTCTCATGTATAGTTTATTTCGTGGAATGATATGTGATGGATTTAAAAGGACTATTAAAAATGGGTTTAATGTAAAATTGTATTATATTCTCATATCCCATATAAAAATGTAATAATCACTTTCCCCCTAAAAAATGTAAATGTCTCACTATTGGAAATTAACTTAGTATTGATATTATATAGGTAAACAGACTATAGTTTTTTTAAGTAATACATTTCAAAAATCATACTTTTATATAATGTAAATAAAAATTGAAGTTTATGTTACATATCTTAAAGTAGGTGCAGTGGGAATAGATTTATTTGGACTTTTATAATGAGTTTTAATACTCATGCATATATTTTCATTTTATTTTTAGACATGGTTCTAGTTTCACCTTTAGTGCAATCACCATGGGTGATGACTAATATTTGCATTGGAGAGTGATCTATGGTGTAACATGTAGATTGTATAGCTCTTTGGTTCATTTGGTTTTGTTGTATAGTTGGTGTACCATTCAACCTTATGTAAATTATGTTTCATTTGGTGTTCATGTATTGGGATGTTTTTTTTATTTCCTATATTTAATTTATTTATGTATTCTGTGGAGAAATTATTCCCATCATGTACTCTATCGATGATCGACACAAGTTTCCAGTCCATGGGGTTAGTAATTCCCTTCATGCCATTCCATATATCAGCTCGGAAGATTGGTTCAGTTTTATCCTATGTTGTTTTGTGAAAACAATGTATTAGAGCGGGCTGGCTATTGGAGGAACATTATTTTCATAGAACCTTTTATTACTAGGTGATTTCAAGGTAGATGGAGTCAGATTGACATGACTGAATTAGTAGGAATGAGAATGATTTCATTAAACCTCGCTCATTCTAATCCTTAGTATTCCATGAGATGTCCAGTATTCATTGTTTCGTTGGTCCATGGGGATTGATTGATATTAGGGATATGAAAAGGGATTAGGGTTGGTGGTCTCCCGATGCTCACACAGCCTAGAAAGCAATGTGAAGAATGGTTTATTGTCCAAGAAGGATATCTATAGTGGGGGTGTGTTTGGAATATGAAATCCAACCATATGCCCATTTCACCAATAGACACCTGTTCAATCCTTGTGTGTTTCTTTGAGTATTATTTGACTTCGAAAATTATTTTGAAAACACATGTGTTGGACTTTTATGAATGGTGTTTGAGTGGTAACAGTTTGATTTCTCAAAGTGGGAAAATGATTTTTAGAAATAATATTTTTGGAAGAATTTTAAAAAATGATATATTATAAAACGACATCTTGGATTAAAATGGAATTGATTTAATGAGATTGGAAAATTATAATCAATACATGGAGTTTATGAAAAATAGTTTTAGAAAGGGTATATTTGTTTTGGAAATAGTTTTTAATGAAAAAGATTGGTTTTTTAATAAAATTGTGTTGATTGAATGAGATTTGATGAGCTGCTGATTTTTTTGTATTGAATCAAGTTGAACTTTTCAATGGAAATTCGGGGGGATTTAGTTTCTGAACATGGAGGAATGTACTAAATCATGGAACACAGTAAATACTCTTATGATTTGGTTGTTAGTGATCCTTTGTAAGGCTCGTGATTTCTGAATTGGTTTGAATGATTTTTGGTTGAAAAAATGATGGATTGTTTTATCCTTTGGTGTTCTCAAGGTTGATCACATGAATGGTTATATATCGAAATTTGGATGGGTTCATAATATGGCAGGGTTGATGGGTGCGTGGGATTGCACGAAAACATTCATGTCATTCAGACTTTAAGGTATATCCTTAATGAATGTTCAACTCATCGAGTTTTTTCAAATATTTGTTTTTTCAAAAGGATTTCCTTGATGTTAATAGTGGCTTGTTTTCCTTTGTTCAACATTTTTTTTTCATATGCTAAGTTTTCTATTAAGTATTTTTGTTATTGATTTGGCCTTGACATAGATCATAGCATTTTTTTCCTATATGTTTCCACTATAGAGATTTGATGTGTGACTGTGGCATGTCTACCAGTGAATCTCTATTTTTAGGATTACCAAATGATCAACCTAAGGATATCATTATTGAGTTTTAGAAGAAAAATAAACATCTCTTTTATGGTCAAATTTATCTATTTAAAGTGGTGGATTGGGTGTGAAAGTTCGAAATGAACATTACCATCATTGAATTTACCAAGTGGTTGAAGGTAAATTTTTCAAACATCAATCCTGATGGTTAACCGTGGATGAGGTGGAAGTATGTGCCTTAGAAAAATCCCTGTGAAGATCATACATTTGAGTCCATCAAAGATTGTTTCATCCATAAGTACTTTTATAAGAATTAATGGGTGAGAAAGTGAATAGAAATGTGTTGTATGTAGTATTGTGAGGGATAGGTGTGGGAGTATTTCCACCAGATTTTTTTACCTAGTTCAATACAATCTAGATTATGTTTTTTATGATCCCATGAAGGCTCATTGTTCTGAGTTTGGGGTTCATCCGAATCTGTAGTCTAAGGAGTTAGAGTTCAATATAACCTTTTATTTCCAATGTGGAAAGCCACACTATTCTAGTTGTAGATATGGTGGTGGGAGTTCATGAGGTATTCCTCCCTCCCACAATCCTATGATGAAGTAGGGGAAATATTAATAGGGAGGTAGGAATGACGGTGAAAATCTTGAAGATTCAATATGGTCAAGAAACCACTGGGGGTGTGGTGGGATTTGGCACAATTCATGTCCCCAATATTCTAGAATGGGTGGTCTAAATTCTATTCTAGTGTTCTTATTCACCATGATTGGTAGGAAAATGTGGGAGTGTTTCAGTTAGAATGTGTGGTAATGGACCAGTGTAAGATCATGTTGAATTTTTCTTCTACTGATAATGGTTAGTTTTTATGGATGGGGAGATAAACCAAGAGTCTCATTTAGTTTTCCCTTAAGATGATGGTGACTACTAGTTGTTTTCTAATAGTGGGGACTCTGTTCAGGCCTCCATTTAATTTGTTTTATTTTTTGTTCTATTCATTTTTTGGTGAGAAATAGTACTCATTGGAGAAATCCCAAAAGTCTTTATGTCAGAATTGTTATGGGTGATTCAGTTTCTTCTTTCATATAAATTTCAATAAAATCATTTTAGTTTCTTATTCTATATTGGGAAAGAGGCATATGTTCTATTGGGAGTGGATGAGATGTTCATTTTTTAAGAGGATAGAGTATATATTTATATATTCATATATTATTGACCAACTAACTGAAAAATGTGGGGAAATTCAAAGAATGGAATCCTATAATGGTGGGGATAATTGACACACCCAGTTTTTCATTTCATTTCATATGTTTCAGTTAATTAAGGATATCGGGTGTTATCTTGAGTTCAGGGGATGATAGGTGTTAAATATATAATTATTTATTTGTCTAGTATTTATCTTATGGATGATCTTTATTTCATTTAGGATTTATTGGAGAAAACATTGTGTTTTTATCTTGGCATTGGGATGTGCATGTTCGGCGCATGGTTAAGTAAACCATGTGGCCAAACCAAGGTAACTATGAATCAGTTGGTGGTTTCTGAAAAAACCTATCAGATAATCTAAGAATGGTTGGTGAAAAGATTTGGGATGGGAATGTGGTCATACTTCTCTTGGGAAGTGGCTACCAGATGTTTGGTTCAAGGTTTTGTAAACTATGTGACAAAACTGTGCGAGACTTTCATATATAATTTTTTTTATATTCTCAGTTTTCAACTTTTGGGATTTTATCCCAAAACACACCACCTCCCCTCTTCAGGTTATTGCAACCCTAATGGGAATTTTACCATTCTTCCCAAGACATCACTCCTCCTCCCTTAATGTATATTTAATAATTCTTCTTGTTGGGGATATATTTCACAATGAAAAACCACTATTATCATATCCCTCTTCCTCTTTCTATTATTTTTTCATGAGTTACTTTTCTATTATGATATATCCTACCAAGATATAATTGTTTCCCTAAATTACAATTGGGGGGGGGGTTTAGGGTCCCACTTCATATATCATGGCTTTTAAATCCATTTAGGAGTGATTGTGGGCTTGTGTTGTCGGTGTGTCATTGTTTTAAGGCAGGATTCCAATGAAAATTCCAATTTTAATTTATTAATATTATATTTCATGCCTTTAGAAAATACCTTATATGATAAATATTAATATTTTCCCTTTGAAATGTTTATCTGATGTGAGAAGTGGTGTTTTGTTTCTTATTATGAGAAATATAGAATTCTTTTGCTAATTATCACACCCCAAGTGTTCGATGAAATGAATGGTTGGATTTTTTGAGTATTCCATGGTATGAAAATAATGGTTTGAATTTATTAATAAATATTCTCCTTGGAAATGGAGAATCATTGTAACACCCGTGACTTTTATAAGAAATATTTTTTTAGTTTATATAAATCATCAAAGGAATCTTTCACTACACACAACACTACCTTGTCTTCCTTTACACACAACCACGACCTTCCTTGGCAGCTTGCGTCGTACGCAATACTGAGTTTCACTAAACAACGATATACTATTTAAATATTATTAAAACTAGCCGTTATGAATACTAATAACCACTTTTTGAAATTTTGTAAATTTTATGGACTTCATTTTTGGATTCCGAATATCAAAATTAGCTTAGGGGAAATTTTGGTTTTTTTCTGGAAACTTTCAATTTTTGATGAATAGTGAAAACACTAGGTTACTATTAAAAAACCCACTTTTTATTTTAATAATTATTTATTTTATTTAAATTTATTTTAGGTCAAAATTGATTTTTAATACCTATATATGTCCAATGTAATTCATTGGAGTAATTTTAGAATAATTTAAGATATATAAAAGTTTTATTGAACTTTTCACCGTCTTTTACCCACCTCCTAGGAAAATTTTGAAATTTACATAAAACATAATTTTACTGCTTCTGTGAGTGGAATTTAAAAAATCCAAGAGACATGGTTGATTTCAGTAAGTAAAATGTGGTTCAATGAGATGAAAATAATTTTTGGTGAATAGTAACTTTTTACTTTTATTTACCACGGTTAAAAGTAAATAGGGTAATTAAGAATAAAAATGATATTATTATTACCCTAACACATGTCCTAATTCTATTGGATATGTGTAATTCGACAAAAAACAACCTTAGGAATAAAATATGAAAATTTAGGCGCACTTGGATTAGATTAGGACATTTATTATTAATTTATTTAAAGAAGGGTTAAAGTAGTTAAAATCAATGTTTTATAACTAAAACATTTTTAATATAGGGTTATAAATAAGATTAATTCGACTATAAATATTAATTAGAAATCTAAAATTATTTCCTACATAATGGTATTTTATTTGTAATTTTTTGACATTAAATAAGTTAAATTATTTATGAAACAATGATGATGCAATAGTTATCTTATTGATGAAATATTGACATAATTGATGTTATAAATACCCAAATAAATGAAATTAGAGACTTTTAATGGATTACAATAATTTTCTAGGTTAATATGACATGTTAGTATTTACGTAATTAACTATTGTCGAATTAATCATTCTGTTATGATTTTCACATAAATCAATTACTAAATAGTGTAAAAATTGACAAAACATAGTTATAAAAAAAATATATTATATTATTAATTTTTATTTTATTCCTAAAAATATAAGGTTCTGAAAAATGACTTAGATAGGGTTATATATATTAATAATCATCATCTTGGGGTTATTTTGGATTGTTATATTATTTTTATTAACCTTATAGTGTAAGAACACAAAAAGACATGGTAAAAGTAAAATTATCTAACTTAAAGTTAAATCTAAATGATAAGGTTAAAATAGTTAACTAAACTCACCATAATTCTATTGGATTAGAGAATTTCGACCCATACCCACCTTAGCTTCTAAATAAATCAAATTTGAGCTATATAAAACCGAATATGGATTTTTAATAAAATAATATTTTTAGTTTTTCCAAAGGAGCCCCTCTGCTCCCTTATAAAAGGGCACCTCCTCCCTCTCTTCCTCACACCACATTAAGCCTTCAAGCTCGGCCAACCCCTGACAATTTCTCCTCTCCACTTCCCTAGAAACATGCTAGAGGTCCTGGTCTTCTTCAAAAACAATTTTATTTCCCTAAAAGGAGGTCTCAAAGAAGCGCTTCAAAAAAGAGGTAATCTCCGTTACTAATTCATTCAACTTTATTTCTTCTTCCACTTCTTCTTCGTTAGTTTTTTCTCTATGAATTAATAACATAAGTATCACTGATATACTTATATATTATTATAATTATGAAACAACCCTATTTCACCATCTATCCATCCTACGGAAAACGAAATCACCGCGCGTCCGTACGTACGGAATATCGTCTCCATGTCGTGGTGTAATCTATTTTCCACAACCACCTTACCTGGATGGGTATAATGGTGTAAAGAATGAATATATATGATTATTTTAAAGTGATATTGATTCTGAAATAGTATTCATACACTCCAATACAATTCCACGATCATGGGAACGATATCATCGCTCGTGCGTACGTACGGAATACCGTCTCCATGATGTGATGTGACTCGTTCTACATGATTTTCATTGAATAATGATTATATAAATGGATTGAGTGAATAAATATGATATATATTACACTAATACCATTCTGGAAATGAGGTATATCTAACCTTAAAACAATAATACGAATTTATTCGACAAAACACGCATAAGAACAAAAAGTAATAAACACCCAAATAACAAGTAGCAATGAAATATTACTAATAATAAGCTAAGAATATGACCATATATGATATCATAACAATGCGTAGGATTCTGGAATAAGTCAATTACATTATTTAAATCATTATACAGGAGGTTCAGACACTTACGAAGCAAATCGGACCTAAGGTAAGGGAAAATATCACAATCTCATTTTTATCTAAGATTGTTTATACATTGGTATTTACTGGGGTGTATTTTATCATCCACATCCTTGTTTCCTCAATATGTAATATTATTTCCATCCACCTACAATTGTTTAAATCCAATTTTACCCTTCGGTGAGTTTTAGTAAAAGATATGAAAGGAATATTTTTCATTTTTCGTACGAGGTACATTTTGACTTTTCTAACAAAAGTACGAGAAGAATGATTTTTTTAACTTATACAGCAAGAATGTATTTTTAAAAAATTATTTCCAAGAAGCTTACTTTACAATTTTTCATGTCTATTTTTAATCAAATTCATTTAGTTTAGAATTTTTGACATATTAAGAATGGAAAAGTGTTTTTGAATTAGAAAGGATATTTTCCTCAAGAATGGAGTTCAAGTGCTTTATCAAAATTATTTTCCTTCTAAGATAATAAAGGGTTCTCTTTCTATCCCTATTATTACATTGATTTGACTATGTTGTGATGGAATTATTTTTATGAATTCCTTTATCTTATATGAATTTTTTTATGATGTCACGATGTTTAAGAATCCCATTTTTATTACATGGGTTATGCTATGATGTATGGTTTATGATTTTGTGGAACACATAAGAATGGTATCATTATGTGATGGGTTGGAACTATATCTCCCACCAATGCATTGGGGAATGAATTTATATCTCATGAGATAGACATGGCTGGAACGACAGTTTAAACCGGTTTAGTGAAACGGGACTGAAACGAGGAATGAACTCGGTTCAGAAATGGACTTTTTCCACTAAGATAGTCTTAGAAATGAGTCTTGACTAATAAGAAATGATTCTCTTTGATTATGTGTGTATTACAAAAAGCATCATGTTTTATGATATGATTATTGTGATTACATTTCAATTCCATGATTTATCCCAAGTTATGAAATTATGATCTCTTTTGTAGGGTAAGATTTCCAAAATGTTATGTTCTTATGAATATGATGTGATTGATATTTCTTTTTTTACCCTTACTGAGCATTTGAGCTCACCCTTTTGTATGTTTTCATTGACCAGGTCAGGAAGAAGGTTATTAAGTAAGATATGCCAAAAGGGACTGTAGATATGATGAAATAAATAGGAGACAGTGTAGATGCTTTATGAACCAGTTGTTTATATTTCCCAGTTTCTAAAGACACTATACCTATATAGTCCTTTCTTTGTTTTGTTATATGTTGTAATAAGTGTAATTCAATTTTGAAGTACTAACATTGTATGTAAATTATGGGTCGTTATAGTTGGTATCAGAGGAAAGGTATAATCATCCATTGGAAACTAGGATGTAAAAGCCTTCATAAGAACCCTAAGGATAAGCCTAAGCATAGAACACAATATTAGTGTTTTATAAATGGCCATGAATAACCTATGATAAGACCTCAAGTGTGAAATTTTATTCTTTATTATGTGGTTTTCCTATTATAAAATTTTTTTCTCACACTATTCTTCTTGGTTTTAGTCAGTGGTTGGAACCCGAAAGAACCGTGTTAATGCAGAATGCGGCGGGCAATGCAATGATTGTCCCCCTGAGCAACCGAACGTTATGGGAGTTGGAATGAAAAATCTAGTATCCATGCTCACACAACTTTCTCAAGCTATGAATCATGCAAGACTTCCAAACGAGAAAAGGAAGGAGCAACATTCTGTTGAATCCTTCATGAGACAGTGTCTACCTTCATTTTGCGGGTTTACTGATCCATTAGTTGCTGAACAATTGATAAGTACTACTAAAAATATATTTTCAGATCTTCAATGTTCTGAACCTGATAAAGTCATCTTATCAGTGTATCGTTTGGAAGGTGATGCTGATCAATGGTGGAATCATATCAATAATACGAGGCCAAGAGATGAAATTGAGTCCATGGAATGGGATGAGTTCAAGAACTTATTTTTCATTAAGTACTTCCCTCATATTATCTGAACAAAGATGGAGAAGGAGTTTCTTGAACTAAAGAAAAATAATGATGAATCTGTTGGTACCTACGAAGAAAATTTTACAAGACATGCAAGGTACACTTCTGGTATTATTATCCAACCTGAGAGTAAGATCGATCGATTCTTTAGTGGCTTAAAACAAAGTCGTCAAAGGGACTTATCCATAAGGGACTTCAATAGCTACGAGGAAATTGTTCGATGTGCTCTCAAAGTTGAGATTGAGATTGGAGTAACCCATTAGTCACATGGGGTTGATAAGAAGAGGAAAATGGAATTTAAAGGAAAATATAAAGAGCACACTGAATAGAAGATTAGTTTTCCCTTATACTCAATGTGTGGAAAGAAACATGGAGGGAGTTGTATTCAAGGGACAAGTAAATGTTTCAAATGTGGAAAGGAAAGTCATCGGGCATTTTAATGCTGCAATGATGGGAAGAAGATTTCTAGTGATGCGAACAATGAAAAAGCTACACAGAGTGCACCTTCTACACTTCAATGTTACAAGTCCAAGGAAGTGGGGGATTATGCCAATCAATTCCATAATCCAAGGATTGATCATGATGATCGATGCCAACAAACTCTTAAGGCTAAAGTCAAAGGAAGGTCACATGCAATTTCTATCAGCGATATGGAGTACGATAATGAAGTGGTGAAAGGTATAGTTACCATCCACTCTAATGTAGGAAATGTTTTATCCGATTCTGGATTCACCCACTCCTTTATTTCTGAAGAATTTTCTAAGTGTATCACCGTATTACCTCAACAATTAGATGTTGAGTTAGCTATGACAACCCCTAATGGCACAAAAGTCGCATCAAAAGTTTATAATTCTTCTCCGATTGAAGTTTGTGGGAAAGTGCTTGATGAAAATCTTGTGATCCTTCCTATAGTGGAATTTGATGTGATTCATGGCATGGATTGGCTTTCCCTATATGGAGCTCATATCAATTTCAAAATAAGGGAAGTCACATTTCATATTCCAGATCAATCTTTGATCATCTATCTATGCAAGGATGAACATTACCTTCTAGTGGAAATTTCTTCCATCTTATGGGTCTTGATTCCACTAAATGAAGATTAGTTATCTCAAATGGTTGGTGAGAAACTCATGATTAAGAATATGCCCATTGTACAGGTGTCTGATGATCTCATTCCGGAGGAATTTCCAGGTCTTCCACCAAATCGTGATGTTGAGTTTTCAATATAACTCCTACCGGGTGCTTTACCTATTTCAAAGACACCTTATATAATGGGCCCAATTGAGTAGTAGGAATTGAAGAAGCAACTCCAAAAGAATCTTGATAAGGGGTTCATACACCCTAGTGCGTCACCTTGGGGAGCACCTATTCTGTTTGTTATGAATAAAGATGGATCAATGAGACTCTCCATTGATTATCGAGAACTTAACAAGATCACTATCAAGAACAAATATCCTCTCCCACACATTGATGAATTATTTGACCAACTACGCGGAGCTCAATGCTTTTCCAAGATTGATCTTCATTCAGGGTATCATCAATTAAGGGTAAAAAGGGAGGATATACCAAAGACGGCTTTCCATAAAAGGTATGGACATTACTAATTTATAGTGATGCCATTTGGTCTTACTAATTCCCCTTCTATCTTCATGGATCTGATGAATAGAGTCTTTAGAGACTATCTTGATCAGTTTTTGGTAGTCTTTATAGATGATATTATTGTATATTCAAAGAGAAAGGAAGAACATGAAGATCACTTGAGAATTATATTAAAGTCCCTGAGAAAGGAGAAGATTTATGACAAATTTACCAAGTGTGAATTTTGGCTTCAAAAAGTTTCATTTTTGGGTCACATAATCTGAAAAGAGGGGATATCTATAGATCCATCAAAAACAGAGGTTATCGAAAAATGGTTGAGACCAACAACAGTTACTGAGATCCGAAGTTTTTTTAGTTTGGCTTGATATTATCGTTGTTTTGTGAAAGATTTTTCAAGATTATGTAATCCACTCACCAGGTTGACTCGGAAAGGATTTATGTTTGTTTGCATGGAGGAATGAGAAGAGAATTTGAAGGAGTTGAAAAGATGGTTATCCTGTGCACCTGTGCTCACACATCCTTGTAGTGGAGAAAGCATTGTGATCTACAGTGATGCATCCAAGAATTTATTGTGGTGTGTTCTTATGAAAAATGATATGGTGATAGCTTATGCCTCATGACAGTTGAAAATCCATGAGAAAAATTACCCAAATCATGATTTGGAGTTAGCTGCGGTAATCTTTGCGTTAAAGATTTGGAGGCATTATCTTTATTGAGAAAGGTGTGACATTTATACTGATCATAAAAGTTTAAAGTCTATTTTCACACAAAAGGAGAAGAATATGAGCCAAAGAATATGGTTGGAGATGATTAAGGATTACGACTGCTCAATTCATTACCACCCTGGGAAAGCAAACAAGGTGGAAGATGCATTAAGTCTACAAGACCATGCCAGTTTATCCATGATGAGGATCACAAAAGATCCAATATTTATGGATTTACAAAGGATGGATCTTGGAATTATAATGAACGGGGAAAAATATTATCCTTCTCAAATGTATGTTCAACCATCTATACATGTTAAAATTAAAGAGGCACAGAAAGAAGATGTAGAGTTACAATAGAAGGTGAGAAATGTTCCTGAATTCAACCTTGATTTTGATGGGATAATAAATTTCAGGAACCGGTTTTGTGTTCCTCCCATCCCCGAATTAAAGAAGGAGCTGTTGGATGAGCCTCATATTTCTCCATTATATATTCATCCTGGAAGCACAGAGATGTATATGGACCTGAAAGAGTACTTCTGGTGGGATGGCATGAAAAGAGATGTTGCTGAATATGTCTCTCGATGCTTGGTTTTTCAGAAAGTTGAAGCTGAGATACAGAAGTCTAAGGGGATGTTACAACCATTACCCATACCTAAATGGAAATGGGAAAACATCACTATATACTTTTTCACCAGACTTCCTAAAACATCCAAAGGCAATAATGTTATCTGGGTCATAGTTGATCGTCTTAAAAAGTTTACACACTTCATTTCCATTAGAGAGGATTTCTATCTTGATCAGATTGCCATGATATATGTAAAGGAAGTGGTAAGATGACATTGAGTACCACCTTCTATTATATATGATCAGGATCTGAGGTTTACATGAATGTTCTGGCAAAGTCTTCAGCATACTCTGGATACAGAGTTGAGTTTCAGCACTGCTTATCATCCTCAGACAGACGGTCAGTCTGAGAGGACAATTCAAACTCTAGAAGATATGTTGAGTGCTTGCTCTATGGATTTCAAAGGTTGTTGGGATAAACACATACCTTTAGTGGAATTTTCTTATAATAATAGATTTCACTCCAGTATTCAGATGGCTCCTTATAAAGATCTCTATAGAAAGAAATGCATGACTCCAACTTGCTGGGATGAAGTTGGGGAAAGAAATCTATTAGGATCTGATCTTGTTGATGAGATGGCAGAAAAGGTCCGATCTATTCAACAACACATAAGAGCACCTCAGAGTCGACAAAAAAGTTATGCCGACAACCGAAGAAAAGACTTAGATTTTGAAGTGGGTGATAAAGTTTTCATACGAAAATCTTTTTAGAAGAGAGTAATGAGATTTGGAATGAAGGGAAAGATGAGCTCTAGGTATATCGTTCCTTTCGAAATACTGGATCATGTTGTGAAGGTAGCTTACCGATTGGCGCTTCCACCGAATATCTCTCAAGTTCAGGATGTGTTCCATGTATCTCTCATGAGAAAGTACATACCTGATCTTTCACATGTACTCAGCTTAGAAGTTGTACCACTGGACCATGATCTTACTTATGAGGAACAGCCGATAGTGATTCTCAATCGTAGTGAAAAAGTCCTACGGAACAAGACCACTCTCTTGGTGAACGTTTTATTTAGATACCACCAATTTGAAGAAGCTACATGGGAGCTTGAGGATATGATGAATGAGAGGTATCCTCATCTGTTTGTGACATGTGACGAATTTCAAGGGAGACATTCATATTAAGGGGGGTAAAATGTAACACCCGAGACTTTTATAAGAAATAGTTTGTTTTTATTTTATATAAATCATCAAAGGAATCTTTCACTACACACAACACTATCTTGGCCTGTTTTACACGCAATTGCTTCCATCCTTGATAGCTTGTGTCGTACTCAATACCGAGTTCACTAAACAACGATATACTATTAAAATATTATTAAAACTAGACTTTATGAATAGTAATAACCACTTTTTGAAATTTTGTAAATTTTATGGACTTCATTTTTGGATTCGTAATATCGAAATTAACCTAAGATTAAATTTTGGTTTTTTTCTGGAAACTTTCAATTTTTGATGAATAGTGAAAACACTGGGTTACTATTTAAAAACCGACTTTTTATTTAAATTTATTATAGGTCAAAACTGATACATAATACCTATATAAGTCTAATGTAATCCATTAGAGTAATTTTATAATATTTTTAGATATAAAAAAAATTTATTGAACTTTTCACCATCTTTTACCCACCTCCTTGGAAAATTTGAAAATTTACATAAAACTTAATTTTACCGTTTCTGTTAGTGGAATTTCAAAAATCTGAGAGACACAGTTGATGTCAATAAGTTAAATGTGGTTCAATGAGATGAAAATAATTTTTGTTGAATAGTAACTTTTTACTTTTATTTACCACGGTTAAAAGTAAATAGAGTAATTAAGAGTAAAAATTGATATTATTATTACCCTAACACATGTCATAATTAGATTGGATAAGTTTAATTCGACCAAAAACAACGTTAGGAATAAAATATGACAATTTAGGCCCACTTGGATTAGATTAGGAAATTTATTATTAATTTATTTAAAGAAGGGTGAAAATAGTTAAATTCAAAGTTTTATAACTAAAACATTTTTAATATAGTGTTATACATAAGATAAATTCAACTATAAATATTCATTAGAAAGATAAAACGATTTCCTACATAATGGTATTTTATTTGTAATTTTTAGGCATTAAATATTTTAATTTATTTACGACATAATAATGATGAAGTAATTATCTTATTAATGAAATATTGACATAATTGATGTTATAAATACCCTAATAAATGTAATTTGAGACTTTTTATGAATTAAACTAATTTTCAAGGTTTTTATGACATGTTAGTATTGAATTAATTAACTTTTTTTGAATTAATCATTCTGTTATGATTTTCACATAAATCAATTACTAAATAGTGTCAAAATTGACATAAAATTCTTTTTAAAACAAATATTATCTTATTAATTGTTATTTTATTCTAAAAATATTAAGGTTCAGAAAAATGACTTAGATAAGGTTATATATATTAATAATAAACAACTTGGGGTTCTTTTGGATTGTTATAGTATGTATATTAACCTTATAGTGTAAGAACACAAAAAGACACGGTAAAAGTAAAATTATCTAACTTAAAGTTAAATCTAAATGATAAGGTTAAAATAGTAAACTAAACTCGTCCAAATTATATTGGATTAGAGTATTTCGACCCATCCCCACCTTATCTTATAAATAAATCATTTTTAGCTATTTAAAACCGAATATTTCTTTATAATAAAACAATATTTTTACTTTTTCAAAGGAACCCCTCTCCTCCGTTATAAAAGGGCACCTCCTCCCTCTCTTACTCACACCACTTTGAGCCTTCATGATCGGCCAAACCCAGACAATTTATCCTCTCCACTTCTCTAGAAACATACAAGAGGTCATGGTCTTCTTCAAAGACTAATTTTGGTGCCCTAAAAGGAGGTCCCAAAGAAGCACTTCAAAGAAGATGTAATTTCTGTTACCGATTCTTTCAACATTATTTCTTATTCCACTTCTTCATATTTAGTTGTTTCATTATGAATTAATAACATTAGTATCACTCATATACTAATATGTTATTATAAGTATGAAATGGCCCTATTTCACCACTTATCCATCCTACGGAAAATGAAATCACCGCGCGTGCCTACGTACGGAATACCGTCTCCACACCGTGGTGTAATCTATTTTCCACCACCACCTTACTTGGATGGGTATAATGGTGTAAATAATGAATATATATGATTATTTTAAAGTGATATTGACTCTGAAATAGTATACATACACTCCAATACCATTCCACGATCGTGGGAACGATATCATCGCTCGTGCGTACGTACGGAATACCGTCTCCACGATGTAATGCGACTCGTTCTACATTATTATAATTACATAATGATTAAATAATTGAATTGAGTAAATAAATATGATATATATTACAGTAATACCATTCTCTAAATGAGTTATCTATATCCTAAAAAGAAGAATAAGAATTTATTCGACAAAACACGCATAAGAACATAAAATAATAAACACCCGAATAACAAGTAGCAATGAAATATTACTAATAATAAGCTAATAATATGACCATATATGATATCATAACAATGATTATGATTATGTTATAAGTCAATGACATTATTTAAATCATTATACAGGAGTTTCGGACACTTACGAAGCAAATCAGACCTAAGGTAAGGGAAAATATCACAATCTCATTTTTATCCGAGATTATTTATACTTCGGTATTTACTGGGGTGTATTTTATCATCCACATCCATATTTCCTCAATATCTAATATTATTTCCATCCACCTATAATTGTTTAATTCCAATTTTACGCTTTGCTGAGTTTTTTTAAATGATATGAAAGGAATCTTTTGTCATTTTTCGTATGAGGTATTTTTTGACTTTTCTGACAAAAGTACGGGAAAAATGTTTTTTTAACATATACGGCATGAATGGATTTTTAAAACTTTATTTCCAAGAATCTTCCTTTACAAGTTTTCAAGTTTATTTTTAATCAACTTATTTTAGTTTAGAATTGTATTACATGTTAAGAAAGGAAAAGTGTTTTTAAAGTAGAAAGGATATTTTCCTCAAGAATGGAGATCAAGTGTTTTATCAAAATTATTTTCCATATAAGATAGTAAAGTGTTCTGTTTCTATCCCTATTATTACATTGATTTTATTATGTTGTGATGTAATTATTTTTATGAATTCCTTTATCTTATATGAATTTTTTTATGATGTCACGATGTTTAATAATCCCATTTTTATTACATGGGTTATGTTATGATGTATGGTTTATGATTTTGTGGCACACATAAGAATGGTATCATTATGAGATAGGTGGGACCTATATCTCCCTCCAATTCATTGGGTAAAGATTTTATATCCCATGAGATAGACATGGCTGGAACGGCAGGTTAAACCGGTTCAGTGAAACATGACTGAAACGAGGAATGAACTCGGTTCAGAAATGGACTTTGTCCACTAAGATAGTCTTGGCAATGAGTCTTGACTAATAAGAAATGATTCTCTATGATTATGTGTGTATGCCACAAAGATTCATGTTTTAAGTTATGACTATTGTGATTTCATTTCACTACCATGATTTATCCCATGTTATGAAATTATGATCTCTTTTGCAGGGTAAGATTTCCAAAATGTTATGTTCTTATGAATATGATGTGATTGATATTTCTTTTGTTTACCCTTACTGATCATTTGAGCTCACCCTTTTGTATGTTTTCTTTCCCCAGGCCAGGAAGAAGGTTATTAAGTAATATATATCAAAAAGGACTATAGATATTGTGAAATAAATGGGATACAGTGTAGACGCCTTATGAACCAGTTGTTTATGTTTCCCAGTTTCTAATGACACTATACATAAACGGTCCTTTGGTGGTTTTGTTATATGTTGTAATAAGTGTACATCAATTTTGAAGTAATAACATTGTATGTAAAGTATGGGTCATTATAATCATGGTTTATTGAAAGAGTTTCAAGTCGGTTCAAGTTTAACAAAATTGGGTTATTGTCATTGAAATGGGCTTTACATGTGACGATGGGTAGTGGTCTGTTTGGAAATTTTATTATAGTGTCATTGTCTTGAAAGTGATATTTTAATGTCTCAATAAATTTTTGTAAATGTTTTAGACAGTCCAAATGGTTTTTTTATTCCATCTTGATGGGTGAATTTGTTTCTCCTGAAAATTATTTTTTTTCAAAAATGATTAAATTACCATTCTGTAATTTTTTAAAAATGGTAGAAGTTTTAATTATAAAAACTACAACTAAATTATTCTCAGGACTTATTTGTGTTTAATGGATGAGATTTTCTTATTATGGAATCCTTCTCATACATCATGATAGATAGAGATCCTTGGTACCAACTCCATTAGTTTTTTTCATTTTATGGAATGTGAATTAATCCTTGGTGTGACTTGGGGTTAGTCAAGTTATTGAATTAATTATATATATGCTTTTTACTGGATGTTCAGTTGGCATCATTTGTCACAATAACTTTATACATGAGTCATGGAAATAGTGAATAGTGAGTGTATTTTTTTAGAATGACTGCTGCACTGGTTAGGGTACACAAAATCTATTGGGCCATATCATAGGGATATATTGAGTTTTATTACAATGGGATTTTCCCTTCGGTGCTCCCTGAATTATAGTGGATACGAATATTTAGGAAATGGTTATTTCATCATATGAGGCATGATTCCGAGGTTGGGTCTCGTGTATTAGTATGTAATTGATTGATAATGATCCCCCAGGTTCACCCATGTCAATTTTAATTTATGTTACTGTAGTAATTATTGAGATACTTGATTTATCTTGAATGTGATTCACATTGCCATCATTTTATGATAACAATGGAGCTCTAATGTGTGGTGCCTTTCTTCCAATGTGATGTGTTAGCTTCCAATGTTTTATAAAAAATGTTTTTATGGTAAATTTTTTTATATTATCTTGTTGCAATTGGTAATGAAAGCATCAATTTCACCCTTGTAAATGATAATGTCTCACCCCCAGAATCAAACATGGTCTTGACATGAATTAGTGAAATGGACCGTAGTCTATTTTCAATTAAAATTGCTAGAAATTATTTATTTTATATATTATATCTCAAACGTGAGGTTGATGTTTCTTTTATTTTAATGGATTTTTATTTAGAATAAATATAGTTGGTCTTACCAACTATGTTTTAATACTCACTCCTATCATTTCCATTTACTTTTTTCCATGGTACTGGATTCATCTTGAGTATGAACATCACAGGCGACAGTTGATCTTGGTGTTGGAGAGTAACATGTGGGGTCACATGGAGATCAAGTAGTCTTGATGTCCAGTTGGATTTATTGTAGAGTTATTTTACATTTCATCCTTATATAAATGGCGTTTTCTTGGGTGTTTTTCCAGTATTGGTATTTTTGGTTTCCTTAGGATATTCAGTTTATTAATTTTTTCATTAGAGAAACCATTCCCATTGTGTACTCTATTGATTCCCGACAATAGATACCGACCAATGGGTATCTGGAACACCCTTCAAGATATTCAAAAGATCCCCTCGAGTGACATGTTCGGGTTTTTCCTTGGTTGGTTCATGACAAATTCTTCAAATCTATTGATCGAGGATATTTTTAACATAACTGTACAATCAATTATCTATAATATTTATTTTTGAGGGATTATTAGAGTGAATGTTGTTCCATTTATTAGTTGGGGAACTATTGAAAATACATTTTTTTATTTTATATGAGTTTTATTGGTTACATAGGAATGTTGAATATGTTATTTTTAACTATCCTTATACATTATCCAAAACATATATAATCATCTAATTTCTTTTATTCACATGGGAAAAAATATATGTGAAATTTATATTGTTATTCCAACACAGAAGTACATTTTCCATGTTGATATTTAAAATCATCTTATGATCACTTATGATATTTGATAATCATTTAATACTTTTTCCCTAACATGGATTTCGACATAACCACATCTTATGTTCTATTTTGTAATATTTTAATAAAATATATTACACGTGATATGTGAAACATTATATTTTGTGTGGATAATTCATCAGATATTTTGAAGACTTATTAAGGATTTTCAAGTTTTATATAGATATGATAAATTCTCCATTGATTGAGATAGATAATGAAATTTTTAGTTGATGATGTGTTCTAAATTTGTAAATTTATATTACTAAAATGCATCGCCAATATATATATTGAAATAAATTTTTTTAATTCATGTAATTATGATATTTTTATATCTAATAATCCAAAGATGGTATTGAGGATCGTATGTAAATTTTTTGTTTATGGATCTTGGATTAAGTGTGTTGGTCTTGGGAGTCAAATTTTTCATTATATAATGGTTTATATTACATTTGATATTTTGATTATATTTTTGAGGAATATATTTTAGATATAAATTTCATTATTGGTTGATATATTGTTTATTATCATAATTTCCAATGTATATGAACCTGTTGAGGTTCATTGTGGTAATATTGAATTTTTAAGGGATTAGTATAAATGTATTTTCATTTAAAACCATGTGATATGTCTAACAAATATGATTATATATAGGATAAAATCAAAAAGATTTTTCAATGTAGATATTTTGTGTCTCTCAAACATTTACATATCTCTTTGCCTATGGGAATGTAAATGCTACTATTATACTAATGCACAAATGGGTAATCACCATGATAAATGCTGATTGACCATTGAGTTGATTTTCAATCTATTTCAAGAGGATATTAATTAGTAATAACCACATTGAAACAAATACTGAGGTATATTCATTGGTGTATCATAGAGTCTTTACTAACCATAATGATGTATTTATTTCTATGTTACATTAATGAATTTAATATTGATGTAAAATATACTCAAATTGAATGAAAAGTAGATTTAATTTAAATTATCAAAGGATTATCTATAAACAATTATCAAAAAAATATTATTTTGTTATGGTAACATATATTAATATGAATCATTCTTTAAACATAATTATAAATTGACATGAAATACTAAGAAGAATATATTTGGATCTAAACATCTGTTTTCCCTATAAAAACTACTATTTACTATATTTTATTTTAATGATAATGGTTTAAATGTTGTACTTACAATTTTATGAAATGAACATTATTTTTGAATGCATCATGGTCTTGTGTTTATGGTAATTTTATATTAACCTTATGAAAATAAGGATTTTATGGTGAATAGTTAAATATACTATTTTTACAAATATCATGATTAAAGGATTTTATTAGTATATAAGAATATAATTTAATTTTTTAATACTTTCCACAATATTATATATATATATATATTTCAAAAGTGAAACATTATATCTATAAAAAATTATTATAATTTACAAATAAATGTCAATTATTTTTTAGGATAAATAATGTTTTTCTCAAGAAATTTTTAAGAAATTATACATTCAATATTTTAAATTTAATTTTCATCATATATAGAAAATAAAATAATAATAAACATTATTTTCAATTTTTAATCAGTATATAAAATTTCTTTAATGGAACATTTTTTTAATAATAAATATATGACATAAGAAAATAATTGTAATATAGGTAGGAATTAATTAAGTTTAAAGGGGATTAACGATGTGAAAATGGTTAAAATATGATAAAACCTGTGTGATAATGTGTGGTTGAGTAATTTATCAAAATTATATATTCCTCACTCTATTATTTCATAAAATTGGAAAAAACATTTGTGAGAGAGACTTCTAATTATTAAAATGATATGTATTTTAAAAAAATGAAATCCATTAAAAAAAGGTTCCTCCAAACCCCTATTTTATGCCAATTCTAGAATAATTTTCTCTATAATGTCAATTTCATTTTACCTTATCATTTAATCCAATATTTATAAAAATAAATATTTTTAAACATATCTTATCATATTCCATTAATTTATATGGGATTCTTAAAGGCAATGTCAAATTCCTCAATGTGTGTAATACTTTTGTATCTATCCTCATTATTTTTTATGTAACCTATTCAATTATAAAATTTTCATTGCGGTATTTTATTTTCTAGATTTTTCATATACAAGGTGAAATTATGTTAAGTTAATAATCATTATCCTTATTTCCTATTATTTTACAAAAAAATAAAATTAGATTTCTGAGTCTATGCAGATTAATGTTTCGATGAAGCATCAGGTTCTCTTTTCCATGACCATCACACATGTAATGTCAAATGTTTTTAGATAATAAATAATTATTAGATACATAAAATATTTTAGATTATTAACTAATAAAAAAATTTATATGTTTCTTCTATTCTATAAAAATTGAAAGCATCGACCATGAGTATGTGTGGACTACCACCTCTATTGGGGGATTTAATGACATTGTTTATTTTAATAAATTCTTTACAAGGATGATATTTATAATTTTTTTAATGGAAAAAAATTATTTTTATTATATAATTATTGTCTTGTTTAAAAAAAGATAACAAAATAATGATATGATTAAAAATGAATATCTCTAATTTAATAAAATAAACAAAACTGTTCTGAGTGAAAATTTTGTATTTATATTATGTAATGTTTTTACATCCATATAATATCATAATTATTGCATTGACATATGATCTAACATAATAAATAATATATAATATCATTATTCTTTGGGTATAAAAATATGTCATCTAAATAATTACATTATCTTCCCATAATATTAGTATATTAATGTTTTAGTCTATTTGACCTCCTATTTGATCGATGTTGTGAAATTATATCTTGAATGAATAAGGGATATTAATTAATGTTATATTATTATATACATATGTAAATAATGATTTTATTTTTTATGTAATTGTAACATTATTATTAATCTCTATAATTATGAAAAACCTTTTTTCAATACGAATCAATGAAAAATGATCATATCTAGTATTATATTCTATAAATGTAAAAAATTATTATTTAATATAATATTAACATTATAATTATCATGTCACAACTATTCCATTACATTTAATAAACTTTTAATTATTTACTTTGTATCAATAATAAAAACCAACAGTTGTTTTAGAAAACTATTTCAAAATGATAAATATTACATTCTACCGACTATTAAAATATTTAATAACTGACCTGAATATGAATAATGAATCATTTTAAATGAAGTGTTTAAATAAAAATATATTTGGTGGGTTATTTGAATTTTTATTAGTATGATTATGATTGTTGTAAAATTTATTTTGTGAATTTACAATGAATATTAGGGTAGATTTAAGGGTTTCTTGAATAAATTTTCACCACGGAAAACATATTTCTTAATATAAACCATGATTTTTATAATGGTGTATCTAATTATTCGTTAATAGTCTATTTTAATATTCTCTTATATCTAAATATATTTAAGGATTCATTTGGAATTATATTCTTTACGGTTGTTTTGAGAAAATTATATCATCAAAGAATACTATCATTGATATATTTATTAACATCAATTATTATAATTATTTTATATAATGAAAATATATTTAATGATAATAAATAAATAAGATCTAATTTCTCAGTAATGATTTGGTATCCTGAACATAGGTGCACTTTACGGCTTCCCTAATCCCTGTGGGCCACTCTCTAGAACATCTGCCTAAAAAGCAGAGGTTTCTGATTAGTAGTGTGGGCCTAGGGTGTGTCCCTGTGGAGTCTATTCCATCATTAACAATGTTTAGCACAATATATGAATATAAATATTTGGTAAATATCAGATAAAATATACGTAAATAGAAGTAAAATCGTGAATGAGAGACAACAATAAAAATAAATGAAACAACAAGAATTTCATTCAACAATAGATGGTATGGCATGGCACTAGAAAACTGGAAAACATAGATTCAAGATAGAATACATAACATATTCCACATAATTATAATTGAAATAAAATACTATCCTAATAATTTTGAGGTCCAACACTTTCATCTGATTTCAAGTGCCATAATAAAACAAATCAATCAAGTGTTTGAATTTGTATGCCTACCTTTGTCAATGCCTTTAACAATTTAATCTACTCTGGCTTCAAAACATTTCCCAGAGAGGGTGTGAAATAAATCTCAGTGGGCCAACAACAATGGTGTCTATACCATCAATCCCATTTAAAGGAAATATAATAGTGTAAAATCATGAATTTATTCAAATATAATTTAAACCAATACAGTATAACTAAATATCCAATTAGCTACCTCAGGGATCAACTGGCGCTTGAACATAATAATTCCATTAATTCATTATCACCAATTTATAAAAAGGTCACATCTTTCTGGTAGTGAAGGTTCCGTGTTATGACATGAAAACCTTTAATGATAACTAATAATGATGTTCCCTGGTTATATACAATGCAACAGAGACCTCAAGGGTCTCCATATCAGAAGTAATTGTAGCCCGGATAAGGATAATATTATAATACAAGGAGAATACTCCAAGGAATTCCAAAATAATATGGATACTGAATCCAATGAGATCGTCCAAAGTAAAATGGAGCTATGCAATGACAGGGCCCTATGGGTTGTAACCATGGAACCTGCTTGTCAATACTAGATTCAATAATTGTATCAAAGTAATCCTTTATGGATGTTTAAGGTATCATACAATGTCTTATTGTGCATACAAATAATATTCAAGGATTGAGATCAATATGGGTGTCAATGTAGACACCCAGCCTTTTCTTACATTACTATTACATCATTACAAAGATAAACAACATAATAGTATTAAACATGGAGGATCCAACGGTTTAGTGTCTTGGGAAAACTAGGACCACACATAACAAATACAACATCAACCATAAACATTTATTTAATTTCTTCTTCACTAGCTTCTTAGTGGCACTTGTCCTCTCCTTAGTACATGTAGCCACCTGAGGATATATACATCAAAAGGGGTGAGCTAAAATCACATTAAGAGTATAGGTAAGAACAATATGGCATGGGTTGAGCATAATCATGACATAGGAAGAAGATCATGGACATGAGAGGAGCATAAATAATAAACTTGAAATGTGGCAATGCAAAAAAATGAAACATCATATCTTAGTGGTTAACTACCACAAATACTTGTGAACAAATCTAGCATCATGTTCACACATCATATGACATTTACTCATGAGATTCATCACTTTACCCAATGCATTGAAGCGTTGTATAATTCCGGGTGAACCCGTCACATTTAAACTTTCATATTGCGCTATATATTTCTGGGTGCACCAGTCACATCATAACATTATCATTATCATTCTTGCCACATAGAACACATATCAAACGTTTACATAAATAACCCATGGAAAGGAATGATTTTCATCTCATAATAACACATTTATAAGCATTGGGTTCCCAAAAGATAGAGGGAACAACATACTTGATTCAGGAACCATCAACCTTGAATGAGTGGTAAAAGGTGAGATCTTGAAAGAAGAGTTCTTTTGGAAAAAAATTTTATGGACATAAATACCAGTGAAAACATTTATATCCTTAAAAATTAAAAGAAATTATTAAAAAATGATGTTTGAGGAGTAACCATATCAAGAATGGAGTGAAAGAGGGAGAATCCGAAGGAAGAAAATTGGGTTCGAGATTTCCCCTTACCTTGTACCCGAATGCTTTTTTCTCTTTAATGTCCTGTATAATGACATTATATTCATTAATTAGAAATCCAGAACCATGTTTACATTAATAGGGTTCATTTTGGTTTCATTATGTTATATTATGTTCCATTGGATGACTTATAGATTTTAAAAACATTGATCGGGGATGTTCGTTTTCATGGTTTTCTTGAGCGGTCCACTTGTATTCTTAAATTGATGTTTGGGTAGATCATGGGTAAACATCCAGAAATGATATTACATGTTGTTAATGATATTACAGAAGCTTGAATTATTTTAAAATGAGTGATATTAGATCCATGTGGACGAATCATTATATAAGAATTAAATGAAGATTATTTGGGTTAATTTGAGCGGTTTTTAGATCACAACAAACTCGTTTTAACTTTTCACTTAGTAATATTTCCATAGGTTATTTCCAGAATTTAAAATAGAACATAATACTTATAAAAATATTCTGATTCAACCATAAAAATGGTTTCATGACCATATTGAAGGTAGAAATTGAAGAAGAGAGCATGTTGTTTTTGAAGGTGATAAATTATCACCACATGAACAATGTTCTCTTTAATAAAATAAAAGGAAGAGGGAAAGGGTGTGCTGTGATATAATATACCATTAGAATCATAAGATTACAGTATATGTATAATAATGGAGTTACAAAACAGTTTGAATGAAGATAGGTAGGGAGAGATCAAGAAAGGAACTTGAACTTGAAAGGAAATAAAAGGAGAAGAGGGAGGGAAATAACCTTTAGAATCCTACTCTTGAGAACCTCTTTAAGGGCCTAAGCATGGTCTTTTGATGAGACCAGGAGCTCTTGGACGTGGGGGAGAGTCTAGGGAAGGTGTTTGGGCAGAATTTAGAGAAGTCTTGGAGCTTGAGAGGTGTGGGGAAAAGAGGGAGTGAAGGGTGGCTTTTATAGTGGAGGGGAGAGGGGTTTCCTTAATATAAAATTGAATAGTCTATTAATTTCACCAAATACAAGTAATAGTGAGTCTTGAACGACCAAGAATATCAATTTTATAATTTAATCCCGACCAAGTGGGCTTACATCAACATAACATCATCGATGACTCAATTAAAACATTATTTAGCTTTTATTGTGAATTATCGGATTCCAATTTTCCCAAAAATTTACCCTAACCATTTTTCGACGTGTAGAATCCAAAAATGATTTCCATTTTTCAAAAATAATTTTATAAATATTATTATTTTAATATTTAATTAAAATCTTAATTTACATAAAAAAACAGTTTTTAAAATTAAAACTGATTTTGCAGTTCTTTCAAAAATTACGTAGGGTCTTATAAAATTATCTAAAAACTATTAGACATTGATTCAATAATTTATGAATACATTACAGGAAAATAAATATTCTTTTTAAATTAATTAATTAATTATAATTGATTATTTATGACTTATAAAATACCAAAAATGTTTACTAAGGTCAAATTATCACTTTCTAAGATGTATAAATTTTATTTTATTATTCATAGGTAATGTTACACTTATTTATTATTCATAAAGGTCATATTTCTATTCATAAGGGTAGGTTACTATTCATAAGGGTATGTTACTATTCACCAAAAATTATTTGTCTTTCATTAGACTCCAAAAACTATTTTGAACACAACGGTGTATGTCGGATTTTTAAAATTCCAAACATAGGGGTGAAAAAATTATGATTAAAGGTCACTTTCACTTAGTAGTTCATTATTTTGTGTTTTTATGACATAGATATAAGAAGGGAATTTTCTATTGAAATACTTTGGGTCGTTACATTCTTCCCCCCTTAAGAAATTTCAGCCCCGAAATTTTACTTTACACAAACAGGTGTGGGTACTTCTCCATTATTGCCTCTTCTGGTTCCCAAGTTGCTTCCTCAAACTTATGGTTCCTCCACAACACTTTGACAAGGTGGTTTGTCTTGTTGCGTAGATCCTTATCACTTCGGTCCAAAATTTTTACCAGCTTCTCCTCATAGGAGAGATCATCATCCAGCTATACCACCTCTGAGTTTAGTACATGAGAGGGGTTTGGTATGTACTTCCTCAGTAGTGATACAAGAAACACATCATGAACTTGAGCCATATTCGGTGGAAGTGCCATACGATCGGCCTTGGCTCCTATACGATCATGGATCTCAAAGGGGCCAATGTACCTTGGGCTTAGCTTCCCTTTCTTCACAAATCTCATGACTCTCTTCCATGGAGATATTCGATGGAAAAATTTATCTCCAACATCGAACGCCATGTCCCTTCGACGATTGTCAGCATGGCTCTTTTGCCAACTTTGAGCAGCTTTGATGTGTTTATAGATGACTTGAACCTTCTATGTCATCTCCTGCACAAGATCGGGTCCAAGTAGCTTTCCTTCTCCAACTTCATCCCAACGGGTTAGAGTTCTACATCGCTTCCCAAAAAGAGCTTCATAAGGAGCCATCTGAATACTGTAGTGGAAGCTATTGTTGTATGAGAACTCAACCAATGTGAGGTGCTGATCCCATCCAACTTTGAATTCTAGAGTGCAAGCTCTTAGAATATCTTCAAGCGTCTGAAGAGTCCTTTTAGACTGGCCATCAGTTTGGGGGTGATAGGCCGTGATGAAATTTAATTCAATACTCAAAGCATGTTGAAGGCTCCTCCAGAAAATAGATGTGAACCTTGGATCACGGTCAGAGACAATTGATAGTGGAACACCGTGCAGTCTCACCACTTCCTTCACATATATCTTTGCAAGTTTTTCAAGTGATAGGTCTTCCCGAATTGCGATAAAATGGGCAGTCATGGTGAGTCGGTCAACCACAACCCATATCGTACCATAGTAATATTTTCCCATTTGCACATGGGTATAGGCAATGGTTGCATCATACCTTTAGACTTTTGTCGCTTAGCTTTAACTAGCTGACATACTAAGAACCTTGATATATATTTCGCAATCTCCTTCTTCATGTTATCCCACCAGAAGTGTTCTCGGAGATCACGATACATCTTGGTACTTCCAGGATGGAAAGAGAAAGTTGAGCTATGTGCATTATCCAATAGCTCCTTCTTTATCCAGGGTGATGAAGGCACACAAAGCCTCATTCCAAACCGAATCACACCGTCATCGTCGATATGGAACTCTTGTAGCTTCCCTTCCTTTACTGCATTCACCCTCTTTTGTATCTCCACATCATCCCTTTGTGCTTCCTTAATCTCCTGTTGGATGGATAGTTGCATAATCATTTGGGCAAGGTAGGATGTATCCCCTGCCCTTACGATTCCCAAATCCATCCTTTGCATATTCAAGAAGATAGGGTCTTTCTCAATCCTCAACCTGGATAGAGTAGCAGGTTCTTTTCTACTTAGATCATCAGCTACCTTGTTCTCCTTCCCAAGATGATAGTGAATAGAGCAATCGTAATCCTTGATTAGCTCTAACCATATCCTTTGACGCATGTTGAGCTCCTTTTGTGTGAATATATACTTTAGGCTCTTGTGGTCGGTGTATATGTCACACTTTTCTCCATAAAGATAGTGCCACCAGATTTTCAAGGCAAAAATCACAGCTGCCAGCTCTAGATCATGCGTCGGGTAGTATTGCTCATGGATCTTCAACTATCGTGAGGCATAGGCTATCACATTATCATTTTTCATGAGTACACAACCCAAGCCTTTCTTTGAAGCATCACTGTATATCACAAAACGTTCTCCACTTTTTGGTAGTGTGAGTACAGGTTTAGTGATCATCCTTCTCTTTATCTCCTTGAAGCTTCCCTCACACTCATCCGTCCAGATATACTTTACACCTTTCCTTGTTAACTTAGTTAGAGGGCTTGACAATTGTGAGAAGTTTCTCACAAAACGTTGATAGTACCCAGCTAATCCAAGAAAACTACGGAATTTTGTGACACTAGAGGGCCTGGGCCATTCCTCAATCACCTTTGTCTTTGAAGGGTCCATAGAAATTCCCTCACTTGTGTTCACATGTCCGGATAACATGACTTGATTCATCCAAAATTCACACTTTCTGAACGTGGCGTACAACTACTCCTTTCTCAATGTCGCCAACACAAGTCTTAGATGTTCTTCATGTTCCTCCATTCTCTTGGAGTAGATGAGAATATCATCGATAAACACTACCAAAAAATTTTCTAGGTAATGTCTAAATACTCTATTCATCAAATCCATGAAGATTGCAGGGGCATTAGTAAGTCCGAAGGGCATCACCAAAAACTCATACTGCCCATACCTTGTACGGAAGGCAGTCTTCTGAATGTCTTCCTTCATCACCTTTACTTGATGATATCCAGAACGAAGATCCACCTTTGAGAAGTATTGAGATCCTCTTAACTGATCGAACAAGTCATCAATCCTTGGGAGAGGATACTTGTTCTTTATGGTGATCTTGTTGAGTTCCCGATAATCGATACACAACTGCATGGTACCATCCTTCTTCTTCACAAAGAGCACTAGCGCACCCCAAGGTGATGCACTAGGGCGTATGAACCCTTTGTCTAGATGCTCTTGCAGCCTCTTCTTTAACTCCTCCAGTTCGATAGGAGCCATCCTATAGGGGCACTTCGAGATAGGAGTATCACGGGGTATGAGTTCAATTGAGAACTCTACCTCATGATCCGAGGGAATTCCGGGTAACTCTTCGGGAAATAAATCACCGTATTCCCTTACGATGGGAATTTCCTTAAGGTTGGCACTTTCCTTCGACTCAACCATTTGGGTGAGGTATGCTTCTTCATAGGGAATCAACACCCACGCCATTGAAGTATTTTTCAAAGGATATTCATGATCTTCCTTGCATTTGTAGAGGAGCATGGGATGGTTTGGAATATGAAAATATATTTCCTTTTCCCGACAGTTGATATGTGCTCTATATAACAAGAGCCAATCCATTCCCATTATAGCGTCGAATTCCACCAAGGGAAGTATTACGAGATTTGCTGGAAGAATCTTCCCACATATGTCAAAAGGAGAAGAGTCAAACTCTTGGGTTGTAATGATTTCACCAATTGGTGTTTTTACAGATATCTCTACATCAAGGTTTCGGGGCTTCGATTCAATAGTTCTAGAAAACTTGCAAGATATAAAGGAATGCGTAGAACCAAAATCAAACTAGACTTTTTCAATTCTTGAGTGAATAGGAAGTGTACCTTTTACGACTTCATTATCATGATCCACCTCCGCAGTAGTGATGGCATAAGCCTTCCCTTGTTCATTCGGCTTTGGTGTTTGCTGGCGCTGATTACCCTCGAGAGCTCGAGGTTTAGTGCACTGGTTTGAATAGTGTCATAGCTCCCTACAGTTGTGGCATTTAACCACGAGTGGTTATCTCCTTTAATCGGCTACACTATCCTTCCTTTTCATTTCTTTTCGACACTCGTGAGCTTGGTGTCCTTCCTTCCCACAATTAATGCATTTTGCCGTACCTTTGAGGCAGTTCCCATGGTGCAACTTCCCACATTTTCGGCATGTGGGTCGTTGTGTTTTCTTCCCATCTTTGTCATTAGATCCACCGGCTTGAAACTCCATCTTTCTTTTCTTATCACCAAAGCCATGGGACCATTCTCTAAACTCCATCTACACTTTTAGAGCACACCGCACAACTTATTCATAACTCCCAAAGTCTCGAATTGCAAGAGCCTTTCGAAGATGTGTTTTCAAACCACTAATGAATATATCAATTTTTCGATCATTGTTGATAACCAAACTTGAAGCATACCTTGTGAGCCTTGTGAAATTTTCATCATAGGTTGTGACAAATTCTCCTTCTTTTTTCTTGAGCTCTATGAATTCTCTCTCCATTTTCGTGCGAAGAGTTCGTAAGAAGTAATTATTATGAAACATTATCTTAAAATCATCCCATTCTATCTCTTCAATTTCATCCCTTGGCTTGGTTTTCTTAATCAAATACCACCATTGATCAGCTTCTCCATCTAGACTATAAATGGCTAGAGTCACCTTCTCCATCTTTGAATAGTGAAGAACAGAAAAGATCTTCTCTATGTAGTTGACCAACTATTCCGCAACTAGTGGATCGGAAGATCCACAAAATGTTGGTGGTCGTTGCCGCATAAAACATTCGATAGCTAGTTGCTCCTTCTTTGGTGAAGGTGGAAGTTCCCCATTATTTTGGTTATTATTCATAACCCGAGATAATTGGGTAAGAATCGCCATGAAGTTTTGAACTCCACCTACAAAATCATTGGGGATGTCGTTCGGGCAATCATTGCATTGGCCCTCACAAGAGTTGTTGGCCTGATTTCTCCTGGTTCCCACCATTTTCTAAAATAGAAAAGGTTAGACCAAAACATAAGTGAAAAATTCATGAATAACTTATTCATTTAAACAATTATACCAAAAACATAACATATGGGATCCTTAGGTAAATATTCTTGTGTATGTGTTTGTAATTATTCTTATGCTATCGGTTTTCTCTAGGGTTTACTAATCCTAATTCCCAAATTAACTAAACCTTTTCCTTTGATACCAACTGTAGCGACCCGGACATTTCTTACATTACTATTACATCATTACAAAGATAAAAAACATAATAGTATTACACATGGAGGATCCAAAGGTTTAGTTTCTTGGGAAATCTAGGACCACACATAACAAATACAACATCAACCATAAACATTTATTTAATTTCTTATTCACTAGAATCTTAGTGGCACTTGTCCTCTACTTAGTACATGTATCCACCTGAGGATATAAATCAAAATGGGTGATCTAAAAGCCCAGTAAGAGGATAGATAAGAACAATATAGCATGGGGTGAGCAAAATCATGACATAGGAAGAAGATCATGAACATGAGAGGAGCATAAATAATAAACTTGAAATGTGGAAATGCATAAAAATGAAACATCATGTCCTAGTGGTTAACTACCACACATAATTGAGAACAAAGGTAGAATCATGTTCACACATCATATCACATTTACTCATGAGATTCATCACTTTACCCAATGCATTGGAGCACTGTATAATTCCGGGCGCACCCGTCACATTTAAAAATTCATATTATGCTCTATAATTTCGGGTGCACCCGCCACATCATAACATTATCATTATCATGCTTGCCACATAGAACACATATCAAACATGTACATAAATAACCCATGGAAAGGAATGGGTTTCATCTAGTAATAACACATTCATATGATTTGGGTTCCCAAAATAAATAGGGAACAACATACTTGATACAAGAACCATCAACCTTGAATGAGTGGTAAAAGGTGAGATCTTGGAAGAAGAGTTCTTTTGGAAAACATTTTGATGGACATAAAAACCAGTGACAAACATGTATATCCCAGAAAAGTAAAGGAAATTATTACAAAATGATGTTTGAGGAGTAACCATATCATGAATGGAGTGAAAGAGGGAGAATCCGAAGGAAGAAAATTGGGTTCGAGATTTCCCCTTACCTTGTACCCGAATGCTTCCTTCTCTTTAATGTCCTGTATAATGAAATTATATTCATTAATTAGAAATCCATAACCATGTGTACATTAATAGGGTTCATTCTGGTTTCATTATGTTATATTATGTTCCATTGGATGACTTATAGAGTTTAAAAACATTGATCGGGGATGTTCATTTTCATGGTTTTCTTGAGAGGTCCACTTGTATTCTTAAATTGATGTTTTGGTAGATCATGGGTAAACATCCAAAAATGATATTACATGTTATTAATGATATTACAGAATCTTGAATTATTTTAAAATGAGTTATATTAGATCCATGTGGATGAATCATTAGATAATAATTAAATGAAGATTATTTGGGTTAATTTGAACGGTTTTTGGATCACAACGAACACGTTTTAGCTTTTCACATAGTAATATGGCCATAGGTTATTTCCATAACTTAAAATAGAAGATAATACATATAAAAATATTCTGGTTCAACCATAAAAATGGTTTCATGACCAGATTTAAGGTAGAAATGGAAGAAGAGAGCATGTTGTTTTTGAAGGTGACAAATTATCACCACATGAACAACGTTCTATTTAATAAAATAAAAGGAAGAGGGAAAGGGTGTGGGGTGATATAATATACCATTAGAATCATAATATTACAGTTTATGTATAATACTGGAGTTACAAAATAGTTTTAATGAAGATAGGTGGGGAGAGATCAAGAAAGGAACTTGAACTTGAATGGAAATTAGAGAAGAGGGAGGGAAATTACCTTTAGATTCCTCCTCTTGAGAACCTCGATAAGGGCCTAAGACTTGTGTTTTGATGATACCAGGAGCTCGTGGACGTGGGAAAGAGGCTAGGGAAGGTGTTTGGGTAGTGTTGAGAAGGCTTGGAGCTTAAGAGGTGTGAGTAAAAGAGGGAGTGAAGGGTGGCTTTTATAGTGGAGGGGAGAGGGGTTTCCTTAATATAAAATTGATTAGTTTATTAATTTCACTAAATACAAGGAATAGTGAGTCTTGAACGACCAAGAATAGTAATTTTATAATGTAATCTCGAACCAAGTGGACTTACATCAGCAGAACATCATCGATGACTCAATTAATATATTATTTAGCTTTTATTGTGAATTATCAAATTCCACTATTCCCAAAAATTTACCACAACCATTTTTCGACGTGTAGAATCCAAAAATGAAGTCCATTTTTCAAAAATAATTTTATAAATATTATTAATTTAATATTTAATTAAAATCATAATTTACTTAAATAACAGTTTTTAAAATTAAAACTGATTTTGCAGTTCTTCCAAAAATTACGTAGGGTCTTATAAAATTATCTAAAAACTATTAGACATTGATTCAATAATTTATGAATACATTACAGGAAAATAAATATTCTTTTTAAATTAACTAATTAATATTAATTAATTATTTATGACTTATAAAATACCAAAAAGGTTTACTAAGGTCAGATTGTCAGTTTCTAATATGTATAAATTTTATTTTATTATTCATAGGTAATTTTACTCTTATTTACTATTCATAAGGGTCATATTACTATTCATAAGTGTAGGTTACTATTCAAGAAAAATTATTTTTGATTCATTGGACTACAAAAACAATCTTGAACAAATCCGTGTATGTCGGATTTTTAAAATTCCAAACTTAGGGGTGACAAAATTATGTTTAAATGTCACTTATCACTTAGCAGTTCATTATTTTGTGTTTTTATGACATAGATATAAGAAGGAAATTTTCTATTGAAATACTTTGGGTCATTATAGTCAACCAAGTAAAGAAGTATCCCTGAATCAGAATAGTGTTCCAGGGTGCTTAAGGAATTCCCTAATAAAAATCCATGGTGAGCTCAAGTCAATGTATTATTATTTAATTATGATGTCAAGAAATATTTCATATAGTTCAGGCCTGTCATTCATGTACTGCGATATGTTCAATTATTATGAAACATTTTATACAAGTCATAATTAATTAATGTGTCCATTTGATTAAAGCATTTTCCTTTCATTAGTGTGACAAGGTCATGTAGAATGAATCCTTTTAATGAATTACATTTAAGGAATATTATATAATTAATTTCCATAAAAAATCTATTAATGTGGTTAGGGGATCTATAGAAATTCAATGTATTAACCAGTCATAATAAATCCAATCAAGACATATACATGGTACACATAATAATTTCCATTTCACATTTAATTATCAATTAAGGAACTTACCATAGTCAGGTAGAGTGGTGAGAATATTGGGTACTTTCCATTAATCGATTCACATTATAAAGCATTTTATTTAATATACGGATGCCCGCCCTTAGAAATGTAAACCCAAGGCACACTCGAATAGTTTTTAAAACATGTTAAATCATTAAAAACCCAATTTTTGGAATAAAAACCAACATTGGAATGAAAGAGTTATAAGAATAACAACAAAAAAATTAATCACTTTTCAAGAAGGATCATAACAATACTGTTCTAAGGATTGTGAGTATGCCATGTAAATTCTATTAATGACACCAGATGAAATTGGTGACCTCACAAAACAATTCAAAAATCAGTGAACTTGAGGGATGAGTTATATAACACCCAACATAGGCTTCAATGACCCTCCACCTTGTATATCAGCCCATTATTTTGGATTAGATTGATATAGATCTAAGAAAAGAGTAAACAATTATCATACCCCGATAACAGGGTTGATAGTAAGAGAGAAGAGAAATGGATTAAAAGGAATCATGTACAAACGTTACACATCCAATGTGATTAATAGAATCTCAAACAGATCTCAAATTAATGAGATATAATGACTCCTTCCATAGGTCAAATAAATTTTCCAAAATAAAAAAATATTTGGTTAATCCCATTGGTTCGTGGTGTTATGTCAAAAGTCATCTTTTGAAAATAATGTCTTTGGTTTTGGGAATCTCAAATCCCATTATTCTAAATTCCCAAATAAAGAACATACTCAATTTATTATACTCACATTGTCTATTTTAATTACTCAGTTAATTGTTCCCACACGATCCATCATACATACACTATTTATCATACTCACATTGTCCATCAAACTTACTATGTTTATCTTACCAACTCTGACCATTATACCTCCTCTGTTCAACGTACCCACTCTTTTTATTGTACATACTCTTACCATCATACTCACATTGTGAATCGTACAAACTTTTCATCATATCTATATTTTTACTTATATTAATACTGACAAGCAATCTTAATAATACACATGCTATGGTTTTATCACATAGATGATTTTGTTATTTTATCAAAACACATGTTTTATAATAATTTTACTCATGTTATAATTTCATATATATAATATTATAATAAAAACCATGTCGTGGAGTAAGTTATAAACTCGTCAAAATGATGTTGTGTTTTCTTTTTCAATATGACCATTATAATGTCCAGTGTCTATGTCCCTCCAAATATTCATGACAACCATGATAGCTAAATCCTAAGGCCTATAAATAGGTAGTAGTTTGATAAAGATAAAACCACTATAGCTACTTCCAAGTTATAAAGAGGGACTATATTTCTTCTATCCTGCATCATGAGAAATCCATGAAATTAAATAATGTGAACAGAACATTTTTAGTCATTGTATTTGAATATTTTATTTGTTTTTCATTGAGAATATGAATAGGTGAAAATGATCAAGGGGTGTCAGGGAAAGGCAGACAGTGTGACTGATCATCATATCGAGGGATTTCATGTGGTTAAATAACTGAGGTGTTGATTACATATAAAATTGAGGGTTTGTGGGGATATCAAGTTGGATGAAGTGATAATCATATCGATTAATTACCGGTATTGGTAAGACGGAACTATTATCCTAGGTGAAAGGATACACATCTCATTGGGATACAATATTTGTAATACCTTTTACTTTTCCACTGATTATTGTAATAGAAATAGAATTCAATAATTTCTTCTTTCTGTTTGTATTATTTTATATAGAAATTGTTTCAGTCATCTATTATAATTTTTTGTAATGATTCTATATGCTATATGGTAGAATCATTTACACTTGGTAGAATCTGATATTTGTATTCAATCCAAGTTCAATTGTTTAATAACTTTTGGTATCAAAACAAATATTATTGGACCTAGAGTAAGTCTGATTATTTGATTTCTTTTAGATGCATTATAAATTATTTTTGTCTATGTCCTTTTAAAATAAGAACCTTTCGTAATGTTTTTAATATAAATTTTTGAACATAAAATTCATCCCTCTTGTATTTGTGCCATATCATTTCCATTTCATTCAATCAATTGGTATCAGATCATGTTTGACACTTCTTTGTATGTTTTTAATTACATTTTTTTTCTAAATTTCTAAATACACTAAACTATATTTGTTGAAAAATAATTGTTATTCCTTATGATGGCAGACATGTTGAATGCCGGTTTAGTTGAAAATTGTAATCCAAAAAGACCACCAATCATTGATGGAAATTACTTTGAATATTGGAGATATCTAATGAATACATCTGTTATAAATACTTGAGTAGACAACATTTTTATGCTTATTGGTTACTATAAGATCCCCAAGAATGAAGAAATAATATTTAAAGCTCAAGAAAAAAATTAATATCAATAAAACTATAAGGAACACAGTACATTATTTAATTCTATAACCTTGAATTTTTTCAGTCAAATATATTCATTTTTGGCCAAAAATATCATATGGATGAAACTTGAGATTACACACATTGGTACATAAAAATGTGTTGAAAAAAGTAGAGCAATTATAAGAGATGACTATCAATATATTGAATTTCCTTATCTTTAACCTATATTTATGGCTCATCAATGATTTAAATGATTGTTAATTGTGGTCAATATATGTGAGAGAAACATTCAATAGATGAAGACTATGTTGAGATGATCATAGACCGTAATAAAAATGAATAGGAATTGAAGAGAACAGTAGATGATGAGTTTAGAAATATTTATAATGTTAGTCTTGATGATCCATTTGGAACATTATTGCAATAAGAATGAATATTTAAAAGAGATAATAAAATAGTAGAAGAGACGAATGGTTGATTTTTATTTACTATTACATAATATCCATCCAATTCTAATTTTTTTTTAAAAACTTGTCGTGAAAAAGAATGGTTGAAGTCTTATTAGATAGCTATCACGACCCATCCTCGGGGCCCATGTCGTGACTACCCCAAGCCCGCCTTACATATTCCAGAGGCTTCCGACTAGCACTAAAGGAATAAATCCCGATAAAAGGGAAGTAATTTCCTTTATATAAGAAAACAAACACCACAGAGTATGAAAGATGAAATAAACACTAATTAAACGGAGTACAAAAGTAAGTGCTGAAAAGTAAATGGGCCAAAATTCAAACCCAACTGAAATTAAAGTACAAC
Organism: Viscum album; assembly: GCA_963277665.1. Taxonomy (NCBI): domain Eukaryota; kingdom Viridiplantae; phylum Streptophyta; class Magnoliopsida; order Santalales; family Viscaceae; genus Viscum; species Viscum album. Next base: position 61,172,663 of record OY728152.1, on the reverse strand, counting down.
TAAAAAGAATGAATAGTAGTAGTAAAGTTATTCAACAACCACCATGTCATCCTCCAGAATTCCCACCTGAAGGGTGGGTACAAATAGTCTCATCGGCTCCTCGGGTCCGTCCGTCCACTCCATGTACGTCCTGCCTCATAGTCAACCTCTGGGTACCATTCAGCTCCACAATCCTCAACCACGATCAGAGATGTCCGTTGTCTGTAACAAACACAACGTAGTGCAGACATAGCCCATGCAGGGGTGAGTATACGATACTCAGTAGGGACCCCAAGACTCCTGAAGGTCTCCCAGAATCCACGAAGGATAAACTACGAAGGAAAGATACAATCACGAAGTATCAACCAACTCTACTTAGGAATATCGCATACCTATACCTAAGTCATCAATTCTAGTTATGCTCTAACTCACGAGCCCAAGTTCAACCCAGTCCACACAGGAATGTACATCCCAATACACAAAGGAAAACACAACCCAATCCACACAGGATAGCATGTAAATCATACCTAAGATAATGATTGAATGTCAAGACTCAGCTCACCCATGTATATTACTCACGAAGAGGGATGTAGATGATAGATGTAGCCTCTAAATCTTTTCCCCTTCCGAACCCACGTAGGATCCAAGTACAGAAGTTGTCGCTGCCGGACCCACATAGGATCCAAGTACAATAACCATCGCTGCTGAACCCACATAGGATCCACGTATAGTCGTCATCACTGCCGAACCCACGGAGGATCCAAGTACATTCGACATCACTGCCAAACCCACCTAGGAACCAAGTACAGTCATCATCGTCGTCGTAGTCACAACTATCTCTAGGGTTCCCGCACATAACATGCTCGATTCCGGGAGGTTCTGCTCCACAATCCAATGGGTCGATACATCAACTATCACAATGTCTAGAGTTGATGTATCACAATGTTCTGTCTCGTAAAGAGGAACTCAACACGACATACGGTGCGTCAATCAGACGCCCGGTTTGAGAGTTATTGGCTTTTTTATCCCAGGGGCCCGGTTGGTTTTTAAGTTAAAACCAACCCGACCATACTCCAGATGTGTCCCAACCTCGAGTGGAGTAAGCCAAAAGAACCTTCTCACTTAGAGGAAAACAATGTGATCGACGGCACGTCATTCGGATGTCCGGTCATTATGTTATAAGTGTTTCTACTCCAAGGGCCTAGTTGGTTTTGATTTTGTACCAACCCAACCATACCAAAATATTGCCAAAGCTTGAGAGTCATATAACTAAACAACCATCTCAATCCAAGGATCCCAACGCAACTGACGGTGCGTCGATCGGAGGTCTGTATCCCATGATATTGGCATTTGAACGAATTTGTCTGAAAATAGGGGGTTCGGGCCCGGTCCGACCCGGCCCGATACCCCCTGGGCCGGCCCGAACCTAGTATACCTGAACCGGGTTCGGGGCTGGCCCGACTCGCAGCTAGGCGCGGCCTGCGGCCCGGCTCGACGGCCGGCCGCGGCTCGGCTCGCGGCCGAGTGGGGTGCGAAGGGGGCATCACCCCTTGTTTGCAGAAATGGCCGGCTGAAATGGCCGGCCTTTGTAGGAACCACATGACCACCACAGGTCCCGCCTTTAGGTGGCACTGGTTTCCGGCTATGCCGGCGACCCCTTTGCAGAATCGCCGCGGCCAAAGGCCTCGGCTCCAGTCTGGCCTGCGCGGTGGGCCGGCGCCGCGGCCTGCCACTGCCGCTGCCCCTTGGTGCTCCGGCGCAGCGCGAAAGCGCCGCCCCCCTCCACCGCGGCCTGCTCCTAGCCGTGCCCACCTTTGGTATAACTGGCACGGCGCGATGGCGCCGCACACCTCCATTGTGGCCCTCTCCAACCATGGTTCATTTCGTTCATGGGTAGTGCAATGGCAACGCACCGCCTTCGCCGTAAATTCAACATGGATCAACAAATAAAAGGGGAGGAAGATCATCCATATTTGGGTGGTCTGATCTCCTCCCGTTATGTCGATAATAAGAGGACGATTTAATTAACTATGAACATTAATTTAATCTTGAACTTTAATAACCCATACCTCGTTAAATGTTGACGTTGCCGCTGACGCGGAAGATGGTGTCGCGGGGTGGGGTTTCAATGACAGCGTTGGCGTGAGTCCAAGGATGGAACGACGTCTCACACTTTCTGTGAAGAGATGAAGGAACGACACGTCGTCTCTCCTTGCGGTGATGGAGTTCTTCGTCGAAGGGTGTTTTTCTTCACGGGAGGATGAAGCTCTTCAATATATTAGATCTCTCCTCAAATTCTCACTCAACCAGCCAACCCCATATAAAAATAATACTCCTGTTATTTTATTATTTCAATCCTTGCAATTCAAATTACAAAAATTCAAAATTGAATTCACTTAAATAATTAAACACTACGTTGTCTAATTAATTAACAGATATGATGTCATTACTACTGTGGATGAGGATAATCCACTTAATTAAATACAAGGGAGGTTTAAAGGTGCTAAAAGAATGTGAAGGGGTGGGCCTCGTGTGGGCCCCACCTCACAAATATCCTAACATGGGTAGTTAGGGGCTTGTGTATCCCACCCCAACTACCCCATTTAGGATATAACCATTAGATAAAGAAAAAAAATTGTACCACACTTTCATTTACTTCACATTTAATACTTAATTTTTAACAACTCCTCCCAAGCAAACACATCAACGATAAAAGTCACCTTAAGCAAATACCGGTGTTGTGAGTTCATCGGTGCCCTCAGATTCTAGTTATAAGCACCGTATCAAAAGATAGAATAACCCATTTGTTCGTTCACTAAACATACCCTATCTAAACTTCGTAAATTGATTCTGGGCACTCCGGGCCTCGAAATGAGGCGCCGTCTGAAACTGTGTACTTGTGAAATCACAGAGAATTTAAGAAAAATATTTCCTTGAAATTTATGAGTCATTACCATTGCAGTGATAATGAGTTGTCAGAGAATGATTAAGAAAATCTTACTTGATGAATGAATAAAATCTTTGGAAATGGGGATTTCTAATGTAGTTATAAAATAAATTCAAATGTTAAAAGGACAAGAATGATTCAGAAGTCTTAAGCTATGAATGTGAAATATAAAGACACATTCAGCCTGATTGACTGATGCTAATAAGAATTGATATAATGTAAATACATTCAGAGAAGAATAATAGAAAATACTATAAATACAAGGGAAAGAAACTTTTGAAGTTAAATGACTCCTAGAGTTTCATCCTTAGTGATTCTTCGTAACACTCTTTTGATAGTGATATCTCAAATCACAAGAATTATGTCTCCTTGATATAAATCCTTATCAAAGTATAATAGCCATGGTATATAGTTCTGAAACTGTTTCTAAAATTTCGTTGAGTAAAAATTACCCTATTAAAGATTATTCTTCTGATGAAGAAGTATCCTCATGAGAGGATGATAATTCTTTACATTCTTATGAATAATTATCCATATTTTCTAAACAGTTATAAAATGAAAATTTTAATGTTTCTAGGGATCCTGAAAAATAAAATACTATGAGTTATATTTTAACAAGAAAATTATCTGATCTCTCTAAATATCATGATGCAAAATATGTTGAGAATGAAATTTTTTCAAAAAACCATGAGAAAGTGAATTTTGAAAAGAAAAAATGTTCTAAATATTACGATAATATAATTTCTGAGAAAAATATTTTATATTAAAAAATCTATTTTAAAACTAATAAAAATGAGGATAACAATTTGGTCATTAGACTAAAATCTGAAATATTTTCATTGATGAAACTATTAGATAATTTATCATATTGAAGAGAAAATTTAGATAAAATGTATTTTCAAATACAACCTCATTGTAATTGTCAAGGAATAGGTTACTCTTATACAAAAACCATTTTTAAAATACGTATTTTGTTCCAAAAGGCCTCATTCTAAAATAAGTGTCAATGTGGTTGTCATTTTAATAAATAATGTTCTTTAAATAAAACAAAATCATGGGGTTTCCACAAACCACACATTTAAAAACAAATGTGGATTCGAGAAAAATCATTGTTTCTTAGAATTATAGATCGAAAGACGTTTGGATTCTTAAAGTTTAAGAGTTTTTTATTTTGGAAAAGAAAAAAGATATAATAAAAATACATGGTACATGAATAGTTTCTATACCAGGCAGATGACTAAAAATAGAAACTTCATAGAAAATTTTTTCAAGATGAATGGTGGAAAATTTAACATCAGAGACAATGCTCATGGAAATATTTCAGGTAAAGGTAATATTTTTTCCTTGGTAAAATATTGATTTCTAATGTTTCATTTTTTAATTTTATTAAGAACAACTTCATTAGAATAATTTAGTTATATGATGAATGATACCTTGTGAATTTTAGTTATGATAAATTTATAGTTCAAAATTTCTAGGATGAATTCATTCTATCATCCCAAAGGCATGATAATTTTTTCAATTTTAACATAGATGTCCTTGAGATTCAATACTTACCTTTTCTAAGTGAAATGTATAACCAACCATGGTTTTGGAGTTGAAGACTTGGAAACAATTATCATAGAAATTTATATAAACACTCTAAGAGAGCACTTGTTAAAGATCAACCTGAGCATAGGTTTGATTCTACTAAATTTTTTTACCCATGTTTGTTGGGAAAACAACACATGTCTTGCTTTAAATCAATCTGTTATGTCAAAAAATAATGATGAATTATAGTTAGTGCACATGGATCTTTTGGGTCCTACAAAAATTGTATGTGTTTAAGGAAAGTACTATGTATATTTTAATTTGATGATTACAATAGACATACATGGGTATATTTTCTCTCTTAAAATTCATAAGATATTTTTTTATTTAAAACTCGTGTTGATAAAGTTTAAAATTACAAAAACTAACCATTGATATCTATATGAAGTGATCATGGTGAGGAATTTGTAAATTCTAATTTCGAAACAACTTATATTAAGAAAGGTATTACTCAAAACTTTTCATGACCAAGATCACCTCATAAAAATGGTGTTGTGTAGAAGGGAAATAGAATTCTTCAAGTGATAACAAGAACCATGTTGAGTTAATACTAAATGTGAAATCATTTTTTAGCAGGAGCTATTTGTACTTATTGTTATAATTTAAATTGAGTTTTAATTCAACCTTTTCTTAACAAAAATATTTATGAGTTGTGAACATGTCGAAAACAAAAAGTTTCATTCTTCAATGTTTTTGGGTGATAATAATTTATATTAAATACTAAATATAATGCACATATGTTTTCAGCTAAATATGTTGATGGAATATTTTTATATAATTACACTACATCAATGGTTTATATATTTTTTTATTAAAAACACTTGTGTTGTTGAAAAAACAATACATGTTATGTTTGATGAATCATATCCTTTTGTTTTCAAAAATCCTCAAAATTGTTTCATCTGATGATTTTTCCAAAAGTCAGTATTAAACATTGATATAATATTCTTCAAAAATATTAAATACTCAAGAAACTATTTCAAAGAAATTTAACCCTACTGAAATTATACCTTTCGTAGATGATCATGTTTTACAAAATCAAAATCAATTATTACAAAGGAATCATGATAATGAAATCATCATTGGTAATTTAAATACCCAGTAAGGACTTGGAATTCCTTATGAAATGAAGTAGAACACCATGAGAATTCTATCTCAATTCGAACCTAAAACACCATGTGAGGCTTTAGGTGATGAGGATTGGATTAAGGAAATGCATGATAAACTAAATATATTCAATAAAAATCAATTTTAGACCATGGTTGAATAACCTATGGATATATAATTTATTTTAGTAAAATGGGTTGTCATTAATAAATGGGATTGAAATGGTATCATTGTAATAAATAAAGCCAGTCTTATTACAAAAGGCTATAGTCAACAAGAAGTCGTAGACTATGAAGAAACCTATTCTCCAGTAGCAATACTGTAATCTATTAGAAATATTTTAGACATTTATCCATTCATTAATTTCAAACTCATTAAAATGGATGTCAAGTGTGCGTTCCATAATGGATATGTACATGAATAATTATATATAGACATTCCACTAGCTTTGAAGTTAAAAAACATCCTAAATATTTTTAAAAAACATACCAATGTCCTTTATGGGCATAAATAATCCCCTTGGGATAGGTTTTATAGGCTACCCTCTTTTTTAAAAATCAATAACATTAGGGGGACAGATAATCCTAAATATTATATAAATAAAGAAAAATATCTTATTATTGTTTAAATTAATGTTTATGACATCATTTTTCGTTCAAATCAAAATACTTCAACTAATTAATCTTCAAATCCAATGAATTTTGAGATTGAAATGAGTATGAATGGAGAATTATCATTCTTTCCTGGTTTTCTAATCTCACAAGAACCAAAAAGTAATTATATATATATATCAACATAATTATATAAAATTCTTACTAAAAAATAATGTATATGAAAATACTAAATGTATTATTACTCACATTGGAACATCAAACACCCTTGATCTTGATGAAGTTGGGAATTTAGTTGATCAAAAAACATTTTGAGGTATGACTAGAATTCTACTACACATAAAATCTATTCTTCTAGGATTAATGTTTTCCAAATGACTATGTGCTAGATATCATGAAATTCCAAAACAATCCAATTTAAAATATGTGAATTGGATTTTACACTATTTAAAAGGAACATCAGATTTATTCATTTTTTATTCTTCTGTAAATGATTTTTAATTTAAAATTTTTCAGATACTAACTCTGGTGGTTGTAGAATGGAAAGATATAGTACTTCTATAACATTTCATTTTTGAGGATATTATTTCGTAACATGGTAATGAAAATGACAACACTCAGTTGAGCTCTCCACTGCGAATGTGGAATATGTGGTAGTTGGAAGTTGTTGTGCTCATGTGTTGTGGATGCCACACACACTAAAAAACATTGGAATGAGTTTCACCAAAACTCAATTTTATTGTGATATTACAAGTGACATTAAATTAATTAAAAACCTTGCACAGAACTCTCATTAAAAACACAAATATACGTGGCATCAATTTCATAGAGATCACATAAACAAAAAATGGAAAATATCTTACAATTCAATAGAACCCAAGAACAACATGCAGATAGTTTTAAAAAGCCATTAACCTCAACTAGATTATAATATATTAAAAATTATAGGAATGATTAAAATAAAATTTTCATTCACATCCACCTACTATTTTTACAATCTCCTATCATTAAAATACTCCTCTTTTTATGGTGGGAACATTATTTTTTTGTTCAATTTTTTATAATATTTTTCTTGTATCATATTTTTCTTATTTATATTATTTTTTTCTCATAGTTATTTATATTTTTATTTTTATTTGTTTTATTTTCTTCATTAGATGTTGTGTTTTATTTTTTTTCTCATATTTTTTTATGTCAATATGCTTGACACCCAGTCTATCGGTCAGATAGAGTCCATTCCATTATCCGGAGAGCCTAGAATAAAGTATTTGTTCGAATAGTTCTGAGAGATTCTATTCCATTGGCATCAAAACAAAGGGTATTGAATTTTTTTCCATCATCATAACAACCTATGGTATTATCCTTTTTCCCATCATCCAGAAAACCTATGGTAATGACATTGTTTTATATTAGCTTGACTACATATGGTATTGATTTTTTTTCCATCAAATTGAAAACCTATGGTATTGACACTGTTTTACAATGGTCTGACAACCGAATGTACTCACATTCTATATAATTGGTTTCATAATTGATATTATTAAATTTACCTATTTAAAGAATTTATTTTCAGTATTTTATTATGTTTTTACCTTCTTAATAGTTTGAAACCAATTACTCACTTGAAATCTTCAAGAGGTGCATTATCTCATCTTCTTGTGTCACATTTCTTTTCTGTTATTTTTTCTCATTTAATTTAAAAAAACTTAATATTTTTTAAATATAATAATATATGTTAGATAGTTGGATTTTTCTTAATCTTAACCATTGAAGACCAACGATCGCCCAAATTTTCCTATAAATAGTGTCAACCCCTTCCTCAAACCCACATCGGTTCTTCAGAATTACACTGCTACACATTTATTTACTTCATAAGTCTCAAAATGATTATTCATTTCGCCAATCATCATTATGTATTAGTATTTAACCAATACCCCTACCGATATTTCATTAAATACATTCTTAGAAATGGATTTATATAGATAATGGTTAGTCCATAGATATATCATTATACGTTATGTTCCTTCCATTAAAAGGGTCATCTAGTTATATGGTTGGGAAGACCTATGTTTTGAGATATCCATATCTAAGGATCTGATTCTTATTGAAATGTTCAAGCAATTCTATAATACAATGAATTTTTATATGCACAATATGATTACTTTTTCAATGTACCATAGAACGATTACTAAGTCATTGAAAGAAGCAACACATTTTTTTAATGTATATACTAGAGGTGACTTCTTCTGTCCTTCTAATATGTTACCACAGGATGTTGGTACATTTATTAAGTAAAAATATTGGAAGTCACTCTATCTTATCAAAGATGAGAAATGAAAATTAGCCCACATCTCTACAAAGAATTGGTTTATCACCCTTGAGATTCAAAGGGTACATATCCCAATGAAATGGGATATAGAAAATCTTATAATATTTGATATCTTCAATCTTGTTTATCTTGTGAATAGGAGAATGATACATCTCGGGGGTTACATTTTTTAATCAATTAAGAATTTTAAGTCATGAGAAATTAAATCCCATCTGATTATATATTAAGCCAATCGTACCAAGTTGATTCTTGAAACTATTATGTTTTTAATTAATCTAGTGAAATGAGAATTGAATGTGTTTAAATGATCATGGATAATCAAGTATACAATAAAAAATTATAATGCTTGTTTTGAATCTGAGTCAAAATTGTTTATCAAATATGTGAAAGAATTAGCAACAAATCAATCAGCACCAATTATAATAGAATCAGCACCATCAAATTTAGTTTTTTAAAATTCAGTTCCTCAAACTAGTGAAATGTCTCAAAATAAATTAAATATATTATAGAGGTCATATCCATGTGGAGAAATGACAATGATGAATGAAAAGAATGTTATCATCTGTTTGGTCATGATCCGGATGATGCTCAATCTTAGAATATGATAATAGAAGATACCTTGAAGATTAAGAATAAGTAGAAGAAACATTTTAAAAGAAAATATTAGTTTTTTCATGATACCCAGATACTTAAAGTTGAAGTGTTAGCATCTTCACAACTAATAGAAGAAACAGAACAAGAACCAATTCTAGAGACAATTCCAGTGAATGGAGAAGAAAAAATGCTTGATGAAATTCAGTTGGCATCATAACTTGATGGTTAAGTAAATTCTGAGATTAATTTATTATCAAATATTGATGAAGCGTTGTTGTGTGCACTCTCAAAAATATTTATAACTAAATGCATTATATGGGATGACCTAGGTCATTCTCTTGAGGAGCTCTTGTGGTCAATCAATCACAACTTCTAATTCACTTTTGTATTTATTTTCTATTTATGAAATAAAACTAAAATAAATTCATCATTGAGAAATGATTATTCTAGAAATTTAAAAATAAATATTCAATGAATAATGTACATAAAATGAATGCAGAAAAAATTATGTCAGAATTAATGGACATATTCTTGAGAGAATCACCCAGATTGAACCTTCATCCTCCCATTATTAGTTTCAAATATAATTAATAAACACACTCCATTGTATGTTTGAATATACTATTTTATATGTGTTTGTAAATATCAAATTATATCAATGATCACTGATAGACCGTATATCAACCTCCTCGATGGAGGGAAAATATTATAGAAGAGAATGTTAAGACTCGGGTGGAAAGTGGAGACACAAAGGTGCCTTACCCACTAAGATCCCCCTTGACCTAACTCTAATAAATTAATAAACAATTAACATGAATGTGAAAGGACTTGGGTTCATCACTGAATTGATCCCCCGGGAAGTTCCTCGGGTAAGTTACTCATGATCACGAGTACAAGAGATTGTAGTGGAGAAGGACGAGGTGGAAAACAACACCTAAAAAATTAGAGTGTGATATAGAAGAGAAAAAATATATAAAAAATGCATAATACTATTAAAAAGGAATGAAACTACAAAAAAATGGAAAATGTCCACACAAAAGTGCCAATGCTTTGAGAAGGGGTGAGGATACATATTTTAAGGGAGAGGAGGTGTAGAATTCACACTCAAAACATTTAATCTAAAAACATCCACATGTATGTGGAAATAAATGACCTAATTTTTAATATTTGTATTCATAAATATTCTTCCATTATGTCTTCTCGGTTTGTCCTCAAATTTTTATCTTCATTGGAAGAAGATAGAAAGAGCTATTAATTTATCATTAGAGGTTTCTTTTTCTAGATGAAGCTTCAATGAAGGTTCCTCCAAAAGTATATCATTAAATGTCAGCCTTAATGAATTCAAAATTCCTCAAAATTTGTTTAAGATTAGTACAAATCTATCCTCGTTCCATACCAGGCGGATGTACCACAAATGGATGTGTGTAGTTTGAGTTTGGGTCTGATATTGTGGTGGTTTACACATTATCTGCCTGGAAAAAGCATAAACTCAATTGATTTTTAAGCCCTATATATGGCAGAATCAGATCCTGGCCAAGAAGACAAAGTTGTATGAACTCACGTCAGGGTTCTAGAAAAATTTTAATCACAACATTTTGAAATATATTTTAGAAGAAATGATACAAATACTCGTGGGATCACAATCATTTAGAAACGAACAATTAGGTAATTTTTTCATTTAATCTCAAATTACCACTAAAACCTAAAAACATGACAATTAACCATTCAATAATACTATTGAGGGATTATAATCACTGTTTTACAGTTTAACATATATGAATATTTGAGCTGCATGATGATTCGTGGTCATATGCGCTCTCAAAAATATTTACAACTAAATGTAGCATATGGGCTGACCTAGGTTGTTCTCTTGAGGAGATTTGGTGGTAAATCAATCACTACTTCTAATTAAAATGTTATATATATATTTTTTAAAGTAAAACTAAAATAAATTTATCTTTGAGAAATTATTATTCTAGATAATTAAAATTTAATATTCAATGAAAAAATTTGATAGATTAAATGCATACAAAATTATTTTAGAAAGAAAGAAGATATTCCCGACAGAATCACCACGATTGAACCATCATCGTCTAATTATTAGTTTCAAATTTAATTAATAAAATCACTCCAGCATATGTGTGAATATCATCTTCTATATGTTGTTGTGAATATACAATGCCTTCAATGATCACTGAGAGACCACAATTCTAACTTCTCGATTAAGGGAAAATACTATAGAAGAGAAAGTTAAGTCTCGGGTGGCAGGTGGAGATAGAAAGGCCCCTTCCCCACCAAGATCCCCCTTGTCATAAAGTTAATAAAATAATAAACAGTTTACAAGAATGTAAAATTACTTGGGTATAACACTAGATAGATCCCCCAGGATGATCCTCGGTTTAGTTACACATGATCACGAGTAAAAGAGATCATAGTGGAGAAGTATGGGGTGGAAAACAAATGATAAAAAATGATAATGAGATGAAGAATAAAAAAATATATTAGAAATTTTTAATACTATTACAATGGAATGAAACTAGAAGGAAAGGGAAAACGGTCACACTGAATTTTAAATTCATTGAGAAGGCATGAGGATACATATATATAAGGAGAGGAGGTGAAAAATTCAAACTGAAATCATTTATTCCGAATGATTCTGTGTGTATGTGCCATTAAATGATAGAATTTGTAATAGGGTTCTTCATCAATATTGTTCCACTATGTCTCTTCAAATTTTCCTCAAATGTTCAGCTTCGCTGGACCTGGCTTGAATTAGTTATGAATTTTTCATTTCAAGTTTTTTTTTCTAGACGAAGCTCGGGAAAGTTCCTCCAAAATAATAACATTCAATGTTGGCCATAATGAATTCCAAACTACCCCAAATATGTGGTAGAGTCGTTACCATCTATCCTCACTCTATCCAATGTAAAATAACCTCAAATTGATTTTTGTAGGATGACATTTGGTTCTGTTATGGTGGTGGGGTCCAAGTTGTTGGACCGAAAAAATCATAAATTTAATTGATTTTATAAGCCCTTTAGATTGCCAAATCTGATCTTGGCCTTGAAGAAAAACATGTAGGAAATAAAATCAATGTTTTTTAAAAAATTAATCCCAAATTTTGTACAAATATGTTATGAGAAATGACAAAAATACCCCAATGATAAAAGTATTTTAAAATTAATGAATTAGGTCATTTTTTCATTTAAGCTCAAATTACCACCAAAACCTAAAAATGTGACAATTACCCATACAATAACACAATGGTGGGATTATAATCATTGATTTACAGAATAAAATATATGAAAATTTGATATTCATTACTCCCCCTCACTTAAACAATGAACTCATAGGCAATAATCTTTTATCCAAATCAAAATCCACACAGCAATCAAAAATGAGAAAATATCTATGATCATATCCAAAATAGAATTCCATCATGTATCATATATGAAAAATAATTCTCTCTAATTTTCATTTCAATCATTCAATTTTTTTAAAACTCATAAATCAATCCATGTCCAAATCACAACCTACCGCACATTGAATTTTATGTCACTCGTCATTCAAGAGAAATTAAATTTGGAGTTATTCTCGTACTTGGAAATCACATGTATCACCATAGGATTGGGAATAATATCATCTCTACATGGCGTGAAACATGAAAATAAATTCAATATGAGGGATTTAACTACTGGTTCAAATGATTCTGTGGCTTTGGGTTGGTGGGAAATTGATTGAAAAAAAATATTCAGGACAGATAGAGGAGGTTGGACATTTATGTACAAAGCATGATTAATTCAAGTGAAATCATAAAAAATTAATCACCCAATAAAACATGAAAATGTGAAAAACATTACTACACCATTTTATGACATGGTACATTAGCCAATATGTTATTATAATGAATTATATCATCTATGTTCTATGATTTTTTTGAAATCTCTAGAAAGGAACAACATTATTTTCTATTTTTCATTTTCATTTTCATGGAGGATAATCTAAAATTTGTATACAATGAATGAATGAAAATTAATGCCCATGATATTGGAGAGGTACATGAGTCATAAAATAATGTACAATGGGTTATTCATCCTCATCTAGTTGTTTTTCATTTTTGAAGGAGAAATAGATGAAACAAATAAAGCACAATGAAATTAAGACACATGCCCAATTCTCTAATTATCCACTACCCAATGTATTGACACACACCTCTCCACACCCATAAATTATACACATACAAATTAATTCAAACAAAAGGGCCTTACCCGACACTAAAACTTTAAATAACCATGCAAACATACTAAAAGTGTAGGTAGATATGAAAAAATTGTCTTCTAATGTGGCTTAATCCTAGGAGGAAATTCATGGAATCTAAGGGATTACGAAAGATAAATATAAAGGGTGGTCTCAAGATAAAATTTGGCTATCCTAAGTGAAGACTCAATCATTTCAAATACATTCCATAAAATCCAATTCTTTGAAAATGAATATTCACAAATTATGGTTCTCGCACAAAATTCATGTTTTTCTCAAGAAGGTGTGGGTATTAGGAAGAATATGTAATAGTGGTATAGAATACCTCACAGGATTGGAAAAATAATTTGAGACATTGTATCATGGGTATGGATATAAAAAATTTGTAAAAATCATAAAAATGACTGACAATCCAATTCAAGAAAATGGTTTTCACATCAACAATAATTTAAATTTCATTATTTCAAAAATCATTTCGACTCTTTCAAAATAAATTGATGTGTGAAAAGTGATATGAATATTCCTCAATGATCAAAAATCCAAAAAATATAATAAACAAAAATTAAAATCATAGTCGAATAACTAAGAATGTTGACACTCCCCCAAACATAAATTTTACTACCCCTCATTTCAACTCAACAAAAAATATATATAAAGGTAGAAAATCCAAGGTTAGGAAATATATAACCTGACATTATTTTTGAAGTGGATGACTTGAGTTAAGCTCCTAGAAGCTACCACTTTAAGGCTATAATAAAGTAATGAAAATACATATGAAAAATAAATTAAAATAATGAGAAAGGGAAGATAAAATAGATAATTCTAGGTTTATACCCCCATGTGGGTTCTAGGTTTTTACAGCCCCATGATAGGCAGTTTCAGTGGATTATCCCCATTCAGAAGGCGGGTGTGATTTTTTGAGATGAACCACCACCTGTGAATTTTCCCGATGTTCATGAGTAAATAGTGAAATTAGAGAAACCCAATGAAGAAATGATTCTTTCCATGCACACAGAAAATAATAAAGAGGGAAATTAAGGTCAAGAGTGGGAGGGATTATAAGATACGGGTGCACCCTATTAATTTCTGTGGTTTCCACCTCCATATAGTATGAATTTCTTTTAGTATGTCGTCACACCAACATCGTCTCCAAATATTTTTCTCAACAACCATCACTTGGATGCTATGTTCTTTAACATCCAAGGACATCTATAATTATGATGTATCAAAAATTTCATAGATAGATATTTTTGAAAATAATACAACTTGAATAAGATTAAAACATGAGGAATTAATAATGGAATATTCCCTTTTAAATATGTCAACTTTGTAATTGATCTCTTCTAGCATGACCATTAGGAACCCAATCTCATCAGTTGCATCTTCTTAATTATCTTCTAAAGAAAGCGAGAGGTAGACAATTTTTGATGTTTCATCATCAAGGAAGGGAATATCAGGTTTAATGTTATCTTCGACAATGTTATTTCAAGATTCTTCCAAAAAATAATAATCTCTCATCAATGTATCAGTTGGAATTTATACTTCATGGACATACTCGATTAATAGTGGAGTCTGAGATGATGTGATTAATTCCTTTATATGTTCTTTCTCACCCTCCTTAGGTTCTTTTAATATAATAAATTATTAGTGAAATATCTTCCACCACTCATTTCGGTTTAGGTTCCAGCTCGGGTTTGGATTGCTCAATGGATATGCATACATATTCAGAATTAAATTCTATTTGACTCTTCAATTTTATCACTTTATCACTAATCCTTTGAAACTGTTTATCAAGATCATTTAAAAAATTTCTAGAACATGAGATTGTTTCTTTCAGGAATAATAATTTGAATTTGACAGACATCATGAACAAAAAATATTTTTAATGGTTTTCTTTAATTTATGACTGTCTTTGTTTTATCTAATTAATGAATTTTTTTTACAAGAAGTGAATAAAAATATTGAATGTAAACCACTTGGCTCCCCGACAACGGTGCTAATTGGATGTAGTGTTGACATGTGCACTCCCAAAAATATTTATAACCAAATACTGTATATGGGATGAACTAGGTCATTCTCTTGAGGAGTTTTTGTGGTCAATCAGTCATTACTTCTGATTAAATTATATATATATATATATATATATTATTTAGGAAATAAAACTAAAATAAATATAGCATTGAGAAATGATTATTCTATATAATGAAAATTAAATATTCAATGCATAATGTAGATAGAATGAATGCCGACAAAATGATTTCATAATGAAAGAATATATTTCTGAGTGAATCACCCAGATTGAACCTTCATCAGCTCATTATTAGTTTCATATTTAATTAATTAACACACTACATAATATATTTGAATAACCTCTTCTATATGTGTTTTTGAATATAGAATTCTCTCAACGATAACAGAGGGACTACACATACCCCTCCTCGATCGATGGAAAATATTATAGAGGAGAAAGTTAAGTCTCAGGTGGAATGCGGAGACACAAAGGTGACTTACCCACTAAGATCCACCTTGACCAAACTATAATAAAATAATAAAAAATTAACATGAATGTACAATGAATTGGGTTCAACACTGGATTGATCCCCCTAGGAAGTTTCTCGAGTTAGTTACTCATAGTAAGGTGTATAAGAGATCGTAGTGGAGATGGACGGGGTGGAAAACAAAAGATAAAAATTTGAGAATGAGACGAAGAAGAGAAAATATATATTAAAAAATAATAATACTATTATAATGAAAAATAATAATAAACAACGGAAAATTTCCACAAAAGAGTTTCAATGCTTTGAGAAGGGGTGAGGATACATATTTAGAGGGAGAGAAGATGAAGAATTCACCCTCAAAACCTTTAATATGAATGTTTCTGCGTGTGTGTGCCATTAATTGGACACATTTTTATGAGGTGTCTTCATCAATATTGTTCCATTCTATCTCTTCCATTTGTTCTATTATGTAAATATTCATTGTACATGGCTAGAAAGAGTAATGAATTTATCATTGGAGGTTTAGTTTTCTAGATGAAGCATCCAGGAAGGTTCCTCCAAATGTATAACAATCAATGTTAGCTTTAATAAATTCCAAACCCGACCTAATTTATTGTAGAGTCATTACTATATGTCCTTATCATATCCCAGTTGGAAGAACCTCAAATTTTTGATTGTATGCCGACTTTTATTTCTGTTATGGTGGTGGGGTCTATGATGTCCTCCAAGAAAAACAATAAAATTCATTGATTTGTTAGCCCTTTAGATGGTCGAATCAGATTCTGGTACAGAAGAAAATGTTGTAGGAATTACAGTCAGGGTTTTAAAAAATTGGAATAAAAAAATATGGACAAATATTTTATGATAAATGACAAAAATACAAATGTGATAATAATCTTTTAAAATTGAATAATTAGGCAATTGTTGCATTTAAGCTCAAATTGCCACTATAACATATAAATGATACAATTAACAATAACATAAAACTATAGTGGGATTATAGTCAATGATTTATAGTATAAAATATATGAAAATTTAAGATTCAAAAAATATCTTCAGAGTTATAGGAAAATTAGATAAGAAACTTCTTTTTTAAAAAGTGACGGATTTCAAAAATAGAATGTGCATGCCGGTCAAGCACCAGTACTGTATATTAAATCTCATTCAAAAAGAGATCCTTCTCTGGAAAAAATGGCTCATTGATCATATGTAGAAATAAACCTTATCATCAGTGACAATTTTAATGAATAAAGGGTTGAAATGGGAAAAGATAAATGAAAAATAAGAAACCACGATAAAGACTCAAGTTGATTTAATGAGCTAGAACCGTACGATGAATACACAGATTTAGAGCCCACTATTTCTCTCAAGAAAAGTGATTACATTTTCAATGTTTAATGAAGGATTTAAGTGACTATTCCGTACCTACTTATAATAGAATGAATGAAAAATTTAATCATAGATAATCAATATAAGAAATTCGGTTCAGTAAGTGAACTCATAATGAAATTTTTTTCAGTAGAGGTTGATCTAAATGTTTTGATTGATCTCTCTATTTCACATAAGAAGTCTTCTAACAGGATGAACAAATGGTCATAAAAATAATATGATCATTAAATGAACATAAATATTCAATTGAAGTCATATTATGGATTTCAAAAGAGCATCCCCTGATTTTAATATGATTTACATGGAATCAATTTGAGATGTTGAAATTGATTCCAAAATCCCATTATGATGATATTTTTTAAGTAAAATACTTGCATGAATGGTTCAATTATATAACATCAGATCATTGGAAGAATTCATATTTCAAGGATGAAATTGTTTTGTTAATTAAACAAAACACTTTTCTGGCTGAATAAAATAAGAATATACAGGAATGAATTGTTACTCTCGAAGAAGTGATCTAAATACATAAATACACTATCAAAAACTAGGATCATCTTTTTGCATACAAACAAGATCTTCTCCAATCTAAGGGTGCTTCATTCTCTGAAGACAAGATAATGATAAAAAAGAATAATTATTTCCTCTATTATTAGATAAAGAATTAAAAATATAGTGAAAACATATGAATGTTTTGTTTTATATTTATTTCATGATTTTATTTTGAAAATATCAGATATTTTGACAATTCCATATGGTTAATGTTGCATTTCCATTATTTTTTCCATTATTTTATCTATCCTTTTCATTCTATAAAAGACTAATCCTTTATTTTTTTAAATCTCAAAGTGTTAGAATGTTTTATAAAAGATGAGAATGTTTTTCAAAGGGGGAGAATCATTAATGTTTTACTAAAATTAACTAAATTAATGAAATGAATAATCCAATACAAATAAAATAAAAATGAATTAATTAATTATATAATTCTATACCTAATGGGGTGTTAGTGGTATTCATTTCTATTATTCGTAAAAATTTTCAAAACACAGGGGGAGATGTGTATTTATTTTTAGGAGGTGATTTTGATTATGGTGGATTGGGTATTTCGTGGCTAAGAAAGAAGCATGATTTCATTTCATTTAGCACTGAAGAAGCTGATTATATTTCTTCCCCTCAATATTGTCCACAGTTACTATGCATGAAGTAGCAGCATGATAATATGGGCATTTAAATGAAGTCTCCAATCAGAATCCTCTGTGATAACTCAATTACTATAAATATCATCAAAAATATTGTCCCTCACTCACGGAAAAATCTCATTGAGATAAATAATCATTTTATCAAGAAACTGGTCGAGTAGGGAATCACTATTTTGGTGTATGTGCATACAGAACTACAGGTCGCAAGAATTTTGACAAAGGCCCTACCTAAAGAAGATTTTATGAGGCATAGACAAGCTCATGGAGTTCAGTCAGCTCCCCACACTTGAAAATGTGTGGATATAGGCTCATATCCCTTCTCACTGGGGTATGGTGTGGTTTTACCTAGTTTTATGATAATTAATCTCTACTCAATTGCAGACCTCAGAAAAGTGACATTTTGGTTTGTTGATAGAGGAGGAGAAAGAGGGACTCTTAAAGGTGTGAAATTGTTGCTTAAAAAGAGATAAAATTTATTATTCAAAGGCATGGGGAGAAGCTGACAGGTAGAGCAGCAATATTAGTGGATTGAATTGAGGTAGGGGGAGAGTTTTAAATCTGACAATGCTTGAAGTGAACAATCAAAGATGATATATCAAGATACTTGAGAGTTGTGATGAAATTAGTTGATTGGTTTTATTGTCCAGAATGAAGCAATTCACTGATGATCTTTTCATTATACTCATGTTTTTCACGTCTAACATTTCCCACATGGGCTTAGAGTATGTGTTGAGTAAATCATAGTTCACTATCAAAATCACAATTGAAAATTTATGGTTATGATGGAAGAAGCATTAACAATGTATCGAATTTTGAAAATGTTGTCAACAAACCTGAAGGGGGGATTGTTGGGAAAAAATCTCTCAAGGTATCATTGAAGAATTTTTGAGGTGATTCTGTTTGTTGAAAAATTTGGCAATTGAATATTTTTTCACTAGGCATATTTATAAATTAAACATCAAAATATGAAAATTGAAATAATGTGGTACTAAATTGAAGAATTGGCTCACAAGTATTGTGCGCAAGTCATAAAGGGGCACAAAAATGACGAATTGGTGGACAAGTTCTCAAGTGGCGTGAAATTATTAACATGTCACACAATCATGTTTCTAAATGATATAACCTAATATGGAAAAGGAAATAATGTGGTGTGCAAGTGAAGAATTGGTACGAAAGTGTGGTGCGCAAATCATAAACTGGCGCACAAGTGTTGAATTGGAGTGCACGTGAAGAAGGGGTGAACAAGTCATATTTCCTAATCATCCCAGGAGAATATAACAAAAACGAAAGAATGGGGTGCACCAGTCATGAAGTGACATGAAAGTGAAGAAGGGGTGAGAAAGTTAGGAAGAACACATATCAAGAATTTGGGCCAAGTGAAGACATGGTGCGCATGTCAGATTTCAATTTCCTCACCCCAAAATATTATTTTTTCTGACGCTTTTACACTGGGGCGCGCACGCATGTCCGTCACACATGGGAGGACGCGCGGCTCGCAGCCCCTCATTCCCGCTTTCCAAAGGCGGGCGGCATCCATTCCTTATTCAGGTATGTATTCTCCTTGATTGAAACAGTGATAATGGGATGTTGGTTCTTCCTTCTGTGGATTCCTCCTCAGAGATCATCACCTAATCCGGGACATCCTCATAGATTTAAGACGGGTTCGTGAAGCTCGATCCGGGTGCCATATCTACATGGACGCCAGTTAATTACGCTGCTTCCGTCGAGATGCTCCAAGGGATCTTGTCGGGGCAGCAACCTTCGGTGAGGAGAACGATTGTGTTGGGGTGTCGTTGGCTTGCCTTGATGCTGGGGATCAGCATGTCTATCTCTTGTCCCTTATCACAGGGCTTCTCGAGAGTGCGGAAGCCCAAGGCATCCCACATCGAACGCGGGGAATATGTACCATCTGAGGTTTTCTACATAATCCCATGTTAAACACAGGGTATGCAGCGAGATTAACATCTTGCGAAGATGGATCAGACTGATCAAAACACTGAGAGTGGATCATATTGAAGGACCCCCTAGGGGGGACACCGATGTTGGGGCCAAAATGTGGGCAGCTTCCCAGATACCATAGAGTGGGGTGGAGTGGCATGATCTCACTAGGATGTGGCGGCCCGTGTAAGGATCGGTATGGATGATGGGGTGATGGGATTGAACATCATGGAGGCTTCCTACATATACCCATGGAAGGGAATCAAAGTCCGCGTAGTTCGGTGATACGGTGGGACACCTGAAAAGGCGACCTGTGAGAATGGATGCATGGATTGGGACCTGGAGGAAGTTAGATCTCCGGGCTAGGGAATGAGTTTCCAAAGGCACGTGGGCTTGAGGGGGGAAGTCAGGATGAGACGTGGATGTGAGGCATGGGGCTTATTCTCTGAGACAACCCAAGAGGGGGAATACAGTTTAACGTCATGCTGGACAAGATACAGTTTAACATCATGTGGGACGAGGGAATACAATTTAACATCAAGCGGGACGAGTGATCCGGGGCTTACGCTCTGAGTCGTCCCATGGTGGATATGGGTCTTACGCTCTAAGGTGACCCATGTCAGATATGGGGAACCGACGTGGAGTTGTCGGAACGACCGGGTGGTGGTCTTGAACCTCATGGGTCTTCCTACGTACCATGCATTAGCACGGATCAATGTCCACGTAGTTAGTTGGTATGAGGATTACGCTCGGAGGCATCCCATGGGAGGATGTCATGGTCGATGCGCGCTCTAAGCCCACGTGAGTCATGCTCGGTATGAGAAACAAGAGGCAGCAGGGACCAGACGATCACGTCGCGAAGGGTGTGTCCGTGAGAAGCAGAATGGGGCTTACGTGTTGAGCGGCCCAAAGAGGAAACAGGGGCTTACGCGTGGTTAGTGGCCCCGGGTGCCGGGTCTTACTCCAGAGTGGAGGCCCATGGTGCGACAATGCACAGTGGGAAAGGGACTCCACTGGCCTTAGCAGGGGGGGGGGAGTACAGAGATGCACATGTGCAACCTTCCGCAAGAGAGTCTATGGGCTTACGCTCTGAGGCAGCCCTTCCCCCGTGGACAAATGCTTCTCCGACAAGGAGGATCTAATTCTATGCGAGGAAGAGTCCATTCCCATGGAGACGAGTGGTGAAAAAATCTCCGAGCTGGGGGGACCCTATGTGCGATGCACGGGTTCGGACCATAGTTTAACGTCATGTGTTAAGGAAGAGGTGCTTAGCAGTTTAATGTCCTGCAGCATGGACGAGGAGGGTTTGCTCCACACCCCTAGGGCTTATATGCCCAATTCACTCTACCCCTTGTGGGAGGGAAGGAATCGGGAAGGACGTAACGAAGGGGGGCCACAGGACGAACCATTGGGGGGTCCATGTTTGCGTGGCTATGTGAAGAAGTAATAGCTGTTAGCGTACCTATGAGGAGAAGCATAAGGCAAAGCAACGCAATAGGAAAAATCGACTAAGGGACCTTGAGGTTACATCGTACGATCCTGGAAGGCCGTACGGGAAAACAACACATGGCGCGCATGCCCGGTAGGGAAGACATCAGGTGCCGGCACGGAAAGGCAGCCAAGGGGCATTAAGGTAAAGGGGTCCTGGGTGTTGCACGCAAAACGAAGGTTTGCGCGCAAAACACCAGGATGGCGCGCAATAGGGCTAGAGTATTGTGCGGATTGGTGATTTCATGCAATGTATTGCATGCGTAGAAGGTGATTGCGTGCAAAGGACAACGATCACGCGCAAGGGAAGTACCTAGAGGAGGGGGGAAATTCACTTAAGCCGTTAGAGTTGGGCGCAATGGTGAACCCCGGGGCAAGGTTGCACGAATAGGGGGATTACCTGGAAGTCATATTGCGTGTGGGGGGAGTTTAATTGCGTGCCCGAGAGACGATCCGAATTCCTCAACCCCAAACCGTCTGGGTTCGCCTTCTATTAATAGGCACCAGCCGGCATGGAATTCAGGTGGCGCGCGAATGTTTCCGCTACGGGAACCGTCGGTGCGCAATGCTTCACCGTGCGGAACCGGGGCGCACAAAATTGGGCACACCAGCGGCTCTATTACATGAATCCCAGGAAGGCTTCACGTGCACATCTTTATTTCGTGAAAACCCTCCTATATTTGGCGCACCACTTCCCAAGCCTCCGGATCGGGCCTCTGATTCCAAATATGACTTTGCTTTTCCATTTAGAGACTTCCTCTAGGAGTTGGGGACTTTGTTTCGGCATCAACAAATGCCCCCCCCCCCTCGGAATTGGATCAGTGAGAGGTCGCAACGATCAGATTCTGAGGGAAACGCCGAAACGCCGAAGCAGAGCCAGCCGAGGCGCATAGCGCGCAAACAACCCACACGGCACACACTACGATGTATCGGCGCGAAATTTACTTTCTGGGTGGCACGGAACCCTGGCCTCACCTATAAAAAGGGGTTTTGGGTCCCAAATCCATACCACATATTTTACGCACGATAGGCCTATATCTCTCATGTGCGAAATTGCTCCCGTTGCTGCACGTAAATAAAGCTCTGGCAGCGCGGAATTCCTTCCGAATTTTGGCCGTCCTTGCACGCCGACATGGGAAATTCCGTGCTTAGCCCACCGATTTCTCACTCAAATCCAGGATTTCAAGCCGCCACATTAGATTTCGCGTAGCACTCTCCGATTCCACACACTACATCCCTGTTTCGGGAAACTCCTGAAATATTCGAGATGGCCAAAAACCGAGTTGATGAGGGGGAAGCCACTGCTCGTAGGACAAAAATGAAGGCGAACGAGGAGGTTTATGGTGCCAAGGTGATCGTTTCCGACAACTTGACATTTTTCAGTCTGCTGACTCCAGACCAGAAGACATATCCGCTGTCTAAAAACCTCCCGCTCTGGAATTTTGGTATTCTGGAGGAGGTGCCCTTGCTGGGCTTTTAGGTGGACACACCGCAGTCATGGGAGTCCCGGGAAGACGAGCTTCCTCGCTACAACATCACCAAAAATGGCCATCCTGCCAGGGAAACAAAATATATGGATGTATATGTTATAAACCCGAGGACCAGGACCATCACATGGGATAAGCTCGTCACAGAGAATTCTCCATCACTCTAGGTGAGCACGTTTCGTCAGAGCATCACGGATGACATGAAGGGCTGGCTGAAGGATTGGGACCTGCGGTTCGGGGGTAACTTCACTCGCGAGTGGGCCTGGGCATTCTGGGTTCTCCATACCTATGACTAGTTCAGGGATGAACTGCGGTATATTTTCCTGTTCGAGGCGGTATGGACGTCGCAATTCCACTTCCACCGTCAACCTGATCATGGGCCAGAGCTCTTCACCCGGTGGTCTGCTGACACAAATACATTCCACCATCATCATGGGGAAGTCGACATCATCCTCTGGAATGTTCACTGCATCAGGGGTATCCCACTGGAGGGCTACCAATATGATGAGTTCTTTCCACCAAAGAACACGTGGGAAGACAGGTCACGGACACCCATGCTGACGTGGCACCTGCTGGAGCTGGCCAAAGAGAGGCTAGGGGTCAAGGACTTCGTGAAGGACATTGACTACAAGGGCTGGTTCCGCATGTTCCTTGAGAAGGATCCAGTCATCAAGATGTCAAGACGGAGTAAACGGTATGCAACTGTGGCTCAGTTGAGCAGGGAGGGGTCATAATGGAGGACACTGGAGGCGGGACAATACCAATCATGGGGCTATCACATCATCAAGGCCCAGGACCTGAATGTCCGGTATGACGGGTTCCTTGCCGCCTTCATGACCAGGTGGCTCCTGCAGGTGCGGAACGTGAGGATGGGTGTCCGTCTAGCAACACTGGTGATGGCGGGCACAATCGCCGCCAACAAAAGGTTCAAATTTGGAGTCCCCGTACTGGCTAAGCAGTATGCCATCCTGGGACGTATCTCACGAGGGGGGTCGCCTCGGGGAGTATATGGCCCCTTCCAGATGGTCTACAGCTGGGTGGCGGCTCACCTTGGAGGGAACACTTTCCCAAATGCCATCCGTCCTCCGGGCAATGGCCTGCGACCGTCCTTGCTGAACAACGCAGGGGTGGCGCCGATGACGCTCAATGAGGAGGGTGTGAGAATCCGCATCGTCAATCTCAAAAACTTCCACTTCATCCTGTTCCCCACCCCGGTCGACCAGATGGTGGACAATTGGCGAGTCTCTCTAGAACAACCAGAATATTTCCAGAGCAATCGAGGCGGGGTGCTCATGGATCAGATCGACGGGAAGGTGATCTGTGAGCCTTACGTGCCATCCCAATTCGCTAGGCAGTTCAGGTGCCTCCAAAGAATGCAGAGGAAGGTACTCATGGATATCTGGTAGGAGAATAATCCATGCGTTCTATGCCCAATGTGGTTGATGTTTACCACCTTCAACTCTGGCGATGTCATTACTCTTCCTCCCACCAGGGTTGATGCTAGCATAGCAACCGAGTATGAAGAACACTGGACCATCGCGTACCCTAAGGTTATTTTACGCAAGAGATCCGGAAACTCGAGTTAACTCGCGCAGAAACCAGGCGACGAGGGAGAAGGAAAGGGGCTACTGGAAGAGGGGAACCAGGGGTGAGTCAGGCAGCGAGAACTGCGCAGGCCGGGACTTCAACAACGGGAACATCACGTAGTGCCGTCGTGACCTCGTTGCCCGTGGGGGGGTCACATGAGGCAGCCAGGGAACTACTCGGGTAGTAGATAAGATACCTTATCGAACCTTCCCAAGATGCAATTTTCCCAGCATTGTGGTTGGCATGGATGACCTTGCGGCAATCACTGAGCGTTGAAGTCGTCTGGCAGAAGATCATGCAAAACGGTATCCACCTACTAGAGGTCAGGCTCGTTCAATTTACCGACCGCGTTAACTTCCATCAGCGGAATGCTTACCTGACGGCCATGGCCACATATACGCGCCAAAGGGGTTGGTGGGAGGAGCCACCTTTCCAAGTGAAAGTGATGCTCAGCCAGGATCATGATCCGGAAGTGATGTTGCCGAGATAAGGCGAAAACGACGAGGAGTCGGAGGGGGAGAAGGAGACCGGATAAGTTGAAGGTGAAGGAGAGGATGAAGAAGAAGGAGAACCCAATGATGAGGGGTGTCAAGAGGCGACCTACCAAGGGAGTCTCTAAGAGAGCGGTGTGATTGTAGGCTCTGATCTCGACATAACCGTGATACTTGAGGTTTGTCTCTATCTTCATTCATTTTCGTTCTTCATCCATTCTCCTTTCCAATTTCTGAACCGTCTCTCTACCTCACTCAGGAGCGGTTGTGTGTTGGACGGGCGTCCCCACCATAGGAGGTAGGAGAGGAACCAGTGGGACATGATGGGGATCCGACACCCATCATTAAATTAACAAGCACAGAGGGGTCTCCTATCATGGAGGCTACTACAGTGGTAGTAAAATTGGTGACCGATTCTCTGGACTTCTTATGTCTCATGCTTCACTACTGGAGCTTGTTATCAAAAGATCCCAACTAATCAATGTACGCCTTGTGCATTGATCTCAACATTGGAGGCTCGTCAGGCTGCGGAGCCCAACCTATCCGTGAGCGGACCAGTGGCGAACATACCACCTCATTCAGAAAATGCTCCCTCCACTGAGTCAACCCTGGAAATTGGAGAGCAGGGGCAGTGGGAATCAGCGGCGCTATTCTTGAGGCGAGGTCAGAGGATGACGGAGGCATCATGGCTGCTGGGGTAAGATAGGAAGTTCTCTTGGACATCGAGGATCCTATTCCACACGAAGACATCCCTAAGGCAGATCTTGCTGCTGATCTGCTGGCTGCCTTCCCTACATACAGACCTGCTGACCCTCAGGAGGTATATGACTTGGACTCAGAGGAATCCAAGGAGAGCCGGATGACACGACACAAAGGGTGTAAGTATATCTGATGCTTCCTCAGATAGCCCCATTCGGATTGGCTGAGGCGGATGGGATTCCTCCAAACCTAGCTACGCATCCTATGCACCGGAGGGGCTGACGCTCAGAGCCTTCATCTGATGGACCGTGATTACATTGACAAGAAGATACGTGAGAGTAGCTGACATGCTGACGTTGCCCAGTGTCGGGAATGGTCGGAGAGCACCCGAGCATTGCTGAGGGCAGAGCAGGAGGTCCGACACCTCGAAAGGCAGGTGGCAGATAAGGTGGCCTTCATTGCAACAAGCTCTGAGCTTGTGGAAAAACTGACGGCCCAGCTGGCTGACACGCAGGAACAACTGATGGAGGCGAGTCACCAGATGACCGTACTTCAAACCGAGTGGTCACATTCACTAGCTAGGATTGGCGAGCTTCGCTCTGCGGTGGCCGATGAGGAGAGAGTCTTCGAGGAGTGAGAAACGGTCCTGGAGGCTACCAGCCATAGGGTATTAGTGCTGGAAAGGTCGATTCAGCGCGTCGATCCTTAAGGGCTTTGTTTTGGCCATCTCATGAACCTCTTTCTTGTACTGCTCACCATCCCAATCCAATACATGGCCCAATACATTCTTTTGTACCCTTGGTTTGATATGCTCAACCATAATTCCGAAATGAATAACAACCCATCACTAAGCTCTTGTGTGTCGCATCCAACGCGAGAAGAAAAGGATACTTGTGTCATTATCTCATCAAAATATGGGGCATTGACCAAGCCTCATGCATCAGAAATTTGGCCTGGATTTTTGAGGAGGATACCTCAGACCGATTCATATATCACCTTCCCAATGTGCTCTGACACATGAGCGGGGAAATTCCAGGGGCATTGAAATCCATCCGAACGTAGGGAGATAGAAATAAAAGGCGATTCACGCTACAAGAATTTGGAACACTGTGGGGAGAGACGATGGAGGATAACTGTTAAAAGTGATGGAAACACATAATCTATATCATGTAGGCCTGGATTGGGGATAATAAATGACGGCTGACTGCTGACCTTGTTCGCAACACGGGGCCTAACTCAAATATCGCTGGTCAGTTTCCCCGAACGTTGGCACAAGATAGCAGGCGGACTATAGGTCTATCATCCATGTTGCTACAATAGGCGGACCAAAGGTCTTTCATCCATATTGTGGCAGTAGGCCGACCAAAGTCTATCACCCATACTGTTAGGGGGTCCCAGCAAACATGACCAGTCCTCCAGAATGTTGGCCCAGGACAGTAGGCGGACCATAGGTCTGTCATCCATACTGTTAGAGGGTCCCATCAGACATGAAAGAGAATGAGGATCCGAATAAAGGATCACACAAATCGTGGAAGGTGGATTTGTGGATTGTTCGAATAGAGTCCAGAACTCTTGAAATTACGCCACCGTGGCAGAGGCGCATCAGGCGGACGTACCAACCTGGTCATGGGTCGTCCCAATTTTTAGGCAGGACCTCTCTGGCGATAGAACTACCTATTCCCACTACCACTATGGGGAATCCTGAACTTATTCAGGGTGGATGTCATGATTACAAAACTTCCCGCAAAGTCAGGACGAGGGGCTGATAATAAGGAGGGACGGGGTTTGGTAATCCCTGGGGCTGGACCCAAGATGAAATGTATGGGAGTTCCTACATATGTCATTAGGATGAGAATCAAGAGACTCGTAGTTATAGAGAGGCATTTTAATGTCATGATGGATGAAATACATTTTAACATCGTGTGGGATGGGGGACACATCTCATCTGGGGATAGGCACGACACAGTGGGTAACCCGACGTGAATGAGGACATGATCTCGCACCACACCGTACAATCACACAAGAGAGACCGAGTCACTGATAGCCAAGCAAAGGATCTTAGTTTTAGGTCATAGAACTCGGACCAAAGGAGAAGTGGAATGGGAGATACATGGTAAAGCGGCTGCAAGACCCAACGTGAGTGTGGGGGAAAAAAAGGCCAGGCTTACTATGTGCTCCTGGGGATGCATTTAGGCCGAGAGACCGAACAAAAAATGTTAGGCTGGGCCTCTGGGGAAGATCCCTGGCACTCTTACGTATCTCATAAAAATGAGAATCAATCCATACATAGTTCTTGAAAGGCATCATGGCGAGATATGGCGCCTGTGCAAAGGAAGAAAGAGTCATGTGGGTCTAGCCCTCGCACCAAAAGAAGCGGCATTTGATATGTCTTGTTTGTTCTTGATGGTAAATGGTTTTTATTTTGTGGGGTGACTGGCCTAGGGTAGAAATTTATGGCGTCTCCACAATAATCAAGCCATAGCAGGTGTTGAAAAGAGGCATGGTAATCGACCAATACCTGGTGTGATGTCCCCCATGGGGCGGTCATCACAATGCGGTGCCATTTTTCGTCTTGCGGCCAGGACGATATCATCACAGTTTATGGCCGTATCGTTTGGACCAGCAACACAATTTAAGGTCGTATGGTTTGGACCACCAACACAATTTTAAGGTTGTATGGTTTGGACCAACAGCACAGTTTAAGGTCGTATGGTTTGGACCAACACCACAGATTAAGGTCGTATGGTTTGGACCAACACCACAGTTTAAGGTTGTAAGGTTTGGACCAAAAACACAGTTTAAGGTCGTATGGTTTGGACCAGCAACACAGTTTAAGGTCGTAAGGTTTGGAGCAGCAACACAGTTTAAGGTCGTATGGTTTGGACCACCAGAACAGTTTAAGGTCATATGGTTCGGACCAGCAACATAGTTTAAGGACGTAACGTTTGGACCAGCAACACAGTTTAAGGTCGTATGGTTTGGACCAGGAACACCGTTTAAGGTCCTATGTTTTGCCCCAAAAGCACAGTTTAAGGTCGTATGGTTTGGACCAACATCACATTTTATGTTCGTAAGATTTGGACCAGCAGGAACACGCACGATTCGATAAAGCATACCTGATGTGGGTGAGGGTGTAATCCCATACCATCACCGTGTGTAGTTCCGAGAGAGGAGCCTTGGGCCAAAGGGGCCTATGAGGGTTCAACAATTAGGGGGGTAGGAGATTCTAGCTCCCAGCTAAGATGGGACAGAAACGCAATGTATGGGTGACTCCTCATTCCCCATGGGGATGAGGGTCAAGCTGCACGCAACCTGTAGAGAAGAGACCCAAGCACATACTCTAGCACTCATATCGCGGGAGCCCCGAGAGACACCGTTACGCATCTCGGTCTGTCTGATGTGCGAGGGTGTACTGAGGGTTAGTAAAAGGAGTGTCAAGATTCCACCTTTACACGGTGGGGGCAGAACACAATGCGAATCATGAAACCAACATTCAAGGCCCGATAAAGCCGGCGTGACAACTGAGGATTACTGCTGACCATGTTCTCAACACAGCATCCTATCGCGTTAGACTAGAAGAAGGGGAAAACAAATGAGTATCAACCGCTGACCATA
This sequence comes from Viscum album, assembly GCA_963277665.1. Lineage (NCBI taxonomy): Eukaryota > Viridiplantae > Streptophyta > Magnoliopsida > Santalales > Viscaceae > Viscum > Viscum album. The sequence goes on along the minus strand of OY728152.1, from coordinate 61,142,858 downwards.
TTTGCAGCATGATATTTGTATCAATTTGTCACCCAAAACCCTTGGGGGTGTTGGCCCGTGACAGTAGGAGAGCCCTTGGCATTGTATATCAGCCATTCTTGGGGGTCCCTCCGGGTGTAAAGGATTGTGGGGCCTGAATGAAGGGGATCACAAAGCATGACAAGTGGATGAAAACATGTCTAAGTTGAATTTGATACTCCATGTCCTAGACTAGAGTACTATTAACACATTAGCAGACCTCTGGAAAGGGTCAAAGGGCTCAGTCTAAGAGAGGCCAAAAGATAGAGGATTCTCAAGGGAAGGGCAGGCCAAAAGACCGAGGCAACAGGGAGATCGTGGGATCTCCTAAGATACGAGGCTGAACCTGAAATCTAAGTGTTCAGGCGGTCTTACGTATCCCATAAAGATGGGAATCAAGCCACACATAGTTCTATATGGTGCCTTTTAATATCATGGGGATCACGACATAGGGGGGCTAATCCTGAGAACAGGGCGCGCGTGGTGCATCTATTGCAAACCCAGCGTGAATGAGGACATAATACCATAACATGCCATGTGATCATGTGGTTAAGGTCCCAAATGCGATCCAGGCACGATGCATTAGCAAGCCTTGATCTGGACCCAAAGACAGAAGATCTGGGCGCTCTTGGGGATAGACCCGAGACGAAATGTCTGGGCATTCCTACGTATCTCATTAGGATGAGAATCAAGCCATAAGTAGTTCTAGAAGCACAGTTTAACATCACTATGGATGATATACGGATCTTAGTTTTAGGTCTTAGAACTCGGACCAAGGTGCAGTTCAGGGTCGTGCTGGACCATACAGTTTAAGGTCATGCTAAACCATACATTTTGAGGTCATGCTGGACCATACGGTTTAGGGTCATGCTGGACCCGAGGTTTTCTTTGGCAATGTACTTCTTGAGGAACCTGGAGTTAGTGGGGGGAGATATGCGCTCACCATCCATAGTCACCAGGGAATACGTGCCATTGGGATCGACCTTATGGACAATAAAAGGCCCCTCCCACTTGGGATTCAACTTGGGTGGTTTCCTGCCTGGAATCATTGGCTATTTGAGAGTCAGCACCAGGTCAACTTGTAGGATGGAGCGGAGGTGAACCTTTTTATTGAAAGCTCGAGCCATCCTGCTCTGATGCCTTCCATGTTATGTAAAGTGCGAAGCCTACTTTCATCCAGCCCTTCCAATTCGGCTAGATAAATTTCGGAAACTCTATCTGGCACCTGCTGGTCGTAGACCGCCATGCATAATGAGGGAAGCTGGATCACGATGAGAAGGACAGCCTCAGCTCCGTATACCAGGGAATACGGAGTCACATGGTTGGTATTACAAGTCGTCGTCCTATAATCCCAGAGGGCGTTGGGGAGCTTGTCCGGCCAACTTTTCTTATTCTGACAAACCATCTTTTGCAGAATGTTAGAGAGGTTTTTGTTAAATTCCTCAATCTATCCAAACTCTTGCGCGTGGTAAAGGGAGGTGTGGTTAGAGTGAATGTTGTACTTAGGGTACAATTTCTACAGCTGGGCTGCTCGGAAGTTGGTTCTGTTATCCATGAGGATAGCGTGAGGTACTGAAAACGATAGATGATATTAGAGCTCACGAAGTCAGCGATAGAACAGGCCTTGACTTCCCTTAGCGGGATTGCCTCCGCCCACTTCTAGAAGAAATCTGTAGCAGTTAAGATGATCTGGCACTGGCGGGACGTCACCGACGGGTAAGGCCCAATGACATCCAACCCCCAGACTGCAAAGGGCCAAGAATATTGGTAGTAATGAGAGGCTCTGGTGGCTGATGCACAAAGTTAGCATGAACTTGGCACACATGACACCTATTGGCATACTCGATGCAGTCGTATATCATGGAGGGCCAGAAGTATCCCAGCCTCCGAATCTGGTGGGACATGTTCGACCCAGCCTGGTGGGCACCACAGGAACCATCATGCACTTCTTGCATGTCATGTGGGATCTCGACTCCTTGAAAACAACAGAGGGGAATACCATCAAATATGTGCCTGTAAAGGAGCTCCTCAAGGCTGGGACCATTCTGAAGGTTGAACTACGACGCTCGGAGTCGGATCCGTTGTCGCTCAGCTCGATCCGGCAGAAGATTTTCGTGCCAGATATATTCAACCAAGGGCGTCCTCCAATCAAGAACTGTCCTGATTACCGCGCCTGAAGCCCCCGGGGATCCTGACGTAGGGGAACCAGTGGTGAGATAGTTCACTCGCGGGCTACGATCACCTTCCGGAATAAAAGGAGCAATGATTCTCCGGTGCACCACATGTATGATTAGGTTATCCTGTTCAGGCTCCGAAAGTGATGCGGCCAGGATGGCCAAAGAATCTGCTCGACTATTCTGCGACCGAGGAATGTGAACGACCTCTGGCTTGGAGGGGAACTTAGCCATTAGACGGAGTTTGCACCCCAGAAATGGAACGAGTTCCGGTTTTCTAATAGCGTAGTCACCATTGACCTGTTTGATGACTAGATCGGAGTGCCCCTTTACATACAGATGGGGTATGTCAATCTCGAGAGCCAACTCGAGGCCTGTATTGAGGGCATGATACTCTGCCTCATTGTTGGTGCATCCTTCTAACAACAGAAATGAATACGGTAGAACGGCTTGCTCCGGGGTGATGAAGACGATACCCGGGTCCACTCTATTATGCCTAGGATCGTTGAGCCTTCTACCGGTGGGGCTCCGGGCGGCACCATCAAAGTGCATCTGCCTGCATGGGATGGCGTGCTCAACTGAGAGGATTGCCACATAAGGAAGGCCTAGATCTAGTGGTTGGTCCAGAGAGGTTGGGTGGGCAGCTAATAATTCTTCCAACGCCTGTCCTTTGATAAACTTCTGAGGTAGGAACCTGATGTCGAACTACTAGAGGATCACCGCCCAGCGCGCCAATTGGCCGGTCAACATAGGCCGGTTCAGGATGTATTTCAACGGGTCTACCCGAGAGACCAGCATTACCTCTTGGTTCTGCAAGTACTGCCACAATTTCTGAATGGAAAATACGAGCGCCAGGCAGCTCTTCTCGATGGAGGAATATTTAATTTACATGTCGAGGAGCATGCGGGTGAGGTAGTAGAGGTTATTCTCTGTTCCATCGTTGTTCTTCTGGGTGAGATGTGCGCCGAGGGATCGCTCCAGGGCGGTCACGTAAAGGACCAAAGGCATTCCAGAAACAGGTGGAATCAAGACCGGAGGTTGAAGCAGATACTTCCTGATTTCCTCAAAAGTGACCTGACACTCCCCGTCCCATTCGTATGTGGAGGCCTTCTTCATGAGATGGGAAAATGGCTTACACTTGCTAGCCATATTCGCAATGAATCAACATATATAGGCTAAGTGGCATTGAAGGCCTCTCATATTCTGAATATTACTCAGGGGAGGCATCTGACTGATGGCCTTGATCGTGTCTGGGATGATCTCGATGCCTTGATACCTAACAATTAGCCAAGAAACTTTCCGGATGTGACAACGAAGGCACACTTCAATGGGTTCATCATCAAGTGGCGAGAACGAAAGAAGCCAAAAAATTTCTCAAGGTCGTTGAGATGGTCCTAGTGCTGACGAGACGTATCCACCAGGTCATCCACGTAACACTCCACCAGTGTCTTGAGAATTGTCTTGAATATGTGGTGCATGGCCCGTTGATAGGTGGCACCTGCATTCTTCAGGCTGAAGGGCATAACCTGGTAGTAGAAAGTACCCTGGGGGGACCTGAAGGCAGTGAACACTTCATCCTCGGGGGCCATACGGATCTTGTTGTACCCGGAGTACCCATCCCCAAAGGAAAGGGCTTGGAACCCGGTCGTGGCATCGATCAACAACTCTGTCACAAGAAGGGGAAAATCATCTTTCAGATAGTGGTGATTGAGATCGCGGAAGTCAATACAGACCCTGATCTTTCAGTTCTTCTTCCTAACTGGCACAATGTTGGCTAGCCACCGGGGGGTACTGGACTTCTTTGACGAGGTTGGCCTTGATTAGCTTATCACCTTCGGCCTCAACCATGGAACCGTGAGAGGGGTGCATCTTTCTGGGAGGTTGCTTGAACCCGCGATGGTTTGCTGGAAGGCCAAGGCGGTGGACGGCTACCTGGGGATCTAGTCCTAGCATCTCGTCATAAATCCAGGCTAACACATCACAGTGATATCTGTGGAATTCTATGTACCGTTGACGTTCCTCGGGGGGCATAACGGCGCTGACAAATGTGGGTCTCGGGTCCGCCACGCTACCGAGGTTCACCTGCACTAAATCGTTGACCGTGGTGGGGAAACCCTCCTCAAATGAAGGAGGAGCATCATCCATGTCCTCCTCTCCACTCGTGGAAGGATCATCCACGGGGGGAGCTGTCTCAGGGCTACCAAACCCTGATGAGAAGCTAGTGTCGGCTTGGGCAGCAGAGGTCGCCATGTCAGGGGACCCATGCACTATGGAGACCATGGCGACAATGGCGGTTGATCCAATCCCATTAGGCATTCGGCCCAAGGGGCCTCACATTATGAAATCAAAGCAGTGATGGCGTGTTGGCTTGAGCCGATTGATTCCGGCCTGGTGAAACAGACACGTATGACGTACTTTTCCATGATCCCAGCATCCCAATATTGTACAGGGGTAGGAGGCTTGGAGATCACTTAAGCCTGGCTGGTGTAAGAGTACGAGGTAATTTTCCACCGTTGCATGGACCCATAAATATACCTTCCTCTGGTACCTGAAACAAAAAATCACTGACTCATGTCGGTGGTTTTGGCCTCCAACCAATGGATTGGGAAGACATATGCATCGTCCAATCCTACCCAGGGACCACTCGCGACAGTGTCAGGCTTGACCTCACCTGCCAGGATCTGCTTGTTCTTGCTCTTGTAATAATCAGTATCCAGATAACGAGCTTTATAAGATGAAAAAGGAGATGCATCTCCATCGAGCATTCCCACTCGACCCTTAAGGGAGTATTTGAGGCACTGGTGATATGAGGAGGGGACCGATGTGTGAAGGTGGAGCCACGACCTGCCCATCAATGCGTTGTAGGCAGTGTCCTAAGAGACAACCATGAATTCGGAATTTTCAATTAGGCCGCCGAACTGGGTCTTCAGATGAATCTTGCCGAGTGGAGTTTTCTCGGTCATGTCATACCCCTGGATACTGAGGTCGGAGGGAGTTAAATCATCCTCAGAAAACCCCAGTTTTCGCAGTGTCCGATTTGGGATGAGGTTAATCCTGGAACCTATGTCAACAAGACAGCGGCGAACATCCAAGCCATTGAACTGTCCGGTGACGTACAATGGGAGAATGTGCCCATGTATGGGAGGGTCTTCATCTTTACTGGAAAATGAGATAACCGCCTGATATTCGACATCCTCAATCGCCTCGGTGTGGAAGGCTTCTGCGACCGCCACCTCTGTCTTGAACTGGAGGGGGCTCCTTAGAGCCTCGGCGAGCGCCTCACGCATTTCAGACGACATGAGAAGGGACTTAAGGATATAAAGCCTTGCCGGAATGCAGTCTAGGTTCTTTAGGACATCATACTTTCAAACCAAACGTGATATTCTGATTACAGGATGCCACTCTGCGATTGGAGGCATGACGGGCCCTGCCGGCGAGACCGGTGACTGACTGGTACTAGGCATATCTTGATCTTCACTAGTCGAAGCCCGGGAGGTGGATGCCGCATTAGGACCGGAAGGCTTTAGTCGGCCGGTGGCAGGGCAGGGCTGGTTGCGACACGGACGAGGTGGTCCCGCCTGATCCAGCAACACAAATGGTGGTGGAGGCGAACCTGTCGACACCGGTTGAGGGGACCGCGTGCGATGATCTCTGTATCAGGCATGCTGCCTAGTCTCAGTAGTGTGCACGACCTGGGTGGAGGTGACAGTTGTCGTGCCTTGGCAAATTTCATAGCCACGGCTCCGCCGACAATGGCGATGACTGGGGACATTGGAGAATTCCACCTGGCATTCCTCATCGTCGGGATCCAAAAAGGGATTTACCAACTCTACGGTGTTAACCGAAGCGTACCCCGGGCATTCACTCGAGGATTCATCCGCTACCAGACGGAGTCTCAGAGGGATCCCCATCTCTGGGGGCATAAAATTGCCAAGTGTGCGAGAAGATGAAGGCACTGACAGGGCGCGTTCTTTCTTCTTGCATCGCTGCTAGCTCTTCTGGTAAGAGGTAGGATGGGACGACCATGCCAAAGTGGCGCTCGTAGATTCTGAGGGCTCTGGCTGGCTCAAGCGGGCACAAATGATGCCATGGGCATGGGCAACCATCCTGAAGGCCATCCAGTCGCTATACTTCCGGGACCCATGGTCGGAAACCTGCTACCACTCATACTCATTACCACTGCTACCATCTGATCTCACGAAGACACCTTCCTCCTCTGTCGGGGCTGGGCCCAACATGGCAATGTTGTTGTCAATATAGTCTTGAAGCCAGTCCTTGAACACATAACCTCGCTAGATGGTGTTCGCTAGGATCTGCTGATAAGGTAAGTAGTTAGGGTGATCATTGAGGCGCACCTCTTCTGGCTTCCGGCACATAGGCAGCCGCACGATTTTCTGCTCCAAGGCACTACAGAAATAACCGGGGACCTGGGCCTCATCAAACGAGTAAGTCTGATTCCTTATATTTGGAAATAGGGCTCATGGAGGCTGACCTTAACCAGGGGCTGTAGGAGCATGATGAGGAGGCATATCCTGATTATCTCTCCTGGGTGGTGGTGGTGTGTCACGCGGCGGCGCCTGCTGATTTTGAGGCGGTCACTGCCAGGCCGGAGGCTGTTCCCGTGGGGGTGGAACCCTATGGGGCTGCTGAGCTAGACTTACTGGTAGAAACTCTAGCTGTCTGGGAGCCTCTATCTGGGCTACAATAGCGGGCTCGGCTTTGGCGGCTCTCCTTGCAGGGATTACAGAAGGTAGTGGGTGTGCCTGACTGGCCTGTTGTAGGGCTTCTTCAAGGCGCTGAGCCTTGTCTGAGAAATCCCGGAACCCTCCAGGGTAATTATGAGTGATCAGAGAAGGAAACAACTCTGCCTTGACGTTCCCTACACACATTGTCAGTAATTTCTCTTGAGTTAGTGGCATGTCAATGGAGTACATGATCCCCATCCACCGGGCGACGAAGTCCACAACCCGCTCATCGGGCCTTTGTTTGCACCAGAAGAGGTCTAGAATGTTCATGTTACGGGTTGTGGAACTGAACTGGTAGAGGAATTTCCAGCAAATGTCCTCCCAGATAGTCACAGATCCAATAGGGAGCTGGTTGTACCAGACGAAGGCTAGTCCTTCCAGCGTCTGAACGAAGCAACGGATCTTGCCAGCCTCTTGCTGCGCCGGAGACCCCAACATAGGCCCGCACCTCGAGATGAAGTGGGCCAGGTGTCGTGGCGGGTCTCCTGCCCCATTAAATGGGGCGAAATTGGGGTTCCCAAATCCTAGCAGGGCCTGCATATCATCCACCCAAGCTGGGTATGGCTTTCCGTCCGGTGGGATTGCCAACTGCCGAGTTTCCAGGGCCTCCAAGCGGGCGATGAGCACTTCCATCAGATCATCCAGACATGGATTCCTGTCCTGACGGGGATCTCTAACCACAAGCAAATTGTCGGGATCTCCAATCTGGTAGTCAAGCTCAGCAGCTCACGGAACGGCTGGCTGAGCGACTCTCAGGGCAGCAGGAGGAAACCGAGCATAGTCCCCCCAGGTGATCCCGCCGCTCGGAAGGGTTCAACGAGACATATCGCTCCCTCTTTCCATGGGATTTGGCCTCTCCCCTGTCGGCGAACACGACATGGTTGCGGTTTCCCGGGGGAATCTCAGCAAGGGGTAGGTGCTCCTTCCCCTGCTGTCCTGGCCTAGGATTATCATTGTCAGGCCACCTCTCTACGATGTGTTCGGCCAATAGCACATCTACCGGCCTCTTTTTCTCAGCAAGCTACTGGCGTAGACTGGCCTTTTCAGAGTCTTCTTATGCCTTCTGTACTGAGGCAGATGGGTTGGCGAGCAAGAAAACCCTGACATGCTCTTTAGCTATGCCGATGTTTCGGCTTACTGTCAGTGCCTCAGTGGGTGTGGGGAGACCTAGGAGGATCCTCTGGTGGCGAGTAATCCTCCCAGACGGGCCTAGTGGCAGCTTGTCCTCAGGGGTTGAGTTCCCATCGAGGAGCTCCACACTGTTTCCCTCATCTGAAAGATCGGCCATGTTGACTGCCACTGCCTTTGGCGACATTCCCTCCGGGCCGCCCGTTGAATCGGGTTGTCGGCAGATCGAACAGAAAAGAAGGGCAGCGTACTACCCCCATCTGTGGATGTGCGCGTGGGGGGTGGATTCCTCGATTACCCTTCGGAGTACTTGAAAACTCTGAATGCATTTTTGCTTGAGGGCCCTGCGGTGGCCAGGCGACTCGGGGTGCTGAACCGCATGGAGCGCTGCCAGGTCGACCCGACGACACTACTCACCGATATCCTCGAGATGTGCTTGACTCCCGGAATAAGGAGCTAGCTGATGGTGAAGACGGGAGTGAGTCAACCGAAGAGTCTGGTGGAAACATTCAAACTCTCCTGGGGTGAGCTACTCTGGCATATCAAAATTCGACCCAACAACCAGCCAAAACTTCTTGGGGTAGTGGCCCGCAGCGAGGATGGTCCAGAAGCTCCATGACTCTAGTCCAGGGTCCGGACCTTGCTGCCCCAGATCATCAACCGAGTATGGCTGGGGAGCTAGCAACGGCACTGAGGCCAGTCGCCAGGCCGGTGGGCTAGCCGACAGGGAATACAGAGAACATGCCGATTGGACGCTGATCCCTGATTCATCCTCCAAGGGCTTCAGTGCCATGGCTGCCACGTCGTGATAGGATGGGCCAGCGAATGGGCCTCCTGTCATAGCATCGGTGCTCGCCAAGGGTGTGTCGCCTTGCGACTCTTCGGTTGGTCCCCAGAAAAGATCCCCACCCTCCCTGACTGAGGTGGAAGGCGCTTCCGGGGAGGCCAGTGGTAACTGCGGGTTTGACCCCTGAGGGTAAGCCAAGTCCTCATCCTCCTAGATATACCTTCGGATGGAGGAGGGAATCATACAGATCTCACATTCGAGGAGTACAAGACTGACGTGCTACGTCCCCATCCCTGCCCTCGACTCAGAAGGTTGGGGGTAAGGGTCCACCATCGAGTCATACTCTGCCTCAGAGTCCGAGAAACAGACCGGTCTAATTTCCGTCCGGACTCCCCTGAGATTCCTCCTACAGCGACGACACCACGCCTTGCTGCCCCTGGGTGGATCCTCAGGGTAAGGATGGTTTCCGTAAAGGAGTCCCTTGGCCGCAATAGTACTGGGGTAGAGGGAACTGAAGGCCGGGGTGCGGGAAGCATCGGGACAGATGTCGAAAGGGACATGGGGAGGACCTCCATGTTAGTGAGCTACCAGATACGCAACGGCTCCATACTCGTGGCCAGCGGTAGGGGGGGACCTCATATCCAGTGTAGTGGGCGCTGGAAGGAGTCATACCCGGAGCGTGGCTGTCGCGAAGAAGCCATCATCTTCATATATCAGTGGCACAAAATGAGCCTATTGATGGGTGGCACGCCCGCAGATTGGTCCACAGTGGACATTGCATGTGCTCGCGACCGAGAGAGTCGACCCAACCTGCATGTAGGGAGGTCGGGGCCTCGATCCCAATCGAGCATGTGACTGCTCCTGCCCAACATGTGCGGGGATCTGGTAGCAGGTGTCAATAGTGGCTCGGGCCACAGTGTCTACTGAGGTTGGTGTCCCAAGATGGGCACTCTCTTCCGCTCGCGCCCGACGCTGGCATCGGGTCAGATTGGTTGGAGCCGGTGGTGCAGGCACAAAGATTGTCTGGTCCTCGCCCCAGGGATCTAGGCGATGACTTCGACGCAACCTGGCAGGGGTTCTTGCCGTTAACCCCTAGGACGGGTCTCCGATCGGGCGGTCCCGGACATCCCCCATCTCATTGGCGTAGGGGACGGATGTGTCATGGCGCTCCGAGGATAGGCTCTCGAAGCGGTTGAACGTTGGAGTGGGGAGCGGTAGCTCCCTGCGCGGCCCTCGGGGGAGGCGACGATAGTGGGGCGCAACTGCCTATAGATCCAAATGGGCCAGGCCCCTGGTGGGGATGATCCCTTCCTCTTCGTACCTGCAAACCAGGTCGTTGATCACCCTTCGCTAGATTATTTCTGAAGGGGAGAGGGGGCGTGAGCACCGGATAGTCAAGGAATTTGGAGCCGGAGTGACTGTGGAAATGGCGGTACCACACGGGGTAGCCACGTCGGTACTTCCCCGGCCACTACACCGGTGGGCAGGTGGCGATCGAGCTCCGGATGCAGTGATTTGATTCCTGGAAGCAGGGAGATGAAGCCATTAGTACTAACAAGAAAGGAAATCGACAACCAATAGCCCAACGTCATCCCATCTTCAATGGTTGGCGAGAGGGATCCACGCTGACGACGTCACAGAACGGAGTGCAAAACATCTTGACTGCCTCAACCCGTGGCGGGTTTCATGTCCTGGTTTTAGGTACTCGCACCGGGTGAAATGCTGATCTTCAGACATCCCGAACGCTACCTGTCCCCATATTGAGGGGAAGAGATTCATGTCAGGTTCACCATATTCTGTTTCCGACGTTTTTATGCCGGGGTGCACGCGCGTTTTAGTCACGCATGGGAGGACGCGCGACTCGAAGCCCCACATTCCCGCTTTCCAAAGGCAGGCGGAATCTGTTCCTTATTCAGGGATGTCTGCTCCTTGATCGAAACCGGGATGATGGGATGTTGGTTCTTCCTTCCATGGATTCCTCCTCGGAGATCGTCACCAAATCCGGGTCTCCCTCATAGATTTAAGACGGGTTCGTGAAGCTCGTTCCCGGTGCCATATCTGCATAGACGCCAGTTAATTATGCTGCTTCCGTCGAGACGCTCCAAGGGGTCTTGTCAGGGAAGCGAGCTTCGGTGAGGAGAAAAATCATGTTGGGGTGTCGTTGGCATGTCTTGACGCTGGGGATCAGCATGTCTGTCTTCTGTACCTTATCAGAGGGCTTCTCGTGGGCGCGGAAGCCTGAGGCATCCCACATCGAACGCGAGGAATATGTACCATCTAAGGTTTTCCTCAGCTTCCCATGTTTATCGCGGGGTATGCCGCGAGTTTAACGTCATGCAGAGACGGATCATACTGATCGAAATACTTAGAGTGGGTCAGATTGAAGGACCCCCTATGCGAAAAACCGATGTTGGGGCCAACACATGGGCGGCTTCCCGAATACTATGGATTGGGGTGGAGTGGCATGATCACATCAGGATGTGGCAGCCCGGGTACGGATCAAGATGGATGATGGAGTGATAGGCGTGAAACTCGTGGAGGCTTCCTATGTATCCACATGGAAGGGAATCAAAGTCCGCGTAGTTTGTTGATATAGTAGGACACCTGAAAAGGCGACCCGTGAGAATGGACGCATGGATTGGATCCTGGAGGAAGTAAGATCTCCGGGCTAGGGAATGAGCTTCCCAAGGCAGGTGGGCTTGACGGGGGAAGTCAGGATGAGACGTGGATGTGAGGCATAGGGCTTTTTCCCTGAGACTTCCCAAGAGGGGGAATACGGTTTAACATCATGCGGGACGAGATACAGTTTAACGTAATGCGGGACGAGGGCATACAATTTAACGTCATGCAGGACGAGTGATCTAGGGCTTACACTCTGAGTCGGCCCATGGTGGATTATGCTTTGAGGCAACCCATGTCAGATATGGGGACCGACATGGAGAGGTCGGAACAACCGGGTGGTGGTCTTGAACCTCGTGGAGGCTTTCTACGTACCATGCGTTAGCACAGATCAAAGTCCATGTAGTTTGTTGGTATGGGGCTTATGCTCTGAGGCGGCCCATGGGAGGATGTCATGGTCGATGCGTGCTCTAAGCCCACGTGAGTCATGCTCGGTGTGAGAAACAAGTGGCAGCAGGGACCAGGCGATCACGTCGTGAAGGGTGCATACGTGAGAAGAGGAATGGGGCTTACACGTTGAGCGTCCCAAAGAGGAAACAGGGGCTTACACGTGGTTAGCGGCCCCGGGTGTCGGGGCTTACTCCAGAATGGAGGCCCGTTGTGCGACAAAGTAGAGTGGGAAAGGGACTCCTCTAGCCTTGGAAGGGGGGGGGGGAAGTACGGAGATGCATGGGTCCAGCCTTTCGCAAGAGATGCTAGGGGCTTACGCTCTGAGGCGGCCCTTCCCCCGTGGACAAACTCCGCTCTTAAAAGTAGGATCTTATTCCATTAGAGGAAGAGTCCATTCCCGTGGAGACGAGAGGTGTAAAAAATGTCTGAGTTGGGGGGACCCTGCGTGCGAAGCATGGGGTCGGACCACAGTTTAACGTCATGTGTTAAGGACAAGGTGCTTAGCAGTTTAACGTCCTACATCTTGGACGAGGTGCGTTCACTCCACACCCCTAGGGATTACATGCCCAATTCCCTCTACCCCTTGTGGGAGGGAAGGCATCGGCAAGGCCGTAATGAAGGGGGAGCAGGGAGAACCATTGTGGGGTCCACGTTAGCGTGGCTATGCGAAGAAGCAATAACAGTTAGCGTGCCTATTCGGAGAAGCATAAGGCAATGCAACGCAATGGGAAACACCGCCTAAGGAGTAACACTTGAGACTTTTATAAGTTATATTTTGTTTTTATTTCCTATAAATCATCAATGAAATCTTTCACTACACACAACACTATATTGGCCTGCTTTACGCGCAATCGTGACATTCATTGATAGCTTGCGTCGTACGCAATACCGAGTTTCACTAAACAACAATATACTATTAAAATATTATTAAAACTAGCCATTATGAATAGTAATAACAACATTTTAAAATTTTGTAATTTTTTTTTTCAAAATGGACTTCATTTTTGGATTCGGAATATCAAAATTAGCCTATGGTGAAATTTTGGTTTTTTTCTGGAAACATTCAATTTTTGATGAATAGTGAAAACACTAGGTTACTATTTAAAAACCAACTTTTTATTTAAATAATTATTTAATTTATTTAAATTTATTTTAGATCAAAATTGATACATAATACCTATATAAGTCTAATGTAATTCATTAGAGAAATTTTATAATAATTTTAGATATATAAAACTTTTATTGAAATTTTCACCGTCTTTTACCCACCTCCTAGGAGAATTTGCAAATTTACATAAAAACTAATTTTACCGCTTCTATGAGTGGAATTTCAAAAATCCGAGAGACACGGTTGATGTCAATAAGTAAAATGTGGTTCAATGAGATGAAAATAATTTTTTTGTGAATAGTAACTTTTTACTTTTATTTACCGCGGTTAAAAGTAAATAGGGTAATTAAGAGTCAAAATGATATAATTATTACCCTAACACATGTCCTAATTCTATTGGATAAGTGTACTTCGACCAAAAACAACCTTAGGATTAAAATATGACCATTTAGGCCCACATAGATTAGATTAAGACATTTATTATTAATTTATTAAAAGAAGGGTCAAAATAGTTAAAATAAATGTTTTATAACTAAACTTTTTTTAATATAGGGTTATACATAAGATAAATTCGACTATAAATATTAATTAGAAAGATAAAACGATTTCCTACATAATGGTATTTTATTTTTAATTTTTATAAATTAAATAAATTAATTTATTTATGACACAATGATGGATCAATAATTATCTTATTAATGAAATATCGACATAATTGATGTTATAAATACCAAAATAAATTTAATTTGAGATTTTTTATGAATTCCACTAATTTTATAGGTTAATATGACATGTTATTATTGACGTAATTAACCTTTTTTGAATTAATCATTCTCTTATGATTTTCACATAAATCAATTACTAAAGTGTGTTAATATTGACATAAAATAGTTTTTAAAACAAATATTATATTATTATTTTTTATTTTATTCCTAAAAATAAATGGTTTGGCCAAATGACTTAGATAAGGTTATATATAGTTATAATAAACAACTTGGGGTTCTTTTGTCTTGTTATAGTATGTTTATTGACCATATAGTGTAAGAACACAAAAAGACACGGTAAAAGTAAAATTATCTAACTTAAAGATAAATATAAATGATAAGGTTAAAATAGTAAACTAAACTCTCCAAATTCTACTGGATGAAAGGATTTAGACCCATACCTACCTTAGATTCTAAATAAATCAATTTGTAGCTTTTTAAAACCAAATATGGCTTTATGATAAAATAATATTTTTCGTTTTTTCAAAGGAGCCCGTCTCCTCCATTATAAAATGGCACCTCCTCCCCCTCTTCCTCACACCACTTTGAGACTTCAAGCTCGGACAACCCCTGCCAATTTCTCCTATAAAATTCCCTAGAAACATCCTAGAGGTCCTGGTATTCTTCAAATACCAATATTAGTGCCCTAAAAGGAGGTCTAAAAGAAGCGCTTCAAAGAAGAGGTAATGTCCGTTAACGATTCTTTCAACTGTATTTCTTCTTCCACTTCCTCTCAATTTTTTGTTTCATTATGAATTAATAACAAAAATATCACTCATATACTGATATGTTATTATAAGTATGAAACAACCCTATTTCACCATCTATCCATCCTACGGAAAATGAAATCACCGCGCGTGCGTACGTACAGAATATCGTCTCCACGCCGTGTTGTAATCTATTTTCCACCACCACCTTACTTGGATGGGTATAATTCTGTAAATAATGAATATATATTATTATTGTAATGTGATATTGAATCTGAAAAATTATAAATACACTCCAATACAATTCCACGATCATGGGAACGATATCATCGCTCGTGCATACGTACGGAATACAGTCTCCACGATATGATGCGACTCCTTATACATGATTTTCATTGAATAATGATTAAATAAATAAATTGAGTGAATAAATATGATATATATTACACTAATAACATTCTGGAAATGAGGTATCTATAACCTAGAAAGAAGAATAAGAATTTATTCGACAAAACACGCATAAGAACAAGAAGTAATAAACACCCGAATAACAAGTAGCAATGAAATATTACTAATAATAAGCTAAGAATATGACCATATATGATATCATAACAATGATTATGATTCTGGAATAAGCCAATGACATTATTTAAATCATTATACAGGAGGTTCAGACACTTATGACGCAAATCGGATATAAGGTAAGGGAAAATATCACAATCTCATTTTTATCCGAGATTGTTTATACTTTGGTATTTACTAGGGTGTATTTTATCATCCACATCCATGTTTCCTCAATATGTAATATAAATTCCATCCACTTAAAATTGTTTAAATACAATTTTACCCTTCTCTGAGTTTTAGTAAAAGATATGAAAGGAATCTTTTGTAGTTTTTTATACGATGTACTTTTTGACTTTTCCGACAAAAGTACAAGAATAATTTTTTTAACTTATACGCCATGAATGGATTTTTAAAACATAATTTCCAAGAAGTTTCCTTTACATGTTTTCTAGTATATTTTTAATCATCTTTTTTTAGTTTAGAATGGTATGACATTGTTAAGAAAGGAAAATTGTTTTTGAAGTAGAAAGGATATTTTCCTCAAGAATGGAGTTCAAGTGTTTTATCAAAATTATTTTCCATCTAAGATAATAAAGGGTTCTGTTTCTATCCCTATTATTACATTGATTTTATTTATGTTGTGATGGAAGTTTTTTTAATTCCTTTATCTTATATGAATTGTTTTATGATGTCACGATGTTTAAGAATCCCATTATTATTACATGGGTTATGCAATGATGTATGGTTTATGATTTTGTGGAACACATAAGAATGGTATCATTATGATATGGGGGGACCTATATCTCCCTCTAATGCATTGGGTAAAGATTTTATATCTTAGGAGATTGACATGGCTGGAATGGCAGGTTAAACCGGTTTAGTAAAACAGGACTGAAACGAGGAATGAACTCAGTTCAGAAATGGAATTTGTCCACTAAGATATTCTTGGAAATGAGTCTTGACTAATAAGAAATGATTCTATATGATTATGTGTGTATGCCACAAATCATCATGTTTTATGTTATGATTATTGTGATTACATTTCACTACCATGGTTTATCCCATGTTATGAATTTATGATCTCTTTTTCAGGGTTAGATTTCCAAAATGTTTTGTTCTTATGAATATGATGTGATTGATATTTCTTTCTTTTTACCCTTACTGAGCATTTGAGCTCACCCTTTTGTATGTTTTCTTTCCCCAGGTCAGGAAGAATGTTATTAAGTAAGATATGCCAAAAGGGACTATAGATATGATGAAATAAATGGGAGACAGTGTTGACGCATTATGAACCAGTTGTTTATGTTTCCCAGTTTATAAAGAAACTATACGTATACGGTCCTTTCGTGGGTTTGTTATATGATTTAATAAGTTTACTTCAATTTTGAAGTACTAACATTGTATTTAAAGTATGGGTCGTTATAGTTGGTATCAGAGGAAATGTATAGTCAACCTTTGGAAACTAGGATGTGAAAGCCTCAGTAAGAACCCTAAGGATAAGTCTAATCATAGAACACAATATTAGTGTTTTAGAAATGGCCATGAATAACATATTTTAAGACCTTAAGTGTAAAATTTTATTCTTGATTATGTGGTTTTCCTATTATAATTAGTGTTGCTCACACTATTCTTCTTGGTTTTAGTCAATGGCTGTAACCTGATGGAAACGTGTTAATACGGAATGCGGCGAGCAATGCAATGATTATCCCCATGAGCAACCAAACATTATGGGAGATGAAATGAAAATCTTGTAGCCATGCTCACACAACTTTCTCAAGCTATGAATCATGCAAGACTTCCAAACGAGCAAAGGAAGGAGAAAAATTCTATTGAATCCATCACGAGACAACGTCCATCGTCATTCAGCGGGTCTACTAATCCTTTGGTTTCTGAACAATGGATCCATACAACTGAAAAGATATTTCCAGTTCTTCAATGTTCTGAACATGATAAATTCATCTTACCAGTGTATCGTTTGGAAGGTGATTCTGATCGAGGGTGGAATCTTATTAATAATAAGAGGCCAAGAGATGAAATTGAGTCCATGGAATGAGACAAGTTCATGAATTTATTTTTCAATAAGTACTTCCCTCATATTCTCTGAAAAAAGATGGAGAAGGAGTTTCTTGAACTAAAGAAAAATAATGATGAATCTGTTGGTACCTATGATGAAAATTTTACATGAATTGCAAGGTACGCTTCTGGTATTATTATCCAACCTGAGAGTAAGATCGATCGATTCTTTACTGGCTTAAAACCATGTCTTCGAAGGGAGTTAGCCATAAAGGACTTCAATAGCTACGAGGAAATTGTTTGATGTGCTCTCAAGTTTGAGATGGAGATTGGAGTAACCCATCAGTCATATGGGTTTGATAAGAAGAGGAAAATGGAATTCAAAGGAAAATCTAAAGAGCACACTAAATAGAAGATGAGTTTTCCCTTATACTAAAATTGTGGAAAGAAACATGGAGGGAGTTGTCTTAAAGGGATAATTAAATGTTTCAAATTTAGAAAGTAAGGTCATCAGGCATTTTAATGCCGCAATGATGGGAAGAAGATGTCTAGTGATGTGAAGAATGAAATGTCTACACAGAGTCCAACTCCTACACTTCAATGTAACATGTTCAGGGAAATCGGGAATTATTCCAATCAATGCCCTAATCCAAGGATTGTTGATGATGATCGACGTCAAAAAACTCTTAAGGCTAAAGAAAAAAAAATGTCACATGCACTTTCTATCAGCAATATGGTGTACAATAATGATGTGGTGAAAGGTACGCTTACCATCCACTCTAAGTAGCAAATGTTTTATTTGATTCAGGATCCACCCACCCCTTTATTTAGTTAGAATTTTCTAAGGGTATCATTTTATTACCTCAACAATTAGATGTTGAGTTAGCTATGACTACCCCTAATGGCACAACAGTCGCATCAAAAGTTTTTATTTCTTCTCTGATTGAAGATTGTGGGAAAGTGCTTCCTGCAGATCTTGTGATCCTTCCTATTGTGGAATTTGATGTGATTCTTGGCATGGATTGGATTTATCTATATGGAGCTCATATCAATTTCAAAAGAATGGAAGTCACATTTCATATTCCAGATCAGTCTTTGATCGTCTATCGATGAAAGGATGAACATAAAATTCCAGTGGAAATTTCTTCCATCTTATGGGTCTTGATTCTACTAAATGAATGCTATTTATCTCAAATGGTTGGTGAGAAACTCATGATTAAAAATATTCCCAATGTACGGGAGTTTGATGATGTCTTTCCAGAGGAATTTCTGGGTCTTCCACCAAATCATGAAGTTGAGTTTTCAATATAACTCGTTCCAGGTGCTTTACCCATTTCAAAGATAGATTATAGAATGGCCCCAATTGAGTTGCAGGAATTGAAGAAGCAACTCTAAGAGAATCTTGATAAGGTGTTGATATGCCCTAGTGAGTCACCATGGGGAGCACCTGTTCTATTTATTAAGAAGAAATATGGAACAATGAGACTCTGTATTGATTATCGGGAACTTAACTACATCACTATCAAGAAAAAATATCCTCTCCCGTGCATTGATGACTTATTTGACCAACTACGCAGAGCTCAATACTTTTCCAAAATTGATCTTCGTTCAGGGTATCATCAATTAAGGGTCACAAAGTAGGATATACCAAAGACGGATTTCCATACAAGGTATGTACACTAGGAATTTATAGTGATGCCATTTGGTCTTACTAATGCCCTTGCTATCTTCATGGATCTGATGAATAGAGTCTTTAGAGATTATCTTGATCAGTTTGTGGTAGACTTTATAGTCGATATTCTTGTATATTCAAAGAGAAAGGAAGAACAAGAATATCACATGAGAATTATATTTAAGACCCTAAGAAAGGAGAAGCTTTATGCCAAATTTACCAAGTGTGAATTTTGGCTTCAAAAAGATTCATTTTTGGGTCACAAAATCTCCAAAGAGGGGATATTTGTGGATCCAACAAAAACAGAGGTTATCGAAAGATGGTAGAGACCAACAACACCAACAGAGATCTGAAGTTTTCTTGGCTTTGCTGGATATTATCGATGTTTTGTTAATTATTTTTCACGATTATCTAATCCATTAACCAGGTTGACTCGAAAAGGAGTTCTGTTTGTTTGGACGGAGGAATGTGAAGAGAATTTCAAGGAGTTTAAATGAAGGTTATCCAGTGCACCTGTGCGCACACTTCCTTGAATTGGAGAAAGGTTTGTGATCTACAGTGATGCATCCAAGAAGGGATTGGGGTGTGTTCTTATACAAAATGATATGGTGATAGCTTATGCCTCACGACAGTTGAAAATCTATGAGAAAAATTACCCAACTCCTGATTTGGAGTTAGCTGCGGTAATCATTGCAATAAAGATTTGGAGGCATTATCTTTTTAGAGAAAGGTGTGACATTTATACTGATAATAAAAGTTTAATGTATATTTTCACACAAATGGAGCTGAATCTGCGCCAAAGAAGATGGTTGGAGCTGATTAAGGATTACGACTGCTCAATTCATTACCACCCTAGGAATGCAAACAAGGTGGAAGATGCATTAATTCGACAAGACCATGCCAGTCTATCCATGATGAGGATCACAAAAGATCCAATATTTATAGATTTACAAAGGATGGATATTGGAATTATAATAAAAGGGGAAAAATCTTATCTTTATCAAATGTATGTTCAACCATCTATACATGTTAAGATTAAAGAGGCACAAAAAGAAGATGTAGATTTACAAAAGAAGGTGAGAAATGTTCTTGAATTCAACCTTGATTGTGATGAGATAATAAAGATCCGGAACCGGGTTTGTGTTCCTCCCATCCCCGAATTAAAGAAGGATCTGCTGGATGAGGCTCATTGTTCTTCATTATCAATTCATCCTGGAAGCACAAAGATGTATAGGGACCTAAAAGTGTACTTCTGGTGGGATGGCATGAAAAGAGATGTTGCTGAATATGTCTCTCGATTCTTGGTTTGTCAGCAAGTTAAAGCTGAGAGACAGAAGTCTAAGGGGATGTTACAACCATTACCCATACCCGAATGGAAATGGGAAAACATCACTATGGACTTTGTCATAGGAAATCCTAAAACATCCCAAGGCAATAATGTTATCTAGGTCATAGTTGAACGTCTTAAAAAGTCTACACACTTCATTGCTATTAGAGAGGATTTTCCTTTGGATAAGCTTGCCATGATATATGTAAAAGAGTGGTGAGAATACATGGAGTACCACATTATATTATATCTGATCGGGATCCGAGGTTTACCTCAATGTTCTGGAGAAGTCCTCAGCATACTCTGGATACAAAGTTGAGTTTCAGCACTGCTTATCATCCTCAGACAGACGGTCAGTCTGAGAGGAAAATTCAAACTCTAGAAGATATGTTGAGAGCTTTCACTATGGATTTAAATGGTGGTTGGGATCAACACCTACCTTTAGTGGAATTTTCTTATAATAATAACGTTCACTCCAGTATTCAGATGGATCCTTCTGAAGCTCTCTATAGAAAGAAATGCAAGACTCCAACTTCCTGGGATGAATTTGGGGAAAGAAAGCAATTAAGACTTGATCTTGTTGATGAGATGGAAGAAAAGGTCTGATCTATTAAACAACTCATAAGAGTAGCTCAGAGTCGACAAAAAAGTTATGCCCACAACCGAAGAAAAGACTTAGAGATTGAAGTGGGTGATAAAGTGTTCTTATGAATATCTCCTTGGAAGAGAGTAATGAGATTTGGAAAGAAGGGAAAGCTGAGCCCTAGGTATATCGGTCCATTCGAAATACTGGATCGTGTTGGGAAGGTAGATTACCGATTGGAACTTCCACCGAATCTCTCTCAAGTTCAAGATGTGTTGCATATATCTCTAATGAGAATGTACATACCTGATCCTTCACATGTACTCAGCTCAGAAGTTGTACCGCTGGAACTAGATCTTTCTTATGAAGAACAGCCGATAGAGATTCTCGATCGTAGTGAAAAAGTCCTAAGGAACAAGACCACTCTCTTGGTGAATGTTTTATGGAGGAACCACCAATTAGAAGAAGCTACATGGGAGCTTGAGGATATGATGAGGGAGAGGTATACTCATCTGTTTGTTACAAGTGATGAATTTTGAGGACGAAATACATTTTAAGGGGGGTAGAATGTAACACCCGAGACTTTTATAAGAAATATTTTATTTTTATTTTATATAAATCATCAAAGGAATAATTCACTACACAAAACACTAGCTTGGATTTCTTTACACGCAATCGCGACCTTCCTTGATAGATTTCATCGTACGCAATACTGAGTTTCACTAAACAACGATATACTATTAAGATATTATTAAAACTAGCCGTTATGAATAGTAATAACCAATTTTTGAAATTTTGTAAATTTTATTTTTCAAAATGGACTTCATTTTTGGATTCTGAATATCGAATTCATCCTAGGGTAAAATTATGGTTTTTTTCTGGTAACATTCAATTTTTGATGAATAGTGAAAACACTGGGTTACTATTTAAAACCAACTTTTTATTTAAATAATTATTTATTTTATTTAAATTTATTTTAGGTCAAAATTTATGCATAATACCTATATAAGTCCAATGTAATTCATTGGAGTAATTTTATAATAAAATGTGGTTCAATGAGATGAAAATAATTTTTGGTGAATAGTAACGTTTTACTTTTATTTACCACGGTTAAAAGTAAATAGGGTAATTAAGAGTAAAAATGATATTATTATTACCCTAACACATGTCCTAATTCTATTGGATAAGTGTAATTCGATCAAAAATAACCTTAGGAATAAAATATTACCATTTAGGCCCACTTGGATTAGATTAGGACATTTATTATTAATTTATTTAAAGAAGGGTCAAAATAGTTAAAATCAATGTTTTATAACTAAAACATTTTTAATATAGGTTTATACATAAGATAAATTAGACTATAAATATTCATTAGAAAGATATTACTATTTCATACATAATGGTATTTTATTTGTAATTTTTAGACATTAAATAATTTAATTTATTTATGACACAATGATGATGCAGTAATTATCTTATTAATGAAATATTGACATAATTGATGTTATAAATACCCAAATAAATGTAATTTGAGACTTTTTATGAATTCCACTAATTTTATAGGTTACAATTACCTGTTATTATTGACTTAATTAACTTTTTTCGAATTAATCATTATGTTATTATTTTCACATAAATCAATTACTAAATAGTGTCAAAATTGACATAAAATAGTTTTTAAAAGAAATATTATATTATTAATTGTTATTTTATTCCTAAAAATCTAATGTTAGGAAACATGACTTAGATAAGGTTATATATTTTAATAATAAACAACTTGGGGTTCTTTTGGATTTTTATAGTAAGTTTATTAACCTTATAGTTTAAGAACACAAAAAGACATAGTAAAAGTAAAATTGTATAACTTAAAGTTAAATCTAAATGATAAGGTTAAAATATTAAACTAAACTCATCAAAATTCTATTGGATGAGAGTATTTCGACCCATCCCCACCTTAGATTCTAAATAAACCAATTTGGATCTATTTAAAACTGAATATGTCTTTATAATAAAATAATATTTTTAGTTTTTCCAAAGGGGCCCCTCTCCTCCCTTATAAAAGGGAACCTCCTCCCTCTCTTCCTCACACCACTTTGAGCCTTCAAGATCAGACAAACCCTGAAAATTTCTCCTCTCCACTTCCCTACAACGTCCTAGAGGTCCGATTATTCTTCAATGTCCTATTTTAGTGCCCTAAAAGGAGGTCTCAAAGAAGCGCTTCAAAGAAGAGGTCATGTCCATTACCGATTCGTTCAACTTTATTTTTATTCCACTACTTATTCTTTAGTTTTTTCATTATGAATTAATAAAATCAGAATCACTCATATACTGATATTTTATTATAAGTATGAAACAACTCTATTTCACCATCTATCGATCCTACGGAAAATGAAATCACCACGCGTGCGTACATACGGAAAACCGTCTCCACGCCGTGGTGTAATCTATTTCCCACCACAACCTTACATGGATGGGTATAATGGTGTAAAGAATGAATATATATGATTATTTTAAAGTGATATTTATTCTGAAATAGTATACATACACTCTAATACAATTCCACGATCATGGTAATGATATCATCCCTCTTGCGTATGTACGGAATACCGTCTCCACGATGTGATGCGACTCGTTCTACATGATTTTCATTGCATAATTATTAGATAAATGAATTGAGTGAACAAATATGATATATATTACACTAATTACATTCTGTAAATGAGGTATCTATAACCTTAAAAGAATAATAAGAATTTATTCGACAAAACAAGCATAAGAACAAAAAGTAATAAACACTTAAATAACAAGTAGCAATGAAATATTACTAATAATAAGCTAATAATATGACAATAAATGATATCATAACAATGAGTATGACTCTGGAATAAGTCAATGACATTATTTAAATCATTATACAGGAGGTTCAGACACTTACGAATCAAATCGGACCTAAGGTAAGGGAAAATATCACAATCTCATTTTTATCTGAGATTGATTACACTTTGGTATTTACTAGGGTGTATTTTATCATCCACATCCATGTTTCCTCAATATGTAATATTATATCCATCCACCTAAAATTGTTTAAATCCAATTTTACCCTTCGTTGAGTTTTAATAAAAGATATGAAAGGAATCTTTTGTCGTTTTTCGTACGAGGTACTTTTTGACTTTTCCGACAAAAGTACGAGAAGAATGTTTTTTTAACATATACGGCATGAATGGATTTTTAAAACATTATTTCCAAGAAGCTTCCTATACAAGTTTTCAATTATATTTTTAATCAACTTTTTTTAGTTTAGAATTGTATGAAATGTTAAGAAAAGAAATGTGTTTTTTAAGTAGGAAGGATATTTTCCTCAAGAATGGAGTTCAAGTGTTTTATCAAAATTATTTTCCATCTAAGATAATAAAGGGTTTTGTTTCTATCCCTATTATTACATTGATTTGATTATGTTGTGATGAATTTTTTTTAATTCCTTTATCTTATATTAATTTTATTTATGATGTCACGATGTTTAAGAATCCCATTTTTATTACATGGGTTATGCTATGATGTATGGTTTATGATTTTGTGGCACACATAAGAATGGTATAATTATGAGATGGGGGGACCTATATCTCCATCAAATGAATTGGGTAAAGATTTTATATCTCATGAGATAGAAATGGATGGAACGGCAGGCTAAACCAGTACAGTGAAACAGGACTTAAACGAGGAATGAACTCGGTTCAGAAATGGACATTGTCCACTAAGATAGTCTTGGAAATGAGTCTTGACTAATAAGAAATGATTCTATATGATTATGTGTGTATTCCACAAAGCTTCATGTTTTAGGTTATGATTATTTTGATTACATTTCACTACCCTGATTTATCCCATGATATGAAATTATGATCTCTTTTGTAGGGTATGATTTCCAAAATTTTTTGTTTTTACGAATATGATGTGATTGATATTTCTTTTGTTTACCCTTACTTAGCACTTGAGCTCACACTTTTGTATGTTTTCTGTCCCCAGGTCAGGAAGAAGGTTATTAAGTATGATATGTCAAAAGGGACTATAGATATGATGAAAAAAATGGGAGATAGTATAGACGCTTTATGAACTAGTTGTTTATGTTTCCCAGTTTCTAAATACACTATACCTATACGGTCATTTCATGGTTTTGTTATATGTTTTAATAAGTGTACTTAAATTTTGATGTACTAACATTGTATGTAACATTTGGGTCGTTATACAGGGGACCTTGAGGTTACTTTGTACGAGCCTGGAAGGCTGTACGGGAAAACAACGCATGGCGTGCATGCCCGGCAGGGAAGACATCAGGTGCCGACGCGGAAAGGAAGCCAAGGGGCGTCAAGGTAATGGGGTCCTCGGTGTTGCACGCAAAAGGAAGGTTTGTGCACAAAACAATGCGATGTCATGCAATAGGGCCAGAGTATTGCACTGATAGGTGATTGCGCACAAGGTATTGCACGCGTAGAAGGGGATTGCGCGCCAGGGACAACGATCACGCGCAAGGGAAGTACCCGGAGGACGAGGAAAATTAACTTAAGCCATTGGAGTTGCGCGCAATGGCGAACCCCGGGGCAAGGTTGCGTGAAAATGGGGATTAACTGGAAGTCATATTGCACACGGGGGGATTTGAATTGTTCTCCCGAGCGCCGATCCGAATTCCTCAACCCCCAAACCGTCTGGGGTCGCCTTATATTTATAGGCACTAACCGGTGCGAAATCCAGGTAGCATGTGAATGTTTCCGCGACGAGAACCATCGGCGCGCAAATCTTCACCGCGCGGAACCGGGGCACGCAAAATTACGCGCACCAATGGCTCGATTACACGAATCTCAGAAATGTTTCGTGCACGCATCTTTATTTCGCGCAAGCCCTCCTTTATTTCACGCACCACTTCCCGGGCCTCCGAACCGGGCCTCTGATTATGAATATGACTTCGATTTTCCATTTTGAAACATCCTCTTAGAGTTGCGGACTTTTTTTCAGAGTCTACAATGATGAAATAAAAAAATTGGCACGTATGTTAACAAATGGTGCACAAGTCCACAATGGGAGCTCAAGTCATGAAGGGGCATGCATGTTACTGAGCGGAACACAAGTCATGATGTGGCCAGAAAGGTGAGTGGTGCAAATCTCATGCAGGGTCCCCAACATTCCTATAAATATATGGATACACATCCTCATTGGTAACAAAGCTAAACACTTAGATACAATTAGAGATTTGATCACAGAAGTGAAAATGGAGTGAATGTAGTGTGGTACACAAGTATTATAGCGATCATGTATTGTGGAACACAAGTAGGTTGGCATGTAAGTATCTTGGCACGCATGTATCTTGGCATGCAGGTATCTTGGCACACATGCAGTGGTGCCCAAGTAGTGGCGTGCAAGCAGTGGTGAAAAATTAGTGGCGCATAAGTAGTTGCACTCAAGCAGTGGTGCACAAGCAGCAGTGCACGATTATAATTTTTTTAAAAAAATCAAGTTTTTTACAACCATGGTAGAGGCTACCCAGTAGTTAATGGGGCCTAAAAGTAATCTAAGGGTTTCATGAATGTTGGATGTTTCCTAGTACATAGACGGTAAAGCAGTATTCATTCATGGATGAGAATTGGAAATCAAAAGAGCATCTATACATATATAAAGATTCATTCATTTGTTATAATGAAGGGAACTAAACGTACTTAAACTGTGAGTGGATCCCTTCTAAGTGAAGTGAGAAATGTAAGAGGAAAAGGTTTTCCTTTCTACCAGTAGTGACCAGGGAGATAGAAATAGGGACTGAGCCTTGGAAAAGTAGTAAGATGAACCTAAACAATGTAAAAGTATTGACCATGGGAATATAAGTGATCTAGCCCGATCATTATTAGTAAGGTGATTTTGATGATTTGGTACATTGGCCCATTGTCATTTTATGATCCTTGGACATAGCCCAGTGAGGGTGAGCCATGTAAAAATCTCTATTTCATCCTGCTTTACATCTCGCATTTCATCTAAAGCGTCATTATTAGTTAAATAAAAAGGAGGTGATCATAATAATCACACTAGTGAAAACAAACATACCCTTGTGATAAAGAGGTATGGATCTATGGGGAAGGAAGAATTTAGAATTGAATATACATACCCGGATTCACCACCCCACTCATGGTATATATTCCCTTATTGGTTGCAACATAAACAAAAAACATATCAGATTACCATAATAATGAGAGACACTATGATGCATTATTAAACACAAATGTAAACCAATGTTTAACTTAATTACAATGAGGATAATATAAGAATATAAAAAAATTATCCCAATAACTATAAATTAATAAAACACAATGCATATAGAGTTATTGAACAATAATGGATCCATCCTCGAATCCCTAACCCTATAGTCACCACAACATGAACCCCAGACATCGTTGAACACAACATCATGATTCTCCACTTGTAATGTAATAAACCATATCCATAGATATAACACTTTAAACAATTTATTCATACACATCATAGTGAATATTTTGGGGTTGAGTATACATTCTTATAAGAAAAATATGTGACTTCCACCAAATATCATAGAAAAATAAATTATTTTTGTCACATTTTGTTTAAAATGATAGATAATAAAATCCATGATATATAGTTAATATTATATATATAAATATAATTCAGTAATATAAATATATCAAAATAAAAAACCCTATAATGAAAAAAATCACATATACCAAATACTATAAAATGGAACAACTTCCCAATTATTCTCCTGGAATTGTCCTACATGCAAGTAGTATCCATTTTTGTAGTCCCATGTTCTAACTCATGAAAAAATCCAATGTAGCACACTGTTGGAACCGTGTATTTATTATATCTTCCTAGTAAATTTTATTATGAAAATGAACTCATAGACAAAACATTCATAATAGTGGCCAATACATTTCATAAATAGATATTTCATCTTTTTAGATGAATATTCATTGAATAAAAAACCATCCATTCAACAATTATATTTGTCTAGTGGCACTGGATACATGGAAACAAAAACAATTTTCCGAAAAATGATGTACCCATTCTCCCACTATGTTCATCATAACCATCACCCTTCTTAGACATATCATAAAAATAATACATATAATTGTATCACTGGAAAGAGAAAATAAATGAATGGTTGAGATCAAATGCTAGGTAATGGTAAATAAGGTAGATTTCAATGGTCAATTACACATAACATGTGCTTAAGAGTATGATAAAATGATATTAGAAGTTAAAAGCCATACAACATTTATCAACTATCACAATCTTGATTCCCATATTATATTATGGAAATTCGTAATACATGAGTAATGAAGAAGGTAAAGTATATAATTAGTGAGACCGATATGTTAGAATAAAACATGTGTTTGTGGCATACACATAATCATATATCATTATGAACATTTAAAAATAGATCCATTTTTAGACATTATGTTTAGGATATTAAATCGGTCCAACTCAAAATATTATGGGAATGGAACATGCTCCACACATCATATTATAGTCATGATGTCCACATTAATGCATTGACTTATGGACATGAATTACAAGTCCACAAATAACCTAATGGGCATGAAATCAAAGATGAAAAATAAAAAAATGGTTTCAAAAACTATATCCAAAAATAATATTTTAGACATGATAGACATGTAAATATATTAAATTCTAAAAATGAAATCACGTTAACAAATATAATTTTTATCTCATGTGTGACACATATTTACATAATGCATTAGAGTGATATACATGTCCCTCCAATCAAATAATGAAAATAATACATATATTTTCTACATGTTCATAAAAAAATCATCATATCATAACCCATGAAATGATATAATCATGATAAAGAGTTTATCATTGCATAACAAATGGAAAATAATGAGTTTTAAAAACAACTTATCATCATAAACATAGTACATCATGATAACGATTAATGATGGAATCATTGGATATTATCCCCAATAAAGTATAGATGACATCAATGGGTTTTTTCCATGATGAATAGAAACCCCCTTAAACATTCCTTAGGAAAATATCCCCGCTATTTAAAAATCAATTCTTCAAAATGTATATTCTCAATTCCTATGAAAAAAAATACTTTTAAAATTAACATAGAATATTCTAAAGGATTCTTCCAACCATTTATGGGTAATGATAGAATTATATTCCATTCATGTTTTATAGGTTAAAAAATATTCATTTTGTACATTTGAAGAAATTAAAATGTTCCTCATTCAAAACAAATTCAAGAAGAATCCAATTTTATAACATTTATTTGAAATCAAAAAATGTTTAAAAATGGAGTCAATAAATCATAGGAAAATATTAAAAATAATAATAATTTTATTTATAAAAACTTATTATTGATGAAAAACATTTATCTATGGATGAGAGAAATAAAATTGATTTTACATAACAAAATTATATGTCTTAAGTACTTATGGGGAGGAAAAATAATGTAAACATGGTATTTCAATGAAATTTTAATCTTTTATGGTTATTAATGACTTTATATAGTGTTAGATAATATAACATACTCAACAACAAAATAATAATAATCAATATCAATAAATAATGAGATTTTAAAGTAAAACCCTTCTTGATTGCTTAGATTTGAATTATAATCCAAAAAAGAGAGAGAATATTTAAGGTATATCTAAATCCCCATAAATATAATTATAAGAAATAAAAAAGAAATTAATGGTAATTACACATGTCACATAAAATAAATATCTTTTGAATATTTTAGATCCCTATAAAAAGTGAGACTTAAAAATGCTAAATGTTACTACCCCAGTCAAAAAAGATCACCATTATTTTGAGGATACTATCTGTTTAAAATCTAGAGTTATGGGTTCTTGTCATAGAGTAGTGATCAATATTGGTGACCATTTGGTAAGTTTCCTATGGTGTTATAGTATGAGTCAAAACACACTAAAAGAATATTTTTTTTCTTTTTGGTAAAATCATTAGTAAGATAATTGACCTCATTGAGTACTAGCATGTGGTGTGATGGGATTGAATCCAAGGTAGTACCTGGTAAAAATGGGTATAGATTACAAGGTTCATGTACTATGGATGGAATGTTTATGAAAAATGATATTAGATCCAATACCAATATGGATATCATGATTCACT
The DNA here is from genome assembly GCA_963277665.1 of Viscum album. Classification (NCBI taxonomy): domain Eukaryota; kingdom Viridiplantae; phylum Streptophyta; class Magnoliopsida; order Santalales; family Viscaceae; genus Viscum; species Viscum album. The sequence continues at coordinate 61,113,025 of OY728152.1, read as the reverse complement.
GCCTAGTTTTATTCGTGGGTCCCAAAATGAGGGTGTCTTTCATTATAGTTGTGGATAGTGTAACACCACTAGAAAAGTGGACATTTCAAAAGGATAAATGTTACAATACATGTAATTTTATTTCCATTTATTGGATCCTACATTATTTAAAACCTAGACTTTATATTTATTGTCCTTGAGTAGTGTTCAGAAGGGCTGACCTTCTCAAAACCATACTAGGGGGTTTTTGAATGAGGATAAAAAAATTAAGAGAACATATTTTTACCTATGAGAATAGTCATTAGTTTAATAGGAAAGCCCCATGTGTAATAACATTTGGGGTGATGTGATAGAAATAATGGCATCACAGGATTACCATCCTTGTAAATTGAAAATTATAAGACAATCACACTACTTCCTAGAGTTGGTAGTCCACAAGTACACACGAGTTACATTATCTTTTCTAATGGTTTGGAATGTAAGAGGGTAGATATGATATAATAATGAAATAAGTATAATTATATCATAATCCCAAAATATAAAAATGTATATATTAAATCCATTAATTTAAATATCTCTAAATTACTGTAATGTGAAATTAATTGTATTGTTAGGTCGTGTTGTAAATCAAACGTACGCACAAGTGGTATTTCCACATTCCATTTGATTTAATGAGGATGAATTATGGTGGTTTAATAATCATAATATAATTTAGGTGTATTTTGGTTCATTATATATTTATTTTAGGAATAATATAATAGATATTGAGGATGTGAAATAAAATTTAAAATGAGAGTGATCGGTTACGATGATTACCTCCCATTATAGAGAGATCCTTTATATATCCTCATATATATCATTTGTTATGTGTTTTAGGATTACAAATCCTATATAATTTGTGAATGAATTCTTATAATAGATATTGTTAGGTTTTTTGTGATTAAGAAGAGCATTTATAAGAGAATGGGGAGGTTCTGGTTTATAATGGAGGTTAGTTGCAATTTTCAAATTTCATAAAAGATTAAAATTTAATAAGTTCATTATCTAGCCCATATACATCCTAATGGAAAATGAAATGATGATAATGTTATATGAGGTTTAAATTAATTCATAAAATAAAATTTGGATAATTTTTTGTTATTTTGTAAACTATATATTGTTGTTAAAAACCTTAGTTGACCAATTTTTACATTAACCACTATAATGTATCTTTGACATTTAGAAGCCTATAATTTTACATATAAGGTGAAAATGGGTTGTAAATTGAAAATGATTAATTTTTAAAATATATATTATCCAACATGTCATATTTCAATATTTACATTATTTTTAATAAATTTGATAAAATAATATTTTTGTAAAAATCTATTAATATCAGTTTTTACAGAATTCATATAATTTGATATAATGGAATGAAATTTTTTTAATTAAATTATAATAATTATAAAAATCACCGTAATGTTTTATCCTTTTTCAATATCTGTTTCTCACTTTGAATAACGTAAATTATATTACTTTTAATATTTTTAAAATCAATTTTTATATTTTTTATTATTTGATGAAATACTACATTAGTGTTTCACAATGTTTTAAGATCATTTATTCATTACTAATAAATTGGAAATAATTTAAGATCAACAAAATAAATTCATTTATCAAAAAATAGATATTTATATTCCTTAAAAACATACTAATTTTTGTTATAGCGACAAATAAGAGATTAATTAAAATAAGGGAGGGATACTTTGTGATATTCATCTATTTAAACATTATATATTACTTTTTCATGGACTACTGTCTATTAAAAAAATTATTTAGATCATAAAATAATAAATACTAGTATACCATCATCCCAATGTTATTAAGATGATGAATTATGGCATTTTCTCTAATTTTTAATATAAGTTAACCACATATTCCATTTACAAAGATGATAAATTTTACAACTATTACTATTTTTATTAATGAAAAATAAAACGGAAATAATTATGAAAATTAAACATAATAATTTATAATGTTTAATTGAAATGAAATAATTAAATTCTCATAAGTTATAGAGATTTATTTTATAATAATCATGAAGAATACCAACAAAATTTTCCTAGGAAAACACATATTTAAGCATCAATGTTGAATTATTTATATTGTGTTCATAATAAAATATTAAATTAATGATAATTCCTCTATAAAATATAAAAATATATATATATATTATTAAAATAATTCACCAATACTGATCAATTTAATCTATTAAGATAAAATCATAGTGCACACACCCATATAGTTTTTTTAAGAAAACTCATTTTTCCGTATAAAATTTATGTTGTAAAAAAATAAAAGAATAAATTTATACAGTTGAATTTATTAGTATAAAAAAAATTAAATGTTTTTACGTTAAAAAATCTTAACATTTTAATTTTCATAATTAAATGAAATAAAATTATAGTTTTGAATAAAAATTAGTATTCAACAATATTCACAAGAAAATAATTATTTTTCAGAAATTCTTAAAATTAATCTTAAGATAAAATTATTATTATGATTAAAAAAATTTTATTGAATTTTAAAAAAATATAAAATTTCAAAAAAATATTCAACTTTTTTTTCAATATAATTAATTAAAAATTTCCCGAATAATTTTTTTGATGAATAAAATTACATTAATTAAAATATAGTGATATTTTTAAAATAAATTATCCACAAATTTATATTGGGAAGGATATATATATATATATATATCAGTTTTTGATTTAATCATTTTCTGACCAGAGAATTTTAATTATTTTTTTAACATATATAGTAAGTAATAATATTTTAACATTTTACCATGGTTAGTATAAACATGACGTAGCATGTAAAAAATGATAACAAACTAACTAAAATTAATTAAAAACATAAATTTTATATAATCTATGTGTGCTAAATTTTCCCTCTCAAAAAGGTACACTCTAAATATTTGAACTTGATCTCATTATTCAATGGTTTCACTTTTGAAAAAACATTTATTGAAACATACATCATTAAAAGGTTTAGTAAAACTTCTTCCTGAAAAGAGGGAAGGGAACACATGAATACCGTATGGAATAAATCATAACTACATTCCCAAATTGGAAAACATTATTGAGATGTGATGATATGGTCATGGAAGAGAAAACAATGACACATATACTCATAGAGGGTCAGATATAACATAGTCTGGATAAATGTAACAACCACAAATAAATGAATTTGTATGGGAGTAGAAATAGCATGAATTAATTTGAATTGAAATAAATATGATTTTTTTTTCATAAATTCTTTTTAATTATGATATGTATTTCAATCATCATCTATTCAATTTACATAAGTAAATATAAAAAAAATTGAATGTAAAATTTCATGTTCTAATAAATTTCTATCATAATATACTCCATTTTTCCATATGATGAGTACACCAAATGAAGGTTTTTTATTTAATCCTTAAATGTAAACTTCTAATGGATCCAATATGTATATCATTATATTAATACTATATATAGGTAATAAAGAAACTTAAAAAAACTACTGAACGATATAATAATTACTATTTTATTGGAAATAATAAATTTTGATCCAAAATTTCCAAAAATAAAAAAATGGTTCCACATACATATTGTCATAAATGAAACTAAATATAAAGTAACATTAATAACATCAAAAATAATTAATGATTTATCAAAAATTTGTTCTTATACTATTAACCTTACACTTCCAAAAGTATAATTTAATATATTGTGTTAAATAACATATTAATCCTAAATGTTATTTACAACTCATCCCATAAAAAGCCTCCAAAATTATCCTTAATAATCTTGATAATTCACTATATAATTTTCAGTCATTGGGTTCGTCAAAAAAAATATCCTGAACCAAATTTTTATACCAACACGAATGAAAATTTGTATCACGCCCCTAAATATCCTAATAAAATTTAAATTTTTAAAGAATATCATTTCAAATTTCATGATTATATATGTCACATTATTTGATAGACCAAAATAAACGTATAATCAATTGAAAAACAACCACAATGGATTATTTAAACCTCAAAAAAGTGTTATTCTTAAAACAAAATAAATGAATCAAATTAACATAAATCCTAGTAATTAAAACCACAATAGGGGTAATATTGTTTTTATACTATGATCAACCATAAAAATATAAATCTACAATAGCATCCATAACTTTGACTCAATTGAAAACATAATAAGTATTCTCAAAAATAAATCATATACTATTTAATTAATATATATATGTTATATTCTTCATGAATGATGAATAAAATCACATTATTATCAAAACACTAAACAATTTTAAGGTCACCAGTACTCTCGTATCAATGTTAACCATCTCCATAACCCATATAAACATTATCACGTTTAATGGTTATAAGTACAATTAAAAATATGTTTTAAAACAATTAAAAAAAACTAATATGGAACAATCCTTAAATATTCTGTGTTTTATATATTCAAAATATAACTGATATAATATTTGATTCCCCAAACATGAATACTAAAATCATTTCAGTTTAATGATTGACGTAACATAGGTCTATCAATGATTTAGGTGATGTAATTTTTAATTGGTCATTAAACCTGATAACTAATAGGTTCCCAACATATAATACGTTCAATTACCCAAATATTTATTGAAAAACATAATTTATTTCCATAGAGAATGAATCCTCCCTAACATAAGAATTATTCTTCTAGGGTCTTCTTCCAATATTATTTTATGAAAAAAATTTCTATTTCTTTTTCACAAGATTATGTAAACATACATTAAATTCAATTTTCCTCAAATGTAGATTTTTATTAATCTAATAAATTTTTATATTATCAATCACATATCATGATAAATGATTTGTTATATTTAATTGGAAATCATCACAGTTCCCATGTTTATCATTTTTTCCAAATGAAAATCATTTCTTTTTAAATCACATGCATTGTTAACAAGATGAATTTCGGTTCAAAAAACCTATTAAAACCAAAAAGTAATGACCATGTCTCAATGTGTAATAATTATTGTTAATAATCATGTAATTTATTACATGGGATTCCTAAAAACTGATAAATTATTATCAATCAAGTGAATGATATATCCATATTATGTTATCTAGGGTCAATACCATCCCATAAAGATAATATCCAATACATTGATCTATACCCACCATTTTAACCAAAGTTTTCTCAAATTTTTATACATTGTTTAACTAAACCAATCTCTGATACCAACTAAAGAGAGATAAATTTTATAGATATATATTTAATATTTTTGGATGATTACTTATTACATTCCATATATCTCCAAACTAAAATTTAATAGTTTTATTTCCATTGTAAGCATGGATACATAAACAATTGGTTCATAAAATAACTACAAATTCACCCACTAAGTTCATTAAAAATAGATCCCTTCTTATAAATATCATTATTAATATAATTATTTAAAACCATGGTAATGTAGATCATAATAAACGGTGAGAATAGTTTCTTAGAAAGGGAAAACAATGGAGATATCAATTATCACTTAAAAATTCCATGGGAATAGGGGTTTAATAACATGTTCTTATCATTTTAAAAACATTACTTGTATATAAAATTTCATAATATTAATTCATGTAAAAATTCCCAGAAGCTCAATGGTCATGAATAATGATGAAATCAATGTATATAATCCATGAGAGCATAATGTTGGCATAATACATGAGTTTTTTTCAAACAAATATGAATATAGCATTATGAACACACATATATATATTGGTTTTCATATTATCTTATGTATATGAATTAAAATTATCTCATTAGCTTATATAAATGGAACAATTTCCACATGTAATATTATAGTAATGAATTTCATATCCATGCATAAACATATAGACATGAAAACCAGGTTGCAACACCCCGAGATTTTGTGAATTATTTTTTTCATGTTAATTTACCCTTTTTAATATTTTTCATTTCCTAAAGAACTAAAGATTGTTTTTTTAATACTAAAGAAAGATGTTTGTGTTGTGTTATACACAACATAAAGATAATTGTACACTAAATTCTTCATAAAAATTGTATTCATCTATAATAAAATCTAAGTCAATAGTGCATTATACGTTATAATGAATATCCTCAACTACTTGTGTAACACCAAAGACCATGGATTACCAAAAAATAATATATTATTAAAAAAATATTATATAATATAATAACAAATTACCTTGATTTTAATTTAGGGGTTATGAATAGTATTCAATAATCTTTGAAAATATATAAATTATACAAAATAATATGAATTTATAGGATACCATTTAATTATAAATGAATATGAACCTTGATAAAATATAAAAGGGAAATATTATTATGGTCACAAAGTGTTTATACCCCTATAAAATAAGTTTTAATTTTTGTATAGAAATGCACTAAATAAAACATTCATTTTACATGGAACTGACTTGGAATAAGTTACTTGAAACAATGACTTGGAATATGTTACTCGAAACAATGACTAGAAATTCGACTTGGCATAGGTTACACACAACTCTAACTTGACATATGATTAACATAACATTGAGTTTCTACAAAACATCTTTTTTAATATAATTATTTAAATGCAAGAATTATGATCTATCTGTTAATCATTGAAACAGTAATAGTAAAAAATAATTTTCAAATAATTTTAATAAATGTTGTATATAAATAAATCATATTGATAATGAAAGATATGATTTTGGGAAAAGTTTATTTATGATAAAAATATCATTTTCTTGCATGTACAACTTTTTATAATAAAATTAATTTTATTAACATTTTGAAATTGAATTAGTTAATATCAAAATTATTTTTTAATTCAGAATATTTAATATAGACTAGGGTGAAATTTGGTATTATTATGAGAAACATTATTTTTTGATGATTAGAAAAAATCTACTTTTTTATTTAAAATATAAATTTTTTGATTAATTAATTAATATTGTATAATGATATTTAAAATAAATTTAAGGTCAAATTAAAAAAATATGTCATTTATTTATAAAATTTGATTCATTATATTCAATATCACTTTGAAATTGAATACAAACTCTTTATAAACTATTGAATTTTTTTTTACCTTAAATACCTGTTATTTCGTCCCATCTGCGGGATTAGGAATAATCATAATTTTTTTCGCTTCAGTAATTTGATTTTTGAAATATTTATATAAACTATTTTATTTAGTATAATATTGATAATCTTATAATACAATGTAAATTTTTGACAAACATTTAGTTGTCAATGTGGTTAAAATTAATCATATCGAATAAGGCCAAATTAATCTTAATTAGTGAATCAACCATATATATAATTGCACAAATGATATATTCACATGTAAAACACCCAATGTCTCTCCATTTTCCATCCATAAACCTTAAATTATTAATTTATTTTGTGTTTGGTGTGAATTATTTTACTCAAGAACATGTGTAAACTTAGATTTATTCAAAATATTCCAAGTGAGTCATTTTATTTCTCGATAGAAAGCCACCACATCATCCATATCCTCATAACTATCAAAAATATTTATTTTTTCCAATAAATTACAAAAAAACTACCCATAAATCATATATTAATTCACAAAGACTTCCCTTGGTTAGTAGAAAATCAAAGGATGCCTTTTGGCATAACCAAAAAGGAGTTACTTGATTAAGAGTTAACGTCTTCTCTCATATCATTTATATTATTTTCCATATCCACCACTAAAACTATATTTATTATAATATTATATAATAGAAAAGTTATAATAAATATATTTTTATATTTTTATGTAAATGGTTCAACCTATGCATACACACACCTACATCTAATGGATAACGAACATACTATTTCTGTGTACAGGGAAATACAACCTGACGAAAAGATGATTGCTCATCATTCCATTACCACCAATCATGGTAGTCATTATTATGAAAAAACTATACATATATATATATATTATATTTTATATTTATTAATTCTTCTATAATTTTTAATTGGAACATGCATTTATTATTTTTATCTTTTGTAAATAAGATAATTTTGTTTGGGGATGTGTGGACTACCACCACCTTAATGCAATACGATACATTCATACACAACATGGATTATATTATGTTAGGTATTAGTGAATTTGTATGACACATATGATATCATGAATATAATGTAAAAATGAAATATATATATATATACATATATGTCTTTTACATTCATTCTCCCAAAAAAACAATTGAACAGAAATAGTGTTTATGCATACGTACGACCTATGATCCCCATGAATGGTGATCCCGTTTCATAGTTATATATTATATTGATTATTATAAATAAAATATTATGTATATACATGATATTTATATCATGGTTTAATTTTTAAATTCATGATATAAGTATAATTAACAACAATATTCCAAATGAAGATAAATATAAAAACAAATTGAATATTAAATGATGTGAAACCTTAAAATAGGATGGTTAACAAAATGGTAATATAACTTTGTAATAAAACCTAAATTTTTATTATATATATGAATAATGTACTATATAATATTTATTATAAATTTATATTTATTATACATGTGTTTTGAATGAATATGATGATAGTCAAGAAAAAAGGTAAATTTATTTTCCTCACTTTTTATTTTCGTGAGACACATGCTATGTTCAGCACTAATTCTATTTGTGTGGTGTATGTACATCCCAAACTTTTATTATATTTATAATTTACATATATTAATGGGTATTAAGATACAAATTTTATAATCTATCAATCAATGGTTTTATTATTCTAATGTTACCAAATCATTAAAACTGATTTATCTCAATTTACTAATTTTTGGACTCATATATTTTTATGAAACTAAAATGTTTTTTAAAGGGGTTTATAAATAAATTTGACATCTTATATCATGAATAGAAATATTTTATTGATATTTTAATATTCCGGTATTTTCTATTTCTTACATGGGGATTATGATCCCATGTTACCAACTTAAAATTGTTTTCTTATACAATCTCAACACTTATCAATATTTCGTATATTTATGATTATTTTGATGAATTATTATGCACCATATATTAAAAATTTACTTATTTCTCTTATCATATACTGATTAATTATATATTCATGTGGTCGTGGTATTTTATATTCTTTTGTACAAAAGATAGTTAAGAATGTGTTTGTAATAACACATAAATTTACCCTTTCTTTGGTAGGAAATCATTTTTCTTTTAAAACCATGTTTCCTAAAA